>OY776278.1:45887969-47087969 GCA_963675445.1 Linnaemya vulpina
TATAGTTTTGTTTAAACGGTTCAAAATCGTCTGATGAATTTTTTTTAACTGGTAAAAAGAGAAAAATTGCTTTAAAAAAGTATCACATACGGCCCTGTTTCTCAAATTAAGTCGATTTTTTATGGCACCATATCCAAAATAAATAATGATCCTGCAGATATTCTTAAAATCAGTTATGATATATGAGGTTATACATAATACAAATATTGAAAATAAGTCTGAGAAGATATTTTTGTCGCAGCACCTGGCATTTTAAAATCAACCGACTTTACAAAGACTCGATTTACAGAACAGGGCCATTAGCCAGAGCTGTAAGTACTATTACATATAGTGAAAATGTCACTCGGTTGAATTTTGACCACCGGACTATTCCAGGTGTATTTGTTGTCCGTAGAGTTTCTCACATCGTTATTAAGTGTCCCAAATATATCTCTTAAACCACTCTGTTTAGAGTTCAATGAAGAGTATAAAATTGCGAAACTTGAGTTTTATTTGAAGTTTGAAATTAAAATTTTTAAATATATCGAGTGAAAAAATATGATCTTCACACATTCTTCTTAAAAAAGTATTCATAAAAAATTGTTTACCAAAAATATTTCTTTTGATTTACTTTATAACTTACAGACATACAACAATTACATAGATGTTTATACGTATGTATGTCTGTATATAAGCATCACAGAGATTTACTGCACCCAATATAAATATGTTTTTCTGCATATATTTTTTCAGCTTTATTTTGGTTGCAAGTACTTGCAAGCCAAAAAAAAGACTTGGCTTTTGTGACTTAGTTGACCTTAATTTAAAAATTTAATCAGTTTTACCTGTAAACGTTACAAAAAAGCAAAATAACTTGAAAACTTGATTTGTAAAAGTGTTCAGTAATATATTTGTGACAATATGACGTTGTGTTAATGGCTGCTATTTGATAATATGTACACATTTCATTTTAAACTTGGCGTTTAAAATAACTTCCTTGCAAAACTCCTTTTCAAATTTCGAAAACCGCAAAAGTTCTACAAATTTTCACCCAAAAATCAGCATTTAATTAAATTTTTGCAAATCGTTTTCCTAGTTAGACAAAATAACAATTTAGAAAAATGCGACATAAATAAAATAAACAGATGACAGCACAAGAATTTAGTGTGTGATACAGTTTTCTTATACCTCCGAGCCCGAACAAATTATTTTATTAAATAAAACTGTTAGTTAACTAATAAGTGATGATTAACACATATACACATGAGTAGTGATGAAGAACAAAAAGAAGCAGAGAAGCGTTGCTGCTAGATACGAAAAGTCCTGAGCTGCGAAGGAGCTTGCAGAGCGTGGCCCCCATGCGATTACATTTTTACCATGTCGCTGAGAATCAACAAACACAGGTGATGCGGCACACAATTAGGCAAAGACTTCACCCGTGAGCCTACTATCAGATCATACTATTATTTAAACTTAGCTGGTCGTAAAAATTTTTCTAAATTAGAATTCTTGGTAAAAAAATATTATGGGAAGCAAATGGATGAACGCCTCAAAACGTGCTAGGCAGTGATTTCGTAGAATTTTAAATCAAATAAAACGATGTAATTTTGCTAATTGCATTTTAATCAAATAATTTCATTAGATTTGTGAGACTATCTCTTTTTCTCACCCTCTGGCTAACATTCATCAGTTGTCACTACTTATCAAATGGCTTTTTTAGTTAAAGGTGTTAAAAGTTTTCATTTGTACAAATTTTGTTAGGAAATAGTATACGAGAACTGTATCCACAATCAATACTAAACCCTAGTTTAACACTCATTAAAGTCCTGTGTCAATAGTAATTAGATTCGTGTAGACCGACAATAGCCGAATATTTTTATATAATCGAAAATATAATAATTATCTTCTTAACCACATATATGTATATATATATATATATATATATATATATATATATATATACATATATATATATATATATATATATATATATATATACATATATATATATATATATATATATATATATATATACATATATATATATATATATATATATATATATATATTTTTTTTTTTTTTTTGTTAAGTTTTATATTTTGACTACTTTATCATGTTGAATAACCACTAAAAATATTGGAACAAAGTTCAGGCATAAAAATCCACCTGGCAGTGAAATTGTACTAAAATTTATTAAAATTGATCCACTGTACATGTATTAAAAATTTTTTTTCAACGGATATATTAACTTAAACAGTGAGCAAAACCGTGTACGTATGGAAACCCTTAACAAAGAATATTTTAGAGTTTAAATTTAAAACTGCTTTGTCAGCTTTTTTTGCAAACGTTTTTTAGATGTACTTTTTTGCCTTCCAATTATTATTATTTTATTTTTTCTTATTAAGCCAATAGGCATTTTTATATGAATTCACATTTTGCTTGATGGATTTTGTTCAGTTTTTAAACACATTTTGTTTTTATATTTAAATAGGTACCTATTTACTAAATAGTATTTAGTAAGTAATTTTAAATTTAACTATATCTTTTTCAGTTGAAGTACATATTTTTTTTTGAAGTTCTTAACTAAATTATATTCACTAATTACCCAATCATGTCAACTAATTACTTATTGTCCAGTCTTTTCCACCAAGTTATTTTGTTTTTGTACTCTAATTTATTCACTTTTTCAATTATTGGAATTTCTCTCCATTTGACTTTAATATTGTAATTGAAACGCGTTTCTTTTTCTTTTCGTTTCTCTTGACCGCTTTAAAAACAAATTGAATGTTGAAGGAAACGAAATTTGCTTGTGGCACCGAGTGCTGTTTATGGTTAACTGATTTGTTGTGATTGTCAGTCAGCTAGACTTTTGCCACGATTTGAATTCAATATCCAACACCAACACAACCACATTTACGCGTACAAAACTTCAATTTGAATGTTGGTTTGTTTTATTTTATACATTTTTCTGGGTTTTCTGTCTATTTTTTGCGTTCTTCTCTTATTGGTTTATACAGGAAAAACAGTTTGGCTCTCGGTGCAAAGAGATTAACAAAGTTGCCACATGATTTTTTCAAATATGTATGTAAGAAACATGAAAACGATTTTTTATCACAAGCAAGGATATATCTTATGTGCTTATCGAAGTATAATTTAAAATTGATGGATATCATGAAATTAGAAGGCTAATATTTTCTATTACTGCTGCCAAGCTTCGCAAATTCAATTAGCTAAACCCTTACTACGGAATAGATTTGTTTACGAAAACTATACATGCTACGATGACCATTCGAAACTATTACACGCTGTTAAGTTACTGTCCCAAATCTTGATAATCATGATTTAAGACTGAATATACATATATGATCAATATTACACCACATTGACCTTCCATTTAGAAAATAGTGTAGAAATAAATCATTGTATATATGTAAATATATATTATTTATTTGTTAAAAGAAATTAATGTAAATAATTATGTTTTAATCTTAATGTAGGTTAAAATTCATGTTAATACATATGTTTTAACGAATTTGCTTATTATTGAATAATAGATTGCAAATAAAAACGATATGAAAAAAAATTAGGAGTTCTGTCTTATATTTGTTTTTTGCAGATATGAAACTTAATATTTGAGTTAAAGAATTTATGGATAAATGCTTCGAATATCCTAACATCCATATATATATATATATATATATATATATATATATATATATATATCTATATATATATATATATATATATATATATATATCTATATATATATATATATATATATATATATATGTATATATACTATGCATTATTATTCGGCGTCATGTCATATTACACTTTAGTATTACAGTCTGGCAGCTCTGAGACCGATATTAAAATTCTTGACTCTCTTTAGCAGTTCTCTTCCAAAGGTACTAAACACTTACTAGCTCAGCACTAACTTTACCATCTGTGTTTCAGTTTTGCTTAGATTTGCTTTTTATTTTTGTATTTGCTTTGAGACTTTTTACTCATATTTTTTTTTTGTTATTAACTTTACTGGATTACTTGGACTTTTAATTTGGTTGTTGTAGTTTATGTGTTTTCTTATTGCGGCGTTGCTTATTTTTGCCTTTAAAATTTAACACAAATACATACAACAACAAACTGGTTTACAAAGAGTACAACAGTAATATCAGCAGCCGCAGCACCAACAACAATTACTAAATCTACAACATTCCTAAAGTTTTATATATGTACATATCCAAACATACATGGGTACATATGTACGTACATATATATATATATATATATATATATATATATATGTATATATATATCATGTGCATGTACTTATGGATGGGGCTGAATGTATGTATGTAGGGATGTACACTTGTAAATACACAACTGCTACTTTCTTTAATAAGTCGAATAATATAGTATGTATGAGCACAAGATCAGTTTCTAGTTTTAATTTGGCTTTAGAAATCAGAGAACTGTTTCACTTTTTCTTTTTTATAACTTAACACTAACAAATTTTATTTTCTTATTGTTGTTACATACATTTGCACACACTCACTTCATTTAACTTGTTGCTGCTGTACAATTAACAAATTGCAATATTAGTATTTTGGTATGGGGTAATTGAAACCTCTTTCTTTTCATTTATTCCGTAAATTATATATATTTTGTTCACTTTTATTTATTGCTATAACAGGCTATTCCATATGTACATACACACACATGCATTGTCTTTGCTTTTCTTAGTTTCCTTTTTATCAACTTTACCGCTCACACTACCGGTCGATTCAAAACACAATTCTCAACTGAATCGAGGTTTCAAAATTATTTGTCTAACTCGTGTCTGTTTACATAGTTGCCAGATCTCCTGTTATTATTTTTCTCCTAAAAGTGAATACAAAATGCGACATGTAAATATATAAAACAGTAATTATACGTTTACAATTATTTAAGTTTTTGCTTGCAATTATGGAGATAAGCAATAAAATAAAATGGTTAAACTTAAACTTAAAGTTTATATGTAATTATTGACAATAAATATGAATTGAGTTATACAAGTATGCCGCAGGAATTGAGTTCTGCCGCAGAACTCAATTTATATGATAATATGCTGTTGTTTTGCATATAACTATGCGATAGATCGATATCTAGTGGCATTGTGGAGCAGGCAGATATATACAGGCCCTTGCAAACCTTCACATGAAACTGATTAAATAAAATTCAATCATTCTCACATAGAGATAGATGACTTAAAGGAAACGTACAAATAAATCTGGTATATTAATCAAATAATTAATGACCACGAGTGCACAAACAGCGTAAAGGGATTACTTTCAGTAAAATTATACTTCTTTCGCTACAATTCGCACTATATAATTCTTATAGTACTGGAATATGATATTCGGTATCGAATGTATTTTAGCTGCATCAGCATTTAAAATCGATAATACAAGTCCATTGTACTTGATAAACTTTTCTTCAGTTTTCTTTTGAAACTGCATAGACATTCATGCACGATCATGTTATTTCGGCAAATTTCCTTTTATTTCCCCCAAGGTTATTTCACCTAAAAATTATTATTGAGTTACTTTTTCCCATTTTTTTATAATCTGGATGCGTGTTGTTCGGGTAGGGATCATAAACATCAAACGTGTTGGCGATATTTAACATTCGCTGAATTTATATAATTTACTTCCCTAAGGACGAATAGTGAAGCTCTACAGAATTGAGCCGCTTATTTTATCCGTAAGGCTATCAAACGTGGTTTATTGTGCTGCCTAACTGATTTGATACAAAACTTCGGAGCTTTTAAAATAGGTAAATCTTTTTAAATTTTTCGCTCACGATATCTCACGAACGGATTAAGCGACTTTGCCCCGATCTGCAGTAGCCGTAGTTTTTTGTAATTTAGATAACTTGTTAGTTTCTGGAATCGATCGGTAAGGCCGTTTAAAAGTTATTTTAACAACACCACTTTAAAAAATGTTTTGTTTTTTAAAAACATTTTTTTTAATATCTTGAAATCTACCGAATCGGTTCGCTTCGATTTAGTTAAACCGTTTCAAAGTTATAAGCGGCTCACGCACTTTCATACCCAAACACATACACGCACATATATAAACATCCATAATGACGGGCTCTTAGATTTCGCTGGAGAAGCTTCTTGGAACGTCATAATGTCGCGATCTGATGATTTTTCAAAACCGGGTAAAACCAATAACAACCAAATTTTTGAAATTTTTAAAGTTTCGCAGCGGGAAGTTAAAAAATTGTTCAGCAACTCATCGCAAGATTTTTCTGTCCATAATTCACTGCAATTCAGCGATGTCGCAGAATGAAATCGAAAGTGCTTCAATTCCAAATGAAAAATTTCTTCGAAATGAAGCCACTGCAAATGTTCATAGTGGATTTGCTATTTTTATTTTTAAACCGACTCAAAACGGAAGATCAAGTAGTCTATTTAATTGGTACAATGATTTGTAAAAAAATTGGTTGCCATTTTCTGAAACTAGTTGTGAGAAATAATGTAGAATGTTTGTTTGTTTCCTCTTGCATAATTCTGCTATAATTTATAGGAAAAACCGAGAATTTAAAATATTTAGGAAGAAACAAGATCATTCAGATCAGAGTTTTTGGTGGGGGAAAAAACTGTTATCATCTTGTGATCCACAGGTTAATTAATAATATGAAACTTATATAAATTAAAGGCTTGATCTTTACGACAAAAATGGATAGTTATTTTCTTATGAAATAACTATTTTGATATATTGATTTTTATGAAATAGTTTGTATATGAAAGTGTATTGTGAAATTCTCTGGTTTTTCTTAGATACAAAAAGATATGTTGTACATGTTGTCAAAGAAGTGTCGTCAAAACAGCACACTATACGTTTACATATATTCATGAGAGATATAATATATTTTGAAAATTAGACTACCTGAGCTTATTAAAGTTGTGGTGTGAACGAAAAATAGGTGTCTTATGAACAAAACAAATCAGTAATTTCTGTCTTGAATACAAACAATCGCGAAAATTTTCTGTAATAATGCATTGGTATATAATAATATTGTCAGTTGAGGCTTCTTCTGTTTATATGCAAAGATAACTTCGTTTACATATAGTTTTTTTCAATCGAAAGTTACATACTGATTTTGCTAGTGTGTATCCGAATATGGCCAAAGGAATAGTACACAAGCTTAGGTTAAATTTTTTATTTTGTATATCACGGCAATACCAAAGATATCCGTTTCCCCTTTTATATAAGATTCTAAGCTCTGCCTTATTAGTGTTTACTTAGTTGTCTCTGCTTTGCAATAAACGGTTATGTTTATGTCGATATCACCGCTTCATACAGCGCTACCAGTAGTACACGTTTCTTATCTTATGATAATGCAGCGCACTGAAAGTGTAGAACAGTGCTACCATAACCTATTCATCTCTATTTGTATGTATTATTAAAAGGGTTACCTATCAGTTCAATGCTATACAACAAAAATAAAACCATCAATGGGCTTCTTGTTTTTCATTATATAAATACCTGGTAAGAGACCGCTGACTATAGCAATCAGAACAACGTGTTTATGTTGTGTCATAATGTTGCTTTTTCAGAATGTTGTTTAGCTGCCCAATTTTTAACAACTTTTGACACTATAAACAGATCTAAACAGTGAAAACGCTATCCATCTGGAGAGTCACATTGATCCATCTATTCGGGCATGGTATGAATGTGCACATAATGTATATTGTGAGCAGAATATACAATTCTTATACGTTTACTTACTCTATACCCCTATTCGTGTTGTTTTTATATATGACGGTTTTATTCGCCTGTGTCGTGCTTATCCAACGAATTCTTATAGAATTCTTTGTAACCATTTAACTTCATGAACAATCATCTAATATATAAATATATATATATATATATATATATATCTATATATATATATATATATATATATATATATATATATAGATGTACAATAGCATGTTGAAATAGACTTAAAACTGTATATATAACTATGTATGTATATATATATATATATATATATATATATATATATATATATACATATATATAGAAGTGTTAAATTCTCAAACAACTGACCTAAGTGATGTGGTTTGAACGTTATAAGACTTCACATAGTTTACACAAAGTTATCTAAAAAATAGTACTTTCTCGTACAACTGTGAAAATTTAAGAAATATGTACTGGCAATAATGGCAAAGTGACTAAGAATTTAGTGTTGGTAAAATGTATTAAATTTTTACTCACACAATCAGTTGAGCTCGCGATGTGGAAAAGAAAAGGTCGGGCGTGGAAGTCAAGTTTAAATAAATGTTAATAAGAAAAAGTCAAGTAAACTTAATATATCATTTACACAAAATATATACTAGGAAACAAAGTTTTTATTGAAAATGTATTTAAACAAATATTTTGGATATAGAAAAATGTGTTGAATGCAAAAGAAGAAGGCTATTGAAAGTAGTCAAGTTTTTAGTGTCTCGTCTTTTAGAGTGACGTGATGGGAAAAAATCATGGAATGGTGATTTTCACTTAATTTTTACTCCTCTTCTTATTACTTCTCTGCTGTGCTCTTTAGCTGTTTTCAGTTATCTACCAATTGAATGAAAAAAACAAAACGAAAGCAAAAATAACAAAAGTGATCCGGAAAATTTGTGTAAAAGGGCCGGTTGTAATGGAAAGATATTAAATTTTGTGCTAAGAAATAATTAAATTAAAAAATAATTTCTGAGAGAAAAGACAGCTTTTTCTGTTGAACTAACATTATGTAGTTGTGTATAAAAACTACGAATATAATAATAAGAAGTGGAATATAACAGGAGTAGATAAAACAAAGTTTAATGGAAAATGTAAAATTAAAATATATGTAATTGCTTCTTAGTGGAAAAATGGTTTTACAGAATTCATTACGATTTCTTTTTATAAATTTCATAATATTTAATTCTTTTAAATTTAGTTTATGTGGATTAGGTTGTGTGTAAAGCAAATTTATGTAAATGAATAAAATATAAAATAAAAATTACAGCATCCAATTTACTGCAATAATAACATACGTAAAATAAATAGATATAGATGTGTCAATAATTTAGAAAGCAAAAGATATATAGCAAATTAATAACATTTTACAAAGATTTTTTTTTAATATATTAAAAAAGCAAATATAAAGTAAAAAATAGCAAATCAAAATGGCGCACCAGCAGCAACTTGCCTCTGTGAATTGTTCATTGGATGATATCGATTTAGCTGCATTAAGGGTAAATTTATTTCATTAAAACAATTTCATATATTTTTCATATTTTTACATAAAATCTTTTGTATAGTAACTAGTACTAATTGTATTGTATATACATGTTGGTGTTAAAAAAGTAAGAAGAGTAAATTTGAATTAAAATTAGAAAAAAATTGATATGACTTCCATTCATCAAAATTTTCTTTGTTAACTTGTCTTTCTTTGCCGTTCTTCTCGCGGTGTGTTGTTTTCTTCTTATTAGATAGTTCTATGTGCGAGAGTAGTTTGTCGTATATGTGTATGCAAGTGTTTGTTGTTTTTTATGTTTTCTCTGTTTCATTTTAGTTTGGGTTTTCGTACTTGCATGGGTGTGTGTGTTTTTTGTATATTTTGTTCGATGATGTTGGGGTTCTACGCCCTCTTTGTGCTTCTTTGTGTTATTTAGAGTTGCCAAATCGTTGAAAGTGTCATTAACATGCAATTAAATTGCAATAAAAACAAACACGATTCTGAAAGATGAATTTTATGATTGTGAAAGCAAATGGCTCAAATTCAAATAGTTATTTGAATTTAATATAATAATTATTGATTGCTTTCGCAATAATCTATATTGTGTGCTATTTAAATTTTTCTAATTGGAAAAAATTTGAGCACCCAAACTTTCTTGTTTCCAACATTGCAGGATTCAAAACTTTCACTTGGATTTAGTAAAAGCGACAACATAGTCATTAATTCAAATATTGTAGGTAGTTAAATGTTTGTCTATAAATTTTCGTGTTCAGCTTTTTTATAATATGTACTTATTATACATTTACGTATTATGTTTCACTGCGTTTATAAGTACACCTAAAGGGGATTTTAGTACGACTGCTGCGAATCGCAAACACACTTATTTTGCACTGTATTATGCATATCGAACCAATACAATAATTGCTGCTTAATGGTTAATATACAAAAGCATGTTATAATGATATCCCGGTCTTTATTATACTTTCTATGATTCCAAGTATGTGCAAAAGTAGTCATATTTCTCATAGATTACATGGAGTTTAACAGTTCCAGACACTAAAAAAATTGCTGCTGTTTTTGTCTTGATGTTCTTGTTGCTACAACTAGGCCACGCAGAAAATTAAGTTCGCCTTAAATATATAATATGGCCCAAGTATTTGAATTCTTGTTCAAATGTCTCTAACCAAACCTCATCAAATCAAGAATGTTAGGCGTATTCTTGAATACTTCTTGTATCTTTTATTCCTTAATTGTCTAAAAGCATATTTATTGGTCGTGTATGAAATTATATTCAGCTGGTGTTATCAGTCGCTGAATTGAGTGCTTTATTCTGTGTAGTTTTATATAGAAGTTTGAAGTTTGTCAATCTTTATGATGTGTCAATTCATCGAACGAATTATGCACGCGATATATCAAGTCGCGTATTCGTTTTGGCCTAATGAGATAAATTTTAATTTGCATCAAAATGAAATGATGTGGACTATAGCGGCTGGTTTTTGTTTGATGGACTCTTCGTTTAAGTTTTCGTTGTAATCTTTTGTCCGTATGCAACAATACTTTTCCTGCATTTATTTTTTAACAATTTTTCAAATTTTTATATGTATCATAATATTAGATTAAAACACCCACGGTACAATTAGTAGGTAATCCCAGTAGTTCACCTGCTTAATATTTACCATACCTAAAACAACTTTGTTCTATTTCGTTTTAAAAGTAGGTATACTTTTTAAAACAAAGTACCTACAGCATTATTTCGACAATCTTCCTCCGTCTTTTCTACTAATAAAATACTTGTATTACTTTTTGTTGATGTAGAACAATGTTACCTGGTAATTGTACCATGGTAACACCCAATTGATGGGATAAATTTAATGATTTCTAATTTTCTTTATACTCCATTGAAATTCCTTCCAAAAATTCTAAGCGTTCATACGATGAACTCGGTTTTCATGTCTATTTTTATTTGTTGTTATTGTTTCACTTCGAAATAAAAAAACTAAACATAACAAGAAGAACAAAGGAGAAATATAAAAAAGCACATGAAAACAAAAATCAATTCTACATTTCTAATACGCTTGCTTCACTACACCTATTGTAGCCAAAAATAAAAGTATGACATCGAAAATTAGACTTCATAAAATTCATCGTGCGAATTTCATGTTTAATTTTTTTATATATTTTCATAGTTCATAAGGCTTTCTCATCCTTATACTGAAACAGTTAAATAAAACATAAAACAAATAAGGTTCCACGTCTGCATACATTTTATATACATAATTTTTGAAGTATTATTTTCAAAATATATATATTTACAATTCATCCCAAACACAGCCCGTATATTCCTCCTTTTCTATTTCGTGGTGTTCATGCTTTAATGTTTTCAGGTTACTATTGAAATTACATCTTAGTAGAAAGATAATATTCTTCAAATACATTAAAAGACAGTATTTTGGAACGAATAACATTCATATTATTAATTATTATTTTTCTAGACTTTAGAAGAGCATTTGAAACAATTGATCGCGAAATAATAATACAGAAACTTTACATGTACGGTATTAGAGGAGTAGAATTACAATGGTTCAAATCATATTTAGAAAATAGAATGCAAAAAACGAAAGTAAATGGTGTAACATCTTCTAGCATTAGGAATGATTATGGCGTCCCACAGGGATCCATTTTAGGAGCGTTGCTTTTCATAATATATATAAATGATATGCCAAATATTGTAGAAAAATGTAAAATAGTTTTATATGCAGACGATACATTAATATACGCGGAAGGGGAAACTGAAAATGAATTCAGAGATAATCTAAATCATGACATGAACAATATAAACCATTGGTTAAAGATGAACAAATTGAAACTGAACGAAAATAAAACGAAACTTATGGAAATAAATATGAATAGTAATATAAACTTTGAAATTAATAATGAGCCAATAGAAAAGGTGAAAAAGATAAAGTACCTTGGTTTTATAATAGATAACGAACTAAAGTTTAGAGATCACATTGAACACATCTGCAAAAAAATTGGTTTTTTCAAAAGGATAAGAAGAAAACTTTCAATAACAACTGCATTAAATATATATAACACAATAATTAAGCCACACTTTGAATACGGGTCAACGATATTATATACATGCTGTTTGGAGTCACAAATAGAGCGAATGCAGAAGTTGCAAAACAAAGCGATGCGATGTATTTTAAAATGTTGCCGGTATACACCTGTTTATAATATGCTGGAGTCTCTTAGATGGCTAAATATAAAACAACGATTGGAGACAAATACTTTGAATTTTGTAAAAAATATAAAAACAGAAAATGCACCAGAATACCTAACTGAAAACGTTAAATACGTGGGGGAAGTACAACCATATGGACTACGAAACTCTGAAAACTTCAGGCTGCAGAGAACAACGTCAAGAGCTATGCAACGATCATTATTCTACAAGGGGTTTAAATTATATAATAAAATGCCAGAATATATAAAAGATGAAAGAAATAATTACGTATTTAAAAGAGAATGTGTACAATTTGTAAAAAACAATTTGATTTCATGGAACTTGTAAAATAGTAAATTTGATATTGAAAAGTATTTTAATACTAATAAAACTCTGTTAAATAAAAAGAAAAATTATTCTTATTTACTTATTTATTAGTAATATGTAAAATAATTTCCCATCTTCTCATAATTATTTCCTTTTACTTTAGTGAAACTTGTAATCGCAGTATGTGCTTTTGTTATTATTGTGCTGCTCTATATTTGCAAGAGATGTAGATGGACATAAATTCGGTTTTCAGTTTTTCCGATCCGCTTGTAATTTGTAGTGTGGTCATTCCTTCTCTTTTAGGGGTGGAGTTCAGATTGGGACGTGTAATGGTAGATTGAGGTACTGATGGTCTTTAATATTCATTCATATGCCTCAATGCTGTGCCTAAAAGGTTTTTTTTACCTTTACTTTTAGCCTTCTATATGATTTATATTTGATTAATTATGTTGTTAGTATTAATTTCCTATGTATTTAAATCTGAGGAGTTTAATTCTAATCTGAAGAAAGCAGCCATTATAATTTCGAAATTTAATGAAATTTAATAAAAAAAACCCTTAGCATGTTTAAAATGGGTTTCAAATATTAGCGGCATATTGAAAAACATGCATGTGTGCTTCACCAATGACACACAAATATAATTTTTGTTACTGAAATATTATAGTCCTGACAATTCCTTATGTTAATGGCTATATCGGTCTTCGATTGATATGGTCAATTTCGTTTTAATTTCTGTGCTGTTTATGAACACATAAATAAATATGAAGATAACAGGGACTTGAGTATTTAGCATGTTTGATCGTGTACTTATGATAACGATATATGTATGTATAGCGGATATTCTTTGCATATATTGTGGTGTAACTGTTGGAAGATATGGAACAATAAATTGATAAAATCGTACATTATCACACAATGAACCACCAATTTGTGCCTCTTTCCTTAATTCCAATATATTTTGTAATAAAACCTTTAAATTCCACTTGGTAATGACATAATGCAGTTCGTGGATAGGCATAAATGCTTTGGAGTAAGTAGTCCTTGATGACATATCAGGGAAGATTTTTCATACGTTGCAAATATATATTTTTGAATTATTTTTTACTTTTACATGTCATCAAAGAGAACAGCACATGAAATGCTGAAGTGACAGACATATGTACATGGATTTGAGATTGCTAGCGCTACTTTATCTACTAAAAACCGACTCGGGCATTTGTCATTGAAATCAGAGAATTTTTTATTGTTGTATAAATCACTGAACTATTGCGCTTGAATGCACTCGCTTAGCAATGCAGATAAAAACAATTCTGCACCATATTCATGACAGCGTCGTATCCAACGGCAAATATTTTATTGAAAATATACAACTTTTTTTCTCACTGTAAACTTTTTTCATAAGTTGTATCTACACATACATGTAATATCATATGATTCCATTGCATAACGGACTAATAATATATTTTATTCAAATAAAAGACAAATAATATTAGTTCATGTTTTGGGGATTTTTTAAACTCTTTAATTTTAATTATGCGCTAGTTTTTTTTCCCCAAAATCTTATAAAAAAATTCAAACTGATCAGTTGAGGGTTTTAGCTAGTTCCTATGCGCATTTCACTGGGGCTAATGCAGATCATCAGGGAACCTTTACACAACATTTCTTAGAATAAATAAAGACTTTACTAAGTGAGAAGCTTTGAAATCAAATATCAAAGTCACAACAAGAACTCACTGATAAATTTTCCTTTTTTGATTTTCTTACGTATTATTCTACAACTGTTTTAACAAAGAATTTAAATTGGACAATGACAACTTCAAATTTTAATCCTTAAAAAAACAAAAAAAAATCAAATGTACAGGTGTGTAGCAAATATGTGGTATATTTGCATATTCATGCAAGCTCTTAATTTGCTTGGAGCTGTTATTTTTTGTGTCTCTTGAAATGCACACATAGTTAGTGGGTAGTTGCAGTAGAGGTTGGTGCTGGCAAAATGGGGTTTATATATAAATAACAGGAAACCTCTGCTAAAAGGTTCAAAAACAATTTCTTTCCTACTCGCATGTCGGCTTACCACTATGATTTTGTTATATTTGTATGTGAGTTTGTGTAAATAAACGCGTGTTTGTTCAATGAAGGGTAGAGAATTGGATGGGGTGTTTCCAGGTCATTGAGAAAAAAGAATCGTTTTAAAAGAAATATTAGATATGTAAGTAAGTATGTATGTGCATTTTCGCCTTAGTGTTGTGCGCTTTGTTTTTGGTTCTTGTGTTTTCTTATATCCAAGCAAAAGTAAACAGTGAATATACCAACAACAATATGCTCAACATTGAGCTTAACTGAGATGGACAAGAAGAAGAAGAAGAAAACAAAAACAAAAGAGAACTAAGACGAATTCAAGAAAGAACTATTAACAAATAAACCAGACAGTTGTTTAACCGGCCGGTAGGGTGGCGAAACAATAAAAAGAAATAAAGAGAATATAAATAAGCTGCTGCGTAAATACGCCTATAGATATAAAACGATTATGGAAAAAGAAAATTCAATAATATTAAATATCAAAAAAGATATTCTTCAATAGTATTAAATCATATTGAATTTTTATATTTTTCTAGTTGGATTCATCAAATTTCTTTGAACAGAATTATCGTCTACACAAATGTTACATTTATTTTGCTTAAATATCTAGTGCTTAATATCGAATTGTTATTATATGTTTATGTACATAAATTTTGTTCGCACCAAAACTCATACAAACTATTGAGAATTTTTTGTCCAGAAAAACAATATTTGCAAGCAAAAATTTGGTATTAAGGATAAAGTACAAACGGTTGGAGGTCATTTCTATTGTACAGAATACAAAATTAGTTTTGAATTTCTTATTGCACATCGTCATGCAAAATGTACTTAAGACCAGTAAAATGATGGCAAATCATTGGAATTGAAAATAAAATTTTTCATTGACGTATTATGTTAGTAGTTTGTGCTTTACTAATTGATATTAAAAACTAAATGTGCGTTTTCTTTGCATTTGCAATATATTAGTGAAACACTTTATACAAGTACTTTGTGATTGCCGATACATATAGATATAATTATATAAAAGTTTTATATAAGATATAAACAAGTTCAGTAAATATGTATCTAAATACCACGTATGTTTTTACTGGTCACACTTATAATTATTTAACACTATATATAATATAATGCAACAGAAAGTGAAACTTACATACACGGTAAACATTGAAAAGATTGATTAATTAGTTACTTTACTTTTGGGGTACAAATTCGGTAAATGAGGAAATAATTAAAAATATATGTATGTTTAGATACTAATGAAAATGTGATCAATTAATTATTTGAGAGGTTTTGCAGAGACAATTGTCTTAATAAAAATTACATTAAGTGTATTGAAAATAAAAACTAAAAGAAACATATCAATAAATTTTCCATACTAAGAAAATATTTTATTTCTGCTAAACAATTTGAAAGCAGAGTTGCGTAACAATAAAGTTGTATATCATAAATAATACAAGTTTCAAAAGCAGTTTTTGAGGTTAATTATCGTTCCTAGACCCCATGATGATAAGAATTAAAAACAGAATAGAAGTTAAAGCAAGTCCAACAAATAGAAGGTAAAGAAAGTACTGCGTGTTTTGAAACTAAAAAATACGAGAATATTTATTCTTTAACTATTTGTCAACGTCACGTTAAGACAATATTAAATATTGGAACAACAATTCACTGCTTCTGACAGCCTGTAACTACTTCTTAAAAGCCTTGGATATATCAAGAGGCTGTTAGAGTATAGAAGTTTTTGGTATTATCTTGATGTTGCGTTGACAACTAGTAACAGAAAAAAGGAGGAATATCTTGCTAGTTTGCTTTTTTCCCGTTTGCCGATGTCGCAGCCTATTTTGTTTGATCGGATAATTTAAATTTAAAATAAAAGTCAAACTTGAATAGGAGTTTTTGTTTTAAATGCTTTATAACAGGTAGTAAATTCGCAGATCTTTAGCACTTTCCCTTATTCTTATATGTTTAATAGCACTTGATTATCTCTCAGTTGCTCATCTTAATATATATTTCAAACGAATTTGCATATTCAGACGGACATAATTATGATGGCATAAAATGGTACATTGTAATAAAATTCGGTGTAGAGAATGTTTTTTGATTGGCATACTTTTTGAACTAGAGACAACCCCGCATTAGCAGCACAAAAGCAACACATATATAAAACTAAAAAAGAGCCGATAACACTAATACTCACAAATCGATCTACTCGTATATTTTGGCAGATGAATTAGTATCTTTATTTGGGAAAGAACAAAAATTGTGCATCTGAATATGATCAATTGGGTTGTGATATCTGATGTGATCTGCCATAAGTAATATAAATTTTGCCATTCGATGCCATCATACAACGTTGTATAAGTTGAGTTGCTATCTATAGTCGATAAATTAATTCGTATAACAAGTCTTTTGAAATTGTACAGAAAGAATAATAAAATTAAAAAGGTATTTTGTTGTATAACTTCAAATTAATATAATAAATCATTCTAAATTATAATGCAACTTACTCTTTATTTGAATATATTTTAATATTTCTCAGTTGGTCAACATCAAACCTCATTTTTTAGGTAGAAACTTTTTCTTTCTAATAATAACATTTAGAGCAAAAACAATTTATAAACATTTATTTTTGTTTCAAATATAATTGCACGAAACAAATAACTCTTTCGACATTGTGAGACAGGCACTTAATTTTTTCACAAATAATTATTGTTCTCCTTTCAATAATACCTTGAAAGAACAGATGACTACTTTATTTTATTGTTGTAGACATAAAACATGTTTTATGTTGCCACAATGTTCCGATATATAGTCGCCATAAAAATAGAAAACAACAAGTTTATCTGTAGTACTAAAAAAGGGAGTTGCGTCTGAACTACAGGAATAGGTTGAAGCTGTTATTGTCAAATTAGTTGTTATAGTATATGCAACGTACCACGCATATTTTACTTTCTCTATAATCGTCCTGCCAATAATTAATTTAGTTATTCATATTAAACTCCCTTTTTACAATAGTATTGCTAGTTATGCCAATTAAGAAAAATAATAAAAATTTAGTGATCCGTTTCGCTATTGTTGTGTGGCGCTTCCTCGCATTTTTTCAAATTAAAATATTAAATAAAAATAACACATTCGTTTTTTAAATATATGACATATGAACACCGCTGCTTTTTTGTCCTTTGAAAGGCCACTTTAATAATTTTTTTAAGAAGGCATGACTGAAAGTAAAGGGTTTTTTATAGAGGTATAGAAATAAATGGAAATAGAATAAATAAAGATGAAGTTTTAAATTGACATACAATTTACTGGATAATCTTCTGGGATTATGATTTAAATATGACTTCTGACAATCTGGAGGTCTGATTTCCGATAACGTCATTCAACATATGTGGTCGTATATGGACAATAACGCAGCAAATGTTGTCCTGTTAACGTGGACAAGCGAAATAAAATATCACAGCTGCTCCACATCATCGTTCTTCGATATAATGAACGAAAAAGTTAGTCATCATGGCTCTATAGCGCTAATTATTGACTGTAACTTTCTGATCAGCATCGCTCTTAAAGAAATACGGACCAATGAGACCAGCAGCTCGTAAAGCAAATCAAACAGGAAGTTTTATTTATTTATTGTTCAGTCAGTGGACAAATAATCCTTATAGACTAAGATAACATAAAAAATATATATATATATGTAACTAAAGATCAAGGTTTTAAACAAACAACAAATAATATAACATAATTAATATAAATATCACCAATACGTACAACGTACAACTTAAAATATAACTTAATAATTTAATAATACATTTCCAAATAATAGTTACTTTAGCAAGCTAAAAAGTAGCATTTTGAACTCTGTTTTCTCAGTGCTGAATTCGATAAAATTGTTTGCATATTGTTGAATATTATAGTTTATTTCATTCATGAAGGAGAAAGTGCGTGATAGAGTACCATTACGTGCATAGTCTGTACGATGAAACGGGACATCGAATAATTTAGTTAATCTTAGATTTCTAGAAGGAATATAAAATCGTTTTTACTGATGTAGGGCTGTCTCAACATACACTTGAGGTTTGTCGAAACTCCAAATACGTAATGATAACGTATTTATTCAAACAATATTGATCTTCATCGCTAAACAATTTCGTTTATGAAAATCCTAATCAACAGCAATCTTGTTTTGGGAAAATTCACCGAATTATTTTAGACAACTGGAATTTAATAGGAAATAAACTACTTTATATAATAAATAAATCTTTGGAAACAGGAATCTTTCCTGAGTCATGGAAGGAAGCAATGGTAAATCCAATTGAGAAAATTAAGAAAACTGAGAAAAGTGAAGAATATCGCCCGATAAATACGTTAAAAACACGTGAGAAAATAATCGAACAAGTTGTTAAATTACAATTGGAAAGTTATATGGAAAAAAATAAGTTATTCTCAAAATTTCAATCCGGATTTCGAAAAATTTTTTCATGTGAAACAGCTGTCAATTACGTAATAAATAGATGGAAGAAAATAGATAAAAACAAAAAGCTAATGGCAGTTTTCCTAGATTTTAAAAGGGCTTTTGAAACAATTGACCGAGATATATTGCTTCAAAAATTGTATATGTATGGAGTGAAAGACAAGGAACATAGATGGTTTAGAAGTTATTTAACGGGAAGAAGACAAAAAACTAAAGTGAATAATAAAATATCCGGTATATTAAACAATGAATTTGGTGTACCTCAAGGTTCTATTCTGGGCGCATTACTACTTATAATATATATAAACGACATGCCGAACATACTGAAAAAATGCGAAATAGTATTATACGCGGATGATACGTTGATTTTTAGCGAAGCAAAAAATGAAACAATAAGCCGAAAAACATGACGTACGATTTAATGAAAATAAATGAGTGGCTTAAAATGAATAAATTAAAGTTGAATGAAACTAAAACTAAACTAATGGAAATCAACATGAATAGTGATTTAGTAATTACAATCAACAATACAGTCATAGAAAAAGTAAATCAAATAAACATAAAATAAAATATTTAGGTTTTATAATAGACAAAGATATAAAATTTGAAGAACATATTGAGTACATAAGCAAAAAAATTGGGGGAAAATAGCATTTTTTAAACGTTTAAGATATAAGGTGTCAATAATGACTGCAATTAATATATATAACACAATAATAAAACCACATTTTGAGTTCGTTCCACTGTTTTATATACATGCTGCACAAATACACAAATAGAAAGACTACAAAAATTACAAAATGAAGCAATGAGATGCAATAGATATACGCCAACCCAATATATGCTCGACACACTTAAATGGTTAAATATAAAGCACCGGATTCAGATAAAGACTAAAATTTATTAGGAAAATAAAAATAGGTGAAGCCCCACAATAGTTGTGTGACCAAATAGAATATGTGGGAGATGTACAACCCTATGGCCTTAGAAATTCACAAGACTTTAGACTTCAGAGAGTTTCAACAACCGCAATGCAGCGATCAATATTTTAAAAAGGATTATATCTGTACAATATGCTACCAAACGAAGCAAAAAATTAGGAGAATTTTAACACATTTAATAGAATAATTATAACATATGTGATATAATTTTAAATTTAATATTAAGTAACTAATCTTAAGAGACACGAAAGTATTTTTAAATACTACTAAATAAATAAATAAATAAATAAAATCTACCCATGCTAGGTGATGGTGTATTTTCTATGATTGCACGAATGGATTTTGAAAGCACACGAACCGAGATCTTTTCGAAAAATCTTCCAAAATGTGAATGGATCTTCCTCTAAGCTACACTAAGCGATGTGCCCAATCTTTCCATAGTTAACAGAACTAGTTGCTCTGATGGTCACTCAAGTGGAAACGCAAACCAAACCAAACATAAATAATACAACAGCTGATAAAAAGTGTAGCCAACTAAAATTTTTATATCCCTATAGGATCCTTCTTTATAACCCATGAAGGAGAGGAATAATAAGTTTTTTTTGTAGCTGCATCACCTTTTTTTTTATTATGTGGACTCAGTTTATATAGATACAAGCTGTTAATGCAAATTAAATACGAAAAGAAAAAAATGCAAAATGTGAGATCGAATTCGCATTTTTTCTTTTAATATTTTTATAACAAACATTTTATTGAAATGTGTATATATTTTGCTTAGTTATATTATTTTAAATTTGCTTTTAAGCTTATTTCACCAACAAGCAACGTTTACCTTCATTTCTTGTCTTAATTATTTATTCTTTTTCATGCAAAAGCGACGCACGTTTTATTGAAGCTATGTAGTATACATTTATTTTAAATATGGTTGCATTTGCATTTTTAACAACATACAGTGAACTCTCGCTAATGTGTGTTAATAAAACCAAGGCGGCTGAGTTTTCAATCATAAAGTATGAATTATTTTGCATACGACCTGGGACATACTTATTGATTAATATTCGGTAAAGCAAGTTCGGATCATTGGCAGTTCACTGTTTATGCAATAATGCACAATTATAAGACTGTCGACTGCAACTTCCACTTCCTTTCCCCACCACCACAAAAGGGAAAAGAAAAACTCCATCATCAAAGCAATTTTTTTCGCTAAGCAAACCGTGGAATAATGCACACAGTGAAAACCTAATTGACAAAATATATTTATATGCATATTTAAATATTAGTACAATATTTTCTGCCCACATAGACTTGCTGGCAGACATAGAGATAAATGGACAGACGAACGTTAACAATATGTATATAAATATACAATTTAAACATGTTTGAATTGGTTTGTAGTATTTAAATTTTTTAATGTATGTGTTGTATTTGAAACATGTAAAGATTTTACATGCAGGCAAGCAAGACAACTTGGATTTAAGCAGCAACTGGCCAGGCAACCAACCATCCGATTAATTTATCAACTTACCGTGTAACAAATTTCGTATTTTGCAAAGAGTTGTGGCTGTAAACCACAATTTTAACCATTCCATACACAATTGTTTCTTTCATAAATTTAATGAGGCCTAAATTTACAGTATTTGGTTAATTTAGATCGAGGGTTTAACCAACAGATGTGTGCATGAAATATTGAAGTCAGCTAACTAATGGCTGTATATTTGGCCCTAAATATATTTCATGTGTTTAACACACGTTGAGTCTAAAATTAATAAGTTAATAAATATGTATATTCGTTGAAATTATAAACTAATATGTTAGAAGCGAACCATTACTGAGTTTCTAACTCGATTGCCCAAAGAAAAAAAAACTTTCGTTTTAAATCTTATTACTCGTGATAGCTTCCAAACTTCGTATATGGAAACCCAACAAACTATTACTCATCATGCTGCTTTAGAGGTACCGGCGAAAATAAATAAAAAAGTTCACTCGACTTTGTGTATGCAACGATTGATAAGAAATTCAATTAAACCGAAAATAAGTGCTAAGTAATCAAAAATGAACAAGAATAGATATCAGTCGAACAACATTTAACATCAAAATTGTTTGGAAGTTTTGTTTGTGTCTATTAAATACCTTGACTGATAAACAATAAATTTTCTTATTCTACGTTAAAGTAAACAAGTTTATTATTACAGTTTTGAAGAACAATAAAAAATGAATGCAGGTAAATCACCTTAAATATGACGAAGGCTACAATTTTAGCAAGACCAGTAATAATATGAGACATTGAATATAAGATATAAACAGTTTTAGTGCGAATGTTTAAAACAGATAACGCAATTTAACGTTCTGAATATTATCTTATAGACAAAAAAAATCTTTATATTCAAATATGTCGTCTTGTTAAAATTTGCATGCACAACATGCCTGACTAAAAATGGTATTCACTTTTTGGGGAGAATAAAATATACATTCTGAAAAGGTGGGACACCCTCATTTTAACAGCCATGTTTTTCAAAGAATATACATACATACATACATATTTAATGGTTTATAATCAAATTGTCATTAGTCATCGTAATTCCGAAACAACATATCCTCTTAGTTTATCTATAAACAAACTCTCATAAGTCAATTGAGATTACACAAAAATAAGAAAAAGAAGATATAAGATAAGTATAACTTAAAAAAAAAACAAAAATACTCGAACTTGCGAAGTTATCCGATGCTGAAACGGCAACTTTAAAACAATGCACTTGGGTCCGTTAAATCAATCCCGTTTTGAAACCTTTAAGCAGAGGACTGCTTATGAGTCATCCTCTGACGTACTAAGCCACCCTGTGGTCCTGACCAAAGCCGAAATTCTAACCAGGTCTACAATCGCCAGGCTTTCCAGGTCTGGCAAAAATCTGGAGCGTAGTGCCATCGCTCTTGCGCTGTTCAAGGCAGGGCACTGACATAGAAGATGGACCGTACGGTATTACTGTGAATGACTTCTTTAATATCAGAAGCTAATGAGCGAGCGCGTAACACAGAGTCTTATTAAAAAGTATCAATTAAAATGGTTCTAACTAGTATATTTTAAGAAACGAAGTTTTTCATGCCAATACGCCTTGTCAAAAAAAATGTAATTTGTGTTAAGGATGTATTAAAATTTAAAAAATGTACAAACGATTTCTCATATATCATATTATATGTTGCACAACACATTTTAACAGCCAAAAATAAATTTTCTTTTTCTACCAGCCCATAAAAATATTTAATGTTTACGAATTGAGGATAGATATCTATATAGTGAACATTTGATTAAAGTGAAATTTAAACTCTATATGCTGCATCAATATCGGTGGGCGATAAGATAATTAAAAGTGTATCATGTATTTACATAGAAAATATTAGCTTAGACTGTCCGTTCGAACTGTTAAGAAATAAAACTACATGCAAAATTTATTCTTAAATTTCGGTATAATACCAACTCATAAGTACACAAAAATTTGTCCATTCGTACATACATATGTATGTATATATTGACATATGGATATCTAAATAGATGTTTGACTGCATTCTTTAAAGAGCTAAACCAGCATGTGTGAACACATAAATACTTATACGTAAATATGTGAAAAAAGTGTATTTAAAGTAATTTTTACGCCCATTAGAAATGTTCTTATCGCAAATCAGTTTTCTCAAAATATCAAAGATAGCACACCTTTTTTAATTCATAGAGATCTGTATAAAACCGGATTTTTTTTATAATTACTGTTAAAAACTCAAGAGATATTTTCCCTCAAATAAGCAGTTTTAAAAGTAAATTACACAGGCAGAAACAAAGCAAATGCCTTTAATTTGTACGGAATTACTCTTAATAATAATACAGGCATAAATAACCACAACAAAAAATTAATGTTAGTTTTAACCATGGCAGGAAACCAACAACAAATAAATATCATGCAACTGAATCCACAAAAAAGAAATAATGATCGTCAACCAAAAACTAAACTAACAACACATGTTTACCTTCTGTTCCTTAATCTTGCTGGCAATTGTTGTTGGTGTTGTTATTTTGGTTTTTCTCACTGCATTTACAAATATACATCCCCATTCAAAATATGTATGGATGGAGGTACGTTTTCACGTGTCTGATTTATATTGCTGTGACATACATATAGCGGTAATAAAAAAAAACAATAAACACAATATGTGTATACTTACGTCATTCAAACCCAACGCAATAAAAAAAACAAAAGAGAACATGTAATACACAAGTACGAGCATTTTAAAACCACTTTTTCTCACTTATTTTCCGTAGTTTTTCTCTAATTCTTTTTCAATGAATTTCCTCTTTTGTCAGTTTAATTCCACCCGCAAAAAGATGTTTTATATCATAAATTCAAAAAAATTGGATGAAACTGAATCAGGGTTTAACGTGCCCTCTCCACAAGGGATAATGACACATACTTCATAGCTAATGCACACACATTTTACACAAACACAATTCGAGAAAATTGTTTATAATCAATAAACCATTAAAATATAATTGAAGGTCAACAAACAACAAAATTCTTCTTCGTATAGTGAATTTTGTTTGATATTTGTCGTTTTAGGACATGTTAAAGTTAGAAAAGTAAAGCGAGTTACATGGGTTCTTATAGAATTATATAAATATATTTTTCAAGTTAAAGAAAAAAAAAATGGAAAACGATTGACCTTAAGCCACATCTGTAAGTTTAACGGCAGAGCTATCCTGTCCTGTTTTTTGCTATTCTTTTGAGCTGTACGAGTAAAAACATTTTTATTTTAATTTAGAAGTCAACCGATTGTCACGTGATAAGCTATGAATTATGTAGTTTTCGATTACTATAAAAGAGAACATTAACTGATCAGACATATAATTTCGGAGTTTTAAAATCAAAATAACTTTCGGATCCCACTTTGGGGTGAACGATGTACATCGAACGCGCTTTGTGTTAGCATAAAAATACACTCATACATTTTGGTGAAATTACTAGCACTTAAGTGAAGCTCTAACAGAAGTTATATTGATATTTTGAGTCTTAGTTTGTTTTACATCTACCAAATATTTCACGAAATAAGAGTAACCATTATTACCTGGGAAATGTTTGTTTTTCAGTTTTATGAAAATATTTTTAAATGAGCTATGTCTATTTGGTAAAAAAATTCAATCCACAATCAGTATTGCCTTTCATCGTTTCATTTGTCGGGCGATATATTAAAGAAATTTAAAAGTACCTTTACTTGCATTCCGCTAATAAAATGGAATAGTAATTCGCAAACAAATTACAACTTATATGTTCCCTTCTTCGTCCCATCGCCATTTGAGAATATATTTTGTATAATAATTCGCAGGATTAAACACTGGCGATGCTATATTTTATTCTTCAGAATTCTCTCCCACAAATTTTATTGTGGGAAATATATATGATAGCAAATCAAATACTTTGGGAGGTATTTCATAGAAATATTCGCTCGCGATAGGGATGAATTACGTTGGACTTTTATTTGGTGTTAAACGATTCCTCAACAAAGTTTCATATTCTAGTTTCCATCCACATAATAAAGCAGCCCTTAGATTCTTACATTAACGCCAAAACGCGCTTCTAAAAAAACAGCTGAAGCAATAACAGCTGTAGATATTTTGTATTCCAAGAAAGAGAAGTGATAATTTTACTCATAAGAATTGGACTCACTTATTAACTGCGCCTGCAACCTTCTTAAAGTGTCTTGCACAAAAATTTAACTCATTTGGGCATCTTGTTTATAATAATACACATGTGTAACTAACGGCTTCTGTGTTGTTGATATTAATACGGATACTTAAATAATTTCTGTTTAAATTTGTATGCAACGTACTTGTACCATTAACAATATTTGTACGTGCATTTTATTCACAGGTTTTTGTTTGTTTGTTTTGGTTCTAGTAGTTTTATTTCTGAAATAGACTTTCCTTTTGATGTTGTTTGTTTTTGTAGTAGTGTATTGGTAGTAGTTGTTGCTGTTAATTTTTTATAGCGTGCATTTCATTTGTGTTGTTGTTATTTGCTTTTTATATATAATACCTTTTGCTTTAGTACGAGTGTGCACTTGTTGAAATACACAAATAATCTTTTTTCTCTCGTGCTGCTTCTTCTTCTGCATAGTTTTTCCAAAATAATGTCATTGCACTCATTCACTTGCTCATTTACTCACTTTAGTTTTTATAAGTATGTGTGTTGTTTTTTAAAGATGAAAAAAAAGCTAAAACAAAAAACAATAGACGACACTTGTGTGTCTGCTTTGTTTAACAAATATTTTTGTTTATGGTATTGTTGATGTTGAATATATTCGTCAGGATGTTTATTGTATCGTCGCATCGCCATCTCCATTTCCATCCATTGTCGTTTCTCTCTATATATATATATATATATATATATATATATATATTTTTTTAATTTTTGTCTTTTTTTTTCTACATTTTTGATAATGATGTCAGGGCGTAGCCCTTTTTCCTTTATTAGTTTAATATTTGTTGTTGTTTTTGTTGTTGTTAATTGTTCTTGTTTTGTTTGCCTATTAATAGATATTTTCCTTTTTTATAGTTTTCCTTAATAGCTTTTCTTTGTAATTAAGTTATTTCTGTGTCGTTAAGTAGGTACATAATTACTTGGATGATTAATCTATTGAAATAAATATCTTTCATATCTACATGCATGTAATTTTCAACATCTGTAATGTGTGTATGTATGAAAAGCAAATACTCACGCATATATTCTTTGTTTTTCAGGATCCTGCTGGTATTTTTGAATTAATTGAAGTTGTTGGCAATGGCACTTATGGTCAAGTCTATAAGGTAAGAAATAATAATTTGATTTTCAAAAACCCAAATGACTAAAATAAAGGATATGGGTATTATGTTATGATTTTGTATATGAATACACTTTTTACCACACAAAAATGTTCTTAAAATTTGTTAACATGCGGGAAACAACTTAATTTATAAAAAAAATAGTATGGATACATATCGTTCATATACTGCAATACCTACTGTCATAACCAGGGCAACCAAAAATATGCTTTAAAAAAAGGGTTTTAAGCGCATGAAAAATGCTGTAAAAAACAGGAAAAATGCTCTTAAAATGTAAAAAATATGCTCTAAAAAGTTTTGTTTTTCTTAAAAATATAAGATTTTATTTAAAAAATAATGAAAAAATAAAATAAAAAATAAACATGTTAGGGAATTCATTAAATTACTTGTTACTTTAGGAACATATTACATGTCTAAGACAACATATGCTAAATACATATGTACATACTAATTTATGTAATATAAAATACGAATTAAAAACTACTTTGTAAGCAAATTTGTACAAGTATAAGTCTGTGAAACGTATTAGCTTAATTCATATTGGAATTGCAATAAATTACGACGTGTTGGCTTAAATTTTCAAAAAGAAAATACTTTTATAAAAAGAAAAACTTCTTTCTACATCCGCTGAATTCATTGGAGCATATTTAAAAGACAAAACTTCGCCCACATCATATTCTGAAGTTGGGCTTGCTTTAGAACCATTCAGCTGACTACAAATATTTTTTATTGCTTCAAGGCCTTTGTTTTTATCCATAACTCGTTTTAACTTATTTTGTACAATATACTTAGAATCGGAGTCAGGCACATTGTCGATCTTTTTAACGGTGTCGTTCAGTATTTTTATTTGCTCAGTTAGGGAAATACCAGCAGTTTGAAATTTTTTGATATTGTTGGCAATAAATCCATAATTCGATGTAATAAAACCTAAATCTGTTTTTGTTTTAGATTTACGTAAAGTTTTTTTGGCAATTTTAATCTGATTGAGCATCATCTATTAAACTATCTAAAACTTTCAAAACTTTTTCGTTATTGGTAGCATAATAATTTACAGCCTCAATCCATGTACCCCAACGGGTTGTTATTGGTTCAGGTGGGAGAGAAAGTTCCGGCGGCGGCTTGCCGGATTTTCGAAGAACTTTTCTTTTAACGATTTAAAAAATTGTTGGTGTTTAAAACTTAAATATTAAACAACCAAGAAGTTAAGGCCCAACGTGTTTATATACATAAATAGAATAAGATAAACATTACACTAGTCTGCAAAATTCAATTCGCTTTGGTTATGTTAGTGGCGAATTCAGTTCGCCGTAGTCGATTAGATGAACTCCACCTGGTTGTAAATTGTTCAAGTACACATTAAAAATAGTTGGAATGTAGTTATAACAAAAATTTTACAAGAAATGCTATTTTAAAAGCAAAATGTGCTCTCAAAGTTGCTTTTAAAAGCAAAATATGCTCTTAAAGTTGCTTTTAAAAGTAAAATATGCTCTTAAAAGTAAAATATGCCAACATATGCCCTCAAGGGCAAAATATGCTCTAAAAAATCAATGCCAAAATTCCTAAAAATATCTGAAACGGATAAATAACTACCTCATATGTTTGTAAGACATAAATTTGGTTGCCCTGGTCATAACTTAAAAATAAATAAATATTTCTAATTTGTTGACCTCTTTTTAATTAATAATATACACTAATATTTTTATGCTTAAGGTCTCTTTATTTTTTAAAATAATAAATTGTTTTTTTCAATATTTCGTCACTCCCAAAGGGTGACTTATTCAGGAAATTAATTTTTTTAAATTTTTTATTTATTTCATATCAAATAAATATAAATGAACAAATAACATACATGAACATTTAGAACCCAAATCTTGACTTCTATTTTGTAGTTTTGATGTAGTTTCTCAAATGATAATATTAGAAGAAACATTTAAAATTTAAGTCACACTAATAAAATACGGGCCACTTCAATGAAAAGATGAGCCACTTTAATGATACCAAAATATTGCACCGTAAGTTAAAATTTGGGCATTTTAATAAAAATTAGTTTCTGAAATAGTAGAAATTACAATGAAAATGTGGACCACCCCAATGACACCAATGTATTGTATTGTCATTGGTCAAAAAAGAGTTGGCATATATTAATTTACAAACAAACATATATTAAATTTGTGCACCTCTAATGAAAATACTGGTAACCCTAATGAAAATATGGGCTCCCCTAATGATACTAAAATATTGCTTTGCTAAGCGTAAAGTTAAAATTCGGGCCATCCTAATAAAAATAACAAAATATTTTATTGTCATCCAAGATTGACTGACCTGTGCTAAATCGGCTCAGAGCAAGTGGGTCAAAAACGAATTGGGAGATTTGAACAAAATTACAAACAAACAACAAATTAATTTTAATAAAACAGTATAAAAAAGGAACACCATGGAAACCTGAGAAAAGTCAACAAGAATATCAAAATGGTAATAATTGTAATTGTTGATGTGATATTGTTAAATATGTACTTATTGCTGATTTAATTAAAGGAATTTTGTTTTGAGCAGGATTTAATATTTTGGAAATGTGTTTTTAAAGATAATTAACCCAAATGAGTAATTAACCGTATGACAATTTAATGTGCGCCTTTGTTTGAAAATGGGAAAAATATTGCCGATTTAAAAGTCCTGGCAAATAAGTTAATGAAGCGTATCGTAATTAAACGATTCATTCTGCATGCATATGGAATTATCGGTTTTTCGCAACGTTTTGAAACTTCTGAACAATGAGTGAATATTGGAAAACAATTTATTTTTGGGAAAATAACATTTTTATCCGAGTACTTATTAAGCTTTCAACTCACACAGAGCAGAACGGTACTATTTTCGAAAGCCACAACTCTTTCTCATCAGAACTTACGTATGTATGTGTTGTTTTGCTTCTACTACAGCTTACGTGACTTAATTGATGCAGGGACCCGAGGACCCCCTTTATGCCATATATTTCAAATTAATTTTCTTTGAAAATTTTCGACAACAATAGATCCCGAAAACATTTAAAGATTTTAATGAATATTTAGATTGGTCCAAATCAGAATACCCAGAATGGTGGATGGATAATTACATTAACATCGTGACATTAAATGAATGTGGAATACATGTATTCCACAAGAAGCTCAAATTGTAAAATACCTACTACTACTTTATGTGAAACCACGTTTTTGTTTAATGTGATTTATCAAAAAGTTTAGGGAATTTATTTTTATCTCTTAAGCTATAATTTTATCTTAAAATAAATACGCATTTGAAGTGCATAAGTATGTGTATGACCAATGAAAAAAACTAGTGCATGCATACATGCACACATATATATGTACATCCATACATATGAACGTACATATACCACTTTCTTGCAGGTTGTATGGTCGGCAGTTTCCAAAGACTGACTGTCTAATTTTAAAAAATTGTATGTATGCATGTAGTACGATATATGACACAATTTTAATACCAATAATCACAAGCGACTTGCACATAATTGAGAGAGAAAATTATTTCATGAATGAATGCGGTTATTTATATGCTAAACAAACCGATATTATTACATATGTTCACATAAAGAACCCAGCGAATAGTTTAATATTGATAAAAAAAACATTAATTTTCGTTTAATAATATAGTGCTCTTCCCTGAAATGTTTAACATGTAGACTACGTGGTCTATTGTAACGGGTTTGATGTCGCACTCACTGAATATGGGATAGAATTTTGCTGCAATATTCGATTTCAAATCGCCAAACAGGTGCTCTAACAAATCAAAACACTAGAAATTGAGCTTTTTAAATCAGTAGGGCATATATATACATGCGATTTGGTAATTTCATTCTCACTATAAAGAAAAAATTATATAGTTATATGATTTTTAAAATTTTCTTGAAATTTTTCAATTGTGTGTATCAATTGCTTAATTTTGAATTCCTTTTGCTTGCAGCTTTTTTAAAGTAAATTTAACAAACAGAAAGAAACGTAGCAGATATTTCAATTGAAAGTTTATATGTTTGTTTTGCTCTAATAAAACATACATATTCAATCTTCCAACACATCTGCAGAAGCTCGCAAAACGAGTTCAAATACGTTTTGAGTTCTTAATGCGGTTAACGTTTTGAAAACCCTGCGTTTATTGTCAGAATATATTCGATAATTAGTTCAGCCAGTGGTAGGTAAAATTGTGGCCTGTAAACTGTAAACCTTTTTAAACTGAGACCTTTTACTTAAATATCGTGTCACATGTTTTTTTGATTTCTTTGAATGATTAACTTGGAAAAAATAGTACAATTATATTGAATTTTATATCATCAGCTGTGTCGCAGAGTTAAATTTCGCTTGGAAACGGGCTTATTTTCATAGTTTGTATTTTCACAAAACTAAAGCTGAAATTTTCTTTCCAAATTTATTTTTTTTAATATCATCAACGGAATTGATATTTTCTTGTCTTAAGTTGGTTTCTTTTCTAGAAAAGAATGCAAAATTGTTTAAGCTTTTTAATACAAAATGGCAACACTCTGTCATTGGAAAATAAATAATTTATTAGAAGCTAAACCTTTACGAATAATGATTTCTGTCTTAAAACTCGTCTAAAGTGCCACTTTTTACAAAAGAAGTGATAAATATTATGTTTTCCAGAAAAGAAAATGTCATTAAAGTGCCAACAAAAATTTGAAACTGCTATCTTCTATCAATAAATGAATTACTCTTCAATGCAGTTATTTTAAAAGACAATTGTTAAATAAATTTTAAAAACTTCGAAAGAATTTACAATTCTTTCAAAAGAATTTTTAAAGAAAACAACAGTATCGGAATTGATATTATAAATTGCGTTTCTTCTTTTTTATAAAAAAAGATAAATTCTTATAAATCTGTATTTGATGTTGTTTTCATTAAGATAATGAAATATTTGCACTGCAATTAGGATCAACTGATCCCGTGGCATATTATGTTGCCAATTAGCCTTACAACTTGATAACACGGCCAAATTTATCAATTTCCAATTGATAAAAATTGATGTAGCATGGCTGTATATATAATTTTTAGTATAATAAGAAGTTAATAAAAAAACTAAATTAAATTATCCCTTTTCGCTACTCTACATTGCAAGTAATTACAACTCAAAACTTCTTATGCATTTTTCTTAAGCAATTCAGCAAAGCTTTTGCTGAATTGCTTCTATTCAATAAGTTGTGGATCTGTAATAGATAAACATTTCCGAGAAATCAAACTTTGCTGGGTTATTTATGTTATTGTAACACGTTCTTTGTGAGTGAATAAGTGCTGGTTGTATAAAATAAAGTAGTTCTTTGTATCACTGCGAACATATAACTTTAAAAATAGATGTTGCTTTTAACGTTCCTTTGTTTCTTTGAGATAAATATTGAAGACGAAACATTTTAATGGCTGTAGAATATCTTGGGTGAGAGATGCATAAGACTACATAATTCTTAAAGCTTTGCTACCAAATGACAAGAGACACCTGGTTAATAACTTATCAATATTATTAAGCAGAGAAGGTTTCCAATAAGATAGTTCACATAATTCATTAACCGGCTTTAAGAAAAAGAAAAGCTAATGAATTAATTTATTTGTATAGTTTTAATGTGTCGTCACGCACTACTATATGGCATTTATAAAATGATTTTAAAATATTTAAATGTTTTTTAAACTATTTTAGTTTAGTTGTATAGATTAAAGTTGTAAGAGAAAATATATTTCTAGTCCCCTTTTTGTAGAAATAAGAAAGGGTTTACCAAAAATCCATACGTGTTTTTAATTGCATTAAAAAGTGCTTGAGTAACGTAACTTCTTTTCAAAATGTAAATTGTTATCTTGTAATTATGAGACAACAACGGCCAAGTTGTAAATGCTCCATCACCAAACTATCGTCTAATTCTCTTTCTGTCATTTATAAACTTCTTTTTCTTTCTACAATTTTAACAATCATTTGTAGTTTAATTGTTAGATTTTCCTTGACAAGCAAGTGTCCAGATGTTGTTGTGAGTCAGACTTGTGTTGAAATATCTAAATGCACGCACGTCTTTAAGTTATATGGGGTTCGTCAGGATGAATGTACCACGATTCAACTCTAAGCTTTTTCCACTTAAAATTTTGACGTGTTCTTATAACCTCATTTTCTGCGTTCATTTGTTCATTCTTTCTTTGGTTTACATACACACGTACTTGTGAACTGAATGCAAGAACTGAGATAATTATAGCTGAGGAGCACACCACAGTTGATGATGACGATGACGATGGTTGTTGCTGCTTCACTGAAATTATTTTAAATGTCAAGTTTAATTTGTTTTTCATTCGAATGCTGCGAAGTCCAATTAAATTGGTTTTAATTAATAGAGGGTGTTTAAATAAAAGGTTAAAATTGTATGACATTTTAACCAAACAAATATGTTTTATAACGACTTCCTACATACGAGCGAGCACTTTTGCTCAAGCTTGTGACCCTTATTGTAGCGTTGAAGTTTTTATTGGAAAACCCATTTAGTCCCAGTGTGCATCGTTGCAAAATCACTGGATCACAATTTTGTCCATCGAAATAATTTAAGCAGTTTAAAATTATAAAACAACAAGGCCTTCTAATATATTTTTAAACTTTTATTTTCGGCATTTTAGTATATTTATATGCTTGTAAGCCAGTTTTTTATGTATTCATGCATGTGTGGTATTGAATTGAGGTGCGAATTCATTTATTGTCTGCTTTCTGCCATATACTCGTGGCAGACAAGCCATTGACATGTGTAGTCAAAATCAAAAACAACAACAAGTAAAAAATAACCAGCTCAGTATATACCGAAATACACACGTAACGTAATTAAATAAATGGATTTTTTAAATTTTAATTTTAGTTTCAGTTTTTTATCACTCCGCTTGGGCCTCTTTTAATAAATTAAGATTTTTTTAGGTTTGCATTTGGTTTGGTATTTAAATTACATCATTTATTTTTATTCACTGTTACAAGAGCAGCGAAATGTTTTGTGTACATTTAAAAATTACGTTATAGATAAACATTTTCAAAAAAACGAACTGGTGTTATAATTGATTTCGAAACACTTTACTGCCGAAGTTTGAAGTTGTTAAATTAAATATCGGTAAAATTTTAATTTTATGGATCAAAGAAAAAAAAACCGGACTTTTTATAGTTTAAATTATGACACTTTCTATTTGGAGAAAACGTAATAAATTTTCACGCATTCATAGATAAATCAGATTTTTAATGTAGATATTTTTTGATATGGTATTTAATTACCAATACAAAATGACAGAAAAGGGATTCCGAAATATGTATTAATGAAAATAATGCGAGATCCTTTCGTGATTTATTTTAAAGGATTTATTAGCATAAAATAAATAATTTATGTTTATAACCTGTTTATAAGACGAATCTTGTATAGAAAACTTGTCATATAAGCGGCTTACAAGCTTAAAATATCTTTTTTGAATGAGCCCTTAAGAGTTAATAACAATTATCTAAATTAGTCTACTTGAAATTGTATTTTTGTTTAATACCAGTAAAACGACTAAGAAAAAAATCTTTTTGCTCCTCGACGATGTTTTTGTGTCAATGTCGTGGGTTAATGCTCAGGGGGGGACCCAACGAAGGGGTAACGACGAAGGAGGGTGCTATATTCTGCTCTTTTAGTTCATAACAGTGTTAATCGTTGTCGCTATTTTTTTAATGAATAAGATCAGCACTAATTGTGCAGTGCATTGCGCTGGAACTGGGAAAGGAAAGGATAGTGTTAGGAAGAAAGATGAGGACATATTGAAGGATAGAGAATTTGGTTATCTCTTTTTATGAGGATCTGAAGCATAGCAGTCTTGTGTTCACTGCTTGTTGTCTCTAAACATGAAAAGGGTCTATTTTATTTTAACAGCTGTTACCTGAAGGAAATGTTCTCGCGTTGGGGAATATAATAAGAATATAATAAGGGCCATGCCCTGAAATCGCTTGCGCAGAATATCCTATCTAGCATGATGTGTGTGGCACGTAGCGCTATCCTGTTGAAATCATTTGAAGTTAGTGTTCAGATCATCCATGTGGATTGAACGCATCCCAAATCCGATAATTTCCTTTGTTAACGAACTCACTCGCTCACGAATGGGCCTCATCGCTAAAGATAATTTTTCAGTGAAACCTAGAATCAGTTGCCAACTGCTCCATTTAGCCCATTCCACAAAACACGTCGTTTTCTATGGGCCGGTAAAATTTTGTACGGGCTCAAGTCACGACGCGAAATTCCCCAACTTGCAGTTTACGAAAGGATACGATATCGACTGCAGCGAATTTTCCTGCACAATCTGACGGACAGCTGCGATGTTTTCGTCCGATCTTGCTTTTCGTCGATGTACGAGTGCTGATCGATAGTTTGCTGTGCCAGCGAGCTATAATTTATCGAACCCATTGCGAATAGGAAACTGTGAAATGGGGGCGCGACTTTCCTTAAATCGAGCACCCATATTGAATAAAACGATTTTATTATTCGCACGGCATATCCGTCCATGGTGACTGAATAAATAACAACTAATTTGACAGAAGTAGTTTCAACTGTCAAAATTCTTTGTGATTTTATTTTTATTGAACATTTTTATTTTGCTATATTAATATTTATATAGGCTAATTGTTCTAACTTAGTTAAAATCTCAGAAAATTCTTGTTGGAAAACCCTTTATATTCATGTATGAATTTTTATATGGTACAATTAAGTAAAACCCTAAAAATAATTGAAATATTCTTAAAAGTAAAATTCATACATAGAAACGATTAACGCTTTTGAACTCAGCAGCCGACTTCTCTGGAAAAATCTAATTCGGAATTTTAATCTTCAGATTATTGACTTTTAATATCCAAATTTATGTTCGGTTAAGGAAGTGCATGATAAACTTCTTTCATTCAATTTAGTGAATATAAAGTGGGCACTGGCACGCCCATAAAAAATAAATATTTTTCTTTACCACTGAAAGTGGGTCGAATATCGTATCCATCTTTTGATCTCATTCTTGCCTGTTTACTTTCCACAGTTAAAGCATTTTATACTTAGTTTTCAATTTCCAAACTTTAAGCTACCAAAAATATTTTCTTAAAGTATTGAATTTTGGAATGTTTTTTTTTTAAGATAAACTTTTTCCATATCAAATACTATAATTTTTTAAAATTAAAAATTTTTAAAACTCTTCATATTGCACTCGAATAAAATTTATGCAGATAACGAAATATATTTTTATTTGGTTTAAATTTGCCAAATATATCATTATACACGAGTAACTAAAGACCAGCAAAAATATAATGAATCATAGAATTTATTTAACCTACATAAAGTTTTATTGCAAATTTTAAAGTTCTTTGTTTAGTTTTATTTTACATAATCAATTTCGTTTCCATAGACTTTTGACGGGTGTTTATCAGTTCTTTGCCATTTAAGAAGAAGATAAAACAAGTCATAAAAAACCTTCAATAAATACTAACTTCTGATATTCATGTACTTGATTGAAACTTGCTTTATCAGCTAAATTAGATAAACATCTGCTTGAAATAATTTATTTTTTGTCGTAACTATTCAATACGGTAGTCCGTAGTATATCACCCATATGAATAATACAAGCATGCAATACGAGGGTTGCTTCTTAAAGTTGGCGATGTGGTAAATGTGTTTTCTAAATATCATGTTAACAAAAATATAAATTTTTCCCAGATATGAAATGTCAGATAATATTTAATAAATTTTATATCCTATTCTTCAGCAAAAAACAAAAAAATTATAATAATAATATTTGTGTATGTATATAAAATACTTTACAAAGTAAATTTGTAGAGTATTTGGTGCACAGATGCCAGTGGGTGACTGAGACCATATACCGGCGATGTTGTTAAATCTTATTCTGTGTCTGACTGTATACGAACTATGTATACGGTTCTTCGCCTCAGAAGAACCGTAAATCAATACAGTTATCTGAGGCGTCGAAATTAACTAGTGCGAGTGAGACGCAAAACCCTCGAAAGAGAGTAAAAAATCAGTGGTCTGGTTGCACTTAAAATATAATTGCCAACGAGGCTTGATGTTGACTGACTCAGACCTGCTTTGCGACTGAAAAAAAATTATAACAATAATTTGAATTCTCTAGTTAAAATTAAATTGAAATTTGTATATTACCTTCTGTAGCGTGTGTCACGGTTTGATTTTTCCTGCAAAGCATATATCCCACACATACACTTAAGACAGTAAATGGCCTGTTGTGAGATCTCAAGTGACAGAAAGTCAAATCCCCACCTTCATAGGATTGTTAATATATAAATTCAATCTTTTCTACTCAGTAGCTGTTAAAGGGGTGGTATCTAATAATATCTGGACCTCTGTTGCGCGATAGTACAATTGTGACGGTGATCCTCTGTAAATTGCCTCGCCAAGACAGCGTTCAATTTTCCTAGTTGGGGCTTGTTTACTTCCTACAGCACCTTTTGATCTACCTTCTTCTTATGCGTTACGACACAGAAGCTGAGTTGGATTATCCACAGTATCACTTGTCCGGTTGTGTCCTATGGGTCGTCTAAGTCAAACTTGGCAATTTACGAATTTGTTTCCGAGACGTTTCGCCCGTTCATTACCAGCTATAGTATAGTGACTGACCTGGCGCCCTAACAACACAAACTTTGCCAGTTACTGTGTAATCGCTAACCTCTGGTCTTTGACTGCACTAATTAGCGATTGATTGTCCGTAAAGATGTAAATACATGAACCAGTTTTAAGAACCCCAGATCACGGGAACTTCCGTCGGGAAATGTGTATTATGTAAATTTTGGTCTTCTGTTCTTGCATAAAACCGTTATTTTTCCTACTTAAGACAAAGGTTTCTATAGCGCCGCGAGTCTCTCTCCGGTGTCAGTGTGTCATAATTAATCATAATTCTAGTCTCATGTGACAACCATATGCTCTGATGGTTGTCGGAATGTACCTTAATGATATGTGAGTGGGCCGGACAAGACAAAGTCACCTTTGGCAAACATTTTACTCAACAAGCGTAACCACTTATCACGAAAGAAATATGTTTTTATTTAACTATATGTTTCCTAAGCAAAATAGTTTCCTTCAAAACTATTACAAGGCGACGTTATTGAAAACTATTTACCCCAATATTTGGGTGAATCAAAATGTTTGTTACTCCTTTTTAGCTAAATATTTGTCCAAATGTGACTTTTTTTTTTAGTAGAAAAAAGTGTAACGTGGGTCATGTAGCGTGCGTCACAAAGGTTCCATGGTTTTGATGTTTTGCGCAAATATGATACTTTAGAATTCTTTAGTTTGTAAAACATTTCAACTTTCTAGTTCCTTTCGCTGTTTTTCGTTGCGTGCGTCACACAACATTGCGATCCATTATTTCGCTACAAAACTTATTAAACTACTAAACTAAAAATAAATGAATAACTCATTTATTTTTCTTTATTGCAAATATTTAATTTACACAAAATTTGTGTTAAACGGTTATCCGATTTTCCTAAAGATTTATGAATATTATTAAATATCAGAGGTATTTTAAAGGCATTTTAAATTTTTTATGGAAAAATAAATTCAAGAGACTTGATAGTTTCGTTAGCTGTCAGTTGGAGAGTTTTATTTATAAACTCTTTTGCAAATGAATTCTCTGGATATTATAAATTTTCGATATGAAAACCCGTGTTGAATACAACTACAACTTTGAAGTTAGTAGGGGAACTGCTTCTAGAGATATTCCGGTAAAAAATGATTGGTTCACATTGAATGATCTTCAATGTGAACCGGTTTTCATGAATCCTTTATTTTATCACAACTTGAATTAAAACTGCAATGGAAAAACTTCCCTCGTATTATAATTTTTACTTATTTTAATTATTTCTTCTTTACTTTCCATACTTCTTGTTATTTTTTTTTTCTCAAACGACCTAAATTTTAGTTTTGCTTAAATTCATATAATAATAATACTTGAACACATATTTTAGGCAAACAGGGTTTTAATTCAGTTCTTTAATGCATTTTTTAAACACCCACAGTATTCTAGTGAATAATAAATCAATAGACAAAATGACAACAACAAAAATTATGATTTTATAAAATAAACTTGTTCTTAAAAGTTGTTTGCAATGAAAGAAAAAAACTATTTGACTGATTTACTCTAAAATATTAAAATAAAGTAAATAATACCAGGGGGAAAAATATACCTCAGTTGAGGTCACTACAAATTAAAAGCCTTATTCACAAAAAAGTATTTTGTGCTTATAAGCTGCTTATAAGACAATTTTCTAAACGAAATTTATTTTAAAAGCGATAATTTTTTGTGAATACGGGTTTAAAATTATATGCTTGACGTTAAAATGTTTTATATAATACGAAACTTATTTTTAGATACTTGGTGTCAACTGAAATTTGTTTTAAAAAAAGTTTCAAGAAATAATTTTTTTACAAAATTATTGATTCATCCTATTCTTATTCTTATTCATAAAAAATAGTTTATGTTTGTAAGACAAATTATTTATACGAAATTTGTCTTATAAGCAGAAAATATAAGTAACTATAGCTTTGTTGTAATCTGTGCTTTATGCTTTTAGTATACAATTTATTTGTGGGTTCTTAAAAAGTAGTTCATTTCTCAAAAGTACTCACTGTGGTTATCACTGCTAGTTAGGCCGCTTTCGCACAGGCAAAGAAATATATCGTTATTATTAGCTGGATTGATGGCTTATGAGTTTCAAAGTAATTTTTGAATTAAGAGGGAGGTGTGCATCCAAAACAAAGACATTCTTCAAAATTCAAGATCTTAAAACAACAGTTAGCGCTATAACGAAAAAAAGTCAGTAAAGAAAAAATAATAAATAAAAAAATAAATAAAAATTGTTTGATCCCATGAATTTTAAAATATTAAAACCTTCCAACTATTTTATTTTTCTAATGAATAAAAATTGTTTTATTCATCTTTTGTAGCTCCACGTTTTCCTTTCAAAATGACATGAGAATCAATTTTATGTGTGACATGCTTTGTGAGATATTGAAAAAAAAAAATAGACTGAACGAATTCGGCAAATTCGTCGAAATTATGAAGTTTTGAATACTGCATGACTTTTTCAAAAATATATATTTTTTGTAATTTTGTTCCATTGTTTTAAGTAGTAAATGGAACGAAAGGGAGCCTCTGATAGAATTTCATCTAAATTGAAATAGGTCTTTGTCGGTTTGACGTGGAATTACCCAAGCTGTTTGCTTGATTTTTCAATTACAGATACACGAAAGCTGATGGCGATGTGTTTTGTTTTGTTGCCTTAGGCCATGTTTTTGAGATGAGGATTGAGTTTAAACTTAGTTTAATGTAGTCTGAAACTCAGATTTTAACGGCGAAATGTGATTATTCTATAATATCATTAGAGACCAACATTTTAAGCGAATCTTAACCGAATTCTTATATGCAAAATTGGTAATTCTGGCTGCAGTCTGTTTTCAGATTACTTAACCGAATTTAACTGATATCTCAAAAACCCAGCCTGGTTGTCAGGCTTCACACATCAATTTCTATGGTCATTGCATTTTGGCTTTTGTCAACCCTACAATTACAATTAACCCGCATGCCCTGAAATTTAACTAAATATTAATTTCAGTTTTTCAAAAATAAATAAGATATTAACGTTGAAAAAAAGGGAAAAGATTTTATAAAAGAAATAACAACAAACTGATAATAATTAACCATAATAAACTCCCATATTAATTCCGCAGTTACAAATATTGTTATTAAAAAGAAATTATAGGGCTCTTTTTAGAAAACTTCAAGTATCATATTCGGCCAATGCATTAAACGCAATTATAATGGTATCCGGCAATCTGTCAAATCTGTTCTTGTTGTGTTTGTATCAACCACATGTGGCACGAGTATACAGGGGACAAAATGTGTGTTTTAATAAAAAAAAAAAAACAACTGCTGTGCGTAGCTGATTGGTGCGAGTGGAAACGCTATGGACAGTTAATATTAGGCACACAGAATACGAAATTTTTTTTCTAAAAAAAAAAAAAAAAAAATCAATAAGAACACGAACTTGCAATCTGGAAGTGTTGCCGACTCAGAAATTTTCATTTTTAGATTTCTATATAACAGATCTTAAATAATTTTCACAATATTAATAAAAAAAAAACCGATTTTGGAAGTGTCTCAAATCGACTAAAATATGTAGAAGTAATCCATAAGAGAGCTGTTGGCTGAAGCAATTCATTCGTGCACTATGAAGCCGAAGATCCGCTATTCGATTCAGTCTTGAATGTGACAATGAATTTTTCCGAATAGAATAGAATAGAAAATTCTGTTCCACAAAATAGTTCGATTACCGAGCTCTCCATTTTGAAAAGGAAAGCATTAAACATTTTGTCAGCCCAATCGGAATAAAACACTTCAAATGGATCCATATAATAGTGTTTGCATATTAATTATGTTAATACCTGGTTTTAATGTTAAAGCCATAAACAAGTGATTTTACGTTCGCACTGCGCAGGTAATTAATTCAGTTTTTAACATACCGATTGTCGAATAAATTTAATCACAATAAACTGAATTTCTGAAAGAAATAGATGCAGTTGTTGTTCTTCTTTTTCTCCAGTATTCGTAACACTGAATTCACAAACTGTAGTGCAGCTGGTTTTGTTTGTATAAAAAAATTAGAAATTTTTTTTATTTCCTAAACATGTTAACAAACTGTAAAATATCGAATAAAAATTAGACTAAATAAAATTTAATAAAAAACGACTAAAAGTTTGATTAATATTATAATATAAAAATTCTTTTATATATTGCAAATGATTGTTTGAAATAATAAAAACACTTATACAAATTGAATTAATGCTTTGAAATCACATTATTTCATATAAGAATTATGCAAATTTTGCAGAAAACAATGCAGATGCGGTGGATTTTCCTCTGCGTTCTTTGAACATAAGCAGATGTTTCCAACATATAACTTGGCAGCACTCATCTTAGCACAGACAAAAAAAGAACATTTTTTTGAGGCAGATTTTGAGGTAAAATGATGTGACCTCCTCATGAAATTTTCAATATATCAATTTTTCACATATTTTAACACATGTTGCAATGACTTTGAAACTGATTTATTTTGGAGTTATTGAGTGGTAAAACCAGGTTTTAAAAGTTGGATTTAACATTAAAACCAGAATTAATTAAAACCATGTTGGTGTGGATAACACATTGTAAGAGAACGCTTGCATGTAAGGACACATTCTGAAAAAGAATAAAGAATTTTTAAATATATATTTATGATCAAGTTAGGCTTCCCAATGAGCATTTTAAATTTCATGTTGTAAACCAATAAAATATAAATAATAATTTTAATTAAGAACTGCGAGAAAACATTGATAATGTGACAAAGAACGGCCGAGTCGATTCGATTACAGTTTTTCAAATGCAACCGAAATAACTTCAACTACATCCATCGTTGTTTTCATGGTGAATTCATATTTACATATTCTTTTAAAACGTATTTAAACAAACAAAAGAAATTTAACTGATTATGCAGTTTTTCTTTAATTTCCTTTTTATTATATACATATTTTAAGTTTTGTTAAAGTAGCAATTTTTCTCTTTTCTTCACATTGTTTACATTGAAATAAGTCAACTGCAAATATTCAAAGTATATAAGCACATGTGTGTGTGTGTGCGTATGTACATACATACACAAATATAAAGTGTAATCAGTAAATAACTTTTATTGTATAAAAAAATAATAATTTCACATGAGTAGGAAATTTAATGTAAACAATATGAGAAATATTAGGTTATGTATGCATAGTGACAGTTAGAATGTCGTCACAATTATATATTTTGTGGGGAATATACCCTGTAATTAACTGAAGCTGGTTACAAAGATCATTTTATATTGCAATTGCATGCTTGTGGCGCCAGCTAAATACTTCCACACTAGAGATTTTATGAATGCGATTTGTTATGCTTTCCACTTTATAAAGTGGGCCGATTTGTTACCTTCCTTTATAAAAATTAATGATTTCCGACTTAATCCGCTACACGATTTTCTGTGGAGATATGTAAAGTCCAAAACGATTGTCCACTTAGAGGACGATATATGCCGCGTTATTGCCGATATAAGGTCATATACCAGTATATTGGAAAAAGCCAGTTGAAAATTGGACCTCCTGATTAGACTATGTCCGAGCCTGCTCCGGTAGTCATATGCCAGCAGTCATATTTAAGTTTTAAGTCAGAAAATTACTACCCAATTGCACTAAATATCATGACAATTAAAGAAATCATCTTTGTTTTATTCCATCGCGAAGTTCGAATTATTCGTGAAGCAAAAATAAGTAATTTTACATTTACAATACAATATTAGTCGATTAATCGAACAATTCGAATACCCTAAAGAGCCAGTGAATATGGACCAACTTAACCCATAAAATTAAAGCAAACGTTCTTAAAATATCTTGAATAGTTTATGAGTTTACAAATTATTTTCAAATAAAAATCTGTTTACTCCAACCTGAGGAGTTGACAAAAAATTAATTTGTGAGAGTATTTGAAATAAATGATTTTTTAACTCACAAGCATGCCTTTCACAAATCCAAGAAAAAATACGAAAATTAAATACTTTTTCTTAAATTCGCTGGGGTTTGTTGAAATAATATTTAGTTATCCTGCTGTAGGGGCAACAAAGTTCAACCCCAATATTGTTGTAGCCCTTTTAAGTATTTTACATTAACACTGACGATCAGCAGCATCATCATCACCGTTGTCGTCGTTATATTTAAACCTTAATTTTTGTCTGAGGGCTGGTTTGTTTTGTTCTTCTAATTGCAAGTGTCTTTTTGAATTCTTTAGACAGTTTGGAATTTCTAGAATGTTTGTGTATTTCATTTTCTACATCAAGAAGATTTTCGCAGCAGAGCGTTTTATTTTTATTTTTCCTTGATTTTTTTTTACATTTTTGTTGCTCAGTATTCTTTAGGTTAATTAACGAATTTTGAACAAAATCTATTGAGCAAATAGTTTATAAAAAAAATTATCCAAAAATATATTAAATGTGCTTTAAACAAATTAAATAGTTTTTTTGCCACTTGCGTTGCATGCAACTGTAAACTAAATTGTTGAAACCCCACTGAGTGAGTATCTTTCCCCAATTTGATATTCTTGGCAGATTCTTTTTTTTATTTGTGTAAATATTTCAATTACTTCCACACGAAATTTAGAACACTTTTAATGAAATTGTTTTCGATGTATTCAAGAAACGAAATAAAATTTATTGCACACTTTAATGAAGAACTTAATAACACTTAACAAACGGCACAATTATTAAATAAATATTTAGGCAATGTAAACCGGAAAGTAAGAAATTTTATTAGTGTTTCTGAATTGCGCATTAAATTATATTTTAATGAAATGTGTTTTGCTTATTTTTGAATTTGGATTTCAAAAATTTTACTTCTCCATCAGCATCGAGTTGCTGAAGCTGAAGATAACTATGAAAAGACAGTTTCCTTTGATTGCTTAATAATAGTTTTGATAATTTTTCATATAATTTTGAAACGATGTTCCCTTCCACTCAGCAAAAAATAATTAACAACTTCATAAAAGGTGAATTAAGGACTGGCCGCTTTTGTCTGACGAGCAGCCACCGAAAAATAACGAAGAAACGGGGCTGCATATAATCTAAATCGCCAGGAGAGCATGAGTTTAGTGTAAAGTTGCATTGTGACATGCATGCTCACACACGATCACACATGAGCGCGAACACAATATTTTTAGTCATGTACTGTCACGCGCGAAGGTAATAATGTTGTAAAATTTCGCACGCTCGCAGGGAAATACAAATTTAGAGTTAAATTATTTATTTCAATTTTATTTTATGGAATTAATTTATTTATTTTCTGTACAACAACAATTTAATAGAAGCAAAAGCTGAAAACGCTGTTTTGACTACGTGAATTTTCTATGTATCGCATTGAATCACTCACGGAAGCGTTCTATTCACGTGTGAATCACGTGACACAAGGACATCTTAACATCTGTGCATCACTAGTTAAGAGCACAAGTAAACACTTTAATTTGCCGCACATCTGTACTGAAAATATTATTAAAGTACTGAAGTACTTTTGGGATGTGAATGGTACCGAGAAAAGTACTGAACTTGTCACGATATGTAATGAAACTAAAATTGCATTGAAATTATGGCTTTTAAGTGTGTTTTATTTAACTTAACTTGATTTTGGAAACCGAAAAACGGATAATCTTGTAGAATTAAAAACTCTCGCATATAAAAGGAATTCTGTTTGTGAATACGAAATTTTAAATCTTAAAATCACATATAAACGTGTGGCGTTTTAATTAAACTAAATTGGCGGAAGACAGAATTTAATGCATTAAATTAAAACGAGCAGCTTTTTCACAAAAATGATGTTACAGACATCTTAAAATAATCTTCTTAATTAACCAGTTACAAACTCTCTAATGAAATCCATTAAACCAAAAGTACTCCATCACCTCTAACAACGAGGTGGAGGTTACAACAAAAATATATAGAAATTGCCTCTAAGTAATGAAAATGAAAGCTAAACTGGGTCATTGGGCAGGCAGCAAACATAAAAAATAATAAACTACGTGGAGAGATAAATATTTCATGTATAAAAATACTTAACCATACATGTACGTTTGTTTGTGTTTGTGTGTGTGTGTGTGTGTATATATATTTTTAAATGGGCTAATGGTTCGTTCACTGACTCTTCTTGCTGCAGTCAGTAGTCGTCGTTAGTCGTTAGTTCATTCATTTATCATACAAGTTCCATTTTATTCCATTCAGTCGCTTTATTTTCCATCATTTAGTTTTAACTGCTGCAGTTGCTGTTTTCTTTCTTTTCATTTGCTTTTTGTTTTTGGTCTTTAGTTTTGCTCAGTAAATAAAACATTTTTTTCATTTGAGATAAATAATTATTAAATATATTTAATTCAATTTTTTCTTCTCATTGCTATCGCATCGTAAGGCAACATGAAGTATGCTGATTGAACACACAACAGCAGATCTCCAGCCCGTTTCTTATAATTGAAAGAAATAAAAAATAACAATAACTTCGTCCAACTAAACTAAACGCAAAACACAGTTTGACCGCTAATTGCGATTAACTTTTTAGCTTTCAGGAGTGACTCGAAGTGAATGGAAGTTTTTCCATCAAAAACTTCCTCAAATCCTGCAATTACGCTGGAATCTTTGAGACAGGGCGCGCTAGGCTGAAGTAGTAAATGTGTTATAGTAAACCGAAGGCTTTGGCTTCAATACGGACCGCACTCTCGTGAATGTGGGTGGGGTCGAATTTTTTTGATCTGCATTATTTCGTGGTTGGGTTATATCTTGCCGGGCAGTTTAAATGACCGAGCCAACACTGGCCATTGAGTAAAAAAAAAATTATAAAAAATAACAATAATAATGATAGTCATATTAATAGTAATAATAATAATTATTAACAATAATAATAATAATAATAGTTGAAAAAGCATGGTCTTAATGACGCACTAGAGACTATGCAGAGATCTGTGATATTGAATACTTGCAACATAGTGCGACGTTTCCTGCAGCAAAGAACAGATGCGAATGGGCTAGAACTTGGTCTACGCCCCAACAGAGCCTAATCCCTTGGCAAAGCCCGGGATAGGTAATTTCCAACTTCATAGAAGTTGAGAGATATGAACACAATATAATAATAATAATAATAATAATAATAATAATAATAATAATAATAATAAATTTAAAAATGGTAATAAAATATACTACCAAGTCGGTATTTGGAGCTTTTGGCTAAAGTATAACCCTCCACGACACAATATTTTATGAAAGGTTTTGAAGGAAAAAATCATGTATTAAAAAGAACGCATCCTTAAAAATTTCAGGGTCTTTAAACAACAGTTACCGCTATAAACAAAAATTCAGCAAACAACTTGTTAAATTTCAAAACTTTGCAGATGTTACATTGTCCAAAGAAATAAATTAAATTAGAAATTAAATTAAACTATTGAAGCTTTTGAAAGAAAAAAAAATTAAAAAAACATCCTTCAAAGCTGTAGGAAATAACTAAAAAAATGTATCCAAACAAAAATATATATCCTTGATTACTAAAATTCTTACAACTTTGCAGATATTAGTCTTCAAAAAAATTGAAATTTATGTTTGCTTGCTGCCGGACATATTTTTTTAAATGATATAAGAATCGTTTGTGAGCACGAATAAGATATTGGGAAAAATATATGTGGAAAACGGGTAACTGACAGGATATGCAATACTGGAGTTTAAAAAAAATACTTTTTTCGAATTGTTTTTCGTTCGCGATAACTCACGAACGGATTAACAGATTTGGCCTGGTCTGCCATGATCAACGTGGTTTTTAAATGACAAGTGTGTGGAACCTATCAATGGAGCCGTTGAAAAACTTATTTTAAAAAACCACTTTAAAAAAATTTATTTTCTAGTTTTTTTTACCTTTTTAAATTTTACATGTTCGAATCTGTTAAAATTCACAGGAAATTAAAATTTATGAACGCTATTTAAATGTTGGTTTAAATCGGTTCAGCCGTTAAGAAGTTATAAGCGGACTACATACACATAAACACACACATCCATACAGACAAAGTGAATTAGACAAATTAGTTTGAGAAGCTTGTGAGAACCTCAAACGCGGAGATCTAATAAAAACTCGATTTTTTTCCAGAAACCAGTAACCGATTCTTAAAAATTTCCTAGCGGGAAGTTAAAGATAAACTCAACAAATTCGGCAAAATTATGAAATATTTAATATTTTTAATGTTTAATGACTTTGACAAAAACATTAAATTTTTTTTCGTTACTAAATAAAACAAAAGAGGGCATCTGACTAGTGTTGCAATTCGAATAAAATTTATTCTAATAACTATTATAATTACATGTTCAAACAATCAAAATTATTCAATTTAGAATATAAAATAATTCCAACAGTCTTTTACGCATATTCGAATAATCGATTCTTAAAAAAGTTGGATTATATTTGCAAAAGTAAAATAGTGTTTTAGACTACCGAGTTATATACTTTCCAAGTTGTTCAAGATGTGGAAGGATCTTTGTATATCTGAACGTGACTCGGGGTATCAGATTTAAGAAGAGAGGAGAAGTTAATACTTATTTAAAAAAACTGGGAGGTCTGCTGTTTCTACAGATTTAATCAGAAGTCTTAAAACTCGAATCAATAAAATTTTTTTTATAGTGATACAAGTTTAAATCATAATAAAACCAAGAAATATATTTTTAATATCAATGAAACGGAAGGAAAGTTTCATGAAACGGCCATGGGACCGTCACGACCGGCGCATAGAAGGCGCAACCTGGAACACCAATTTTCAACAACTTTTTGCAGTATTTGCGGTCGTATTTCGCCGATAGCTTTTCAAATGTTGATTTCCAGGTGTCCAACTGTTTGTCGTCGTGGATAAGTGACTTAACATAACGCCAAAGAAATGTGCCATGTAGCTCCGTCTTGTTGGAACCATATATCAGCAAGATTAATGCCACGTAATTGAGGTACGAGAAAATTTCGAACCATATTCCTTTACCCTTCACCATTGACAGTAACATTCTGACCACCATTGTCTTTGAAGACACCAGCCCAATAAAGTGCACCACACACAGTAATTTTCTGTGGATGAAGTGGTATTTCGACAAAAGCGATAATTCTGTTTATTTACGTACCCATTCAATAAAAAATGGGCTTCATCTGAAAATGAAAATTTGAATGCAAATCAATATCAATTTGCATACGGCGCATACGATGTTCGTTTGCCTTTAATTCCTGCACAAGTTAAATCTTGAAAGCTTTTAAGCCTTTCCATAAAGTGGAAGGGTACCACCCCAGTTGCTGAGAACGGCGACGAATTTATTGATTAGAATCATCTTCAATGCTTTTCTGTACAGCAGCTACAGTTTCTCTAGTGTGCAGTGTATGGAGCTCACAGGACCAAAAACGATCTATTGCTGTTCGAATTATATTATGTACACCATAAAATGCAGCAAGTGCACGACGAACGGAACAATTATTTTGATTAAAAAATTTCAACAACTTGCATGCATTGATTCATAATGAAATTTCAAAGCAAACGGAACAAAAATCAACTATCAGCTGTTAAATGAGTGTTCAAATAAAGCAGTGATGCCAACTCAAAGTTGTGACACTAAAAAAAACCAGATGTATTATTTATTAACTCGGGTAATATTTCACATAATAGTAACTTTTTTAAATATGTTCCACAGTTGGATACAAAAGAGTAACAAGTCTATCAATAATAGGTGTGATCCCGTACTCTACATTGCATGCCCGCGGGATCCCAATCTTACCCAAAACTGTTCCCGTACTCAAAGTTTGGGCAAGTGAGACAGATTGTGAGAAAACAATATTTCTCTTCTTCTTGCCCGAAATAGCCCAAAATATTTCTTCGGGCAGATTGGGAAAACAGTCAAACGGTCAGCTGATTTAAAAAGATAAACAACTAAAAACTGCAAAAAGCTATTATTAAAAGATTTTAAATAAAAATTTTAGTAAAATAAAAGTAAATGGGGAATAAAATAAGTACTTCTTGAGTTTAACTTGCATGCAGACATCTTATACCACGTATTAAAATGTCAAAACACTTTGAAGTTTTCTTTTGGTAAAGAATTTTGGCTTTTTGTGTTCCCGTACTTTTGTATATTTTTAACTATATGTGAGAAAATTTTAAGCCGAACTTTGCCCAAAAAGTACGGGATCAAACCGAATATGTGAGAAGTAAAAAAACACGATCCCCTTCAATGCTATTTTAACCGTATCACCAACGTGAACGATTGTGAATGAAACTTTTGTAAATTAAGAAATAATAAAAATAATAATAAAACCTAATTATTTGTGGTTTTTGCATGATTATTTAAAAAATAAATACACACAACAAATATTTTTAAGGAATATGATCTCGTTTTTATTAAAACTCTTTAATATATGTTTGAAAATATTAGCTTTTCTTTTCTTATTAATTGTTTTCTTATTGTTAACAACAAATTTATTTAAAGTAATTCAATTGAAATATTTTATTCGTTCGGGCGTTCGAACGAAAGTTTCAAATTATTCGGCTGGTCGAACAAGAAATAATTATGAAACTTTATTGGAACGATTTTAAACCAGAATAATTGAGAACTCTGCCTCTGCCCGAATTTCATTCAAATCGCAATAGGTCGTGTCGAACTTGGTCGATGAGATCTCCCATATATGTAATTCTAAGGCATGGGAATAAATTTTTATTGCAAACAATTAAAAATATCGTGTGATTTACACTATTTTAAATACGATTAATTAGACGGCATAAATTAATAAAAAAAATATTGAAATTGTGTACGGAACAGCAGACGCCCGCAGCAAATATGGTCAAACCACATTAATGTGGTCTATAATTACGATTTTTTATTTTGTATTAGTTATTTTATCATAAAGCAGTACAGTGCATAAAATAAATACGTTTTTTTCCAGATATTTTGACACATTTTTTTCTAGTAAAACTCGTGTAACAAAAACTCAACTTGTCAATGAGTTTTTAATATTAAACAGAAACTCGGCGTCGCTAACATACAAATAACTTGTTTTATTATATGAAATTAAATTGAAAAAATACATAATTATAAAGTTTTAATATTATAAAAGAACTTGTTCCTCCTACATGATGAATATTTGCATAGTAAAAAAAAATAAGAAAAAAATTGTCTGTAATAAAAATCATAAATGTGAGAAAATAAAATCGAAGTCTGAAATTAATCGAAACTCATGCATGCCAGCTCGCAGCGATGGAAAAATATATAAAATTAAAGAAATAAAAATAAATACTCGTATGTACGTATTTAAAAGAAAAAGTGGTAGAGCCATGCCAGGATAATATAATCTGGACAACAATGGTTTTCCAACAGGGCCTTTCGACTTTTAAACTATGATAGCGGCCATTTTGTTGAAGTTACATCTGTTTAATCAGTTGTCAATTATTCAATCTGTTTTGGCAAATCAACATGGAACGCTATATCTGCGTTGCATTCAAAGACACCTGCAACTAGTAAAATTGTTTTATTAAAACGGATCCCTCCCATTTTAAGCTCGCCATAATCGTCCTACTGAGGGGACCTTTTCAATTTGGGAAATGCATTTGAGTGCACGAGTAGAAAGATCTGCCGAAAATATCGCTGCTATTCGGGAGTACGAGTGTGCAGTAGAATTCCAGGCATTTAATTTCGAGTCGGTTAGAAGAACTCGTTCTTTCGAAGACCACAACTTGGATAATTTTGCGTTGTGACTGGGCCTGCACCCGCACAAAATTCAACTGACCGATTGAATGTAGATTAACGATCATAGACAACGATGTGTGTTCGCTGAATGGGATATCGAGCAATCGGAAAATCATCTTCATCGAATAGGCTGGATCTGGGCCCGAATCGCGGCAGTCGTTATCGAACGTGTTAACATCAGGTTGATACAGTTCTCGGATTGTTTTTCACAATAAAATTTGTGTAAATAGGAACTGTTATCACGTTCAAATGAGCCACCTAAAAAGTGGTGGCAAACAATACACATGAGCACTGATGATGAAAGTGTTGCGACTTTCGAAAACAGCTGTTCTGCTCCGCTGTGTAAGTTGAATAAAACTGATGATATTTATCAGCATGTCCTTCTTAGATTTTAACTAAGAACCATTAGCCTATATAAATATTAATATAGCAAAAATAAAATGTTCATTAAAATAAAAATCACGTTATCGAATGAAGTTGTGGCATTCGATAACGAGTACTCGATCGAATGCTATCTTTCGAAATCGCATTCGACACTACATAAGCAATCGAAATTGTATGCTCCTTGTGTATTTGAATATTATTAAAGAAAAATTTTATTATTCATTCAATAAAATCGACAAAAATGTAGGCACCAAAGGAATTTTTAAATTTTAACTAAAAGTAAGTTGATTATCTTTCTAAAAGGCACGACGTTGCAGCTAAATGCTATTCCGCTGGCACTGATGTTGACGTGCTTCCGGAAGAGTTAATTTGGGAAAGCACAAAATTAAAAGCTTCCCCGGACAATCTAAACCGTCTCTGGAACCTAAAATATAGATACATATTTTTTCAATGCTTATGTATAATCATATTCAAAGTGTTCTTCTTCTTCAGAAGAAGAAGATTAGAAATATAAATATGATGGATCCATTTCCCAAATAATCAAATTACATTAAAATTAATCTAAATATTCTACTGTGCTTTTGCTTACTATTATTTTGTTTCAAAAAATTTGTTTTGTTTTCATTTGTAGAAATGATTCTATTTTTGATTCTATTACAAAACAAAAAATTATTTACATTTTTCTTGTAAATTTCGATTCGATAGCTATCGAGTACCATAATTTGGCTATTCGATACGTGACGAAATTTCACTCGATACGAATGCTTATTCGATAACGAGTGCCGCGATTTGGGGCCAGATATATAATTTCGGATCTTTAAAAAAACTATTTTTATATTTAAATTTTCTCTTTTTTTGAATCGGGTCAACCGATTTTGATCCGGTTTGCGGTGATCGACGCGGTTTTCAAACGTTAAACGCTGAGTTGTTTGTGGTATTGATCAGTGAGGCAGTTGAACAGTTATAAAAGACCGCTTTGAAAATGTAGACTTAAATTTTGTTTCAATGTTCCAGTTAGATGTCATTTAATTTGTTTGCTTCCAGGTTTATGGATGATATAATGCTGATACGTCATTTTGTATTTTAGATGACGATATTTTCTTTCACAGGTTGCTTGATTTTGAATGAAATAAAGTGTGTTTGAAGCATTTATTCGGTCTGTAAGAGTAGCTAATAGGTTAGTTATTATCAAACTATATATAGCGATTCCGATTTTAAGCTGCAGTACTGTTTGTGTATTTACATATTATAAAGTGTAGAAGAAAATACTACAAGAAATACATTAATTTCTATGAGAGATTTGATTTAATGTGATGAAATTTATTGGACAACCTGCGTATTAAAACCTGAATATGCAAAACCTGCAGTGTGAATGCAAAAATGTTCATGGTGTTAATGCTAAATCCAGGTTTTAATATTCAGTGTGAAATTCTTTAACAGATTGTTGTCTGAAATTATATTCTTTCATTCTATATTTACATAGATATAGGGCAACACAACTCCCGTTATATAGATCACAGTTGGGCCTATTGATTGCCTAAAATATAAATCGCACTAACGCAAAGTTACTTACAAAATTAGCTCTTTAATTAATTAGGTTGTTTTGTGGTCCATTTCGTTAAAGTTGGGTTGCATCCGTGGCGCCTAGGATTAAGCAAGTAAAATATTTCAAAAATATTCAACTGCAAATAAATACTTGACAACGTGATATTGTCCATTTTTTCATTTTATTTTTTCCCATAAAACAATCAGCGCTTTTTACAAACACGTACAAGCGATAACGTTTGTACGTCACTCGGCTACTTTTGGCACCGTCCTCGTTCGTAACAAACGTTTTTATAAAGAAGTTTAAAAAAAATACTAAAATATTTATGTAAATAAAGTTTTTTTTTAATTCTTTTTATTATTATTTTTTGTTTGAAATCTGTCAATGCCAAAATATTTATTATTTTTTCCATTATTCTTTTATTTATTATTCATAAATTGTAACCTTTGAAGCTGAAAAACAATTATATTACACAAATTATATAACAAATAAAGATTTCTAAAAAAAAATATTTTAGAAAAAGTTACACAAATAATATCACATTTTACGCTAATAGAAATAAAGAAAAATTTGGAAAAAAACATCGAAATTTAAAACTTGTTTTCAAGTCTTTGACATGAAATAATCAGAATAACGAATTGGAATATCATTTATTTCGCAAAGAAAAATTGTGTTACAAAGAAAAATTTTGCTTGCGAGTTAAAACTAATTTTGTGATAACTGATGTGGCTGCCAACAACAAAAACGTAAAATTGATTAGTAAGAAAAGAAGAATTTATATACATTTTAGTGTAACAAATCATATTTAGTGAGTTATTAGAATTGACATTAGCCGCATATTTCACGATGTCAAAAGATTTCCATCTTTCGTACAATTACGTTTAAAGCACAAACAATTTACAAAATTAGAACGTGTCGTTAAAGAAAACGGCAAAAATATAAAATAGGATTTTTTCCTACATCAGTTACTTTCTCAAAACTGTGTGGCCACACATCAATCTAACGCATCAATATAAGATTACGATTCTACATCGGGGTTTAAAAGTGTGTGAATAAGCGAAGAGGTTTTAAACTTTTTATCAATATCCTAGAAAAAGCAAAGCGAACAAATTAATACAACGATGGTGGAAATCGTAATTAAACGTTAATTCACAATAAGACACATTTTCGAATTGATTTAATGGTGCTCGTTATTCGGGGGAAATTGCAATTACAATTTTGTCAGAAAGGAAAAGATGTTTAGGGGGAAATAATAGGCGATAGAGGAGATTATTCAAAGAACCATTGTGAATTGCTCGGGAATAAAAAGGTTTTCTTTTGTGATTTATTTGTCAGCGCCTTACGAATTTGTAACAAGAAAAACGAAATAGATTTTATACAAAATTACAAAGTGTTGATGTCTTGAATTGGTTTAAAAATGAAATAATACACATTTTCTGTGAAATAAAAATACATTATATTATGAAAATTTTTCCAGAATGGAGTCTTAGAGTTGGGAAGGCTCTGTTTAACTCAAAACATTATTATGATAATACAGATCTCATTGAATGTAATAATTGTCACCAATTAATGGATGTTCAACACATATTAATTGAATGCCCAATATCCAAAATATCCAAAATATAATAGAATTAATTCAATTCTTGATTGTTCAAAATCAAATCAATTGCCTAAAATTAAGCTATCGTTTTATAAACATAACATCTATGATATATAGATTTTTTTTTCATAATATTACTATTTTATATACTAATCAATTTTATTTACACTAAATTAATAAGAACTTGCTAAAAAGTTTTTGTAATTTGCGCGCAATATGGTCTAGACACCCTGCGCCTTTAATATTTTTGTATTTTATAAATTAATTTATAAAATATATTACTTTAAATAAATAAAATTAAAAAAAATACAGATTTTGTAAAAATATTTAATATCCGATTCAGATGAAATAGTATTTATCAGCACATTTCGGTGCTGGAGTGGGATTATCAATCCATAGAGATATTTCAGCGAAGGCACATGCGTGATGAGTCGTCACATACGCTATCGTTAATGAAAGCGAAGTAAACATTTTACAGATATAAAAATGGTAGCAATCGAGTGGTTTCTCTGCTGTCAATTTTTAGATCTAAAAAAGCATTAAAACCAAGAAAAGGACTGAAACCAAGAATAGCACTTAACTTAACATGTTTTATTTTATTACGAAAAAATTATATAAATCAACAAAATATATAGACTTAAATCTTTTATAAAGCAAAATGCATACATAAATTTGTATGTGTGTGTGTGAACTTAGATTTCCTGTGTGGCAGATTTCAAGAAATTAAGAGAAACATGCCTTAAGGTTGTTTTTCTTAAAATCTCAAGATTTCAAAACCACGTCGTCCACTGCAAATCGGATCGAAATCGGTTAGACCGCTCTTAAGATATCGTAAACGAAAAAATGATATTTTTAAAACTCCGATGTTTTATATCCAATCAGTGTCCTGGATTCTTTTATGGGACTCGAAAAACTACATTAAGCCACACTAATCACGTGAAAACCGGTTTATTAATTCAAAAGTTATAACATTTTCAAAATCAAATTAGTATTAAAAATTAACCAGAAAAAAAACGAAAAAAGTGAATTCTGATCAATTGGTGTTCTCAATCCTTTTATATAACTTGAAATACTCATCAATCCCTGCTACTCACACGAGAATCGCTTAAATAATTCACAATTTATAACAGTTTAAAAATTAACCCATTCGCTGCCAAGGACGAGTATACTCGTCTTTGGCAGGGTATCCCACACTGCCAAGACGAGTATACTCCTCCTACTTTAAATATATAATAACATGCAGGCTTTTGAATTAGCAAATTTTTTTTGCCCCAAACATAATATAAATATGAAAAAACTTGAAAAATACTACAAAAAAATTTGTTTCATCATGTGTTCATAACAAAATTTAATAGCAACTAAATCACTTATACCTTGTCTTCATGATAGGATTTGTAACAAAGTCCAATACATAATGGAGGTTTATCAGGACAACTCAGACAGTAATATTGGCAATTTCGCAATGTATCTCGTTTTATTCCATTTTCTTTATTTCATCCATCTGCATGATTTGTTATTTGTTTTTCTACTAAAACGAATGCAAATACGAAAAATAATATCGAGTCCTTCTGCCTTCCTATTGCCTTACAAAGAAATAACAGGGTTTTTGGTAAACAAAAACACTCAAAATATAAATGGCAATGGGAATGACTTCATATAATTTAGGCTTGGCAGCGAATGGGTTAACCGATTTATGAAACTCTCATTTGGCTTTTGAGCTCGACGGCCCCAAAATGGCACAGCTGCACAACAACAAACCACGTTTTCGGAAGTCTTATTTCGGCTATTTTCGAATTTTTTTAAATTAATAATTGAACCCTTAGAATCGAGTAATTTGTCATGTTCCAGAACAACAAGAATATTATACACCGCATTCGTAGAGGTTTTCACAAGCGAATATCATAAAAGTTTATAAGTTTAAAATTAAAAATGTATGACAAAATTTATGGGTCTTTCTTTTGCATGCAAAGAAGGCAAACCTAAATGATTTACATAAAATGTGTTCAAATTGCATTACGCCTGTCTGGAATTTAGTACTCCACCCATCATCATCATCATCTACCGTCAGTCATGCCATCATCAGGAGTACGTAAAATTTGGTAACGAAAATAACATTATTTGATGTTGTTGTACAAACAAATCTTTTGTAAAGTTAACATTCGTTTTGTCCGACAATTAAATCATTCAACCAGCCACTCAGTCAACCAAGACTACAGACATCAACGTCAGTCAGACAACCAGTCAAACGAAATCGAACCACCAACACTGTTTCTTTCTTCTTTCATATATTTGTTTCGCTTTTATGTATTTTTGTTGCTGGAAAAAAGCACGTTAATTTCCTCCATTTGTTCACATTTTAATTAATTTATTTTTTGTTTCGTTGAAGTTCAATCGGCATTGAAACAAAAGATATATAAAATTATGTGTTGATCACAGTTATAAATAAATATAATTTTACATCATTATTATTATGAATAATTTGTTATTTCGCACGTTACTTTTGGTGTGTTGTTATTCCGTTTGTGTAGCAAAAATTATTGAACATTTTTGATTTATTTTCGAGATACAGAAGCATTGAAGTTCAATGACATTTCAATAAAGTTTGAATTTTAAAGCCACACCGACCTTAAGAATTAAAAACTGTTAATAAAAACTTGAATAAAAAACAAATTTTTAAATATAGAAGGTAATTTGCAAAGTTGAGCTGGAGTTTGAATAAAAATTTGCAAGTTAATTAATTAACAATCTCCTGTTTAATAAACAAATGCCCTATTATTTAATATATTAAGGTAAATGCCGTGGCATTATTTTATTAAATAAGAATAATAATAATATATAATAAATAATAATAATATAAAATAAAAATTTCATTATACGCATGCTAATTTTTAACTTCTTTTTTATTTGCAGGTAAAACTCCCTTAAATAAGCACAACTAATTGAAATGAACATAAAATTTGGTATGTAATTAAATTAGTCTGCTATTAAATTCAAGTATTAAAAGAATACATGAATAAAACATGTGACCAAATAAAAAGAAAGTTTGAAAATTTTTTCTCTTCTCAATGTTTCCTGTTGCTTGAATCATCCACTTAAAATAAAACGTACGACCTATTACGCCGCATGACAATGACCAAACGACCATGTTAGACAATCTAAAAACAAATAAAAAAAATAATAATGCAATCGAGGAATCCATAGATTCTACACTGAAAGGAAAATCCATGAACGTGCAAAATTTCTGGAATTCTGACCGCTAAAATGTTTCATAAAAATATACTAAATGCTGGAAAATAATTGAAAATATGCATTGAAAAATAAAATATAATTAATAATAAAAAACCCCAAATAAAAAGGAATGAGAACTTTAGAAGCAAAAATAACAGATTATTTTTTGAAATTATTTCTACCAACTCAAGATGTTCACTTTTGAATATATAAAAATTTTTTAATCTTATTTTGAGTTTGTATAAAAAATAAAAGATCAAATAAAATTAGAAATTATTTTTACACGACTGTAATAAAATAAAAAAATTTGGAAAGGCCATCCCGCTAACTCCAACCGCAAAGCTCTCGCAACCCGGTTTTTAGCTATTGTATGTTTTTGAGCTCTTCGGTCTAAAACACTTAATTGAATTTTTAAATCAGCCGACTCCCACGTGATAAACGGTGATTGATGTAGTTCGGAAAAAATAACCGAATTAATGATTAATTTAATATTATTTCTAAGCTCATTTTTAAGTATTCCTCAAAGTTCAAAACAAAAGAGTGTTCTAACACTTTTTTTTCAATATTAATTTATGATAATAATTTTCCAAATGATGCCAATTACGCTGTAGAATCAGACAAAGTTTCCGAATTGAATAACAATATGTTACTAACTGATTTAAAGAATCCTATCACATTATTGATAAATACTAAAAATATGAGAAACATTAACAACTTTCAAGATGATATAAATTATAAGAAAAAAATCAAAGACAACAACAGACAAACTTCATCTGCTTTTCAATGCTGTTTTAATAATATCCCAACATCAACAGTCTTGAAGAAACTTTTCAACTTGTTTATGAAAAATAAAAAAGATTATTTTAAAAGATATAAATGAAATATTTTAAATGTTTATGTTAAAAATATTAATTTTTCTTCTTTATGGACCGTTTCTTTTTTGTATTAAAAAATAGTCCAACTAACATGCCGTTATTTATTTATTTTTTAAATTAGTTCGAATGATGTTGTTTATTCATTCATATATTCGACTAAAAGTTTAAAATGATTCGGGTGTTGGAACTAGAAAAAAATCTTAAAATTTTATATATCATTCCTCAGATAAAATTATGGTCCAGCGGAAGCAGTTTTGTAAGCGAAAGATAGTCAACTCTTGCTTACCAAACTGCTTTGACATCAGATAATTTTTATTCGCAATATCCCACTTGGTAGATCCCTTTGCTTCAGGAAAAGGTCACGCCATGGAATAAGTGCGTCTTTGTGAGCGAGAGAGGAGCACTCTGTATGTCAATAAATATATAATTTTTGTTTTCCATCAAAAGCACTCAAAAATCCGCTTGAGACGTGGTACTCTTTTTTTTATTGTTTACAAATCTGAGATGTATTTGTGCTGGGCCCGAATAATTGCAACACCAATTTATAGACAAGCGCACTGGTTAGATACCAGAGTTACACAGGTTTGAATCATGATCAAACAAGCAAATATGTTTTTAATATCAATGAAAAGGGCTTCAATTGAAAGAAAATTTTATGAAATGACTGCTGCCACGGTTGGCGCCTAGAAGACGCATTCTGGAACTCCAGTTTTCAACAATTTTTCGCACTATTCGCTTCCGTATTTTACCGATAATTCTTCGAATGTTGATTTCCAGGTGGTCAATTATTTGTGGGTTTATACACAAGCGATTTGACATAACCCCGAAGAAAATAACCCAATGGGGTTAAATGACACGGTCTTGGTGGCCAATTGATTGGGCGATTACGTGAAATAATATTTTCATCAAAAGTCTCTTTGATTAAATCAATTGTAGCATCCAGCGTGTGGCATGTGGCCTGTTGGAAGCACATATCAGCAAGATTAATGCCGTTCACCATTGACAGGAACACTCCGAGCATCATCGCCTTTGAAGACTCCGTCAGCCCAAAAAGCGCACCAAATAGTAATTTTTTGTGGATGTCATGGTGTTTTGACAAAAGCTTGTGGATTCTTCTCATTCCAAATGCGACATTTCTATTTATTTACGTACCCATTCCCCGAGAAATTGGCTTCATCGGAAAATAAAAATTTGAATGCGAAATCAATATCAATTTGTGCTTCAGCCCATTCGCCGATTCGGCGGCGCATACGATGGTCTTTTAGCTTTAATTCCTGCACAAGCTGAATCTTGAAAGCTTTTAAGCCAATATACTTTCGTAAAATCTTCCATAAAGTGTATGTAAATGACACTGAGAACGGCGGCGAATTAATTGATTGGAATCACCTGAAATGATTTCTTTACAACGACTGCACGTTCTTCAGTGCGCCCTGTTCGGCGTCCCACAAGTGCGAAAACGATCTATTGCTCTTCGAATTAGCCGCTCTCAAGATGTGTGTGAAGATAAATATGCCGATTTAAATATGTTTGACGTAAGAGCTTACGTCGTTAAATATGTTTTAAGTGCCATCACTGACATATTTACCTATACGACATATGTTTTTTTAGGTAATATTACATTAACGAGCCTACGCTAACTGAAAATACAAGTACTTTTTCTAAATTGTGTTTCTGAAATTTTTTATAAAACTATCAAAATTGACTTAAGTTATTTTTTCGCTCGTCTTGGATAGATTTTGGCCATTTTTGGCCAAATCCTTCCTTGTCGTTCATATTCAACTTATTTCGTTTTTAGCTATGGACCTACGCTACCTGAAAATACAAGTGCTATGTCTCAATTGTATTTGTGAAATACAATTGAGACACTTGAAACTATCAAGTGCGAAACGATCTATTGCTCTTCGAATTAGCCGCTCTCAAGGACGATTATGTACGCCATAAAGTGGAGGAAGTGCGTGATAAGTTTGACGAATGGAACAATTATTTTGACAAAAATTAAAAAATTTCAACAATTTGCAAACTTCGCTCTGGTATAAGTCGATTCATAATGAAATTTCAAATCAAACAAAAAGCAACAATCAGCTGTTAAGTGGGTGCACAAATAAAACAGTAATGCCAACTCAAAGTTGTGACACTCTAAAAAAACTCTTGCTCCCTACCTGCATTATAGTCATTTTCGCCATGTTATAACTGCGTATTAATAGTGCAAACTAACGACACCATCTAATTCATGATAGCAAATTCTTCTCTTCAAGAAAGGAACATTAAATAGAAGCAATATTTTTTTCTTCATTAAATTTGTAATCGCTAATAAATTCCCCGTGAATGTCAATTAAAGTTATCCTGATTGTGAATTATTTCATCCGTGAGTTTTTCACTTAACTTTAACTTCACTTTGCTTTTTGATGAAGAATAGAACATGTCCATAAAGTCGTTCTTATAATTCAGCTATTAGTTTTAGAAAAGGTTGGTTACTAAAATAAAAGCTGATATACATTTTGAGAACTCCTTAATTTGTTGCAACTCTTTTCTTTTGTTACTTAAAAAAAATAGACGTTATTTTACTAACAATTTGAATAGCGCAATGAAATATCGTTGCAATCAAAGCATCTCACAAATACCAAATATTTATAGTCTTGTTTTCATAATTAATTATTATTTGCTTTGAGCTGTCTATTTTTACATTCACTGAGAACTGATAGAAGTAGTGGAAATTTCATAGAAGTAAAAATTTCAGCTTTGACAACTGAAAATTTTTCACATCATTTGTCACATCTTTTATATGACATTTTTTACGTCACGTTCAGCTGACATTTCTTTTTAATATTAATTATTTCTATAGCACTCAATATTGTCATTATACAGAGTTATAAATTGATAATTGAATATGTATTTTCGTTTAAAAGTTTATTAAATTCACCAAAAGTCAATTTCACGTTGACATCTCTCTTTTACTTTAATTTCATAGAATTTAATATTGTAGAATTATTTTGTTTTTACAGAACATATATCAAAGGTTAACATGGGAAATTTCGCTTCTAAAATTAAGAAATAAGTTATTGTAACTGAGTAAATGAGTTTAATTAAGCCACTAATTGCGTAAATATCCTAATTGCACAATTAAAGTGCATGTCTGAATATGCGGATTTTTTTTTAGTTTGGAAAAAGGGAACCAGCACTCTTAAAATTAAGTTAAAAAAAGAAGACGACAAGTCCCGAAAATACTAATTTAATGATATATCGTTATTCAATATTTAATTAATCCAAGATAAATACATTTTAAACTTAAATATCTACCAAAAAATAAATATACTGCAAAATAAGTTTTTGAATCTTACATAGATGTTTTTTCAGTGTAGACTTTAATTTGAAAATACAAAACTGAAAAGCCAATTTAATCAAAATTCTTTTTTGTCTTGGTCAATGAAAAAAAAATGCCTTTACTTGGGAAAAATGTCACAAGAAGGGTCAATGGATCATAAAATATGTGCAACAATAACTGCAAACTGCAGCTAGAAAGAAACTTAAGAAGGAAATAAGGACAGAGATCAGTATACTAATTCCATAGAATTAATGGACAAACGGAAGGAAAGCAAAAATAAAAATTTAATTAAAAAAATAATATAATTCATTAAAGAGAACTAAAATCATTTCTTTCTTTTCAAAGTTTGTTGATTCTAGGATCACACAGTCAACCCAATTCCACTACTTGACAGTTGCAGTGCAAAAAAATCTTTGTTGGACATATAAGAATATTCGATTTTATCTGAGTTATGGATGGCTACTGAAATTTAATATAAATAAAAAGTGACTTTTATGTTTGCATATATATTCAATACAAATCACATATTAAAAGAATCATAAAAAAAGAAATGCTCTCTGATTTTATTTTTATTGAACATTTTTATTTTGCTATATTAATAATATGAAATTTATTTGTTGGGTGGTTAAGCAATGTCTATATGCATTTCATTGGTGCTTCTTACCAAATCGTCAGTAAACTTCAACCACAGTTTTGCAAAGTTTGAAACTTCTCAACTTATTAAAAGACTTCCAAAAACCATCTGAGAATTATGTTAAATAAATTAACTATAAAAATTCACAAACAATTTAAAAAAATCACATTATAATAAGTGTAGCAGGCTATGAAACTTATACAAAACAAACAAACAAAAAAAATATTAATATTTATATAGGCTAATTGTTCTAACTTAGTTAAAATCTCAGAAAGACATGATGATAAATATTCCTAGGCACAAAGGAAGTCAACATCACTTTTATTCAACTTACACAGCAGAGCAGAACAGCTGTTTTCGAAAGTCGCAACACATTCATCTTCAGTGCTCATGTGTATATTGTGTTTATCACCACTGTTTAGGTGGCTTAGTTGAATGTGATATGTTTCAGCATATAGAAAATATTTAAATACACCTTTTAAGTGTATGTCTGCAATACAGAACCAATTATAATAATACTGTTTCTGAAACAAATTAAAAATACTTTTTTACCACTTATGCTAAGAACTTAGAAACAATTGGGGGACTCACAACTGTAGTTGTACATAGTAAAATAATAGCATGAAATATATGACTAGTGTGAACAACCCGTCATAACTTGATCTGCTAAATAAATTTGTATATATAAAGACTAACAGTTGCTGCCTTGTTTTGAGCTTAATAAATTTTTTTTTGCGGCGGCATACGGAAAAACGTTCAGGGCCTGCTAGCTTCGTAAGTTAAACGAAAAAAATTTTTCATTTGTATATATTTAGATTTGCAGCCGTTCGACTCAGATCTCTAGAGCATTTTATGACTACCCAAAAACAAACCTGAAAGAGTGCTATTATATTATGACTTTATATGCAGCACAATGACAACTTTCTTAAACTGATCTAAAATTTTATGACTTTATGACAATATGACTAAATATGCACGCAGTGTGACTACTCCAAATATTTTTATTGTGCTTATTTACATAAAAATGCCTTTTAAATTATTTATGTTTTATCAATATTGATGGATTATAAAATACTTAAATGTGTACCACAAAAAAGGTATAGCGTATTTACATATACGATATTGCCCGAATAAAATGATGTGCTTGTTAATTTTTTTGTTGTTTATTTTTAAACTCTCGCGTTTTAATTAAAAAGTGCATATGAAGGGTCTTTCATTAGAATCTTCGTATCTTTAAGTTTAAATAAAGCACCACTGAATGGGTCCCGCCGCTTAGAAGGCTCTTGCAATACTAGTGCAAAAATTATATTTTCACCAGTTATAACACGATTGCACCCTTGGGGGTGCAGATATTTTAGTGTGTGAGATATTTTTGAAATTTCCTATTCGTTTGATGTCATTATGTGCGGAGTATAATCTCGTTTAAATGTCCAACACGAGTTCTCTAAATTTGACCGAAGATGCCGTGTTAACGTCGTTCTTAAAGAAATGTGTACCCATGACGCCACCAGCCTCAAATCCACAACAATGAGTTTTTCGGGATGCATTTGATTGTCTTGTCTTTTCTTTGAATTTGTATTGTCTCGAATTCAACAATTTTGTTTGTTCACGTACGCATTCATTCAGCTCCCATCATTGAAGATGATTTCTCGATAAAACTATTTTATTAATCGCACGTGTTGCTGAATATTATATTCGTTGATGGTGATTTCTCTAAATAAATCGAACAAGTCACTACTAATTTGACAGATTTAGCTTCAACAAGACGGTCGTTATCAACTGTCAAAGTTCGCAAGTCTCTATTGGAAGACTCTTTAGACGTAAAACAAGGTATTTTAATTAAAAAACTCATAAGAAATTGATGTGACAAGGGGTGTATATTTGTTATTGTTGTTGCAAATATCACCATTTGAGTAATATTTTCCTATACGCAAATTAAATTAATTAAAAGTGAGACATAAATAACACTGGTTCTGGTCCTTATAACCTTCAAATATATGCGACACAAATAATTTAATTGGCATGCACTTTTTCGAATATACAAAATGGCGGTTGCTTCACGCTCGTGTATGCTGCTGAAATGATCACCGAAAAAACCACTGCCCATTATTTATGATTACGTTAAGCATTTATCCTCTTAGATATATCGTCAAAATATTAGGTCTCAGCAAGTTCTTCGCTGGAACACTAGTTTAACTGACAGTCATCCTTCTTTTAAACTCTCGCCTACACAAGCAAACCAGCTACAAGCGCAAAAAAACACACACACACACACAGAATTTATTAAAATGAAATAAAATTATTTATTACAGGCATTTAAGCAAACATTGAATTAATCAGACATAAAGGAAATAAAAAAAATTATTCAAGCAACCACCACCATCAGTTAGCAGACGCAGTTGACCGCACTGGCTTGAGCCCAGAGCCAGCAGCATCTCATTGTGGGCTTTTACAAGAGTATTTTTATTCAATAAACTATTTTTTAGACGGTGAAGGGTACTTAAGGAAATCTTCAGAGTAGAAACTCAACAACAAAAACATTTTTTTTTTAAATTAAATTCGTTCTCATAATGAACAAGATCATCGTTGTTGAACAGTTCGCTAACGAAATATGTCGTGATCATTATTTCGAAATCAGCCAATATGAAATATGTACCACTACTGATTATTATGCTTTTCCTTGCATTTGTTGATTCATTTATATAAGTTTTATTTAAATTTATTTAATTTATGGCTTTTCACTGTCTCTGTTAATGATAATGCACTACTCTTCTTTTTCTTTTAAGAAAAAAACAAAAACAAAAACTTCGTTTAATAATTCGAAACTAAAACACATCAACTCCAAATCAAACAAATGAAACGAAATTACTTTCACCAGTAAATGTGGTTGAATTTCATGTTTGAATAATTAACAACCATTAAGTATTCATAAATATTTTCTAATTTGGCAGTTGAGTAATCATCGAAAAAAAGAAGAAATAAACTTAAAGAAATAAACTGTTTTCGAATTCTTTCGAAAATGTTAAAAACAAGTTTATTTATTTAGTCATTTTTATAATAAATAATTTGCAAGTGTTAGTGGGAAATTGGTAAATTGTGTAACAAAAATTTAGTTGAGATACACACATTAACAGTTTATTGGGTAACGAGGGTGGCATGAAAAGTTTATAAAATGTTAACGCGACAAACATATCAATCTAAAATCCACAATGGAATAATATTTTGAAGTGAGTTTTTCTTTTCTAAAACGGTTGTCTTTTCTTTGAAATGGTTGTTTTTTGTAGACTGACGCAAGTTGAATTCATAATAAAACAAGGAAATATATTGTTAATATCAATTAAAAGGACTTTATTTGAAAGAAATTTTTTGAAATTAATGTTTAAATATGATTTCTGCCATGTGGCCGCCGTGGCTAGCACGTAGAAGGCACAATTTTCAACAACTTTTCGCAGCATTTGCGGCCGCATTTTGCCGAAACTCTTCGAATGTTGATTTCCAAAGAAAATAGTTTCATCAAAAGTTTCTTTGAGTAAATCAATCGAACATAAATAAGTTTTACATTTGCTGATGGGCGCAAGAAATCATTTGCAAATACGCCCGATGATTTTTAATCAAACACAAAAGTGTTGTTGTTGCAGAATGTATGTAAAATATTTGGTCAGTGAAAACAAAAACTGGTCTTAACTGAGCATGAGTTTTGATAATAAACTTAGAATTCTGAAGCGTTCTTCATGTGTATTTCGATGCATTGTTAAATTGTAGACCAAACTGAACATGTTTAACAGTAACATGTTACACGCAAACAGCTGAGCTGCAAAAACAGTGTTGCCAAAAAAATAAAATTGCACAAAACATTTTTTTTAGCTAAGAATTATTATTTAACATTTACAAATAATTTTTATTTCGTATTGATTTCGAATTCGTTATTAAAAATGGAATAAATATTTGTTATAGAAAAAATATTAGGGGAGGTATACTTTTACTAATAAACAAAAAATATATAATAACTTTTGCAATTATACTATCGATATTTTAAAATGGAGAGAATATGTTTTGGTAAATGGGAGTGGAAATTGCACATTTTGAAGTTTTAATTGAACAGCTTTTGATGTACTCAGGTAACACACATGCGCCTAGAAATTTTCTTTGGAGCGTTTCTTTGCACTCATACGAATTTTTGAGAAAGTTATAAAATTTCCTTCAAAGTCAGATGGAGTTTTTCGTCTATATGTATATAATCACTTCCTAACTTAGAAAGTAATAAAAAAATTCCTTCCCAAAAACTTCCACCTAATTTTAACCGTTGAAATATTGAAACGCTGTTGCAAGAGTTTTTATGATTTTTAATTAGATTAAAATCTGCTGATTATTTGGTGTAATAACCAATGAAATGCAGGCATATAGTCTCAATGTAAACAATGCAATATTAATAAATTATAATTATTAATAAATAATAAAAAATAAATTAATAATAAAAAATAATAATAAATAAGTAACAATAAATAAATAAATAGTAAAAATTAAATGAATATTAAAAAAAGAAGTTAATGAATAAATAATAAAAATAAATAAATAAGAAGAGCTGATGGCCAACGTTGCTAGCGGTCTCTAATTAAATTTAATCTTAGAATTACATTCGTAAAGATTAGATAAATAATAATAATAAAATAAATAAAAATAAATAAATACAGTCGAACTTACCTATAGTGAATCTCCACGGGGACAGACAATTATTTCACTATATAGAAACTTCATTATACAGAAATATTTTTTGTTTCTTTGTTATTTATTTATTTAAAATAATCAGATATTTTCGTTTGAACCACATTTTTGCATTTTTCTTTATCAATAAAAGCTTCACTTGCATTAAGACATGTAAATATATTTGTCGAATCGTTGCTCTCCATCTCCAAAAAGTTCGAATTACATCAAGTGAAGGGGAAACGTGTTCTAATGTAGGTGATGTTTTATTAATATTTGCGCCATTTCTTCACCACCCAGTTCCTCTTCATCGACATCTGATGTAATCTGCTGTAATCCACGACTTTCTAAAACACTGCTTAGAATGTCTTCATCGGACGGAATGCCCATGGTTTGGTACATCAATATCTGCACTGACATACGCCCATGTTCTGGTAAACGCAGCGTTTTCAAATCGCTTACGGTTTGAAAAACGCAAAGCGCATTTCAGCATGTTCTGAAAACCACGCGATTTGCTAGCGTTTTGCTATTTTCGAAGTTGTGTTCGAGCAATGAAAACATATGTTTTACCATAACAAAACATAAACAAAAATATAAATTTTAAATTAAAATGCCTTCAGCGTTCTTGCTTGCTATATTAGCTTTCAAAAAGCTGCAATCAAAAGAAGTTTTAAGTAAAAAAAACACTAAGAGATTCCTCCAATCCATTGGATATTCCAGACCAAGCGTAAGTACATACATACATATGTAATTATGTAGACAAAAAAAGTTCCGGTTTCATGGCATGTTTTAGCATTTTAAGTTTCATAGCTCTCTACAGGTTAAACATATATATTACATATTACAGCCAATTGCTCTTCAACTGGCGACAAGAAGTGCTGCTGATAATCTCCCCCTCCCGTCTTACTTAATGACATCTTGTTTTCCGCTAGTCTTGTTTTTATGCTGCGTCTCCAGTCACACCAAATCTAAAAAAAACACAATTCAAAATGGCTTGAAATATCGAGTTGAAAGATTATACCTTTTTCCACTTAGCAATATTTCTAGTGGGTGGTCCACTGGCATTGAGCTGATCGGTTAAGTCGCTCCACAATTGGTCTAGTTTGACTCTATCGCCTTTGTAGAGACCTCTTGTAATGTCTGGATGTATTTGCATAAATTGCAGAAATATTTTGCACTGCTCTACTGACTTTTGCGGCGCCCTTCATAGAAAAACAAGATTTACTATTTCAATAACAAATATTTGTTTATGTACTTACATTTATATATGTACTTAAAAATAAAAATTTTTATTGTCCAGCGGCAACAGGCTTTTTTGCACTTTACTTTATTGGCGGCAAATTCTTCTTTCATTTAGAGATGTTACATGTTAATACCTACAAATAATCGGTAGTTTTCATCACGGGTAGCCGGTTTCAAATAGATTCTTGTATGATTTTTTTTAGCTCTTGTAAATGTTTGACGGTACCATACAGAATTTAAATTATTTCTGAAGTTTTATTTAGGGTTTTTTTTTGTACGTTTTAATATAAATATGTTGATTTAATAAATTCCAAATATTAATATCAAAAGTTAAGAAAGAAATAATCAAATAACTTATTTTAAAATCAACACCACTAACAATAATTTTTTCGAAAATCAATTTGATCAGCTGTTTGCATAAATCGCCAGTTCATATGTAAACAATTGCGACGGACAATTGACAAATTCAAAGTAAACTTTTAAATTGCGTATTTTTAATTAAAACCGCGAAAAAAGTTAGAAGCTTTTTCTTAAATAAGAAGAAAACATCTTAAAATTACATTGTGCATTATTTTATTTTCTCTTTAAAGTGCAGTTTAAATAAAATGGACCAGATCGTTTCAGTGTACACTAGCGGTTTGAAAACGCCAAATTTCTAGCGTTTTCTTTTCTCAGAACACCTGTTTGGCGTTTTCAAATCGAAAAGACGAACTTTAAGCGATATGCGTTTTTCAGAACACCTGCTTGGCGTTTTCAAATCGAAAACGCCAATTTTAAGCGATATGCGTTTTTCAGAACATGGGCGATAGTCTTCCAATGATGCATCGATGTTAGCTACTTTTCTAAATGAAGACTGTAGAGCTAAATCCGACAGGGGAAAAATCTTCTTCATCCCAATTACTAGGTTGAATCTGCATGTAATTTTTTGAAAATCCTGTCTTTTGGAAACAGTTTCCAATAGTCTCTGGTTTAACATAGATATTCCACACTGTGCTTAAATTTCGAATAGCTTGAAGCAAATCTATAGCTATTACAGGTTTGCTTTGTTCAATTTGTTTTCATTTTCATATTTTGGGAATCCCAAAAATATTACTTAAATTCCTTATAGTGTTGCTAACAGGTGTAAAATAAAGCTGCTAAAAATAGTTCACTATATGGAGACAAAAAACACACGTAAAATGTATTTTTGTTTCCAAAATTTTGTTCATTGTAAAGAAAAATTCACTGTATGGAAATTCATTATACGGAGATTGAAATACATTGCAAGTGGAACAAAAAAGCTGCGTTCTTGATTTTAGTTCATAATAAGGAGAATTTCATTGTATAGAAGTCCATTATAAGGAAGTTCGACTGTAATAAAAAATAAATAAACAATAAAAAATAATTAAATAAATAATAAAAAATAAAAAATTAATAAATAGAAAATAAATAAATAATAAAAAGTAAATAAATTATAAAAAGATAACAAAATTTAATTTAAAAAATAATAAATGAGTAATAAAAAATAAAATATTTCTAAACGAATGTGAGGAGCTCTTAATCTCGCTCTCCTCCTGCCATTTTGAAACTTTCCGCACAGCCCTCGGTAGGCACATTTGTTTACTAATGGCTCAAAAATTTCAGTTTAATTGTCTGACTGGTAGTTTTTTTTTTTTGTTGCTTTAAGTTCAAACTATTTAAACGTTGTTTGGTGAGTCACAGCAGCAGAATTTCTACGAGTGGTAAAACCGTTTTTTTTCCTCCTGGAAACTGCTAAAAAACATAAAATTTATTTATCAATACAAAAGCCAGTGCATAACAGATTGTTACAAGTGTGTCTAGTTTCAACAACAAGTCATCAAGTTAACGGGCCACCAATCAACGAGGCAGCCAACATCAGAACAGGGCAGTCAGCAACAGCTGCTGTTTACTTTCAATACACTTACATGCATACACACACACATGCATACACACATAAGTGCATAAAAATGATAGTGACTAGATAGTTTTTTTAAATAGTAATTTCAGCGTACTTTAACAGTTAATATGTTTGCTTTGGTATAAAACTAATGCCCAGTAAATCAATGACTATTTTGATACAGTTGGAGTGAATTTTCTTAAAAGTCTTAAATGTGTTTAAATGCACTTTCAGTTCTGCAGTCATATTCCAATACAGTCATTGATATCTGGTAAAAATGTGGTAGCACTTTGAACTGTTAGGCCACACACGCACTTTTTCCCCAATGCATTAAACACATTCAGTGCAGCAGACTACAGACTGCAACCTGTCAAAAATAGAATACATGAGAACGATTATTTTCACTGCCACAGGCAACACGGCTACTGGTTGTTGTCCATTCTGTTTTTGTGGTTGTAGTCAACCTAAACTAATTTCCATTTTGGCGAGCGACAATGAGCAGATGCAATGTCGCCAGTATAATATAAATAAGATAAATTATTATAAACTTGAAAATATATTGTTTCGTTATACAAAAAGGATAACAAACTACCAAATGACATGATTTCTTGTCATATTTTGTAGGCTTTAAATATATTTTATTGGAATAACATTATATAAGAATATCATATAATGAAAGCTGCTACACGGGCGTATGTAGAGAATTCAGTAGCTGACTACACACCGGCGATTGTTGCTAGCGGCATTTGCAGTCATTGTCGTCGGTAGCCTGCTGTGGTGAATGTGTTTAATGCTTAATGTGGTTGCATTTAGAATTGCAGAAATTTCGGTGTCATTAATGTCTTTTTCATATCATTTAATTTCTTTTTTTTATTATTGATAATTAACTTTATTTAATTGACAAAACTTAATTTGTTTAGTAAAGTTTTATAAATATTACAATGACGTTTCGTTAAGAATAACAAACGTCAAATTCATATGCTGACTTCGCATATTTTAAATCATGTTTAAATGTAAAGTATGGAGCATTTAAATATGAACGGCTCAACTAACCGACCGAAATTAGTAGCGTTCTGGAGAGCGTCTATCCAATCGATTCTATAAACTAATCGCTTAAAAAGCACGTCGATCATCTTAAACCGAGTCAAAATCGGTTAATGCGTTCGTGAAATATCGTGAACGAAAAGATTCGAAAACCTGGTTTTTAAACTCCAAAATTATATATCTGATCATTTCGTGTTTGCGATCCTTTTTTTTTCAATCATCCCAATGTGATGTAAATACAAGTCACTTTTGTAATGATGTAGTTTTCTGTCTGAAAAGGAACATCGAACTCCGTCGACAAATCGGACATCGAATTATCAAAAATAAAAGACGCCAAACTTGTGTGATTCCAATGGCAGATCCGTGCTGCAGTGCGTTAAGCGCGAAATAAGCATATCTCACATATTTACATACATAAAAGGCCACCAAGCAACCTCCTACTTGAATTAAATAATATCAATTGTCACTTTGTGGGCAATTAAATTATTAAAATAATTAATTATTGTGTCAATTAAAAAAATCTGAGTTTAATTTATAACATTTTGATTACAGATCTTAAACTCTTTTTTTATTTGTTTATTTTTATAAAAAACAAATAATATATATTTTTAATTAAGCAGATTAAATTAAATCCGGTGCAATAAAAGTGTATAATGGCACTTTTGAAAATTATCGGCTTAAATACACAAAAATCCTATTAAAGCATTTACAAATTTAAATAGGCATATTGTTTGTTATTTTAAATATTTTATTTTAATTTATATATCATATGTATATATTAGAAACACATATTTTAGTGTCTTTGTTATTTCAGTAAACAAATTCAAATGTTTAGGCCGGGCCAACATTATTATGCTGTTTTTTATGTGCCTCTTTTACACAAAAAAGTTTTTAAAAATTCAAGGTTGTTCCGCAAACAATAAAAACAAGCACGAAATAATTGAAACGCCGAAATTATAAAAAAAAATAAAATAAAAGAAATCATCCAGTGTACGACACACATGCATGTCTAAAAATAAACAAAAATATATATCTGTATAAGTGTGTATGTGTATGTATGTATATTCAAACATTATGACAGCCATAACAATAAATAATATAAAATACTTCAATGTTTTTCAACACTTTAAAATAATAAAGTGCGCGACATAATTATATGGACAGCATATTAGATTTGTATAGTATTCACGGTCAACACATACTCTTATGCTTGAGTCAGTGCTGCCACGTGTGACGATTTATCTAGTTTTTGAAGCTTTTTGTGAGTTTTAAAATACAAAATGATTTCTAGCATAGAAAAGTGCCGACTTAATGTTACATGATTTTTATTGCAATTCGATAAATAAAATTTTTATATGTTTTTAAAACATCATATCATCGGCTAATGCTAGTAGTCGTAGATAAGCGAAACTAAGGAACTAAACGTCTAGGTTTCATGCAATTCCTTGTCCACACATTTTGCTCAAATAGAAATTATGAAGATTCCTACATTAAAGAGCACATAAACATTTAAATCAATATTATTTAACGTTATGTGGCATTTTTCAACGTCTCTACTTCTGTCCCTTTACTCGATTTGTCAATCAAAAATTCTAAATTTCGACGCACACTAACTTCACTCACACATACATCAATTAAAATAATTATGTATCTCCATGTATCTTATGTTTATCCCTTTTTATATCCTTATAGCACCATGAATTAAATTTGTAAACCCTTAAACACATTTACCACAGCAGGCTACCGACTGCAACAACTGCAAGTGCCCCTAGTCACAATTGTCGCTATGTAGTCAGCTACTGAATTATTTTGTAGACTTCTCTACATACGCCAGTGTTGTCGCTTTCATATATGTGATATTCTTAATATCATAATTTTATTTGCTTAGAAATATAGTTTGCAATAAATTTACAAGCTTACAATAATTTAGTATATTAATATTATACTGCCAACATTGCATCTGCTCTTTGTCGCTCAGCAAAATAGAAATTAATTTACTACAACTAGCATGGACAACAACCAGTAGCCGTGTTGCCTGTATTCTGTTTTTGACAGATTGTAGTGTGTAATCGGCTGCACTGAATGTTTTAAAGCATAAAAGGTATAATAAGAGGTGGTATCTTTACGACTACAAATAAAACATTACAAGAACCAAAGCGATTGTTGTTTCTGTAAAGTCATGGTCCGCGTCAAAAATTATATAACAACAAATCGCATTGAAATGCTGCACACATGCACAAAACATATTAACACAACAAGGACTTGTTGTACATAAGAGCCTGGACATCAATGTAGTCAAACAAGGGTTGAGGATACAACAATCATCTGGCGTAGCGATGCCACCTTATATTTGTTACATCATGAAATGGCTACACTATCATCAGTCGATGTACATGTATAATTTTGTTGCCACACGAACTTTTCAAGTATTGCTACAATCAGATCTGCGTGCTTCAAGTGTGATCCGTATGAAAAATACATGAACTACTCATGTTCGTCTACATTTATGTACGAGATTTTTATACAGGGTGTGTATTTTTCTGAACTCTGTTTATACATCGGTGGGTCGGCTTGAATTTGTACCACCGGTTATTTGGAACCTGACAATACTCACGCCATTCTATTCCGTCACAAAATTCATTATATTCGCCCATATTATGAATGACGACGTCGACATCACATCCACACGACAGCAAAAAGTTGTCATTTGTCTAGTCTTTTTCTATTAATATTATGCGCCTTAGAGAATACAAACACGCTGTTAATAATAATTAATGATTGTCGACAATTAAATGACAAGTGACAAGTCTTTGCTGTCGTGTTGATGTGTGGTCGACGTCGTCTTTCATAATATGGGCGATTATTTCTATTGAACGAAATATATCGATTTACTCTTGAGCAAGACTGGGATTTATTGGAAATTTATTTCCAAAACAAAGACAATTTTTGTTAATTGTTCGATTTAAATTCATCTCAACGAAAAAAATTCATCTCAACGGATGATGCTCAGTGTATATTTAATGAGCAAAATTACCGTATTTGGGGCTTAGAAAACTCACGTAACAGAGGCCAATGCGCCGATTACGAGTGATTGTTTGGTGTGAGTTGTGGAGCGGAGGCATTATTGGCCCATATATCTTTGAAAATGAGGACGGCACACCCATTGCGGTTAATGGAGAACCCGATTATTTTGTGCAGCTCTTTATTGTATTGATGTGAATAATGTTTGGCTTCAAGAGGTGGTGCAACTTGCCACACATCTCACGCCACAATGTCAATTGGCTGCCAAAAAGCTGCGATTCGACAACCGTTGTACTATTTTCCTGTAGGGCGTCGTTAAAGAGAACTGTTTTGCCGACAATCCTAAGAACATGATCATTGCCGAGATAAGACCCCATACACTCTAAAAAGTGCATGAAAATTGCACCAATCGAATGGTATACTGTGGGGCCAACCGCGGAAGCCGTATGAATAAAATAATAATTTTTCTCTCATCGAAATAATTGTACTTTACAACAAAGAATTAGTTTTGCAAAATTTTAAATCATTTTTGTTTTATTGTATCTTTAAATACAAACTTTTAAATGGCCCACCCGGTGTATCAATGATTTGGTTGTACGTTTTCTAAAGAAACAAAACATACTAGAATCAATTTCGTTTCTGAACGGAATTAAAGTGTGTGACTTGATTGTTAATCTCAATTTTTTTTAATTTTGAGTAAAAAATATGGCAGCACTGGTTTGAGCGCAATTCCATGTAACTTTTTGTTGTAGGACTGCGTTTATAGGAAAGAAATGAATCCATATGAAATTTCACATCTTTTTTCGGTCCAAAGTAATAATTAATATTTCATATTAATTGTGCTGATTGTTTTTCTCCCTAATTCAATATTGAGTTATTATTATCCTTATTTTGGGTAGTGTGCCGAAAGTGGTTCCAATTGTAATTAGACAAGAAAAGCTTGATCTACCGGTTTTAGTTCCAATGCTGACATCATAATGGCAATTAGTTGCATTATTTTATCAAAACAATAACTAAATCAATTGCATTATGAAATTTAAAAAAAAATATTAAAAATAATGCTTGTAAAATTATTTTCTAATCATAAACCACGTGTGTGAATGAATTTATCGATTGCAATTTTGATATAAAACATTTATTTGTGTGAAATAAGTGATTAACAATAGGAAGTAAATCAACAAGAAAAACAGAACATTTTAACAAATTGTTTATTGAATTAATATCAATATAAAAATACGAATGACGTAGAATATATAAGTATGTGCGAATATTTGCCAACCGATTGGCAGAGAGAATGTTTGCTTCTTTTTCAATTTTAGCTATAAATTAAAAAATAAATAACTTGAATTATTAACAGCGACCATTAGCTAGAAAATATGTCTGATTAATACTCGTGCTCGTATAGAGAATTTAATTAAAAGACTGCGCCCGACAAAGTTTTCAGAAAAATATTGAAAATGCTAGAGTTGCACTGTTTCAGATATATTCGCTGTTAACAAGTGCCAGCGATCTCGAAATGGCCCGGTGAGAGCTTTTCAAGGAAAAAGATAACGTTCAATTCAAAGATTAGTTTTCCTCTTGGGCTTGTCGTTGAAAAAGCAAAAATTTTAGAAAAATAAATAATAATAATGACAATAATATTTTAAATGATAGTTAACAGCACTATTAACAAAATGAACAAAATTGAATACTTTGTGACAGAAAAGTACAAATCTTTATTTAATTCACTTGATCTATATTGATCAGTTGCAGCAGGGACCTCATAACTCAGGAAAACTATTTGCTTTCACATGAAAGAGTTTTTGCTGCACACATTCTCTTCAATTCCTTTTTGAAGCTGCCTGAATGTGCACGCATAGAATTCTGCTGCAAGCAATTGTTGTTGTATTTTACTTCCGAATTTTTAAACATTTTACTGTTCATGTTATTGAGTTTCTGTTAAAGGAATTTGTTGCTGGTTCAAAATAAAAAATGTGTGAATTTATGTAGGAACATTTGTTACAATAAAGTGTGTTTTAAAATTTTTAAAACATTTTTCACAGCGAAACAGACAATAAAAAGAAATTATTAATAATAATAATTACGAATGGCACAACAAAACGAATTTGCCGAGTACAAGCAACAGCGTTGTTAAGTTGGTGAGTTTTTACTTTTTTAAGTGCTTTTTAAAATTTGTGTGCGCGAAAAATTTTCTTTTTGGATCATGGTGCGCTTTTTTAATTTGTGGTAGCGCTCAATTAAATTAAACACAGTTTTTTTTTAGTGTGACACGGTAACATTTTTACAATAAAATACGACTGATCAATATCATTTCATTCGGCAGTGCAAAATTTTTCCAATTACTCTCTCAGACCACAATAAGAACAAGAAATAATGACGTTTAAGGCAATATATTAACTATATTGCAAAAGTCTGTTTACTGACATATTACTAACACGAAAGTACTAAATTTCCGATAAAAAATAACTTTTTAAAAACCCTGAAATATAATGGTGTTTTCTTTTCTACAAAAATATACTACATTTCCATGTAAAAAGAGTAATTTCGTGTTCGTTTCTTAAAAATGTTTTGCTCTATAACAGGGTCCTGTGTTTGATTCAAAAAATATCTCCCTCAATAATGGTGAAAGGCATTGCACTTTATGCCCCATACAAATCGACAGTGTTGATAGTGCCCTGAAAAGCGATTGACTTTTGCTTATTAATAGTGTTACCAGATGAATTCGGAAAGAAATCGCCTAGAATTACTAAGTAAAAAGTTACATTTTAAAAATTAATATCTTTACTGTTTTATATAACAACTATGAGAAAACATTAAATTAAGTGATATTATATCTTACAGGAGTTGGAATTTTGAAATTGCGCTCAAAAAAGTCTTTATATATAAAAATCGTTAAAGCTTCGGGTCGATAAACTGGCAGTCTGGCAACCAATTTTTGCTGCTTGTATAGTTTATGAAAACAAACAAAAGAAAATTTTTAACAATTCTAAAGCGTTTAATCAAAGTTAAAAATATTAATATTGCCGCATCAATTATATGTGCAGAAATGGCAACTAGTCAATTGCTAGATTCATCCTCCTCTTCTGATGAGGATGAAATTTTAATCCATCCACAAATTGTGTTTTGTCCTAGTGAAATAACAAATTGCATTATTACAGGGTATTTTGTGCATGCACCTTTTAACAAGGTGACATTTTTTGTGCCGAGAAGAAAGCACCATAAGTAATTTAAAAACTATCAAATAATCGCTGTTGAATATTTTATCTTGCACAATTGAATAAAAAATTGTTCAGATTTTTATTGATATGTTTTATATGTATGTTTCTAGGACCCCTGAACTATAAAATATTTCTCTCAAAATAAAAAAAAAACATGAACGAAAGGATTTACTAAATTAGTGATGCTGATACTATTTGCAATAACACCGCGGGAAAAATCATTAAGTAACTAAATTAATATAATTGAGCAATAAGTTTCTTTAGGAAATATATTGCATAAATAGTGGTAAAAACTTCTCAGTGCCAACACTTTCGTTAGAACAAACTCGCAATAAATGTGAATTGAACAAGAAGAAAAAAGCAAAACTCGAAAAAAATAATACGCGAAAAACAACAAAAACTACTGCATACTTTATTAATTAGATGTAATACAACAACACATTTTCGTTGTCGCATTAAACTTATAAATAAATACTTGCGGTTAAGTGCATGTTTAAATGTATTTCCGGGAATGACTCAGTCTATATGTGGGTTTATAAAAAAAGCGCATACGAAAAAAATATCCTTTGAAATCTCTTAATCACATATTTTCGCATGCTGCTAAGCTTTAAGAAAAAGCCACAATAAATTATCATAAACATGCAATCTTTCTTTATTTATTTTAATTTAGTTTTGTTTATTAGAATTGCAATTTGGTTTAATTTAAAATGCAATACAGTGAGAACGCTTTAGGCAAATAAACTGATTTGAGTTTCTGGTAGCAGAGATTAAAAGATATGCAACTCTGTTGGTGGGAAATTTATGTTAAGAAAACTAAAATAAACTAAACTTTTCCTTAAGAATAAATTTCTCTTTTACGGGTTATTTAAAAATTTAAATGCTGCTGACAATTAATTTTGTGAAGAACAGTGATTAAAAATGCTCCGGGTATTACCAAATCTTTTGATGCCTTCTAATGGGTGAAAGTAAATAAAAAACACAATTTTCTTAGAAACTGCATGTAAATATAACATATTATGATTTTCTGAAATTTTCCCAACTCGAGCAAAATCCCCGTGAATACGTAATTTTATGGTGAAATGAAATTCACTTGATCTTGGATGATATTTTCGTGAGTTTTTTTCACGTTGCCTTTTAATTTAATTACTTTACTTTTGATGGGGAATAGAACAGAACAGTAGTTGTTTTTTCTTATAATTTCAATATTTATTTTAAGGCTTAAGGAACGTTAATCGGGTATAAAGTGATTCATTTTGCTGTAATTCATATTCCAAAAATATCCGAATTATCTTATTACAAAAACGTCACAATAAACTAGAGTTGCATACATTTTATGAAAAATTTCGTGGATGCGTTTATTTGTTAACAAGAATTTATTTAGTTGTTAATTAGTTTTTACATTTTGCATAGATTTTTTCCATTCGAAGGGAATAAAAATTTCATGGCAGTAAAAATCCCACTTGCTATTCACGATATGGCAGATTATGTTGCGTTGGGTCTAAGTCTCCATCTAGAACAAATGGGTTTTCAGCAGAGAGGCCGGCTTGAGTTATCTTTCTTGCATTTTCCCTCTATTAATAATTTTGGATAACGTGGACACCTTTCCATAAAATCAAGACTGATTCATTTTTGCGCAGTATTAAAAGTCCTTACCGCCTCCCTACTACGTTAAGGTTTTATGACTTGCAGAGGGTGCGCCTTGCGCATTCCCATGTTGCACGGTGTTATTCACTTTGAGATTGGATTTACCGCATCAGACAGGTAGACTAAAAGTTGGATAACATTGTCTATGCTCACGTTTATAAAACCGCTTTCAGCGTCAATACAAATGCCGAGCGTAAACATCTTGAAGTCTTTCGCAATGTAGTGTCAAATTCTAGAAGTCAAATATAAATTATAATGCCAGAAGATTATTGGTGTTTTCTTTTCTGCACAAAAAATGTCACCTTGCCAACCCTGTAGTAATGCAATTTTTTATTTCATTAGAATAAAACACAATTTGTGGAGAAATGTCTATAAATTTAAAATTTCATCCTCATCAGAAGAGGAGGATGAATCTAGCAATTGACTAGTTGCCATTTCTGCACATATAATTGATGCGGCAATATTAATATTTTTAACTTTGATTAAACGCTTTAGAATTGTTAAAAATTTTCTTTTCTTTGTTTTCATAAACTGTACAAGCAGTAAAAATTGGTTGCCAGACTGCCAGTTTATCGACCCGAAGCTTTAACGATTTTTTTATATAAAGACTTTTTTGAGCGCAATTTCAAAACTCCAAATCCTGCAAGATTTAATATCACTTAATGTAATGTTTTCTCATAGTTGTTATATAAAACAGTGAAGATATTGACTTTTAAAATGTACTTTTTACTTTCTAGGCGATTTCTTTCCAAATTCTTCTGGTAACACTATTAATAAGCAAAAGTCAATCGCTTTTGAGGGCACTATCAACACTGTCGATTTGTATGGGGCATAAAGTGCAATGCCTTTCACCATTATTGAGGGAGATATTTTTTGAATCAAACACAATACCCTGTTATAGAGCAAAACATTTTTAAGAAACGAACACGAAATTACTCTTTTTACATGGAAATGTACTATATTTTTGTAGAAAAGAAAACACCATGTGTTTCGATTAAAGTGAGTCTCATATTAATTTAAAAGATTCATAAGTGTTTTATTCCGTTTGAAAGTTCTATATCTTTTTATTAGTTGCATATTTTCTGATGTCCGTCCCTCAGACAAAAAGGCTAATTTTTGAGTCAAATTGCATGCACTTATTAATTATCTTTTGCTGGGTAGAAGAGATAATTTTGTCGTGGTCCGTTAATAAACAAAATATGGAAACCGTTTGACTATAAAGCCCTGTAGCTTCCCGTACCGATTCCGGTACGTGATAAGCGGTGATTGATATGGTTTTCGATTACTATAAAAAAAATCGAGAATACCAATTGATCAGATATATATTTTTTTCAAAATAAATTACTTGTTTCGATCTTTTTCGTTTACAATAAATAATCAAAACTGTTATTAAGTAATTAAAGGCATTTGAAAATTCATTTATCATATATTTCTTCAGCTTCAGGAACTCCTTGGTGATAGAATAAAAAATTTTTAGGAATTCGAAGATCCGAAACCTCTATAAAACAGCACATAGTGTGCCATTAGATAAGTTTTTGCAAAAATTAACCCTTTGGGGTATTTTATTGTTTTTTTTTTTTCTCAAACGAAGGACAATTATACAAAATTTTAAAAACGTCATTTAATATAAAAATCTTATGACTATTAACCAATTTCTTCCCGTAATGGAGGACCTGAAAAAATCTAAATTAAAAGTTTTGATATCAAAAACTGATTACGAAAATAGTAAAATGAGTTCATAAATTGTTTATTCTTGTAGAAAAAGCGTGTCACTTACAAGCAATTAATTATTGTTAAAAAATCTTAAATTCAAATGACAACATTCTTTAGCTGAAACGAATAGCTTTCGCCCTAATAAATTTAAAGAATTCATATCAGTTTCTTGGCTATGATTTATTTTCTAGAGCACTTTAACTTTCTCATCTTATTTTATATAAAACAATTTTTAAAAAAGTTGCATACAAATAATTAACAGGACTGCATCAGCCTGCCTCATTCTCCGCGTACCCTGGGCTATATGAGTATTATGATGACAGCAGTATAATTTTATTAACTTTTTTCTACAAGTTTTTTTTTACAACAATCTTAAACAGATTCAACCATCATCAATTTACGTTCAGAGTCTCAATCATCTGTGATGGCAGACAGCAGCTTTGGAAATTGATGTTGAAGCTTATGAGAAGCTTTTAACAAGAGCAACCAACGTTCCATTATTTGCTTAAACATATTTGTGATTTGTTGTTGTTTGTGTTGCTGTTGACGATTTTCAAATACCTGTTGTATGGTATAGTTGGGATAACTTTAAATTGTTTTGTTGAAATATGTGTCGACATCATATTGAGCTGTCGGCTGATTGGGTGACTAGTTCTGACGCCAGAGTCGTGTGCATAATCTATTTTAAATAAAAGTTAACTGATGCTATCAGTACATCAGCAGCATGACCGTTGTACGACTAAAGTGGCAAAATTCCCCACAGAGAAAGCAGCCCCTTAAAAGGAGCTGCTCTTTTTATTCTAAAAATTTATTCATCAGACCATTCTGTGATATTTTTTGTTTAATACCAGTTTTCTACACTGAAAGAATTTTCTTCAAAAATTCTATTTATTTTTAAATTAATCTAAAAAAAATTTCATTAAAATTCAACCAACGTCACGCTTTGTTGTATCAACGAAACTAGTTTCGTTAAACGTATTTTAATGAAAACTTCGTCAAATAAATGAAATACAATTGTTGATGTTATGAACTTATTTCATTGATACAACGACACAATTTCAATGATACAAAGAAGTTATTTCACCTATAGAATGAAAAAATTGCATTTAGTCAATATAATATCTTAATTAATACAGTGAAATTGAATTATTGACAAAATGAAGTAATGCCATTGATTTAACGCACTAAAATTTATTGTATTTGAAATTTATTTCAGTCAATTTATTGAACATACAACTCTTTTGTTAATTGCTTGGCCAAGTATGTCTAGAGACTGCATAATCCAATTGTCAAATAAAAAACAGCTCATCTTATGCCTTAACTATCAAAAACTATTGGAGAATTAAGTAAAACCATAAATTTGGAAATTTTTAGAAAACACAAACAATTTTGTATCTGTCATTAATTTAATGAAACAATATTGTCAATGCAATGAAATAATTTCACTGATTCATTGAAATTTTCATATAATAATTTTTGATTGACATCTGCTGAAATAAATCGGAAAATTAGTATTCGTTTATTTAACACAAAACTTAATTGTTTTAAATAACGAAATTGATCGAAATTTTCATTCGAATTGTCTAGAAATTTCTATCGATATCGACTGCGGTAATTTGACCCGAGATATTGAAATATTTTTAGGAAAGAGGCATTTTTTTTGTTTATACATAAACAATGAATATCTTTACGATGAGAATCTTTACGAAACTTTGGAACCCAATAAAGCGATTCCAATGAAACTTTCTCGCAATTCGTGAAAATTTCATTGAATTTGTGAAAAAAAAAAATTCTAATGAAATTATTTCGTTGGATCTATGAAGCAAAATTCATATTCGCGTACGACACAAAGATGTTGAAATTATTAAATAATTTTTTTAACTACTTACGAAGTCATAAACAAATTTTTCGTAGTCTATTTTTTTTGGGGAAAAATTTTGTCTGAGAACAATTTCGTTGAGTGAGTCCAATATCCCGTATTCTACAGAAGTCAAGTATTCCTGATATCAGTCTGACTTGGAATCTCCACCCAGTAGTCGTACGTCGTGACAAGAGATTTTAAGTTGCCACGGCTGCTGATCTTTAAAAGATTTAGGATGGGAATGTCTTTTTATTAAATATTCCACAGGCGCTTCCGAAATTAGGGCATGGTCATCTCACATAGTCCATTATACCCCATCTTGTAGGTTTTTTTTAAATCGTAGATGCTATCGATCAAATTCAGCCTGATTTATGCGTTATATTCAGAGAGTTAGAGATTTTGGATGCGATCCTCCTCAGTGGAGCCGTGCCTGACATTTGACCGATGTTATATTCCACAGAAATAAAAAAATGTTCATAATACTTCGCAAGCATTTTTTTGTTTAAATTTAAAAATAGGAAGCGCTTATTGAAATACTCTTTAGAATAAGTTTCGGCACTCCTGTTCGCTGTGTAATTATTATATTTCGGTCCCGCTGAGGGAGCTGCTAGTTGAAGTGGTTAACACAAGGTCCCAAGTTCGACTCGGGATTATACTGAGGATTCCAGAAGCTTACGGTAGTTTACATATCGATCTAAAACCGAAGATGGGGTGCGTCCTTTAGTCTTATCTTTGCGCTAAGGACCACGATATTATTGCCGGAAAAACAGGAACGGGCCCCATTTCGGGGGGAAATCAATTTGGTGATATTGACTGCCCCAATTTCTCTAATAAAAAATTGCGTTATAAAACTTTATTTTTGTTTTAAAGCCTGCTGAGCAGTTTCTTATGTAATTCTCAAATAGTTTCTGAAAGTGTGTGCGTAAGCTAATAGATTTCAAATTAGTTTGAATTATATTGACGATTCGATGTAGGGTACAATGCAATGCGGCCATATAAAAAATAAATGAAAAAGGTTTATTTTCATGTGCTCTTCAACAACCTTATGATATATATACATAAATGTAAGTTCATTATCAATCATGTACCCACTGGATACCTTTCATGAACAACATTCAAAATCATTAAAAACAACTCATGCATGGCTGATCTATTGTGATTGAATAGAAGAACTGTGTTTTCAAAACTATTTTAATGTCATATTTCTATTAAAGTAAAAACATGTTTCACATAACAGTTTCTCTTTTTTAAACCGTCTTTTGCAGCAATTAGATTGTCTGTGCTTTTGTGGACCAGGTGTCAGGTTATCTTTCTTGTTTTAATAAACTTTGATTGAAAGAATAACCAAACCAGATTACCTGCATATGAGCATGATGTTGTCTTCTGTTGGGGAGCAATTTATTTCAGAAGCTGGAATATTTTGTAATAGAAAGAAACTGTTAATGGCGAATTGATTGTATTAAACTGATTAATGGGAACATAAAAAAATAGTAAATAAATGAAATTATAAAAATATGAGTACGAAAGGCGAAACAGGATTAAAGTGTTCAGTTAGGAAAACAAGTCTTATCTACTCACTTGTTTGTGTTTATTATTAATTGTTTGTTTAATAAAAATGCTTTTATATAAGATTTCATATTGATTGAATTTTTATTAAAAAATGTTATGTTGCTTTAATTAATATTGACTCTTCTTATAAACTATAAATTACGAATTTTATTAATGGCTTTCATTCCATACCAATTTATTATATATTTAAAAAAATATGAATTATTAAGTCTGTTATTGACAACTTTAAAATACATATTATTTGTGTGATTTTTTCAGGGCCGTCACACAAAAACTGGTCAATTGGCTGCCATAAAGGTGATGGATGTCACCGAAGATGAAGAGGAAGAAATTAAACTAGAAATAAATGTTCTTAAAAAATACTCAAATCACCGTAATATTGCCACATATTATGGTGCCTTCATTAAGAAATCACCGCCCGGCAAAGATGATCAACTATGGTTGGTCATGGAGTACTGCGGTGCCGGCTCTGTTACCGATTTAGTTAAGTCAACAAAAGGACAAAGTCTCAAAGAAGAATGGATCGCATATATATGCCGTGAAATATTGCGCGGTCTGGCCTATTTGCATTCGAATAAAGTTATACATCGTGATATCAAAGGACAAAATGTTTTACTCACCGATAATGCCGAAGTTAAGCTAGTAGATTTCGGTGTCTCAGCACAATTGGATCGTACAATAGGGCGAAGGAATACCTTCATTGGTACACCATATTGGATGGCACCCGAAGTTATTGCATGCGATGAAAATCCAGAAGCCACCTATGACAATCGTTCAGATTTATGGTCTTTAGGTATTACGGCCTTGGAAATGGCCGAATCACAGCCACCGCTGTGCGATCTACATCCCATGAGAGCACTGTTCTTGATACCACGTAATTCGCCGCCCCGCTTGAAATCGAATCGAAAGTGGACGAAGAAATTTCAAAGTTTTATAGACACGGTACTTGGTAAGTTCAAAATTTTACCAATCACCCCAATCGCGAACATGTCTGCCGATTTTTATGGTTTGCTTTCGTGAATATTTCCCATGGCCAATTATACCTCTTTTCATTTGATTGAAGGAGCGCAAGTATTAATAAAAACAGATCGATAGCTGGCAAATTTTTCTCCAATACAAGCAAAAGTTATCGAGATCCATCGTCATTTAATCTGCAATACTCTTGGAATCTGGCACACACGTCTTCGCTGCAATCTCTCGATGTACTCCTTCTCAAACAAACGCATACTCGTTTCATCAAAATCGAATATATTATTTTCTACACAGAATCTGTGTTTTATTTTAACACAAAATAACCGTAAGGGCTATAAGTTTTATTTTAAAAATCATGTTTTAATCATCATTTGCAGTCTTATTTTATGCTTAGAATAAGAGTTACATATATACTCTTTCCTAATTCACAAACTATTGTTCAAGTTAAGGAATGCTTTAAGGGATATTTAACTATACAAAATCCAAACTTTAATGCCACTTTTATTTTAATAATCGTTTATGAATAACAGCGTTAATGTATATTTATTCTTCAGAAAATAATATTTTTATTTGTTTCTCAGGATATAAGAGTTATTTCTTATTTTTATTTATTGATTACAAAATAAAAGTTGTTTCTTGATTTTTATTTTTTGCTTAGCAAACATGTGATTTTTAAAGTAAAAAAGAAAAATTAAAAAAAAAATTATTTAATATATCAAATAAAAGTTTTTGCATAGGATACGGCGATAAATTCGATCTTATATCGGCTAGTATTAATTTTAGCAAAGCAAAATCTCAAGAAATATCAAATCGAAGGATAAAAGCCAAAAAATAACTTTTGGTTTATGATCGAAAATAATATGACCAAAAAATAATAAATTGTATATTATGAGGAATGAATAAAATTAAAAAAATAACTCAATAAAATAAAACCCAAGGAAATAAAACTTAATGCATCTAAAATCTCGTTTGTTTATCTTTTTACCCGCATTTAAAAAATCACTGACAAATAAACCACAAAAGCTAATTTTACTTCTAAGCAATTCACAATATGGCTTTTTAAACTCCCAAAATATTCACTATACTGATTTGTTTGACCCCATACAACTCATTCCCATAATGTTCGCGATTGGGGCGAATGCATTTCTTTACAGAACTGAAATAATAAATTATTTATATGATCTGTTTTATCCACTCTTTAGTGAAAGATTATCATCAGAGGCCTTATACAGAACAGTTGCTAAAGCATGCCTTTATAAAGGATCAGCCTACAGATCGCCAAGTTCGTATACAATTGAAAGATCACATCGATCGCTGTAAAAAACGTAAACAAGAAAAAGAACGTGAAGACTATCGTTATTCGGGCTCGGACAATGATGATGATGAGCCACAAATTGCTGGTGAACCAAGTTCAATTATACAAGCACCCGGTGATACATTGCGTCGTAATTTCCAACAAATTCAAGAAGGTCGTATAGCTGCCGAACAACAGCAGCAGCAACAGCAAATGGCAGCTGTTGCGGCTGCCCAAGCAGCTGCACAGGCCCAGCAGCAAGCGGCACAGGCTCAACAGCCGCAGGCTAATCGAAATCAGAAACCACCATTGGTAAGTTGTTTCTAACCTACTAAAAACTGTAATATTTAGAAAAATTCATATAAGAGAATAAATTTTTAATATTTCTAACTGCCTGCCGCGACATGCATGCGTAAATGTTTCAATAGTTATCAACTGAAAAGTAATTTCATTATTGGGAAAAGTTGTGCAACCCCAAACCGGACTGTTTTTTTTCTTCAAGTTAATTCTTATTTATCAAACTACCTGAAATTTTTATAATCTTGTAGTTCTGTTCTAAGAAACTTTGAAAAAATGAGGTATTCAGAAATAATTTTTAAAAGTTTGAAAAATCTATTTAAAAATAAATAAAGTAATTATGATTTTAAGGACTCTTCAACATAACTAAGTTATTGTGTATTATAATTGCACTGAACAAGTGCCTTTTAATTAAAATTTTATTGAATTTATCTAACAGCCGGTTCTGTTACTTTTAAATACTGCTTGATCTCCCGAATAAACTTAGCTAATTGTACACCTATCTATCTCTAATCCCAATTCTAAAAACTTGCTCTAACCACTACATTCAGAAAATTGGGCAAATTATTTAATTCTTGTTGTTTTTTCTCTCAACATTTCGAATTTTTTTAGTTAATACAGTATTGTTGAAAATAAAAGTTTTAATTGAAATTTACATACAACCAGAATAATTATTTTATTTGAGAGGCAGATTAAATTCTTGAGCTCGCCGTTCAGCGTCTCTTTAATAATCATAATAAAAAAATAGTTTTTCAAAATTTCGAGAAACTGAAAATTTAAAGTTTATCTATCGAATACACAATAAATAAACAGATCAAATAATCCAAATGGTGCATTACCTTGCCCATTGTAGAGCAAAAGCAATTAACTAATTTCAGATAAGTAAAACACAAAGTAAAAACAATTCTGTACTTTTTATTATTTTCTATAGAACAAAAAGACTTGGCATTAGAAATAAAACAGATATCAACTGATTTTGACTTCACATTAATTTTACAAACTAAAACATATTTAAATAATATGGATATATAATATAGCTGTTCAATTCACAAGCTCCCTTGTATCGTATAAAGTAAAACTAAAAAAATTTTTTATGCGCTAGTGAACAGATTAATTTATTTTGTTATTATGCTGGAGTATTTATAAACGTCAGTAATTGATAATGTCGAATCAATAGGCATTTCAATCAGTTATGGGAATTTTATTCTATTTAATAAGTTTCTACTGATAATCTTGGTTGAATTAGTGTGCAATTTAAACTGAAATGATTTAAATATGTATTTATCAATACTAATATTTTATTTTCTGTTGTTATCAAATACTTTTTACAAATCCACCTAACAAATAGAATTTTGTAAGATCTGGTTTTAAAACAAATATTTGGAAAACATAAAATTTAAACATGTTATTACAACACATTTTTGTATGTAATTTACCAACAAAAAATATACAACACTGTATAATTTTATATGGTGTTGATACGAGCTTGTATATTAAATATTAAAAATAATAAAATATCACCATCACAATATTCCACATTTTGATCTTATTCTAAATACGATAACTTCTCATTATAATTCGATACATATCACGCAAAAATTAATATTAAAGCTTGTCGTGCAATTTTTGAGAAGGCGATCGTAGAATAGATGATTTTTATCTGAAACACCCCACAAATCTAATAAAAGTACAGATTTAAAAATTAAAGCTTTTATGCCCAATAAATCAGTGGATATTTAAATATAGTTTGAGTTAGTCTTCATAAAAATTTAAACTGTATTTAAATACGCTTTCATTTTTCCAGTCAGACTTAAATACTTCTATTAATGTGAAATCTATTTGTTGGATGGTTAAGCAATTCTATATGCATCTCATTGGCGTTTTACCAAATCATCAGTAGACTTCAACCTCTCATCTTATGAAAAGACTTTTATAAACCATTTGAGAATTTATATGAAAACACAAATGATTTCAAAAAATCACTTTATAATAAGTGATGACTTGGTAAAAGCGCCAATGAAATGCATATAGACTTTGCTTTACCACCCAACAAATACATTTCATATTAAAATAATAGAATGACAATACCTACATATGTATGTCAAATAGTAAATTTATTACTTGTATTAATTTATGCGAAAAATATTGTAGCACTATGAACTGCCTAAATAAAAATCGCCCTTGTTAAAAAAACGGATGTTTTGCCAATTATTTTAAGTATTTCAAGTGTTGTATATGAAATTATTTTAAGTTCTTCAATTGTGTTAAAAGTCTATTTGTGCAATAAATATTCGTTTATCGATTTTTCACTTTATTTTGTTGATAATTAATTTTATTAACATAACTTAAAAAACTTTTTTTTAGCAATCTTTGTTTTTTTTTTTTTGGTTAAAAGAAACAAGCGTCTAAGTCATATGTTCACTGTGCATGATTTAAATCGTATTTAAATGGAATTTAAAAATAAACAACGTTTAATTACCCACTGATTTACTGGGCATTATCCTAATTCGATTGTATTCAAGTTCAATTGACTAAAATTTTAATTTTTTTAATTGTTTTATAACTTTTTAGTCATGAATAATTGATTCAATTGCGAAATTAATTGATAGTAGTTTTGTTTTTAATAAACTTTTTGTTCAAATACCTGATTAAATACTACACAGAACTTATTACTTGAAATTTTTAAAACTTATAAAACATTTTCATACACTATTATATTCCATTCAGCGTGATCAACGGCAACAAATAGAAGAACCAGGACCACCATCGCGTCCCGCATTGCCACAACGTTTAATTGTCGTACCAGATCCTCCACATGCCAATCGACCATTGCCTCCCACACCCAAAGCTCCCGAACCAACTGCCCAAACCCCGCAACAACAGCAACGTAATTCACAAAATAACTTCAAGCCATCGGTATGTATTGTACGCTTAAAACAGCTTTTCTTTTATATAAAAATATACATGTAAATTGTAAATTCATTGTATGTATTATTCTTACCTTGTATTTGTGTGAACGCCCCCTTTATACCCTCGCCATAGCTACCCCAGCCCCATTAATAATCATATGCATTTTATTGTACACAAATAGACTATACATATTTATAGAAAATAAATTAAAAAAAAAAACAATTAAGATAAACTTTCTGTAAACATGAAATTATTATAAATAAATAACAGTGAGTGATAAAAGCGAAACTTGAGAAATTAATTGTCAATAAGTTGAAGAGTTTAGTGCAGTAGGCAGAAAAATTTATTTTATGTGTTCATTAGGTTGTTGAATTTATTGCAAAATATTCAAACAAAACAAACAAATCACACAAAAATAAACAACTAAAAGAAATTTAGTTAATTAATCGATAAAAAAATTTGCGATAATAAAATTTATTGAATGCTATAAACAATAAAAACTATCTACATACAATTTTGTGTTATTGTACCTATAATATTTTTATAGAAAAAAGTTTCGAAATTTTTAGCAAAAATACGTATAATCAAAGTTTTCTGTTGTATCTTTTCGTTATCAATGTGTTCAATAATATATTCACCGATTGGAAATATTTTGCATGGACAATAAATTAGTAACTATGAATGACCCATTTAAAAAAATTGTTTATGATAAATTTTTTGTACAAATTTCACTGATAACAAAAAAAAGAAATATATATATATATATATATATATATATATATTATCTCAATCTATATTATTCGACCTTATTTTGGTATTAAATTCTCTTTGTTCGGGCTGTAGGTCCTACAATTCAATCTACAATCAATGAAATATATACTTATATGTATTTCCACCTGATGAATCCACATCAAAAGTGATTAAAAAGCAACAGTTGTACCATTGACAACTATTCTAAAGCACAATAATGAAAGTACAACTGCAGTTTTTTAAATATTCAACTTGCGCAGCAGAGCGCAACAGATGTTTTCGAAAGCGGTTGCACTTTCATCATCAGTAGTCATGTGAAAAGAAACCTTGAAAAGAAACCTTTTTTATGAAAATGAGAAATTTAAGTTCATATGTATGAAGAGATCTATGAAGTGAACAGCCTATGAAACAAAAGCGCTCAGAACTGAGCTGAAATCGCCAATTGTTGTGAGTGCTCACTTAATGAATCGTTAAATTCAACGAGCTCACTAATGAGCGACTCAACACTATACCATCGTTTAGGATCCTTTGCAAATTCATTAGAATAGAATACCCCAGACTGTATATCATAATGATTTTAAACATTATTATGTGAATTATAGTCAGCTGATTTTTATGAAACCTCGTGCAAGAGTTTGAGTTCCAGTCACTGAATAGCCGTTTGAAATAAATTGTTACATAAATTTTTATACAAAATGAAAACACTTTAGAACGGGAACAGTGAGCAGTGCTTCGTCCATACAAAGTAATATTTTATACAGTATTGATAATTGGATTTGCTTCAAAATCTTTTCTAATAAAGAAAAATTAATAATTTTGTTTTTCTCTAAAAATCTGTTTTCTCAATGACCCCTACCATTTTATCACTCACAGTGTATAACTTTGAATCAATTCGTGTGTGTATATATTCATAAATCATTAAACTACGTCTCCATTATTCTCATTAATTATACATACTTATAAATAAAACTATATTTTAGAACATGTAACTATTTTTAGTTATTTAAATGCCCATTTTACAATTAATTTGTTAAGTAATAATTATAAAATTTTATTTACATTTGTTCCAATTGAGTTAAAATGATCTTTATTTTTTTCTATTAATTTTATTTTCATGTTAAAACCAATTAAATTATGATGTGTTGTTGTGGCCCTCCCCCGTTACTCCAAAAAATATTTATCTGTATTTAAAAATCATTATCGTGATCACCATATGAAAAATAAAAAAATAAAACATCACAATGTCAAATAAATTGCAAACATTTTCAAAACAAACATTTGAAAAATTTAATTTACACTTAATCAACACTATCACCACCACCACCAACTATTTCTCCCACACGTTCAAATAATTGAAACACTGAAAACAAAAACTGTATATAAAAAAAAACACAGTTACCACCAAGGAGACCTGAGGTATGTCATTTTTGTTTATATACATACGTACATATGTATGTGTGTGTAGATATATTTAAGTTCTATATATCTTTCTTTTTGGATTTTGTTTGGAAATAAAAGTTTTTACCCTCCTTCTATAATATATGATTTTACTACTTTGTATACTATTTTCTGTTTGCCTTACGTTCTTCGCCCACATTCATATACATATAAACAGGGTGATCAATTCAAGCTGTAGTTTGTTCAACTTTAATTTGAAAGTACCATGTAGCCCCTTAACGTGTTTTGAGTCAAAATATAATATGCAAAATAGCTGTATATATTGAAAATATTCCCCGTATTTTATAACTCTTGGACAACGTCACGTCAAGGCAATATAAAAATATGACACTTTAGTAGCCGTTGTTTAGAACAATTGGTTCATGCTGACAGTCCTTAATGCCTAGAAAATAACAAGAGGCTTTTAAAAGCAGTCAATTATGAAGGAAAAGATTACGTATGTGAACTATTTTTGATATTGTCTTTAACGTAACGTTGACAAATAATTATATAAGAAGAGTTTTTTTTCAATGTTGAATACAGCAACAATAAATTATAGGCAAATTTTATTTGTTAAAGCTTGTCAATTCTCAAAACATGTTGATGGCTCTTGTCCAAAATACACCAACAGACTGCTAGAATTCTTTAGATCGAATTCAATAAATCAATATATGAATCGTTCACCCTGTTTATAATGCCTTCTTGCTTGTAAATACCCAAAAACAAAAAATCACTTGTGATACCTTTAATGCCATCCACATAATACAAATCACTGACACTTCAATACTCTGCCACAATTTACTACATACTTTGAAATAAACAAATATAAAGAAATACACTGAAAACTTTTTCCTGTAACTACCACTTAGCTGATTTCGTTGGAGGTTATGTCATTATTGAAAAATATGTGGGTTGTTTGATAATTACTCGTATGCTAATTGCCAAAGACATTAAGAATTTAACAAGTGAATCAAGTAAACTCATTGATAGAGAAAATCTAAATCAATTATTGCTGTGAAAAACTATTCCTGAAAAACACTTATTCAGTATTTGGAAAGTTTGAATATGTAAAATTTTAATATATAGTTTCAAACAAGCACTTACATAAGTGAGAGTAGATTATAGTGAGTTTATTCTCTGTGTAAAGTTTACAAATTGTAATCAATTTACAACAATTTTGAAATACAATAATAATAATAATAATAATAATAATAATAATAATAATGATAAATAAATAAATAAATAAATAAATAATTTTGGCATTTTTTTATAAAGCAATAATGTTGCGATTTTTAATTTGATATAGAAAACAAAGCAACAAAAACGAACATTTTAATTGAATTTTTAAATTTAACTGTTAATAATTGATATTCGTTTTTATGCTTCTATATGCTATTTGTAATTTTTATAAGAAATTTAGTATCATTGAAGTAATGGTGCCACCTACTTGCGCCTAACCTTTATTGGAATGAAAATATTCCATGCAATAGTTTACTAAGAAACTTCGTAGTCACTCGTTGAATATATGCAACTCCCGTATATACCAAGAAATAGTTAAATAATAACGCATATTACGACAGAATTTTGTATTCTCTTGAAGTAAGTGACACCTTTTCCTTGTTGAAAGTCTTTTATTGAGTGATTCCTATCTTTAAAATAAATAATGTGAAAAGCCTGTTTATGCAACAAATTGCAAGCAATTTTATTAATTTACCAAAACATACTTAAAAAACAACTAATTTGACTTCAAAAAGATTGAAGAGCTGTTATTGTTGTTGTCAAACAGCAAAATAATATTTTTAAAATAATTCGTTCAGTATTTTGTGACTGCTTTAGATTCATGTAGTCATTTCGTGTGAGATCAATTCTACATTTATTGTATTTAAATCCAATTTAGTCACCTAAAAAGTTTGAATGGAAATAACTGCTTAAAGAAATAATACGGAATGACGGTGCATATACAACAACAAATCATTCACAATAGTGTATACAATCTACGAATGAAGCAATTTGGTAGGCTTTAGCTGCAAGCAAAATTGAATACTAGTGCCATTTTAATTTAACCGTCATAACAGCGTGCGCATTATTATCCTATTTTCGATCGAATTTAAAATTTTTGCTGTAAGTTTGCAATATTTTTCATTGTTTCTGCATATTATATTTTATACATACATATTTACGTACATATTTATCAAACAACCCACGTGCATAATACTCCATTTGGCCAATCGTAAGAAAACTCCAAAGTTATATCAACAACCAATTCTATTACGAAAACTCAGAAAAACATGGTTCCATTCATTTAGTATGCACATCTAGTTTATGCTTTTCTCTTACCAACCTTCAATATAACAAATATTCAATGCTTTTTTCTTATTTTTATGTGTGCGTTGCGTTTGTGTTTATATAAGTAGTGATATTAGAGTGAACTTCCTTTGCTATCCTCCCAATATAATAACGTTTTTTTTTCATAGCTATTGTTAAAATGAATATTTAAATTTAATAATAAAAAATTTTCAAGTTTAATAAACAAAATATACAATCTTTAAAAAGCTTGCAGTGAATACACAGACACGAGTCTTTCCGCGTTTTTTAACTAAATTTGCAGTTCTTAAATCTTACAAATTACCATTTCGTATGATATACTCACCTTCCTCGATTTTATCCAACTGAAAATAATACCCCTTCATAAAAGCATGCAATGCCAGAAAGCAATAAATTTAGTTAAAAAACGAAGAAACGTGAAACGCCATAATGTACCGTCTGATATATAATTACTTATATAATTGTATATAACATTCTTGAAATTTTTTTCAAGTAAATATCTACACTTTTTCTATTAACGTTTTATATAGTGGCAAAATCAAAGTTGAAATTTTTGCCAAATATGATCGAGAAACGGATACAAAGTCAATAATAACTCTGTTGGCATAACCATTTACGAAAAATCCAAAATAAATGCGGGAGGAGCCAAACAAGTGATAATATTATTATTTTCAGGCCGTTAAAAAATGACAAAACCTTCTTCTCTTTGAGTATATATTTAGAAAATGGAAGAATCACTTACAATAATTTTGTTTTATGTCATTAACTTTTAATTCAATGTAGCAAAAAAATTTCAATTAAAGCCTTACTTGTATAAAATTTTTAAAGGTTAAAGGAGTAATGATATTTAACGGGTGGCATCCCCGTAGACACCTAATAACAATAAGCGATTTTATAAGAGCTTTCGCATTTCATAAAAAAATCGCTTACGCCTTAGATAAGTGTAAGCACGATCTATATAATTCGATCATCTTTAAATTATTGCATGTGAATTTTGACGGCGGCTACGCCTCAAATGAGAAGAAATACACTTTTTACACGAACCCACTTGCGTCTTGTTTCACATGGTGTGTGGCCCATAATCTACACCAAACAGTACAATTGTTTGGGATGTATCTTCGGTTGTTGCAATTCTGCCGTCTGCTCGACAGTTTTTCTTGCTTACGTATCTATAAAAACAGAAATAAGCTTCGTCTCAATTTTCTCTCTTGCCTCTTGTCAATCGGGCAAGTATCTTGACAATAAAATTCAATAACCTTAAATTATAGTCCAAATTGAACATGTTTACCAATGACTTGTTACACGAAAATATCTGATCGACAAAAAGAAATATATTACATAATCATATGACGGGATTACCTTATCTACGCCGGTTTCAAATATCTATTATTTATATTTGTTTTCGAAACTAAGCTGTTATATATGCCTTCAAGGCTACTTAAACTGGGCCACGATGTTATTCGATATCAAAGACAACATATTTGAATTCGTTTATGTGTTAAATGCAATTGTACGACAGAACGATATCGACTAACATCGTGGACCGGGTAAGTAATCTTGCTGCACAGTCGGCGAGCATTTAACTCGTCTCACCATTAACGGCCAACTCGCTTAACAGCAGCAACTGCGCAATGTGTCCTTCGCGCATGATTTGGATTTTAAACAATCAACTAGTCCGTGTACGATCTAACCAAGCCTTTGGAAGTATATTTTCGATATTTTAAATTTTGAACATAATTCCATTAAATCATTTCAACATTTAAAGCCATTGATATTTTATATTTGCCTGTAAAAACATAAACTATTAATAACTAATTTTATTCTTTAAAAATATTCTATTCCTACTGTTGCTTTTGTTAATAAAACAAAATAAAAAACTGACTACTAACCTTATTGAAATGATATTTGTAAGCAAATTATGCTGCTGCTTGCTTCCAGTTAATAAAAAGTAACTCCATAATACTCAATGTTGTTAATGCAAAATTCAAACGCCACTAAATGAAAATTCTTAACTTTTTATAAATAATTTTAATTGACAACACTCTAATGCTACTTTTACTATTTTTTACATTTTAATGTAAATTTTTTTTTTGACAAAAACAACACGTTGCAATTGAAATTGGCGATCAATCAATCAAATGTAAATCAAACTACAAATAAAAAAACACAACTTTAAACTTCACCTCTTTCCCCTCAAAACAAAAATAAATGTAATCACCAACAACAACCAACCCACCACCAACTCAAATGAAATCCTTCAACAATATTTTGTTTTGTTTTATTTAAACGCCACTTTTATGTACCCCCCAAAAACACTTGTTGAACACAAAAACAAATCTCCATGGCCATAAATTTTAAATATTTCTGAATCAATGCCATCATCACTACAACCAACCACAATTCCAATCAAACAAAACCAATCACTTTCCATCATAAACATAATGCAAAAAAATGTAAAAAAAAACATTAGGATTTGGATATGATAGCAGCACAATTAAATGAATTGGGCGTCTCTCAACAGCCACAACCACAAACAGCTTCATCTTCAGCTGGCGGAGGAAGCGTCTCGTTATCATTTGGCCAGCAACAAGCTCAACCGGAAGCGCCACCGCGCAGTAATCGGCAATCAGGACCACCTTTAGCTGCCTCAGGATCTGGCAAACCAGCTGCACCTCTACCCTCTTCAGCGGCCAATAATCATCATATTGCAATTTCAAATCCACTGGATCCCTTGGACAGTAGTGATTCGGATAGTGAGCCGGATGAACCAAACGATCACAGACGCAACGATGGCACGCTTTTGGCCAGTGATCCACCAAAACCCCTGTAAGTACATGATATTATTTTTAAAACTTTTGACGAAACTTGCATTGCAACTAATTAACTATTCATTCAGTCTAATGTCATTTTAATATATAGAATTCTTTCCATTCCGTTAATTATTTTAATTAGTAACGAATGGTCAGCCTTATCAGATCCAAATTGTACAGTATTTTTTTTTTTTAACATCATGCAATAATATTGTTGAATATTTAGTTGTTCTTGTTGTTGCAAAATAAAATGATATAAGACATTTTCTCGAAACGAAAACTAAACAAAAAGCTGGACAACGTTGCTAAAACATTAAGCAATAAAATGATTTTTGTAATTATATATTTTCCATTAACAATATAAAAAATTATAGATGTCTAATTGTAGATTTAAAGAAAAATTATGACCTACAAAGAAAAAAATAATAATGCTCGTTATCCGTGTATTATTCTCGAGTCGTTGTTTGTATATGCTTATTGACTGATTGGGTAAATATTTTAGTACTATTTATCGCAAATTAGATGACTGTAATCAGATAACTGTGCCATTATATGGTGGTTTCACCGGTAGATTCAAATATCAAACGTAATATTTTTGTGGCGACACAAGATTTTCATTCACTATTATGAATTTTACAAAGTTGTAGTTATCTGTTGCCAATCAAACAGCATAAAATTTCATAGATATCCTAATATGAATGTTGAGCTCGCACTTTACAGTAGTAATACGAATGACGCCGTTGCATGATCCATATCAACGAAACGGTTGTTAATTAATGCCCGTCTGCTTGATTTTTATGTTTATAAAAATGATTCATAAAAGCAATGAATCGGTATAAATGTTTTCAAAACGTACAAAACCTCTTGACAAATATTGTTTTATGAAAGATTTTTTAAAGAAGCCTTGATGTTGTTTATGAACATGTTGCTCTAATTACCAGTTAATACAAAATAAAGTGGTAGATTGTTTTCATTTATTATACTATTTTTGAAGAAAACTGATAATAAAAGTTAGAATTTATAGAACGACAAACTTCAATTTCCAGATTTCTTATTATTGCTGAATTTATTATTATTAAATCTACTTTTGTTATTTTAATAAATCTTTAAAGTTGCTTAGAAATGTGGGAAAGCATGTACAAATATTAACTACAAACTTCATCTGCCCAGCGTGCTTTTGTGAGTTATTTGATGACCACACAAAACACTCAAACAACAGCAAATATTTTTTGTTTGTTTGTGTTTTCTAATAGGACTTAAAAAATAAGAATGATTCAATGACAGTCAGTTGGGAGACAGATAAAACTGCAAACAATGTTAAACAACAACAAATATGAGTGGACACTGAATTTGAATCATCTCGTGCAGACCTCTGTTGCACATGTTGGTAACACAAAATAGCCCTTCATAGACAAAGACTTGATAAGCACGAAAAACACCTTTAAAACAATAGAATAGTTTTAAGCTTTATTACTGATTAGATTTTACAAAGACTCACCACGTTTAAAAGAAAACCAAATTATCTACATACATTTTCACATAACTATTTCTTACTAATTACGAACTCCTTTCGTCTCTCTCTTCTCTTTTTTATTTGATTAAAATCGTTATTTTGTTGTAAAAATTTTTTCTTTTCGTGTTATAAATTTTATGTATTTTATTTCAACGAACATTTCATTTATGTATTTCGGTCATCATCATTTTTTGTTATTGCTTTTGATTTTGTTAAACAATAGTCCTGAATTTTCATATAGGCCTGGCCTGGTGCCAGTTTCAGAGGATACAACCACACCCATGACACACGGCAGCGGTGGACCACCAAATCGTCCTTTGCCACCCACACCGGACGATGACGATCAGGCTGGCGATCGAACTTTGATAATGAAAAGGGTGAGTACGAATATGCAAAAAAACTAAAAGTATTTGAATTTTAGGTTACAACAAGCAATATTGCAGCAAACATTGTTTTAGAATACACATAAAAGTCTTTATTCATAAAAAATATTTTATGCTTCTAAGCTGCTTATAAAACAAATTCGCAAAGAAATTCCGTATTTTCTATACGGTTGTCTCATAAGCAGCTTATAAGTGTAAGATATTTTTTGTGAATAAGGCCATAAATTCCTTGTTGGGTATTAATGTAGTCTTAGCGTTTTAGCAACCATTTATAAAAAGGACTAGTTCGAAAAACTGAATAGAGAAATTCATTTATTTTTTTATTGTTTACTAAAAGTCGAAAAAGAAATTGGTGATTTTTTATTATTTAGTCTTAGAAAATTGTTTGAAAAAATTGTAGTAAACAAGGTGTGGTTTGAATTTGAAATGATTTCTTTATAACAAATTTAAACATTTTTCTGTTAACTATTAATAAAATATTGAAAAATTTTAACCAATGAAATTATTAAACATTGTGTTTTATATAAATAACAATCTAAACAAAACAAACTTGTAATTTATTGTAAAAATTAAATATCAATACAAATTTTCAGCATATGTAAAATTTGTTTATAGATAGAATCAAACCAGGTTTAGGGTCTTATTAAATTTTATTGCATTAAATTTATTCAAAGCAAAGAAAATTACAAATAATAAGTGGTTGCGGTTCTTTTAAAGTGTATTATTTATTTTTTCCTTATCTGAATACAAAAAATATATTTTTATTGAAATTTCTTAAAAGAATTTATAGATTTTTGTTCATAATATTCTTAAATGTATCTTAATTTTTTTTTTCTTAATTTTGCAAAACTTTTCGTGAATTTTCTTTAGCTATTTGATTTTTTGTCTTAATTTCATATCATAAATGTTTAGAACAAATAAAAAATTATTACTGTACATTTTCAGCATTTTGCACTTTTTTATTTTGTTTTGCATTTCTATATAATGCACTTATGAAACAAATTATATATTTTGTTTTTCATAATTTTGTATATACATATCAAGTTAAATATTTATCAACTTATTTTATATGTATGTATGTGACAATTATTGTCAACTAAATGCAAAAGATCATCGTCTTCATCATTAATAATTCAACAATAATTTATATACATATTTCGCCGTGAATGAAATTCATGAAAAATTTGCAAAATATTTAGTGAAACCAATTTACTACAACTTTACCTTTCTTCTATAGAGTTCCAACCATATTTCATTATTCTACAAAATAGAACGGAGAGAGGAAGCTTAAGAACTTTTGGTTGTATGTTGAGTTAATTTAAATATTAGAAGTAGTTGAATTATTGTTTTATTGGAAAGGTAGTACATCCGAACAAATTCAAAAATAATATAAGCGGATTGTTGTAAATACAATGTATTTTGCTTTTTATCCAAGTTAAATGTTTTGCAAGACAAACGAAAGTATTCAAAATATTTTTGTTCTTCATTGTAAATGCTGGTTGTACTTGCAATACACTTAAAATTAAATCGTGCGTTGCATTATAATTAACTTGACTAATGCGAAGGACTGTCCGAGAATGACAACTGAGATTGTTCATATATGACGTATAAATATTTCTTAAAGTTCTTTATGACTCAATCTTTACCTTTTAAATTTTATATATTAATTGGATTATAATATTCTTAATATTCAAAATAAGAATTCACAATGAAGCACATGTGCGTGTATAAATCACAATAGACCTGTCAAAATATTTACAACTGTAATTTTTATTTAACTTCATATGAAACCGAGGGAGTTTTTAAATATATCATTAAAAAAGTGCTACCTTCCCCAAAGCTATTTGTTAGAATGCAAGACTTTGGCCTAGATTTGAAATTTATTCCAAAGCTTTTGTATTGATTGCTTCTTCTTATCAATTTTAAGCAACTTGAATTGTTTTTATAAAATATCGAAAACTCGAACTCCAATAACAGTTGAAAAAGTCCTGCCGTCAGTTATTGTATGTCACAATACAAAAAAAATGTTACGAGTATGTAACGAGTTGCTCGTGAAGAAAGTGCTGATTCGGCACCGATTAGAAAAATTCCCTAACATGATATTGTTAAGTTAAGCATAATCCTTTTATATGTGCTCACTCAACAACCATGATTTCTTATCAAATCTCTCTAGTATCCTCTTTCTCGCTTTTTCAATCATTTTGTTCTCTTCTAAAATTCATATCTTGTCTTGCTGTATTTTTTTAACAAAAATATTCATACAATTAATATTCCTTCCTCCCTTGTTAAATATAAAAAAATGCTTAAAAATATAAAACAAAACATACAGAAACTCGAAAATCAAAATAGATTGCAAAAATCTGCATCGACTTCGTGTGCCAATCGACCCAAAGAAAAATTACGTGATGAGGCATTGTTGCGTGAATGGGATATTGAGAAATTCTTTCCGAAAAAAGTAGTTGCTGGTGGTGGTGATGGAATGCCAACAGGTGTGGCCAGTCTATCTAGAGGTTTGAGTAGTTCAAATAGTAGTACCTTAAAAGCAGACTCCAAACTGCAAAGATGCAGTATGGCCGAAATGTCAACAAGACAACAGCAACAACAGACACCAAAAGGTTTTCAACCATTGAAAACAAATCAACAAACCAAAGAACAGCAACCACAGCGTGCTTCCATGATTGGATCAAATCTAAATAACAAGTCAATAAATGGAACTACCAACAACAATAGTAATAAGTCCTCCTCATCAACCACATCATCCTCGTCATCGTCTTCCTCGCCTTCATCCACTACTAACATATCAAACAGTAGTAACAATAGTGCCTTAACAAAAAGTGCCACAAATGCCACACATAAGCGGCAAGAGTCTGACTCGAAATTGCCACAAAACTTTATACGCGGTTTCCGTCGCGAAAATTCGGATTTCTTTCCTCTTACGAAGAGACATTCGGCTGTGCTGGTTAATACAAGCCTTTTGCAACAGCAACAACAACAACAACAGCAACAGCAATTACAATCTTCCACAACAGGAGCACAAAAACAGCCCTTCGGTTCAGCCTCACAGAGATCTAGTGCCATGATACAACGCAATAGTATTTTCAAAAATGATTTGAACAAAACAAAAGATTCTGCCAACAATAAATCCTCAACGAAAACCGCCGCCAGCAACATTACGACTACAGGTGCGCCACCAAATAAAACTAGCTGGACTAGTAATTTAACTGGTAAAAATTTAGATTTCTTACGTCCACGTCGAGAAAAGACTGAATCCGTTATAGTTTTACACAATTCTGCCGTCAGACAACAATTATTTGCCCAACAATTGGTACAACAGCAACAGTTGCAGCTTCAACAGCAGCAGGTAAAAATTGCTTCTTCTTCTTCTTCTTGTACTTCTACTACTTCAATATTACAAAACTAAAAAAAGAAAAACCAAGAAAATTTCAAAATCAAACAGTTCTGTTTTCTTACTCATACCCATGCAACATAATTAGTTTCTCACTCTGTCTGTCTCTCTTTAATGTAACTTGTCGTTTTCTTTTCCTCACTTTCACCTTTTAAAAACTGCATACTCCTCGTTTAAAAACTAATGCAACAACCTAAAACTTGTAAAGATTACAATTTTACAGTTCCCATAAACTATAAATCCTATTCGTTTTTGGTATTAAATAAACATCCTTGAGTGTATGTGTATCATGTCCTAAGTGTGTTACAATACCAAACCACTAAAAACTGTTCTGTATTGCTTGGTTTTTGCCGCCTTCATATTACCAGCTACCAAATAAACCTGCATACTGCAATTACTTACCCCAACATTATCTAGTAAAATCAACAATTTAACAAGCCCAGTAACATCTGCCACATACAACTTGTAACACTTCTAGTGCTTTTAGTAAATAGTATCCATGGATGTATTGGTTTTAAAACACAATAGAAAATCAAAATTAAAATAAGTAAAATAAAATTGTTGCTGCTTAAATAACTAGTCAATATATTAACGTAGAAGTACCTGAAAAGTGTAGTTTTTTCGCATCAGTGACAGTGTAATTAAGGTGTAACAATAAATTACTTTCAAGTAGACAACATTCGGTTGCCATTTATAATAATAAGTAAATAAATGATGAAATGCGGTGTTAAACACGGAGAGGAAATAGATTTTCGATGTATATTTTGCATACAAACACACGACTTGCACGATTCAAATAGTGTTTTGTTTTCTCACACTTTTTAATAGGAAATGTGGCAAAATCATGTCATTTGAGAATAAAGAACTAATTAGAAATTAATCCAACATGCTTTAGAAAAGATGTGAAAAAATTTTTAATTTTTACCAGAAAAGAAAACGCCAATAATTTTAATTAAACAACATAATATGCAAAAAAAAAAAAAAATACATAAACACACACATACGAAAATATATATAAATATTTCGAAAATTTTATATTAAAATCCCTATACGACTGGCTATTGACTTGTACGTTTTTTTTTTTATCGAAAGTGATTTATTTTATAATAATTGACTCAGCTGGTGACTACAGACTTAATCGTACGGCATATCATACGTCGATAAACACCGGCCTTATTCCATACGAGTCGGCTGCGATTCGTTTAAAAGAATCGTGTAGGATTATTCCCTTAATCCTACTTCAAACGAACAATCGCCGATTAAATAGCGATTTTCAAGTAGCAACAGAGTTAAAAGCAAATCGGAAAACAATAATTTACAGGAGTCAAATACGATATTATGAATGATGACATCGACGTCAATGTAATACGTCGTCTTTGTCGACGAAAATTGACTTCTGGTGACATTCTCTGTTAATATATTCGGTTGAGATATGTAATACCAAAAGATTGTTAATATCAATCACAGTTGCCACTGTGGTACAATTGAACCAAACATTGTTGTTTTTTTACGTTTGGTTCGCTGGTTCATTTTTTTCTTTTATGAAAAGTTAACGATTATAATATAAATAAATTTTGAAATGCCTGTAAAAATGTATTTACGAAAGTTATTACTCTTCACATAAAGTAAAAGATTTGATTCGTTTACAACACTTGGCAACACTGATCGATTGTTACTTTTGTTTACAAGTCAGAAATGGACAATTTGACTTCAGTGTAAAAAGTATTGTATTATGCTGGTATGCAAATAAAATTGAAAAAATTGGTTCTCTTTTATTATATTGGTTCTTTTTTATGGATTTTGGTCCCGAAGAAAAATTTAGAGTGGCAACCGTGATATCAATTAATTATTGTCGACAATTCGATGACAAGTTGTAATTTATTGCTGTCGTGTTCTGTCATCATATGACGAATAAGATTGGTCTCTGTAAATGGTATCTATCATTTTTAAGATCAAATTTTAATTTTACGCCAACGCCAGTCCACACGATTGAAAAGAGTCGCCAAATGATCGCGATCGTTAAAAAATATTCAACACACCAGCTGGGGAACTTTATCTACTCAAAAAAATAAAACGAGCTGAAACTATAAACTTTATTGGCTTTTGCCAACTATAGACTGGGATTATCCTCATATAATACGGCGTTTGACGAACATCTCATTTTTAAGAAATTAAGTCATAAGGTGACCGGGTGCGACGACGATTTGATAAATAGCATAGCACAACTAGGATGAACTTTAGAGCGAACATCCTGGGGCACGTTTCTCAAAACTACAAGTTATATTTTACATTTAAAACACTCACAAAATAACAATAAATTTTATGAAAATATTTTTCTTTTGTAGGTGTTTTTACTTGTGATTTGAAAATTGAAATAAAAATTTGTCAGTCAGTCAGTCAGCAGCTCTCAGGTAGTCTTGATGTTAAGTGCAGCCAAACCTCTCATCATTTACTCTTTCGTGAGTTTCGCGTCTCACTTGCACTAGTTAACTTCTAAACGCGACATATAGAGTTCTTCTCAGAAATTTTCCGTGGTTAACTCCGTTGCCAGTTCTTTTGTGAAATCGTGTACAGACAGTCACGGCTTAAATTCGGGATAAAAACAGTAACGACAAATAGTGCAGACCCCCGTTGGCTTCTGTGCATCGACACTATTCAAATTTACTTTGTAAAGTACAAAAGTTAAATAATCACTGTTTAATTTACACATTTATATGAATTTTTGTATTACTGAACTAAAAACTGTTTTTATTTAAAAAAAATTTATTACAGACACTGTCACTGATTAAAAAAAACTTGAAGACGTAACCTTTGAAATTTAATCTTTCTGCAAACAAAAATAATAATAATAAGAACATATAATTGCTTTGTAAATTTACTGACTGTTCAGGGATGTCGCAATCGATCGTCCGATTGCATAAATATCATATAAAACAGAAATAAATTAAAAAAAAGTTTTTGTTTTAAATCTTATTTGTGTAATCGATCGCTTGCAAGATCGTTGAACACGCAGTTAATTTGTTTAAAACAAATCATTTTTAACATTTCATTAACATAATATATATTAGCATAATATAATATTGTATTTTGTCACAACCACTCCACCTGCACCAATCCACCATCATCCTTTATGATCTTGGTTTTATAATAACATTTTGTTAATAACATTATTTTAGTAGTGCAAACAAAAAATCACCAATTATTTTTAATTACATTTATGTATTTATGTTTTGCTCTACGAAATAAAAAAGCACGTTGCATTTTTGTCAATAATTTATGTATTTGTGTGTGTATATGTAATAGTTGCATTTGCAAATTGCACGCATGTGCACATACTCTTGTATGTATATGTACATTTTGTATATATTGTTTTATGTGTTTTGTAAACTTAATTTTTTATATGTATATTTTATTTGATTTACGACATTTTTAAAAGCATGCCTTTTTGATCAACATTTTGTGTATCATAAACCCTTTTCGTTTAATTTGAAATCCGCAATATCACAATCCATTTCTAGCACTGCCTCTTTTTCCACTCTCTTTTTGTATATTTTTTTTGTCTAACTTTATTTTCTTGGGTTTATTTTCATATTTTGTGCCACCATCAAACGATAAACAAAAGAACCTCTGCCATTTTGTAAACTTTTGTAAAATTCCTATTTTTATAACAGTCATTACTGTCATTTTTATTTTTAATTCAACTAATTGCACTTTAGTTTTAAACTTATTGCTAATAAATAAATAAATTTAATAGTACTATTTTCTCTCTGCAAAGAGGCTGATGCTATAAACAGATTTGGTTGAATTTTTCTTCTTAGATATAAGATTTTGGCTTAAAAAGAATAACAAGTACAGGATTAAAGGACTACTAATTAAGAAAAATGAATGCTGATGAGACTTTAGCTTGTTATATAAAATTTCTACATATTTCTATAGTATTTAAACAATTGTTGTATATATTTATATTATTGCCAGAAAATATATCGTTCTGTAACAATTTATCAACATCACGGCAAGACAATATCAAAAACAGGACACTTGACAACTCCTTGTGGCTATTCTTGTGTAATAACCTAAATGTCTAGTCTAAGGCCTTGATTATTACAGCAGATAGTTAGAATGCTTAAGAAAAGGAGCACGGAAATGTTATATTTTTAATATTGTCTTTACGAGAAGCTGACAGACAGTTACAGAATAAAGGGGAATACAATTTAGTGTTCTTTACGGTGAAATATTGAAACACTCAATATGTGTTTATGCTCACATACAAAGTTACAAAACAATTTTTTGTGAGGATAGTGTACCGAAACGATTTAAGAGAAAGATAAAAGCACAAAGCGCAAAACTGCGTTCAGGGTTGGGGAATATTTTTGGTTCATTTAAGGTGAATGGGGGCTACTATTGAAATCGCTGCTGGGCGAAATAATGCGTTCGCCAAAGAAATCCCATAACAGATTCATTGTATCCCTTGCAATATGGCCTGTGGCTCTATTTTGGTGGAACCAAAAGCGTTAACTGTAACTGAGGCGCCGTGTGCATTTTTTAAAGAAACAGCGACCACTGGTCCTTTTAGTCGATACACCGCACCAAATAACACATTGAGGTGATAGTAATTTTTGCTGACGAATTCTTCTTGGAATCAGTAGCATCTTCACATCGTGGCACATAAAAACGACGATAAGCACGCTACGTCAAAAGAATTGCCCGGTAGTTATCAAAATAAAATCGAAGAAGTTTTAATCGCTTTTCTTTTGACTATTGTTTCATTTCAAATTCCCCTTAAAATCCTGAAATAAAACTAAAAAATATAAATTAATTCAAAAAGCTATTAAACAATCAAACCATAAGGGTAGTTTTGCGTCACCCTGTAATTGAGTTCTTAGTGTACTGCTCGGAACAATATTCCAAGTTTATTCTTTAGCGCATAGAATGAACACGACAGAAAAAAATTGTCAATTGTCCACTTTTCGTCGACAACACCTGAATACTATCAACATGCTTCTATCAATTGTTTATACCTTAAAAACACTAAGCCCGTGTTTTTGAAATGTGGACTAAATTCAAACAGACTTTAACGAAGTTTGAGACGCCTGCTTTTCCGGTGAAATGTGATTTTGTTTTTATTATTTCATCAAGCCCCGACATTTAACGCAAAACTGAGCTGTTCCGTCAAAATTTTGGCACAATTCTCCATTCAGATTAACTAAACCTAGTTTAACTGAGATCATCAAGATTATTATAACAGAGGGTAAAATATAATTTTTTAACCTTGATACATACGAATCTGAGATTGTAAATGAAACAATTAATTACAGGTTGGCCCAAACTGAGCGAATGGGTTGGGGTTTATTATAACTCTTTACTTAAGACATAATCATAATTCATTTTAAATGCGCTACATTAATAGAGAATATTTGAAATTTATTTATTAAAAGTTATATCTTGCAATTGGAGATCAGTTTCTGCTTCTCATACTCGTGGTCTTTTCAAAACATTTTCCATACAATTGCGCAAAATTTCAGGTGTAATTTTATTGATATCTTCGTGTTTACTGTCTTTTGTTTGCTGGATGGTTCTGGGCTTTGGCTTTCAAGTAAACTCTAAACGGCTAGAGGCCGTGAAAGTAGAGGCCAATTGAAATCGCTTGTACGTGAAATAATTCTTTTACCAAACATGTCCTATAAAACAGCCAATGCCTCCCTCGCAGCTTGCGCGAGGCGAGGGAGCGTTTAAAATAAGTCATATCATGAAAACGGTGCCACTGTGTTCATTTATAAGAAGATGGGCTAATTAACCCTTCCGACGAAATTCAATTCGTGCACCTGTACTTGTTGGCTTGAAACATCAAACAAGCATTAATTTTTTCAGATTTCATTTCAAAAAATAAACACGAAATATTTTTTATTATTTTATTCCGATTTTTATGAAAATTTTTTGATATTCCTTCAAGCGTCATCGTTGGTGTCATGCATTTTCACTTATACTAGAACAACTCTGAACAAGCAATTTGACGGTGTGTAGACCTCTTAATAAAAAGGTTATACTGAGCACACAACTTGAAAGAAGGGTGAATTTTTCGGATCGAATATTCGTGGAATTTATTTGTGGAGATGAAAATGTACGCAACTATAGCGTCGCCGAAATTCGTCAACATACGCTTCGAAGTATGCGGTTGATTTATTTCCATTTCTTAGTTGCCTTTTACAAATGCGAAGTTGGAAGGCAGACATTTTCTCAAATTACTTTTAAGTTTGCTTTTCTTAACGCCGATATACGCCGGCGAACGGTGAATATATCATTACCGGTTGACCAGGTTTCATTTAAATTTTCAAAACATTTCAGTTTGAAATGTTATGATTTGTTTATATTTGGTCCTAGTTTTCTAAACTAATTTGGGTTAGTGCAATTTATAAGAGTGCCAAAATGCAAATGTCTTCTCCGCCAACTACAATTTGAGAAGGCTTAAATAGAATATCTACCGACATTAGTCCCTGCATCCTCCTTCCCAAAACTGTTATTCCCACTTCCGGTGCAATTTATTGCAGATGAGTGAGTGCTGCTCCAATTCGGATTTTTTTTTTAAATAATCTGCGAACAAACGTGTGTTGCTTTGCTTTTAAATATATTTTTTTTAAATTTGTATGAAAAATAAAAGCAAACTGACTAAAAGGGGAAACAAATTATTAGCTTAAGACAAAAATCATACAAAATTATTTGAAATTTGTTTTTGTATAGATATAAATACCACTAACATAAAATGATGGACATAATTGTAGCCTTAATTTTTATGGGCCGTTATTACAACTTCGTGTTGGTTAAAAGTGCTAAAAAGGTTTCTCTTTATTACGTCGTTTCTTCAATATTCCGGATAGGATGAAGCTGCCTTCAATTATCGTTCACTTTAGTTGTAAGTAAAATTGTGATAATGAAAAACTCCTTATACGTTCGATAATATTATATTTTTAACTAACCTCAAGTTGTAATAATGACCCGCAAATAACTATAAATAGCCTTATAAAATACAACAGTTGCTATTTTTTCGTAGGTTTTGTGTTTCATACCACGAATGTACAGAATGAAATTTCACCAACGAAATCGTTGTTTGGGCGGAATCGAGGGTGCTGTTGGCTGAAGTAGTAAGACTACGGTGCCTTAGATCCCGGTATTTATTCAGTCATGAATATGGTTTCGAGTTTTTCTGATCTGCATTTTGCAAGATTGTGCTCATTGTTGTCGTCTTGTCGCAATGACGAAGGCATAGCGATTAGCACCGTCACATACTCAAGAGCGGAATAAAGCACTCTTCTTCGGTGAAGTAAAAATAGCTGAAACAAAATTCTCTATCTGCCATCTGTCTTCATCTGTATTCTTAACACTATACCCTTCACTCTCAGTTCCAGCGCAATGCACTGCATATGTAGGAGCCGTCCTCTGAGTGCTGGTCCTACTCATAAAAAACAACAAAAATTCGTGGTTTGTCCTAATATTATAAGGAATTCAAATCACTTCTATTATTTGGGAACACTTTATAAAAGTTTAAGTATCTCAAGACCCTTTTATTGATTATAAGTTTTATTAACATGAAGAACTTTGCCCAAATATTCATTTGCTTCATAGTCTTATCAATTCTCATTTAAAAATTAAAGTTAATTTCTTTCCTGCGAAAATTGTTGGTGTTTCGTTTCCTGAAAAGAAATTTATGAAATTAAAAGCGCTTGCGACCGGGGTGGTGCTCCATTACATGGCTGACATGTAGTACGCTTTGTCTGTCACGGTACAATTATATACTAGGTAATCTCGAAGCGGCATCTGTTTTTTTTTTATTGTGGTAGAATATGCCAAATGTTGTTTATGTTTACAATCATGGCTCCCTGTTGTTTTAGTTGTTGACTTGTATTCATGCGGCTACCTATTAGATAATTGCACCATGCACACACTATTTTAAGGAAATACGTTTGCTTGATCTTCAGATCTATTAAAACAATATTGTGGTTCCCTTGACTAGATGCTCTTGTCAGAAGTATGTTTTTTCTTTGTAAATTGAAGATTCTAGATGCAATTAATGATGATGCAATAATTTACTCGCTGTACAAGAGAGCAACTGCTTTTATTTTTATTGTAAAAACTTTATCATCAATATCCCATTCTGATTTGTCAATGTAAAGTAAAAGCTTTAAAAGAAATTTGTTTAATTTTGCTATAATCAACAGAAATGTTTAACTCATATTATATTAAATAGGCAGAGTAATAATCCATTTTCATTATTTTTGGGATTTGAAAAAAATGTTTAAGTACATTTTGCATTTGTTTTGTGTCTTCTATTTTTAGGAAAATGTATGTATTTATTGTTTTTGGTATTTTTAGCCCATAAGTTTTTGTTTTCATCTATTTCAATGACTGAGTATTTAAGTGACAAAATAAATCAGCTCATTGGCATTCATTATTACCATAATCGAATAAATAATAAGTTTGTATTAAGTTGTGATGATTTTAGTGCGTTAATTGAAGCTGGAAAAGCAATGCGAAGTATTGTGCCTTATTACGGTTCTCGAATCGACTCGAGAGTTTGCATTACATTAAAGAAAAATACAAAATATTTTTTTAATCTGTTGCAAACTTTCTAGTCGTTTCGAGAAATGTAATAACTCCCATTAAGTTGTAATTATGTAAGATGAAAATAGTTTTTGAAAGATATATAATTGGAATTACTTGTATCTGAAATTTAAGCAAAATTATAAGAAACATTTTGGTAACCAGATGACGGACTGGTGTGCAAAGCCTTTCTGAGTTCTGTAAACTTCACGTTAATAAGACTCTTGTGCCGTGTGTGCAATATTGTTTACATAATGTGTATCGATAATATACAATTTTCTTTTGTCAACGTGACATGAACGAGTATCATCCCTTAAATGATGGCAACATGGCAACATTGTTTACACTAAAAAAAATTTGAAAGAATGCCAATAAGTGCAAGTGCTCTTTTGGATCTGTAAAAGGCTTGTCAAATACTTTTTGTTAATATACATACACAATACATACACACATATTCATGCAATAGGTGATTTTTTAAGAGCTTTCGGATTTGATTTAAAAAAAAAACAGATAAAATGTAGGGAAATTTATGAAATCTTTATTTGAGTCGATAGAACGATTTATATAATTCAATGATTAAAGATGATTTCATGTAAATGCTGACCGTGGTTACGCCTCTAAATGGACCATAACCTGAATCCAATTTTGGAATGCTATCTCCAGCATATCGGCTGTAATCTCTTCAATAATAGCTTCTAGTGCATGAACCGTTGCCTTAACATAGACCCACAAAAAATAAATAGCGGTTAATTGGCAGCCCGCAAACGTGATATATAGGCCATTGTTTCGGGTGCTGTGTGGCATTTGGCATCGTCTTATTGAAACCACATGTCAGCCAGTTCCAGCTCTTCCATTTTGAGAAAAAAGTTTTAACAATCACACGACTACGCTCAACAGTCACAGTAACGTTTCTCCTGCCGTCTATGAAAATGTGCGCTACAACATTGCCACCGGCTCATAACCCACACCATACAGTACATTTTTCAGAATGCATTAACATTTCTTGCAATGCTTCTGGCTGCTCTTCACATCAAACACACCATAAAGTCGGCCCAAACTGAACATAAAACGATATACTTTTTAACTGGGCATCAATTTTGACAATAAAGTCTGCGATGTGCAAGCTGGTTCGCTTATAAGTCGATTTATCATGGTTAAGTTATAAACCAAACAGAACATGTTCAACAGTAACATGTTGCACAAAATCAACATAACTGTAAAACACAGTTATGTACGTGCCACTGTACGCCTGGTAATAATAAATATAAATTAAGATGATAGTAGAGTTGAATAAGGTCAGGGCTTAATATGCTTGCCATCAAAATATTTTGTTTTACTCTGTATTCCAGTTTAAGGATGCAGGATCCACTTGCGTCCCGAAAGCTTGTATATCCCTAACGTGCTTTTGCGCCTGCCCGCTTTCTCTTTCGTTTTCCATTTGCATACGTAAATAAACACGATAAATTAAATAATGCTGTTAAATATTTTTGTATGTAATATTTACAATTTTTCCGTGTGTAATTTGAGCGCCAAAATGTCAACATGCAGTTATTGTTTTGGTTTGGTGGCTGCAATGCTGCCAAGTTGGTGAAACAATAATTTACTCTAGAATCTGGAGTCTAGATGTGTAATAAATTTCTACGCTAAACTGGTATACGTCGGCACTAATACACACTGTTGTGTTTGATTGCGATGACACATAGAGTGTTTTCCGCAAGGGGAAAAGTATCAAGTTCAAACAAATTTCACGTACTCTGTTGCTTTTATTTTCCTGTCCAAAATTTTAAGCGGGTATATTTTGGCAATCTCCAATTATACAGAAAGAGGCATATTTTGAGCAGTAATACTTGTGCTGAATAAAATGCAAAGAATGTATGTATAAGAAAAAACAATTAGACAATAAAAAATTCCTAAAATAGTCGTTCAGTTCTTTGTGTGTGATTATTTGCTGTTATTATTAGCTCAAATTACACTGCTCAGCAGCCAAATCCGCCTTTGAATAAAACTATGTGGACTATATGGATTTTGATGCGCTAAACTCGAATCCGTTTTCGGTTTTTTTCCATCATATCAAATAGAAACTGACCCACTTATTGTCCATCATTTCCACATATACTGCTGCGATAAATATTAGAATCTACTCTAATTTTCTCGATTTAGAATTACAGGTTAATGAAAAATACTACATTATAACTCTTAAATCCAAGAACCATGCAAAATACCGTTGTACTTTAGTTCCTTTACCTGTTCACCTATCGAAATGCTATCGTCACGCATATGAAAGATTGGTAGTATTACAACATTGGGTACCTACGGTAAATTGAAAATAAAATCTAAATTTTATAACCAATTTTTATGGTTTATAGTTTTTTTTTATTTTTAAGATCTGTAACTATTAGATAAAGGCGCAAAGTGTTGAATATTAGCTTTAAATTTTTTTTAATTTCATTTTTAATCTGAAAAAACTTAAGAATTTTGCAGGAAAAAAAAATTTTTCTTGATTAATATCTGAATATTTCCAAAACGATAAGAGATAAAGAAAAACTGTATTTGAGTAAAATAAAAAAAAATTTTGTTACACATCTTCTGTAGTTTTACCTTTTAAAATCGGTTGACTCGTTCCCGGGTTAGGGTAAAATATGTCTACCTACCTTGCTAATTTAGGGGCAAAAAATTGCCACGCTCATAAAAAAAATCTGGACCTGATGGAAAAAAAACCGAAAACGGATTCGAGTTTAGCGCATCAAAATCCATATAGTCCACATAGTTTTATTCAAAGGTGGATTTGGTTGCTGAGCAGTGTAATGTTTCGTCCTGTGAATTTTATATTTACACCAATTTGGTGATGCCATTTTGTGGCAACACAAGTAAATGTTATCGATTTATCACTAGTGGCAAAATGTTATCGATTTATTTCGTCAAGTAGCGTTGTCATGCATACTGTTTACTTATTTAAAAAGCATGGATGTCACAACAACTTGGCACATTTGAAAATGACATCGCAAAATTACAAAAAAATAAATACCAAACAAAATTAGTTCATGTGGAACGGCATGCAGATTGGGCACCATCGATAATTCCTTTTATATGGTTAACCTGTTGTCCGTCAGTTTTGACCTGACAAGAATTTGTTGTTTTAAAATTTCAATTATCTGGTGTGATAAAATATCTATGTTCTTCAATCCATAAGTTTTTAAGTGATACATATTTTGTTGTCGAAAAGTATTGCCATCAAGATGCATTTGGTTTCTATGGACATGTCACGTATAATCGAATACAGTGTTAATTATAATATTATGATTACGTCAACGATAATTTCACCTCAATATGATTATTGCACAAATGTCTTGAAATGAGAAAAAGAAATGTATAAAAAAAATTTGCAACATAACTTTACCAAAAAGTTTATCCAAAAATATTAAAAAAAATTTAGAAAATATTTTTCTTATGTGCAATATTTTTTATTAATAAATAAGTTTTATAAAAGTTATTTTTGTACAACAACTTTACCGCATATTTTCAATTCTTTACTTACTCAAAATAAACATATTTCAGCTTTAATTCGCATTAAAAATCATCAAGACTAAGCCATTATAGGTGTTATTTCCCATCCACTATTAATAAAATTAAAAAGTTGTATTCAAGTAAATCCATTATCTTTGTCCATTGAAATTTCTTACGATGAGAATTTGCTAGCAACACTTATTGAGTCAATGTTTTTGTGTATTCTTTTTCTATTCAAATTTAGAACCGTAATACCGAAAATCTCGGTACACCCGGCACACGTACCAGCAGTGTTTTGCCAGACTTGCTTAGTCAAGCTTCCCCAGCGACACCACCCAGGCATGACAAATCATCCAGTGAAGAGGTAAGTGATACGAGTTTATTTCAATTACCTTCACGATTTATTTAACATTTACAAAATCTTTGTTTTTATCGATTAATCAAATAATTTAGTTTGAGAAAATAATTTTTTTCCTTTGTGAGATTTAAGTAAAACAATCTTTTTTAGTTAAGCGCTTTTGTTTTGTTCCTTTTCTTAATATTTTATTACGTTTTCAAGTTATTAATTGTTGTTGTTCATTTTAATTTAAAAAATAAACTGCAAACAAATAGTTGTCTTTTGTCAACAATTTTATCCCATGTGTCATGGCCATTAATACATTTCCTCTTAAATATTTATTAGTTTTTAAAATTATTTAAAATTTTCGATATTTGCTGCGAAATTCTAATAGAATAAGGCAACAACAGTCAGTTATTAAATTATTAAATAAATATTTATTACATTAAAATGTTCTAATAGCTACACCATTTTCCAAAAAATATACATGTACATTAAAGTACATGTGTTGATCAGTTGCCGTAGATTGCGAAAATAAGTTTTTGAAGCAAAAAGCTACTTTATCTTACAAAAAGTATTGTTTTTAATGATTTGTTCTCGTTAATAGATTAAATTTATTTTGTATTAGATCAAAAAGTATTGAAAAATATTTCAGATTTCAATTCAAAATGTATAAACTCGAATGTTTACAGCCTTCATATGTATGACGTATGTCATACATACGTATTTAAAAACAAAAGAACGAAGTTTCTTTGCACAAATCATTATGATAAAAAATTAAATTAATCGTTGAAACTTGTTATGGAACACCAAAACTTAGAATGGTGCCAGTCTGATTTTACTTTAATTTTTGTCAAATTACTTGATTAACGGTGTTCAATATAATATTTACTTTCAAATAAATATATATTTAATTGTTGATAATTTATGTAACTGTGTGTTGAAAAACAACTATTGACATGTTCTGTTTTGTGTTTTTTTCTTTAGAAATTTCTAGTACATATTTGTTTCGTTTTTAAATCATAATTTCAATAATCATAACCATTTATCATACACATTTTGTTGCTTTTATTATTTGTTATTGTTTTATGTGTTTTTGTACTAAAAAAGTAAAAAATTTTAACGCAAACTCATCAAATTTATTATAAAACTGAAAACATTAAACAGCTCAAAACACGAAACAAAAATGGCTTTAGTGTAATCAAAATAATAAATATTCCAATTAAGAAAAATTTCACACTACTAAACGAATACACAAGTTTGTGACTAATATTATTTAAAGATATTGGTGTGGATTTTTTTTGTTGGATAGTGTTTTACCCAAAATTTCGCTACGGAACACAACTTTTAAATATATCTGATTAGTTTATGTAAAGTAATTTAAGTGGTTTTCCAGGAATTTAATATTTTACTATCTTGTCCATTTTAACCAAAAGTTGCAGACCAGCATGAAACGCCAGATTACAATAGATTCAGATTACAATAGTTCTTTTAATAGTAAACGACTGTGCAATAAGAAGTATGGACGGGAAGCTGGTCTATCATAGTGAAAAAATTAAAATGAAAAAAAAAAACAAGAAATTTATATAGCGATTTTACACCATTAATATGATTTAGCCACATATTCACCTCTATCTTGAATAAAAATTGAAGAGTTTAACCCCATGAAATTTTCATTCCCCTCGAAGGGTAAAATACTATCGTGACTCTCCCGTGAACAATTTTCAACTCTATCAGTAGCAGTGAATGTAAAATCAGTAAGAAGTTTAACAAAAACAAAAAATCAAATACATTTTCATTCAAAATTTACGCGTGTATAATAATTTAAAGAAAAGTTGTAAATATGTAGTATTTGGATTGTAACGTTAGTTAATTAATCCCTTTAACTTTTATTTAGTAAAATAAATTTTGGCAGCCCTACAAAACAAAAAAAAATAAAAAAAAAATGTATGTGTACAAAGTGTATATCAGTTTTCGAGTTATTACGCACCTTGTCTCAAAATAAATGTTGTAAAATAATGTTCGCATTATTGTACTCTGTTCCCCAGCGAAAATAGAGCGGGTAAATCGAAGAGAAAAGTAAAAAATCACTTGAGGAATAAATCATTCACGATCGAGGGAATTGTAATTTTAATTGAAAATATTTTGCAAATAATATTGCAATATATCGGTGAACAGATGACGACGGGTGACTATAATCATATGTTGGTGATGGTGTTAATCCTTATGAGTGACTATACACACGACTAATGCCTTCACATAAAAAGTGGTAGTTAACCATGGAAATTTCCTCAGTAAGACCTTAATCCTATGCAGTTATCTGAGGCGTTGAAGTTAACTAGTGCGAATGAGAAGCAAAACTCCCGTGATAGAGTTAACGGCCACTGGGCTGGCTGCATTTAAAAAATAATCGCCAACAAGGCTTGATGTTGACTAACTTTCGACTGAGGGGAAATTTTGTTTTATCATGAAATTATTCAAAGGTAATTTTGCCCCATTGCAAATTTAAGGATAGTCGAAAATGTTCAAGGGAGGAATGTAATCATTTATAAAACTTTGCAGCAGATTAATCGGTACCGCTCTTTCGGAAGATAACGTTACGAATTTGAAATACCGTCGCTAACACGAAGTTTGTGAATTACATACTTGTTACTTCGAATAGTAGCAATTGTTGGAAAATTTTCATATGCAAAAAATAAGCATATAACTAATGAACATATTTCGCAGGATATATCTTCGTATCCATAAAGCAAAAACTGCAAACTGAAGTTTTTCTATATAAAATGTCCAACTCAAAAGCAACACTTCAACTGAAAAACAAAAACTTTAACGAAAAATATTTGAAGTTTCGCTCAGTTGTAACTGCACTGAATATTCTACCATGTTCAAGCATACATCTTAATTGCGCAATTATAAACTTTGCACGCAGTTAAAGCTCTAATTAATTGAAATTAAAAAAAAGTGGTGACAAACACAATATACACATGAGCACTGAAGATGAATGTGTTGCGACTTTCGACAACAGCTCTTCTGCTCTGCTGTGTAAGTTGAATAAAACTGATGTTGGCTTTCCTTTGTGCCTTGGAATACCTATCATCATGTCTTTCTGAGATTTTAACAAAGTTAGAACAATTAGCCTGTATAAATATTAATATTGAAATCAATTAACTTCAGACAATTAATAAATTATTAGAGCAGTATTTAATTGTTTCGTACATTGAAGTGAACTCAGCCATTGTGAGGTATATCCAGTGGAAACCAAAAAATGCTGTACAATAACAAAATTAAATATGAACAGGAAAAAAAGAAATGGAGCCTCAACTAAGTCACACGTCTGAACCAGGGATTTTATTGACAATAACAAAACTAATTTCTTCAAAACCACTTAAATTACAAAGTTTTCTTTTTATTTTTGTTTCTTTAGTACGATTATATATGGCTTTAGTTTGTTTCTACAAAAATATTGCCCATTATTTAGAATTGTTTATTGTATATGAATTTTAGTTTCCGCGAAGAAACTTAATATTTCATTTACCTTTAAAATTATAGTGTAGAATTTCCTTTTATTAATCAATAAATATAGTTGATTCCATATATTTATTTTAAACTTAGCTTTGATTAAAAATTTTATTTAGTAACATATTTTGAACTCGAATTGTTTTTTTTAAATATTTATTCTGTATATTGATAACCAACCAAATATAAATAATTTTCTTCATATATTATATCATTGTGCTTTGTCTTTCCGCGACGTTTTGTTGTTTTCTGTGAGCTGATGGTCACTACGATATTTAGATAAATATTGAATATTTAGGCAAATTTACCAAATGAAACAATTGTAAGTATCAATCAAATCAATCAATCAATCAATCAAATTCATTTCCAAAACTCTCATTATACAAAAATCAAAAATATTAATAATGAAATAAATTTTTGTATAAACTTTTAAATATTAAACTCATGTTGACTATGATTAAACAAATAGATGTATGAACTCAAACGTATAATATTGCTATTTTCAGTTTTAAAACAAATCTAATTTTATGTGTAAAAATCATATGTTGTAAATTCATTTTTGTAACTCTTCCACACTTTCACTCACCACTGTTCTATTGTTTTTCTCGCTGTGTGTTTATATGTGAATCACCTTAAATTTTTGTTTGTTTCTTATTATACAATTCAAATGTAAGCTATTGTTAAATTATTTACTTTTTTTTTTGTTATTCTAAATGTTTTTGTGTAAATACAGTTTTCTTCTTTTGTAATATTCTTCAATATTATTTTATTATTTGCTTTTTGTTTGTATTTAATTTCATTTAAATTGCTCATATTTGTGACCAAATTTCATGTATAAATCAGTATATATTGCAGTTAATGTTTGTTATATATCGTTGTTGTTTTAAGAAATTGTGAGTCTAAAATGTAATATAAAGTAATTTTATATAAATTTGTGTTGAATGTGTGTTTGTGTAGGATAGAAAGTTTGAAAATTGTAGTGTTTAAAACTAATAATCTTTCATAACTGTGTGATGAGATAAATTTAGTTGCACTTTTATATTATGTACTTCGACACATGCATACATACTTAGTATTTAAAAAAAATTTAAACTTTTTAAAATGTATATATGTATGTATGTGTGTACTACATAGTAGCCAATACCAACCACTCCTTATTAAAAAAAAAGTATGTATATTAAAATTTTTGCTGCGTTGGCTTTTATTAATGGCCAATAAAAATTAGAACCTAAAAGAATGATTTGTGTGTTGCCTGGGATTTAATTCAAACATTCGATTTAATAGTAACCGCTCAATATATAGAAATCAAGTTCTATGGCAACAGTCATTTATGTTGTTTAAAAGGACATACTATATTTCAATAGTATTCGATCAGTATACATCCTTGTGAATATTGAAGTTTGATATTTGTTTCTCTAACTTTTACCGAGCCAAGTCGGCCCAAACCTTTATACTCAGTAAATAGTATTTGGTTTACATATCGTGTATTATTATTAACTGCATGAGAGCTTCTACCGCCAGGGTTGGTTCTTAAAGAGTTTTCGGATTTTATTAAAAACGATGCCATTTGGAGAAGTGTATGAAATCTTTACTTGAGTCGATAGAACGTTTTACATATATAATTCACTGTTTAAAAATGATTTTATGTAAATCTTGTAAATGTTGTATGCGCTGGGTTCAATTTCGGTTTACTCTCCGCAACATGCCAACCTCACGACTAAATTCTTCAATATTGGCTTTTAGTACGTCAACCGTTGGGGTCTTGTCTATATAAACATGGATTTCAATATAACCTAAAGGCGTTATATCGTACGGTCAAGGCAGCCAATTGACCGGTTCCAAGTTATTCACGGAACTACCCTCTCAATGGGGCTATTATATCGCGTGCTGTGTTGTAGATGGCACCGTTTTGTTGAATACATAAGTCAGCCAAATCCCATATTTGAAAAAAATTTGAACTTTTTGTCAGAAATTCGCCGGTGAACTCAGAAGTACATCTCTTCATCTGTTTTATTTGGGCTAGTGTGAACGTACCTTTAGTAAACTTCAAACAGCCATATACAACTTCCCCATAAGCGCACACTTGATCAGGTGTTTCCATAACTTTTCGCCCTTGAATGCCTAATTCTCCCATAACCGGACACAAATTAAAACTAAAAAACGCTTTATAATAATTAATTCGTATATTATTTTAAGGTTATGAAGGGTGTTTTATTATTCATTTTCCGTCTTTATATTTGAATAAAATGAAGTGTTATATGAGATTTAATAGACATATTTTTATTTCTTTGAAACAACCATTGACGCCATTACGTGTAGATGAGTCTTGGTCATGGACAATTAACACAACCATGATTGAGTAAGGAATTGAATTTGGGATCTAAGACATTGTAATCTTGTGTGCACTACTTCAGCCAACGGCACCCTCAAATATAACATCCTTCAAATGTCCGAGAACATCCAAAATGTGCAATTTCGAATTGTTAAGCTGAATTTTACCGATGTTGGGGACCACTGTGGTTTGTGGCTTATTCGCGAACTCCTCATAAGTAAAAGTATAACGAGGCCAAATCGCACGATCGATGGCCACCCCCAAATGGTGTAAACATTTCCTCAAACCGCTCTGCTGTTGAAACCACATTCTATTGGTGTGCATATCATCCAATTCAGGCCAAAAGAAATTGGTAATTATCGACCTATAGCGCTGGCCGTTGAGAGAGATGGCTTAGGCAACGTCCTTGGATTCTCCTGCACAATCTCACAAACAGCGTCATTCTTTCGGGAGTTGGCCAGTGGACTCAAATTTATTCATCATATTGTGAACACTCCTCTCAGTATGCCGGTTATGGGTAGCGCAAAATGTGTTATTTTGATAAAACCATGTTACTACTTGCACCTGTTAAATTCTATACCCGCGATCCATGCTGATTTGGCAAAACGGATTGAATAAATGACAACTAATTTGAAGCTTCAACAAGAAGGCTGTTATCAACTGACAAAATTCGGAAGTCCGTTTTGGAAGACCTGTTTCATATAAAACAAAATGAAATTTCATGACTCCTTATTAACAATTTCGGGCTGTTTTACGTTGCACATATAAAAAGTGGGAAATTACTTCAAAAATATCAAAATCACGAAGGAAGCTTGCAGTATGACATTACAAAAAAAAAAAAAAAAAAACTCCTAAAGCTACGGTCACTTTTGAGCAAATATTTTCCAAAAAAGCATAACCACTAAATACTAATAAAACAAATTATTTATTCAGACAAGTGTGTGCCGAGTGTCCAACAACACTTGATTCTGTGTCACTGGCTCTTATTTATGTATCAAAATGTATAAGTAAGACCCACTTAATTGAGTAAAAAATATTTCTCTTAAGTGTTTGGGGTTGCGATTCTTTGGGCATGTGATTGACAAGTGTGACCGTAATCATACAACGTATTTGTTTTAGTCGCTCGGTTCATAATAATATTTTTATCAAAAAGAATGGATTTTATTACAAAAGAGTAGGAGTAGTGGAGAATATTATTGATTTATTTTTGTTAAAATATATTAATAAAAGAAGTATGTCCATACGTATGTATGTATTAGTATGGGTCTGTCCAGCAATAATTAACATTTTGTATAGAAGTATGTGTGTGTCTTCACATTGTTTCATATCAGCACATGCTCGTAACATAGCGCTAGTCTCTTGATATCAGAAAAGTGTCTCACATGTCCCAGCCATCACATAAAGAAAAATATTAAAACACCAGCAACAACATGAATTAACAATGCAATAACCTTAACGTAATTCGCTAAAAGACAGTATAATAATTTAAACACTATAATTTTTTTCTTTTATCAACTCAAAGTTAAATATTTTAAAGTCTTGCGTGCACAAGCTTTTTTCGAAGTGCATTTTTCAGTTTCAAATTCTTTCAGCTTTTTTTAAGTTTCATGGCGTCTGGGAAAGACTAATCACATTATATTTTAATTTTCAAATTTACCCTTTTCAAACTAAAATATTAAATATTTTTATTTTAAAATATATTAGAAACTTGAAAATAATATCAATTGTAAAACTAACTTTTTCTCTTATCTCCTTTTTAAATAAAATAAAAAAATATATACTTACATACATAGTGAAGTATTCAAAGTAGTATTTTTTAGAATTGGATAATGGGCATGCTAATGTTAAAAATGTATAAATACATAACAAATAATATATAATATAAATAATATATTAAAGGATTATATATAAAAAATTATTTTATAATTAATTGAAAACAAATGTGTGTCCACACAAAATTAAGTCAACATCTTTATTAACAACAAATAAAAACCGAATATATACTTAAATTTGATTTTGGAAAGAAATGCTACAAGAATTATAAAGAATTCACCAAAACTAATGACGTTATAACTTCGGAAATTCGAGAATGTTTGCGGCACACATTAATTGTAAAATAAAATAAAATAAAATAACCAATATTTTATTCGAAAAGAAAAGGAAAACGAAATCATGAAAACTTTTTACTAATAATGCTTTAGACAATTATCTCGTAATTCTGCCTCTTCAGCTAAGCAGATGAAAACACTATGAATTGTTTACAAAACACCGCAACAGAGGAAATGTTAATTTTATATTGAATCAACATATAAAATGATTTATTTCTTATTTTTCGTCATACGTTTAAATTGACAGCATAATTATGTTTAAATGTAAGGAATTTTCTTCAAATCATAGCATTTTTTTTTTGAAAATAATGAATTTTGAATGTCGAAGGCGTAGCAGTCGAAGTTGAATATTTGCTATAGCAATTGACATTATCATGTACCAAAGATCGGAACAACAGCACCTTCCTTCGTCGGGACTGTAGTGAAAATTCATCGGCAAAGTAAGAAGTAAAATAGCTACAATATATTCTCTATCTTTCGATTCGTTATTCATAATCTCAATACTATCCCCATCTTTTAGTAAAAAAAATATTCCTTACGCACCCCCATTTTATAGTGATATAAAAAAAATAAACGTCATACACAATTTCAGATCAGTTGTCATTTGATATCATGACGAGAATAATATGTTATCAGGTGTGATCACTATATCATAACGCTGCTATAACATTAATAAATGGGACTATATTTAATGATTTGTTTAATTTATACTCTTGTAATTTTTTTGATCTTACGGTATTTATCTTATGATTTTTTAAATTAAAATATCTACTTTGTGTTTATATAAAATATTCAGGTATTCCTGAAGAAGGTACGCATTTTTGCTAGGGAAATATTAGAAAACCTTGTTAGTTTTTTTATATAAAAAACAAAATGGATCTTATGCTCAAAAAATCATAACATAAGCATAATAACTTCGTATCATGATACCGAAAAGACATTTATCATGATGTACATTCATTAAGCATGGCCACATTATCTCAAATAATTATCCGCAATGAGCACGTATATCAGATTCGAAACTATATTCATCATGATAAAATTTTAGAACCCATTTTAGACAAAAAAATTTAAAATACACGAAGAATTGCGCATTTAATAATAGTTAGTGACTCTGCTTCGCCGGAAACAAACAATAACAAAACTAACTTAAAAAGTGTATAAAAACGCCTCTTAAAACACTGCCCCGTCGCACTGTGGACATTTCGAGGAAATAAGTCTAGTGTTGAACATTTTTGTTGGACTTACACTTTAGTCATAAAATAAAAGCACGAAGTAGTAGTCAGTGGTGTAGGATCCAATATTATTGGCAACCGATTAGTTCAAAAAACACTTCTCTAATTTAATATGGTCTTCATTAATTTTTAGTGGTTAAGCTTTCACAGTCAAATATCTGCTTCAATGTGACCGCGTCTGCTAAATGAATTTGTATTCACAAACTAAAATAGATGCTGCCTTGATATGAGCTGAATACATTCAGTGGCTGCGAGTTACATAAATTAAACGAGAAAAATGTTTCACTTGTATATATTAAAATTTTGCGATTTAATTCGCTTATACTCATTTTAATTCTATAAAAATGTGATTTAATGTACAGACATAAACCCGCCTAAAGAGTTTCAAGCTTTAGGCTCAGATTTGTAGCGTTGTTTTATGACAAAACAAAAACATACCTGAAAGAGTGCTAATATTTTATGACTTTTTTGTATGCAGTATAACAAAAACTTTTCTGGTCTAACATCTTGTGTCTTTCTGACAATATGACTGAATAGCATACAGTGTGAACACCCCAATTGTTTATTAACTCTGCTGCATTAAAAATGCTAATTTTGCATACACAAATAAGGAAAAAAGAACTTCAACTCAAGTGCCCAATTTGTTTATTGTCTTAATCTTATTTCTAAATAAACAAACCGCAAAAGTCTAATAAAGAAAACACATAGTCGGAATTGGAAAAAAACCGTTATTAGTTCTTTGGTACATGACTCAGTCGTCATAGCCGGATTCAATTACACCATCGGGCTAATCTTCATTCTAGCCTTGGGTTCGGTTTTCCTCCGGAATATGTGACTAAATCCTGTGTTAATAAAAATTTTGACTTAATAAAGTTGGATAAAAGATATCTCTCTGTATAATAATTATTAATATTTCATCGTACAATTTGCTTTTTTGCAATCATAAATCTAATTTATTCGATATATGCTCTGTTTTTCTTTTCTCTCTCTCTCTCTCTCTCCGATATTCAGTATCAAGCGGCCATCAACTCATCAGTGCATTCCACACCATCGAAATCGTTTATTGCCGGTGTTTCAAACAATTCACCCCAATCGACAATTTCGCTGAATTCTTCGTCGTCAAGACAAAACAGCCCAAAAAATTCAATATCAAAGACACGTTCGTCAAGTAGTATTACTAATCTTTTACATAAATCTGCTTCTTCCTCTTCCAATACATCGTCCGCTGCCTTGCCTGTGCCTCCCTATGCCCTACAACAGAAACAACGTAGCTTTCTTACATTCGGTTTTGGTGCTGGCGGTTCGGGTCCATCGAGACGTGAATCACATGTTAATGTTAACGTTACACCCACATCGCATGAAGCATCCAGTGATACGCCTGAAATACGCAAATACAAGAAACGTTTCAATTCAGAGATATTGTGTGCGGCCCTGTGGGGTGTTAATTTACTGATTGGTACGGAAAATGGTTTAATGCTGCTGGATCGATCGGGTCAAGGAAAAGTGAGTTATTCGATTTAAATGAAATTTATTGTAAATCTTAATACTTGTTTTATATTTTTATCTCATAAAGGTCTACCAATTAATATCACGTCGGCGCTTCCAGCAAATGGAAGTTTTAGAGGGACAAAATATTTTGGTTACCATATCGGGAAAAAAGAACCGTGTACGCGTATACTATTTATCGTGGCTGAAGTCGAAAATCTTAAGAACCGATGGCCTATCAGATGTAAGTGTATACGAGTACAGAATATTCCATAGTTAAATTCTGTCAGAGATTTTATAAGGAATAAACTGTTAAGGTACGGTCCCATTGGCAAGCATTTGCCTAAAAAACCTAACCCGTAAACAATAAAGAATATTATTTTGGTTCGGAGACGTGTTTCTTGAGTAAAACGATTTCATACTAAACTAATGGCCATTTAAATTAATATGTTTTTCATTAGTATTTCTTGTTTACGCATTTTTTTCTCTTGGCAAATGTTTACTTAAATATGATCGTACTTTTGCTCTATTCTTTTTAGTGAGATTAAAAAAATTAAATCTGTAAATAATATTACTAAAATGTATATACAAATATTTTGTAGCAAGTTGAACGTCGCAATGGGTGGATAAATGTTGGTGATCTACAAGGTGCTGTACATTTCAAGATTGTTAAATATGAAAGGATTAAGTTCCTAGTGATTGCATTAAAAGACTCCATAGAAATTTATGCCTGGGCCCCCAAACCATATCATAAATTCATGGCATTTAAAGTAAATATATTTTTGAACATCTTATAATAATAGAAATTGATACATAATGTACGCCTGTATCTCCTTTTTGTACAGAATTTCGGTGAATTAGAACATCGTCCTCTATTAGTTGATCTAACTATTGAAGATCAATCGAGGCTAAAGGTCATTTATGGCTCTGCTGAAGGTTTTCACGCGGTTGACTTAGATTCAGCCGAAGTTTATGATATTTATCTTCCTAAGCATGTAAGAATTAAAGTGAAGAATAATTTTAATATTTTTTTAATGTTTATATTTTTAATGAATATCCTCATACTATTTTTCTTTACTTTAGACTCAGGGTGCAATCATTCCTCATTGTATTGTGGCTCTTCCAAATTCAAATGGTATGCAGTTATTATTATGTTACGATAACGAAGGTGTTTATGTCAACACAGTGGGACGTGTTTCAAAAAATATTGTGCTGCAGGTGAGTTTTGTTTTTAAGAATTAAAGTCTAAACCGCATAGAAAAGTGTAAACAAGTTTTTGCACAACAACTACAAGAAACATTACAAATCTCTGGGCCCAAATCATTAAATCAGTGAAATGACAACTTGTCATGTAGAACTGCATTTTTCGAATTACAATTTACGTAAACTTGTCAATAAATTTCAGATTGTAAAATGAGAGCTCGCATAACTGATTGTGCGATTTTAACGAACTCTCATCCGGTTATGCCAGTCTTGGGACAACTTTGCCTGTCTATTTTTTTCCTTTTTTTCTCTCTTAATAAACTAAAAGTTAAGCTCTATTGTCTTTGTCAGCTGCCTCCTTTGTGCAGAAATGTTTGCTATTTGCGATTTAAATTCTGATTCAAACAACGGAGATATAAACAAAATTTACTATTAGAAAGAAGACCAATTCGATAGAAATCCAATATTATAGACCTGCTGTCAGTAATATTGGATAATAATACTGCAAGCATTTAGATTGTCGCTTTAAGCAGCGGGCCGAATGTAAGTTGCTTGTATCGTCTGTCACCAGTAGCATTACATGCAGACTCGACAAAATTACAAATAAACTTCGCTCTACTTTCGAAACGCCACCCATCGGCAAGCATTCTAGGTGGTCCAGTATACAGAGGTACTAATGCAGTGTAGTTCGATAAGTACGGAAACTTTATTTTATGAACACCTGCTTTATAAAATGCAGTTCTTCTGCTACTTACTTTGAAATTTCGTTTTATGTATCACAATTAATAAATATCATTTGTAGTAAAGTGTATATCTTACTTACCTATCATGCTCAAACGGTGAAATGCTGCATACTGAACACAACGTCAGATGTTGTCACTGTCGAAAAATATCGTGTTGATTATGTTCAACCTCTCTCTTTTTAAACTGTTATCTTTTCTTTTATTATGAAATATGTTGAATGTTACGAAATATAAACACAATATAAATGTAACACAAAACAAACATAAAACAAATAATTTAAATTAAATACCCAAGCTAAACAAAAAAAATTTTAAGCCAATAAAGGTTTCACTATAATCATAATTAGTCTTCTTAGTTTTAAGGCGGGACATGCACATGTATATGTAAATATATTCAATACAGAATATGCATAAAATTTGGGATGAACTACACTCATAAATTCTATCGAATTGATTACCAGAGTTGAAATCACAGATATACAAATATCACACATTGACAAATTCAGAAAAAATCGAATGTGTTTTTACTGCATTTCGGAAACATATTCCTGCGATATGAAAACAGTTGGTAAATGCACTATATGTATATGTTTTAAGGTTATGAATTCGTTTGTATATATTTTTAATTCTCTTTTATTTTATTTGTTTATATTTAAAAGATTAAAAGTTGATTCTCATACGAAGCGTTTAAGAATAATCAACTGAATGAAATGATTAAACTGGCCGTATGAGTGTTTTACGTTATAAGCAGAATACACAATGTCTTTGCAGTTTCACTAGAAACGCATTTTATTAATAAAAGTATTTGTATTGAAAAAATTGGCTGCTACTTTAAGATAATATATGTGTTCTATTCTTTAATAGTGGGGTGAAATGCCCACATCCGTAGCTTACATAGGAACAGGACAAATTATGGGCTGGGGCAATAAAGCAATAGAGGTAAATATTTAAAATTTTAGATGATTGCTGGAAGTAGGCACAAGTGTATTAAAACTACTTAAAAACTTTATTCAACTTACAGATTCGTTCCGTAGAAACTGGCCATTTAGATGGCGTCTTTATGCATAAAAAGGCGCAACGTTTGAAATTTTTATGCGAACGCAATGACAAGGTATTCTTCAGCAGTGCCAAAGGTGCTTCATCGTGTCAAATCTACTTCATGACTCTTAATAAACCGGGTATGGCGAATTGGTAACAAATATGGTCCATAGATCAAACTATGAAAAAACAACAACAATAACAATAATTTCATTCAAAAGCAGTAATAAAATGTTAAATTCAATTCGCTATTTAATGAAAATACCAGCAAAAATAAAATGTGAAAAGTTTTTAAACGCTAAAAGTCTCCCAAGCAAGCAAACTTATAAATTACTGCTTCATTAATCTATGGATCGAGGCAACCTTAAGGAGAGACAGAAAATTTTTCGTTCTACAAAAAGGAAGTAAAACTCTTTTTTACAAAAAAAAAAAAAAATTATAATAAGAAAACACACATCTTGATGAAAATGATTTAGGAAAACATTAAATCATTTAATTATTTTATATCAATTATTATATTTTTTTTAGAAATTAAAAAACCACTTAGTTTAAGATGGATAAAAAACGTTAAAAAAATTAAATAATATAAATGAATATAAAACTGAAAAGAAAGCAAACGTATGAAGAAAATCATACAAAATAATTTATTTAAGCAAAAAAAAAAAATTAAATTTATTAGATTTTCAAAAGCTCATTTCGTTGAAAACAAATAAAAGTTTTGAGTACATGGAAAAAGTATCCATTATACCCCAGAATTAAAACCAGGTTTATAAAACTATATAAAATAATAATAATAATAAAAACGAAAAACAAACAGTGGTGTATTAATTAGTTTATACAAATGCAATAAATTAAAATAAATAAAAAAGAGAAATGAAAAGAATTTTATGAACCACACAATTAAAACCAATCATCCGTAATAAATATAAAAAATTTTATATATATATATAAAAAATAAGTTGACAGAGTTTTAAAAAGTGAATAAATATGGAATTGTTACAGTTCATTCTAATCATGAGAGAAAATTTTTTATATTAATAGAACTTAAAGGAAAACTTTTATTTATTTATATGATCTTTATAATTAAGCTCTATGCCAATTTTATGATTTAGAATTACCTACATAAAATAAGGTATAATCGAATTACTCATGAAAATGCATCTTATACTTTTTGATATAATTCAAAAAGTGAAACAAGATAAAAAGAGACTGAAAACTCATTAGAACACAAATTCATAAATAATTTTTTTTACATTCAAAGCTGTTACGTGAAATTTAATTAATGTATTTATAACGAACTAACAGATGGACAGGATATGCCATGTAAAATGTTCATATACATAATAACCAAAAACTTATAAATCCATATTCGTTGGGAGCATAACTCGGAGGACCTACAAATAACGAGTCCAAAATAAAATTTAAATAATAAAAACAACAGTGTTCCAAATTTCTTTATAAATGACAGAGCTCCGCAGCAGAAAGTATAAACGATTTGGTAACTTTCTGATATTTCATGAGGATAAAAAGATGGAAATTGTGTTGTGTTGTGTTGTGTTGTTCATCTGAATGAGCTGACCGTGCTGTTCAGATCAGCCCAGAAGAAGCAGCAACAAAAAGAAATAATATCTGGATACACAAATAGGCATATAGCTATAACTCAAATAAATAGACTTAAAAGAGATTTAATCCATAATCAAAATGTAAATTAATATCAAAATATGGCAAATATATCTGACAAATGTATAAAAATCAGATAACAGTTATATATGAAAAAAAATATATAACAATTGTAAAATAACAATGACATATTGATTTTTATTATATTTGTCAAAAATTTTAAGATCCCTGATTAAAGGGCATACGTTTTACTCAAAATAATAAGTGTTTTATCAATGACCATAAAATATATCAATATTTGTATTTTGCATTATGTCAGATCTCATCTTCATTATTTGATTAAATGCGATGAGGTATTTTGAAAGAGTCTCTTTCGCTCGACATATTTTTAGTAACCCCACATTGTAACCTCGAATAGCTGCAGTATTTGAAATTTTTCTGTCGTTCTGTTATCCTCAAACATCCATAAAATCGATGGCTGTGAATTAATACTCATATTCATACGATTGTTTGTTCTTGCTAATCCTGTTTTTTTAATTACCAAACTTTCGGAAGGATTAAATCTTATTGCATACAATAATTCAAGGATCTCACCACCATTCCGATGACAGAAGCTGTAAGTCCAAATTTGTTATGTTTTGAATAGTAAGGAATATATATGTGTAACCTCAAACCTAGTTTAAATACCGTAGAAGCAATATACATCTAGCTTGATGATTTGCAATGTCATAGAAGCCCAGAAAAATGTTTTGAAATGCAGATGCAGTGTTGTATTTTCAAATAAAAAATTTTTGTGAAATATAGTTACATGTTTTAGGAAAGGATATTTGGCATATGTAAATGATCTACAATGTAAATATTTATTTATTTCAATTACACTTTGCAAAGTAAATTTGCCGACATATGGGTGACTTGACCCACAGTCCGTTATTGTGACTGACTGTAGACGACTTTACATAAGAAGTGGCAACGTAGTTAACCACGGAACTCTCTCAGAAGAACCATAATAATATACAGTTATCTGAGAAGTAGAAGTTAACCAGTGAGAGTGTGACGCAAAACTCTCGAAAGCGCGTAAATGATCTGTGATCTGGCTGCACTTTAAATGTAATTGCCAACGGGGCTTGATGTTGACTGACTAAGAGCTCCTTTTCAATGAGAATATTAACACAAATTTTTTTTTATTTTGCAAGTTTTTCAAAACTATCAATATTCACACTTATAGTGTTTGACGTGTTTTTGATTGCTGTCACTGTTCTAAATCATAAGTTAATCTGCTTACAAACCAGAAAAATATAAAAAGTTTAAATTTTACTGAATCGTTTAAATGCATAAATTGAAAAAAAAAATTCAATGCTTGGAGCAAGTTTGGTAGTAATAATTGATTTGAAAAGAACAAGTTAAATAATAAAAAAGTAAATATCGAAGAATGTAAATGTCGTAAGAAAAAAATTTCTGCTATATAAATAAATTTATTTTATTTTAAAAACAGATAAAGAACAAGTCATGTTATGTGTACTTAATCATTTTATTACAAAAGTCGAAGCAAAATGCTTAAAAACCTTAAGTGATTTCATATCGTCTTGCAGTTTGTTGACAACGGATTTTGAGTGCAAACGACTTCAATTAATTAAACAAAAGTTTAGTTTTTTGTCTTTATCTTGTTCGAAAACGTCGAATTTTAAGACGAAAAACCCAGTACACTCTAAGGCTCATTATCTGTATTAGTTTTTGGATCCTACGTTTCATTACAGGATACCAATTTCAAGGCTCTTTTTATACAATCTGGCAAAATGATAAAATAAAAATAAACAAACCTGAAAAATATACAATTTACAAGTGCATATTCACATATAGAACTAAAGATAATTTGATTAATAAGTTTAATGAATTAAACATATCGAAGAAAAGAATATGTATATATGTGAATATAAATGTACGGTTTCGTTTTTCAAAAAACCATCCGCTCACTAAATCAGTTTGACAGTGTAGGGAATTATAAGCTGTATTGAATACGCTGAAAAAAGTAAGTTTTATGAATTAAGAAAAATAGAGTGCATATGTATGTATTTGTAAACTTAATATAATAATAAAAATATATTGCTGTCATTAATAAAATACAAGGCTTAAATCTACTGTACAGATTAACCCCCAAATAATGTAAAATTAGGTAGGGTGAAAAAAAATTTTTTTAAATAAGAACATTGAATAGAGAAATTATCTTCCAATGTTCAATACTATAATCATTTGACAAATTTTTGAAAATATCTCTGTGGATAAATCGAAAATATTTTCAAAGTTCTTAAATGTAATAACGCTTTATCGTCCCATTTGCTGAGTAGACAGACAGAATGGAAAATAAAAAACATAAATTTTTAGTAGTGGCATATGAAGAGTCTAAAAAGTTAATTCAAATAGAAAAGTTAGTCGAAGAGGGAATTTAGGCTATTAATGGCCATTTATTTGATTCCAAGTAAATATTTTTTATACTCAATTGGTCATTGAATCATACTTAAAAAGGACACAATTATTGGCAATAACAACTAATTCTCATGAATTCTCTAGGCGATTTAATGTAAAGAAAGTCCGCATGTTGTCTATTAAAACATTCATTTTAGCACACCTATTTGGAAAAAAAACCCAAGTGTTATGGTATTCTCCATCTTCAACTTGAATTGATAATCTTTCTGTTATCAATAAAAATTGATAATTTTTAAAATATATTTTAAACATAGTAATTTTAATTTTTACTGGGCTAAAAAGTTCTATTTATTATAACAATTCTTGGCTTTATAAAAAATTTTATGAAAATGGTAATTACACATTCCATTTAGTTTTTGTTTTTCAAAACTCTGTTAACGTATTAAACAAATCCTAGTATAAAAAAATTATTAAAACAAACTTACGAAATTTGTATAAAAACTGCTTAAACTCACTTTTTCATATAAATATATTATAAAAAAGGCGCTCATTGCTTCATTTTAAAAAACTTAAAAAGAACGATAATATAAAAAGTATTTTAATTATTTAATATATATTTACTAGAGTTGTGTGCGTTAATTTTCGTGTATGTTAATTTTTATTAAAAATGGGAAACTTAATATTTTCTATAGTGCTAAAAAATAAAGTTTGACTTTAGTCAAAAAAACTCTAGTTCTTTTTAATATTCTATAACCAACCTGTGTATTTTATTAATTAAAAATTACTTAAAATTAACAAAAATATATTTTATTTTTGATTTAAAATAATACGATTTTTTTTATTAAAAATATATATTTATATAAACTTGTTTTGAAAGTAATTAATTAATATCATAAATGTTTAGCTAAAATAATCATGTTATTAAAAATACATATATTTTTTGTTTGTTTTAAGATCAGATGAAAAGTATAATTTGCTTTAAAAGGTTTTAAGCGTACTAAAATCTATTTACATAATGTTTTGGCATAATGAAAGTAAAATATCCCAGAAAAAACTGAGCTGGTTAGAGAAGGTATAATTAGGGCCTATTTTGTGAAACTCGACGTTTACCGTTGATAGCTTTTAACTAAAATTTGTAGGCGTTCAATTTCACAAAATTAGATTTTTAGCTGTAGCAGTAATTCGAAAATAGCATTGCGACTAAACAACATAATCAAATGGAATAGAAGATACTAAACTACAGGGCAATATTGTTTGAAAGAAATTGTTCCAAAAGTAGCAGAGAAGTTATGTCTGTATGATGTTATTAAACTATTTAAAGGGTGCTGCATCTAGTGGTTTTCTAACAGGCATTTGTCATTTTCGTGGGTTGTTGCATAATTCATATTAATCCAAATTATCTTTAACATTCATATTGTATTTACTAATATTTCTTTAAAAATTGTTCGATGACGACCGTCGTTTTAATTTTTATTTTGTATTTGTACAATTTTTTCTACTAAGTAATAAATTCCTTTGAAATTAATTTTTAATTATAAAAATCTATATAAAAAGCCATTTGTATAAACTTAAGTGATAAATATTTACAAAAAATATCACAATTTTGTTCATTTATTAAAAAAAGTAGAAGTATCCTTCATTAAAATAAAATAAATTACAAAAGAAAATATATAATATATATACATATATATTGATTAACGTATATGTAATTGCAAAGAAAAGTAAGAAAAACATCAGTAAATATTTTAATATATAAGCCACACTATACCCAGCAATCAATCCCTCTTTCCTCACAATATACAAATTCATAAAACATTTATAAAAGAAAGCATACATTTATATAAACATATGAAGAAAAGAAATAAAATTTATAAATACAACATAAAATAATTGAATAAAAGTGAAAAACAAACAAAAAATAATAATGAAATAAATTTTGAAGTAATAAAACCACAATTTATATATATCTAAAAATAATAAAGGACATTTTTATATAAAAATAATATTGGGAGTTATTAAAGCAGGTTTTGCCACCTAATTCGTTAAATAATACAATTTGTTCATAATCGATTTCAAAAAAACGAGTTTATTTTTTTGTTTTTTATTAGTTTGGTCGTCTTTCACAAATCGGTATTGCTATTCTCAACTTAAATACTTCAGTTGACTTTGGTTGTGTAGTTGTTTTTTTAGTTGTGTTTTAAGGTCTTGCGATTCCCACTTAATATGAGTTTGGTTGACAAAAACGGTAAATATGGACAACTGCTTATTAGCAGTTGAGTCAGTTATAGAGTTCACTTATCTATATAACACATTTTCTTTTTAAAAATAATAGCAATGACAACTAAAAAAGTTGGGTTCCGTAATATCAAAAAATAGTTTGGTTGAGTGAAAGTTGAGTCGACTGGTAGACGACCAGACTGAGTTGAGTTGATTGGCACGATTCTAGGATTTTTTGCAATCCTGTAGCCTTTGTTCAGGTTTGATGTAGTGCATTTTGCAATCAATATATTAACACCTCGTTTCTGTCGTACATGTTAAACATCAAATATTTTTTCAGGAGCAACATATGACTTGTAAAAGCGAAAAGCAGACTTTGTTCTTTTACATGCAATTCCCAGCAGAATCAAGAGCAAAAAGATAAAATTTTTGAAACAATACCTGAAAATTTTGGTCAACTATCGTTTTCTGATTTTGCTTTCAATGAAGCTGTTAATTTCAGAAGCACAACTAGAAGTAAAATCAGTTGAGAAAAAGCTTTTTGGAGTTTCTTAAACACTGGTTAAACTAATCAATATGTTAGTTTTTTTTGTATCATAGTATCTAAATTTAATTTTATATTAAAAGCGAACTGCTTTTTTAGTTTTCTAAAGGACGCAATCAAATAGAATTTACATATGATTTTTGATTACTTTTATTTATAAAATTTAAATCTTTAATACATTAGTAAACGATTATTTTGTAGTACAAGGTATAAGAATTCATTTTATAAGGTAAGTAGTAAATTAAGTCACTAACATTAGTACTGCTTTTTGCAAATATGCAATATTATGAAAAATAACGCCAAAAAGCCTCTATTGAGATTTCAATTCTTTCCGTTTCCGCTGTAATTGATGTTTTTGGTATATTAGATCGTTCTGATCAGAGGACCATGCAAAGTACATGTAGGCAGTTAATAAAATAGCTAATAAAAAGCGATCCAACGTCATTAAATTAGTCGCCCAGAAGATGATGGCGAATCCAACAAATGAAGGATGCCTGATATGACTGAACAAATGTCTCAGTTCAAAAGATTTATAAGCTAATGGAACGGCATATGATTTCATGTCGTAGTAAGCCTACAATAAACAAAACGACATAAAGTAATGGTAGCTGCATGATTGAAAAGATTATTTACTTGTTTAATGCCCACTATCTCGGGTAAATCCATTATCAAACAACCACCATATATTATGAGCCAGCCGAGGGCTTGTATTAAAACAAATGACCACCACAGCCATTTACTGGATTCCACCTCAACTTGCCAAAGAATAATGGATGAAATAGTTAACCAGTTTTTCATCAGATACTGAAAATGATGTAAACAAAAAATTTATTTGAACATTTGTTCTATTTGATATGATAAATCATACGCACATGTAAACATAGCGATGATGTCAAACTGTAAATAGCTCTTTCAGCAGAACCCAAACCAATTGTTTGCATAAATTTCTTTACCAAAGACGACTTCATGAAACTATGCTGGATAATAAATAAAATTAAATACAGAGTATTGAATACCATGGGTTCGTAGGCGGTTTCCAGTCGCGATTTATTGTCCAGAAGATTAAAAACCCAAGTGTATATTTTCAAAGATCTACGGGGAGCAGACAAAAACTGTACCAAATTTGTGATTACGTAGAGGGTGTAAACAAAAGACGACATTGCTGACAATAAAACAATATATTGTTTAATTGACGCCATTTCCAAGGATACCCAAAAATAATATCTTCAATAAATAAATAACTTTTCTGTGGTGATATAAACAGGAGACGAAGTATATATTTATTTTTTTGGGCTTGTTTGTGTTTTGTATATTAAAATTGCCAGACTAAAAACAAAATTTATTGTGATACTAGTTCAACCAATGACATAAGCTGTTTACACCAATACCCCATCTATCGGCTATGTATATACCCAGAAACAACTAACACTCTGTGGCACTTTTTAATAGTTCAACGAGCCACAGAAAAAATGTTATGATATATATTTATATTTATATATATATATATATATATATATATATATATATATATTGTATTACTTTCGCAAAAAAACTAGAATATGTGAATAGAATAACTGAAAGCGTATTTAAATACACTATAAATATTCATCAAAATTAACTAAATCGACATTTAATAGCCACTGATTTATTGGGCATTAGAAAATATGGTCACCATGAAAATCTCATTTGACTGGCAGCACTTAGATAACATATCTTTATATAGCACCATGGATTTGATTTTTAATTGAAATATGTTAGCTACTGTGATATCAATTGGGAGTGAGTGGCATTGATATAGTAAACGCCGAAAATGCAATTTTGCAATATATGTGTTAAAAATAGTGAACATGTTGCACGAATTAATGAAAGTGAAGTGACTTGTGCTGGTGATGTGAAAATAACACATTTATTACATATCTTTCGAAATAATATAGTCAAGGTGAGTAGTAAAGTGTTAATAAGTATGTACTTATGTACATATATTCATACATATGTGTTGTCGAAACTGAATTTCTTATAAAAATTTCATACAATTCATTCATAGTATCTCTTGGACGACAGTGACAGTGTTATTTGCAATATTTGTTTAAAGCAATTAAAAAGTTGCTTTCAATTCGTCCAACAACTGAAAAAAGCAGACTACATATTAAACAGGGGTAAGGAAATCAAAACGGAACATGATTATTTCCTAACGAGGAATGGTGTTGGAGTTGAAACAGCAGATGCAAAAGTAACGGAAGACAACGAGAAGTGCAATAAACATGAAAGTTTAGACGATATTACACCTAAACTGAACTTCAGACCAATCTTACCAAAAACATCTACGAATTTGGTTAGTGCAAATGTGAAAAAGTCTCAAAACACAAAACCGCGTTACTACAAATGTTTACAGTGCCCGGCATTGTTTAAATCATATAAACATTTAAATGAACACGAAAAAGATTTTTGCAAAAATAAATTCGTTAAATATATAAAAGTATGCAAATTCTGTCATAAGTGTTATTACAAAGAGAATTCATTAAGTGAACATATATCTTTAAATCACGATCAAGGACAATTTTCATGTTCCCTGTGTCAAGATAAAACTTTTACTGCTAAAGGATATTTGTGTCGTCATATCCAAAAAGTACATAAACATGAAAGCTTACAATATTTTTGTGGAGTATGTACAGACGTGCTATGCTTCCCTTCGCAGGAAGAATTACGTGAACACTTTTTGCAAACTCATCCTCCGGAGAATATGACAACAGCCATAGAAAATCAAGATATAAGTACATTAAATGAAGATGATATGGATTTAGACATGCATGAAGAATTTTTGGATGAATTTTTACTTGCTCATACTAATGAAAATTCTTTTCAATTTTCCGAATGCTGGGAAACCTTAGACTTGCATTTGCCGGATATGCTGCAAGAAAGTGCAGCCAACATCAACGCCCAAGAATTTACGCAAGCATTTTCTTGTCCAAAATGTTTCGAGCAGTTTAAGAATCCCCAACCGTTACTAAAGCATTTGGCTGACATACATGACTTACCCGTTTTAATATGCCGAGTATGTAGTAAATGTTTTGCATCTTTTAAGGATTTTAGAAAGCACAAACTGCTGAAATGTATTAAAAACTCTGCACTTCATTCTATAACACTTGATTGTCCTTACTGTAGTAAAAAGTTTAAGAACAGCTCGAATCTTAAGAAACATTTACGTGTTGTGCACTGTCAACTCAAAAAACATATATGCCAGTTGTGCGACAAACAATATTCAACGTTGGACCATTTGAAGAAACATGTCTTGAGCCAGCATCAAAATGAACGCAAACATTTGTGTACAGTATGTAATAAGAAATTTACACAATTGTGCCATTTAAAACAACATTTGGCAATACATACCACAGGTAAAACAATACAGTGTTCGGAATGCAATTTAAAGTTCTGGCGAAAGATTGATTTTGCACGACATCGCATGAAGAATCATGTTTCTGAAATTGGTGGCAAATAAAGTATACAAAACTTTCTTTTCGCACTAGTTATAATAAATATTTAAGTTCATTATTATCGTATCTTAATGCTTAATTTCATTAGCTAGTAATCGTGGAATACATGAAATATCCTCAAGTAGATTTAAATCATCACAAAAATTAGAATCTTGCTATCGATATAACATATCGTATAAATAAATTGTGTTAATGTAACTTTTATTCAGCTCATAGCAATTTTTCTGTAGCAAGGAATCTCAATTCATCCAAATGGGTATCTGTGTCCATGCGCGTATCACACTATTGCCCCAATCTCAACATAATATAATGATGAATTATCTAGAAGATAACAATTGCTTATGCGGTTTGTCCGCGTTTGCCGTTGTTTTACATACAATTAAAGTATTATTTACCGATTGAATGTGTCTGTTATTTATAATATGTAATATGTATTACTCTATGAGCATGACTAGAAGTCCCCCCGAAGTACTACATCGAGGTCCATTGAATTAGTTCTACAATTTTGCATGATTTCCTTGGGCTTAAGGCAGTAAACAAAAGTATATATATGGAGGGTCTTTGATCTCATTTCTTCAAACAAACAAATTGAATTCTGTAGTTATCGTTTTGTTTGTGGAACTAGGGTAGATATACGGGTTAATAATATCACCGACATATGGCTTGAGTTAACTCGTCTGCATTTGTGTAGTGATACTTTGTAAGGTTATTTTGCAAAGCATTCTACCAATAGAGAATAATAAACTAGCATTCATAAACAATCATACGTTTTATAGTTCTATAGTCTTAAAAAAGTACATGCATAAATGTTTTAAGCAACTAATTGTCACATGTCGTTTTACAAAGGTTTTTGATTTATATATTTGGGGTATTCACACTGTGCGATATTTAGTCATATTGTCATGAAGTCATGATATTTTAGACCAGTTTAAAGAAGTTGTTATGCTACATACAAAAGAGTCTTAACACTAAATATATACAAGTGAAAATTTTTTCTGGTTTATTTTACGTAGCTAGCAGAAGTTGAACGTTTTTGCGTGTGCAAAAACGACATGACTTTATGACTACAGTGTGAATCCCCCAATTAATACATGGTTCGAAAAAAACAACATAGCATAAACGGAAATTGTTACGTTATTTGCTCAAAAAATTTTTCAAACAGTTGCAAATTCTTAATGTGGCATCAATTAATATAGACATTTCATGGAATGCTATTGATAATCTAAAGCAATTAGAATGCCCCCCTGTAGCCAATGCAAACCTCGAACCAGGTATGAAAGAAATCTTTTCCTCTTCCATGCAAACTTTTAGAAATTCCGAAGCACTGCAATTTGTTGGCATGGAAATCCATATGAAGTAGCCACCTCTCGGCGCTACAAAACTGCAGCTTCCTGGCAATTCCTTAGCCAGCAGCTCACAAGTTTTTAACATTCGTTCCTTGTAAGCATCGTACATAAGCTGTATAAGTTGTGGACCCAAATTAAGTTCAAATAAACTGGCTACAATGCCTGAAGTGTAATTGTTTAAACAACCACCACTTTTAATTATTCCACTAGAAATTAATTTTTAAACAAATTACAAGGACATCCGTTAGATATTTATATAACATTACACTTACCTCGCATCCAATAAAGTTTTTATCCTCTTTGGCGTCTCCAACCACCCTAATCTTACGCCTGGTCCCAATATTTTAGAAAAGCTACCATTAGAAATAACATTGCCTTTGAAGTCTACATCTTCCATATTATCATAAGCAAATAAACGCTTGGGAGATTTGTTATCTTTATAGTACAATATATTATAAACATCGTCGCAAGTAATGAGAATATCGTATTCACGAGCCAATTTTATCAAACCTTCACATACTTTTTCAGAAAATAATATTCCTGTAGGGTTATGATATGTTGGTATTGTATAGTACATTCCCCAAAATTCTTTACCATTTGATTTAAAATGTGTCTCTTTCAACAATTTTTGTAATGAAGGTAAATCTGGACCATCTTCATTAAGTTTGACAGAAACTATTTTAAAGGTACTAAATTGTTTAATAGCATCCAATGCAATCATATAGGTTACTTCATCAACAAAAATGTACCCATTAAAATCGAGAAGGGTGGATATAATGATATGTAAACCTTGTGTTGCCCCACTGGTTATGATGAGATCTTCACTGAAAGTGTAAATGTTTAGAATAAGATATTTTATTAGGTGTTAGTTAAACTTACCTCTTGACTTCACTGCCATACATTTCAGTAAAGTATTTAGCTATTGCAGATCTGGGTTCATATGTGCCACTAGTGGGTCCATATTGAAATAAACATGACGAATTCGATTCTTTTTCGATTTTCTACTAAAAAGAAAGTGTTTGCTTGCAACCTAAAATTTATTAATATAATCCATTCATAATCTTACCAAGCGGTGGTCTGTAGCCTTTATGAAAACATCACTGCAATGTTGCAGTAAATCTGGTCCGGGAGCACCTACACTTAAATTTAAAATCTTCGTTTCATAAACATTCCAATCAGTTCCATCAAACAAATGTTTCAGTTTGCGTTCTTCATTTCTTAAATCCATTTTCTTTTTATCTATTTATTTGCCAGTTTACTCTACAGTTTCAAGTATGTATGGATATGATTGTGAGTATGTATGTGTACCTATATAAATATATAATTAATTATATTTTTCCCGTGAATTATATTCGCTTTACTGCACGTCAACCTTTGTGACTTTACATGCCGAGACTTTAATCAGTTATAATTGAGTTTTAGAACAATTTTGTACAATTTTAAATAGCTATATAAGTATGAAAAAGTTATTATACCAAAAAATACATACGTAGTATACCGATGGTCTAGAGCAGAAACGACCTAACTCATATAATTGTATCACTAAAAATTGCAAAAAAAAAATATATATATATATATATGAAACTGTATTGGTTATAATCGAAAATGCAACTATCAAATGCTTGCAAAGTCTCTATTTTTTATAGTTTTGAAGAGCTGTACACAAGTGTAATGTATTGGAATCACTAAAAAATTAATTTCGTAAATTTAAGTTTCGTAAAAAATTTAAGTTAGGCCTTTCCTATTTGAGACCATCGATACCTACATACATAAGTACATTCAAACATGCATACATAAGTGTTATTTAGAATGCGAGTTTAAATAAATGCCTGTGTATAGGTGAGATAAAATTATTGAAAAGTTTTCTTTATATATTTAAACTTTAAATATCAAATTAACCGATTGGAATGAATATGATATGTTCCATATTAAATGTTTGTGCTTTTGAATTTAGATTATGATATACTTACGTCCATGTGTGCGTGTTTTAATATTTATTTGTCTTATGACTTATTTAGTGTTTTTATTTTTGCAACATAAAATCTTATCTGAAAATATATACATACATAGATGCTTTTTACAAAATTAAAAATTTGTTACAAAAATAAATTGGCTTCTTTATTGTAATTTTATCTCTCTTTAACAAAATAGGAAAGTTGCACAAACAAAATTCATGTCACCATCAGAGAACGAAATAGTGTACTTTTTTAGCCTTTGTGTACACAAGTTTACATCAACGACATCGAAAAAAGGCATTGAAAAATGTATACAAGCCACACTTTAAACACAAATACATCTTGAGAGTACAGGACTGTGCATTGAAAACATTGAATTCACTTAATGTCCGTATACACATTTGCGGTGATGATAACATTATATTTGTTTTTGTATCTTTATAAAATTAATGTGTGAGTTTACGAGGCGCCAAGAGTTTTTAAATAGACGCACACATAACAAAAACGCCAGAAAAAACACATATACTCATAATAAAAAGGGTCAAATAAAATATATTCATATTTCTGGCAAGCAATATCACAAAACAACAAAGGCGGCTATTTTTCAAGAATTTGCTGCATTTTGCAAGTGAAATTAAATGTGAAAGAGGTAAGTATACTTTCATAAATAAATCGATCCTTATTAAATTGCCAGGAAAACGAATTTCAAAAGATATTATTTCATCACTATAGAGACTTGCCACTGAGAAATATGGCAACTCCATATACACGGAGATGTACACAAGACAGGCCGAAGGTGAACACAACGAAAAGTGTACACAACGAAAGAAAAGCAATGTCTTCAACAAGGCGCATCTATACTAGGTGACCAAGGCGCATCTATACTAGGTGACTATATATATATATATATATATATATATATATATATATATATGCGCCTTGGTACAGCGGGTGTACATTAAATCTCCTTGTACACTATTTCGTTCTCTGGTCACTATTGTTGGAAAGTGAAATGACATGGCAAATGGGCCATGGGTTTGTCTACTTTTCTATATGCAACAAATCTTGCACCATCTAACAGCTGTAAACGTTGTTATCGAAATTTATTGTGAATGATAAAGAATAAAAGCAAAGAATTTTTATTAGAATAAACAAAATAAATAAATAATAATTATGTCCGCAAACGAAAATCAATACAACAATGTATCTTCAAATCAAGTGCAAGTAAACAATAAAGATACAACAAATCAACAGGCACAGAATGCTCATAATTCTCTACTGGATTCACCCATACGGGGGCCAACCCTATCCACTAGCACTTCCAGTTTTGAAGCTCTAGATTCTCATGACCCAAATCTTAGCAAATTGGCTAACAAAATGTTCCGTAAAACAGAAGAATATATAACAAATGAATTGCAAACTCCTTTGGAAGATTACCAACTGCTGGAAAATATGAATCGCGCCACTATATCGAAATATTCAGATATGAGGCAAATATCGGAAAATCTAAATATATCAACGGCAGAATTAAGTAAAAAATTTTTAGCTTTGGTGAGTTTTCATTTAATGCATATGCGTAAGTGTAAATGGTTATAAGCAGATATGTTCATATTTTATAATTGCAAATCTAATCTTTAATAAAATTCATTTTCCCTAGAAACCTTTAATGCAACAAATTGACGAAATATCTGATACTGTGGACAAATTGGAAGCAGCAGCCTACAAATTGGATGCTTATTCTATTGCTCTAGAAAATCGCGTAAAAACCGTGTTGCAAAGAAAAACAAATATGTAAAAACTTTGTAAAAAATATATGTAACATTTATTGATAAAAGGTATTAATTTATCCTAATATTAATTTGAATATTATGGCCACTATATTCAGAAATATCAAGGGAACTAAAGAAAAAATTAAAAATTTAGTGAGATGTAATAATGATATGAGACTTAATTGAACCTACTTTTCGCAACCGTTCGTATAGATCTGACCAAGTGTAGAATTTGGGCTTTCGCAGTAGTTTGTCCAAATTCCTGATGCATCTGTTGACCGCCCCATCCCACTATGAAATGCAGTACATATTGTTATTATATAGACAACAGTTAGTGCAAATTTCTTACTTTTGGCTAGAAAGCGTTCTTCGTGCAACACGCACACTGCATTCAAGCATAAAAGCGAAGCTTCGATTAATGTCCACAAGGTAAACATTGTATGTAATTATTTGTGATATTAAAACTTAAGTAACTATTGGTTTGCTGATGACGTTTATTTTTAATTCAATACTAGGAATGGTCAGCTGTTCTTTATTGCAATCATTCACAATAACTTTGTTTTTACGGTTGTATATATGGCAGAGCTGTGTTTTGTCATCTAAAAATCGAACCGGCACTCAGGGATATAAAACCCTACCCGGTACCATGAGAGGTGGGTCAGTGGTGAGATCACAACTGAAGAATACGAACGAAGGGGACTGCTGAAAGTGTTCAGCGACATGTGCTTTACTTGCGTCATTGAATCATGCCGACAACAGAATATACAATAAGCATATAAGCGCAAAACACAATTGGTAATTATACATATATACATTGGATTTTATGTCAAGTGTGCACATATTGCAAATTTTGACAAGACATGTTGCATAAAAAACCTAGAGTTGCACCACATCACAGTGTTTGGTACTTATTTTAAGGCTAATTAGCATTTTTTTTGGGATTTTGGCAACACTCTGCCCGTCGCATATTTTTGCATTTTACTTTTTGATTTTTCTTCATTCCAACAAAAATTCAAGTCGGAGAGATCTCTGTAATTTTATTTTTTTAAATTGTACATACTTTTTATTTTTAATAGAACAATATAAATACTTACATTGTGTTTTTTTGGAAATGTATAAATAATTGCACAAAACATAAAGAAAAGTACTATTTTGTGTCTTATTGCATAAATGTTTGTATTGCCATTATACTTGGGTGGCTTAGATAAATTGGTGGAGTCACTGACTGTGGATGCATGTGTGAGTTTGTGTATAAAAACAATGGAAAAAAGAAATAAGTTCAATTAACAAAGTTATTTGGAGAAAATATAGTTGGTGAAACTGAAAGAAAAAATATATAATAAAAGAAAACGCATATACTTATATGCATAAAAATTGGATACAATTCAAGCGTTAAGTAAGTTATTTTACATGACTAATTTATTGTATAATTTAAGTTAAATTGTAACATATTGGTAGAGGTGATGATATTTACCAAAACATTGACGTAATTTCTCTTTGGTATCTTAAGAAGCCAAGTTTTGTTTAATGCCAGTTCTGTGTGTGTGTGTGTGCAAATATTGGGGCTATACCTACGACGTCATTGTCTTTATTTTATTTCCTACATGCATAAGAACACTGAGGTTTGTATAGTAAAATATGTATGTACATGCAATTAAAGAGGCCGTATATAATTTTTTTTTAAATTCCACTAATTACAGTTAAGAATTAACTAAACTGTTACGAATCAGCAACTTTTGTAATTATAGTGGGTTATTTTAAGTGTCACCGATCGGACTTTAAGCTCTTGCCGGTCTTTGTTTTGTCGGCACTTTCTTTCAATTTCAATACATATGTATATATTTTTATTGTGTGTTCTTTTGTTTCTTTTATAATATCTGCTGCATTGATATATTTTTAATCGTAAAATGCATATATGAATTCCATATGCATACATAAATGCAGTTATCGCAAGTTAATCCATTGTTAGTTATTAGCTTGCTGTAGTTATTAGTTTATATTAAAATAAACTAATAAGCCTAGTTCAGTATTTTGTGCGAATTATTAATTATTTTTAATTGTTATACAGTACCCGGATTTAAATTATACCTTAAAGCACTTTCCCTTTTTTGAAAAATAAATATTTGATTATACATAGAGGCCGGTTGAACAAGTTGTATAATTAATTAGGAGGTGTTCCATTCCTAAAAGAGTGATATTCATATCACTGAAGTTGGTGTAGAATATTCTTTTATACTAACTGAAAAATTTTTATAATTTGCTTAGAATAACATGAAAATAGGTAATAATCATGCATATCATAATTGGCGTTTTTCACCTTCAAATTCGAAAAAAGAGTAATCGGAATACCGGTTTGAAAGTCGAAACATTGTTTCATAATTTTGTATATTCATACGATATACAAGTTATGTTTTGGCGTGTAGGCGGTTTTCGGCTGTGCATTCGACATATTGTTATAGATTAAAAAAATATTTCGGTTTTTGTCTCTAATCTATTACAAATATTCGAATTTGAAATTGAAAACGCCAAACACCATATATGCCTATATGGCATATTGTTAAAAACAATCTTTGCAACACGGGCTTTCTAAAATTTTTGAATGTGTTATTAATAATCCAAGTTTTTAAACTGCAGCATTGTGCTAATGTAGTTTAAATACATATGTATATAAATACATATGTAAATTACATATGTATATAACATCGTAAATTTACATATTAATTTTGGTTACCATTCGCAAAAGCTTCTAAAATAATATGAATGAATACAAAGTAATCGTTAAACGCCACCTGATGACACTCTTATAATATTTGGATTTGAAAATTGTGTAATTGCGTATGCGTAAGCGACAGTAGCGATCTAGAGCTGATCGCTCAAGTAGCTGACTTCGGATCTCACCGAAACCTCACGACTTTCCACCTGCAACTTAATCTACATCGTCGGGAGGAATGAAACCACATGGTGGAGTCGCAACGGTGCTATACTATCCGGGCCCGCTCTTGACGGCACAGGCTTCGCTGAATGTTACAACCACCTCCGCAGTAATAGTCCCCGATGCTAGATCCACACCCAATGAAGGAGGAACGCAACCCTAAAGAACTACCGTCGGAGGAGCCACTTCCATTGCCACAGGGGTCTCTTCCAATATAACCTCTTCTGTCAAAAACGACAAGGAGTCCATATTGCTAGGAAACAATGGAAGTTAATAAATATAACATTTTTAAATGGTCAAAATGACCAGTTTTGTTATTGGTCGCTTTACAATGCCGTTTGTAGTAAATATGCCCGCGACGCGAATATGGGGATCAGTCCCTGTATAGGTTTTTATTACTCTACCTAATTACTACGAAGTAGGACGTTCATGACGAATAGCGATCAAGTCGTCGATCTGTATAGCCCTTTCATGAAATTTCCATTTATGCCGTTTATGTAAATTTTGGAAATATTCTTCTTTCCATCGTCGACAGAAATCTTGACTCTTCGACAGACATCTTCGATTCTTGCTAATATGATAATAAGTAGATAATTCCTCAAATGTATACTTTAAATTTTTAACTTCTTTTCGAAAATGTGCTTATAAACTTTTAACAGCAGCCTCCCATAGTCCACCCATGTGAGGTGTACCAGCTGGTGTACCACGTAAGACCCCGTAGTCCAAACGTAGAACACATTCGGGCTTTACATTCAGACAAAAATGTACCAAAGTCCTTTTCAATGTCTCTAGAAGCGTTAACAAAATATGTTAACATCAGAAAATATAGTATCGTGGTGTTAAAAGTGCTATTATTTAAAATATTGAACTTTAAAAGTCAAATCCTTATTTGACCCCAAATTCTTTGCTCTTATCTGCGATATTATATTTAATAACTGTAAACCAATACAGTTAGTTGATGCGTCGAAATTAACTAGAGCGAGTGAGACACAAAACTCTTGAAAGAGAGTAAACAAAGGTTGCACTTAAAATATAATTGCCTGACTCAGAGCTGCTTGTATAAAGTTTGTTTGTAGTGTTGATATGCAAAAGAAAAGTAAGATTTTGTCAAACTATTTTTGCATTTTATAGGGCTTTAAGTGCCTACCATCACACAAATTCTAAAAAACTTATACTGCACTAATGACATGAGTATGTTTTTTAAATTATATATTAGCTATTATATACATAGATAAGATTCATAATATGCTTAAATCAAGCAGCAGAAATACAAAATGTATATATTTAGATGCAAAACCATCATAAACGGATATGGGAAATCTTAAACAATTAAAACTGATCAAAGAATGCCGCAAAACCCTTGATGGATTTGCGAGACGTTAAAGTAGGTGCGAGGAATAGGGACTATTTTAAGTAATGTAAAGTCGGATGATTTAGCGAAGAGTTTGACTACACTCTCATCCTGTTGAAGATGTCATATAACAGATCTAGATATCTTCTACAGTGTACAGAAAATGCCAAATGCATGGGCCTGCACTACTAAATTGGCTACAAAGACGAGGAGGAAGAGTTGAGAATTGTCCATGTACTCTGCCTCCGTCGATGCTAACAACCTTCTTGTGGAGCAGCTTATCAGAGCTAGCAGGGGTAACTTTCAAGAGCCTATGTATCCTTATTAATAATAGCGCCTGGCCTTACTACGGACATGCAAGACACATTCCTATCCTCTCTTCAGTTTCAGTTGTTACATTATGTTGTATGCCATTGCTTTATTAGAAGTGTTTTTATTTACAATAAGTTATAGAAGCTGTTTTTATATATATTAATGTACTATCCATTTCAATTTTGTAGCTAGAATGTGAAGAATATTAAAATGGAACTACATTTTATTGTTTATATTATTAAGTAGCTTGTGATAAGAGTTAGCTTAAGAATATTTAGTAAAACCGTCGATTGATAACAGTTTCATATTCAATACTTATTTACATACATATGCATTTAGAAAACTTTTCTAATATCTTGCTTTTTACTATTTGATGTCATTGTACTCTTAATTGTACTACTTACTAAGAAATTGTACAACAAAGCAAATGAAATGTAACCATTAAATGTTGCATGTGGGTGCGTTTTTGAGCTCTAAATAACATCTCGTGTTTGGGGCCAAATATGTCAAAAAAAATTTACACATATTTTGTTGTTTGAGCAAAAACAAACTGGGTTTAAAATTAAAAATATATATGTTTCTAGCCAAATATAGAGAGATTAGTGCAAAATTACTGTGTAACCAAAATATGTACATATTTTCTAGATAAAAGTTTATGATGATTATTAGATGTGCTGAGCTCTTATGATATCTAGGTATAAAGTATTACGGTTGCATATATGTATAAATATATGTATGATATAAAGTTTTATAGATAATTACCTGATCATTACAAAATTTCAGACTGGAAAAGAAAAAGCATATCAATTTATTTCAATTATAGTCAGCCTGATTACGGTTGGCGTTTTCTGCTTACAAATTGGACAGTTTGGAACCGATTAATTAAAGGTGAATTTTCATTTAATCTATTACCAAATTGTCGAATTTGAAGGTGAAAAACGGGAACCATAATCAACTTGACTAAAATCAGCATAGAAAATGCAAAACACACTATGCAACAGGAGAAACGTAAAACTTATTTTAAAATTATTTTGCAAAAATAAAATTATTTTTCTCATTATTTCTTAAAATTATTTTTCTCAAAAGATTTTAAACGGCTTTTCGGATCGATTCCACAAACTAATCAGGTTTTGACATTGAAAAACCGCATCAATTACTTATGAATATCTCTGATCAGTTATATTTTTAGGTTCTGTTATAGCACTCCAAAAGTACAACAATTACCGCTTATTGCAGTTTGAAAATTAAAATATTAGTGTTCTGATCGAAAAGCCCAAAAGCATAAAACTGCGTAATAAACCACGTGCTTAATATTAGCGAACAGCTCCAAGAATGAGGTCCATGGTCAATGGTTTTGCGTATTTCTTAATAAAAAATATGGAAAACGGTTAACTCCAAAGGCTATCCCCGTATATTCCCGTTAATTTTAACCACACAGCTATCAAAAACAAGTTTTTATGCTATATTATTATTTTTTTTTAACTCTTCGAGCTATAGCACTATTATTTTGATTTTTAAACAAGCGAGAGCACTAACTAATTTGATATATAATATCAAACTTTCAACCTTTGAAAAATGCCTTTTTCTTATGTTTTTTTACTGTCTTGAAATCTACCGGTTTGGATCAGCTTAAATTCGCGGGAAATCTAAGTTTAGAAATGCACACACACACACCCAGACATGATGGCAGGTTCTTTGAACTAGTTGGGGAAAGTTACTAGGACCTCAAAACTTGGAGAACTTGAATTTTTTGAAAAGAGGTAAAATACGGATTTTTGAAAATTTTAAATTTTCCTAGCGGAAAGGCGCTGTTGGCTGACATAGTAAGACACAAGACTGCGATGCCTGAGGTCGCGTGTTCGACTCCGCACTCAGTCATCAATATGGTGTCGAATAATTCTGATCTCTATTAGTGCAGGAATGTGTTAATTTAACAACTTCATGTACTAAAAAAAAAGAGTAGGATACAGCAGCACCCTCCTTCGTCGGTATCTGTAGCTAAAAAAATTCACCGACGAAGTAATAAAAGTAAAAACAGCTACAAAAACCTTTATATTGTCTAATCTGTCCCCCTAACACCTTCCCCTCCTTTCCAGTTCCAGCGCAATGCACTGTATATGTAGGGTTTGTCCCCTGAGTGCTTGTCCTACTAAAAAAAAAAATCCACCAATCCTTAATTTGTGCAGTAATTTGCGGTTTTTTTCATAAATTTTTATAAAAATTCCTTACCGTTCTTGCCTTAATGTTCTTTGTTTGGGACATTGTTTTATGTAGGTACATGCGTGTGAACTTTTTAATGTATAAATAACACAAGTAGAAGATCCCCCAATATTTTGTAAATACAATTTAATTCAGTGTGTGCATGTGTATTTCAAGTATCTTCTTAAGTAGATATGTTGTTTATTTAATAATGAATATATGTTAATTTCTTAAAAAATTAATTGACCCACAATGTTACTATGCAGGTTTTGATTGTAATATTTTAGCACTACGATTTTTAATTATTCGCGATTTTTTAAACAGGATTTATCTACAATTTTTGTATGGGAATAGTATTTGTTAGTAACGTTTTTATTTAAGGTGTAAAACTGCAAAATATTGTATTGTAAATAGCACGAAACTGTTTTTTACCACACATTTTTACATATAATACCACATAATTATTATTATTATTATTATTATTATTATTATTATTATTATTATTATTATTATTATTATTATTTACTATTTATATAATGATTTAATGAATTATTATTTGTTTATTTAAATCATATTAACCTTATATAAATATAAGACTAATATATATACATATTATATCCTAAGTATATAAAATGTAGCACTAGCTGCTTGGGCTATCGGCTATGGATAAGATAAAAAAAGAAACATAAAAAAATGTATATTCTTATATTAAGTCGGGAAATATACTTAGAGATAATGGAAGTATTTTCGAGGCTTGGTTCCATAAGCAAGTTGAGACCGTTATTGGATAGAAACTTCGTTTGGATTGTAGTAAGATTTGGACAGTTTGATAAGATATGTTGTACCGTAATACTAGATCCACAGTAAACGCAGTTGTTACTTAGGTTTTTGTCCATTAGTTGTTGATGTGTGGTAATTGTGTGCCCCATTCGTAAACGCGAGAAAATTTTAATACCGTTTTTGTTGATATCTGTTGGGTATATGGGTATTTTTAGATTAGGGTTGATTTGTGAAAAGTGGGGGTGGTGATAGCCCCTCAAATCCGCGATTCTCCGTATCTGTAATTCCTTCGTGATAGACTTAGTTATATCCAGTCTTTCGATCAAGGGGTCATGAATTGTTAGTGCTGTGCATGCGTGTTTAGCGGCTGCGTCTGCAAAATTATTGCCTTCAATTCCGACGTGCCCAGGAATCCAAAATAATTTGATTTTGCTTTTGTATTTGGTTAATAGGTCCCTAATTTTATTTATTGATCGGCACTTATTGTTTCTTAAATTATTTACTGCAGATATTACTGATAAACTGTCAGAATAAACAATAGTTTTTTTCTCAGTCTTATTGGCAATATAAATTGCTTGCAAAATCCCAGCTGCTTCCCCAGTAAAGATAGATGTATGTTCACTTAATTTTTTTGACACTAACATTTTTCCCTTCTGATCAACGACTGCGTATGCTATGTTAAAATTATCTTTGGAAGCGTCTGTGAAGAGATACTGCCATTTCGGACTAACAAAAATGGATGTTGTTTCCTGAAAGAGCTTTTTGTAGGTGTCGTCTGTCTTGATTTGTTTTTTATATACTGAAAGGCTGTTGTCGCAGGACCTTGGATCATATGCCCAGACAGGATTTATAATATTGAATTTGGAAAGCTTTCCCTTGAAGTTTATGCTATTTTGGTTGATGCATCTGTGTATAGCTGATTGAATTCTCCATTTTCTTTTTGACTTTAGTACTTCCTGAGTGTCGCCATCCATGATTGAGTTATGGTACGATAAGAGCTTCGGTAGTAGTCGATTTAAATTATCTAGATACTTTTCTTCTAATGATGGAAGTCCGGATTTTATTAACAGAACTTGTATTGGAGTGGTTCTATATGCGCATGTACTGGCCCTAAGAGTTTGGTGGTAGGTATATTGACTTAATTTGTCTTAAATCAGTTTTAGAGGCATTCCCATAGAGAAAGAGACCGTAGTCTATTTTGCTTAACATGACTGTTTTTATTAGATATTTGATAGTGTCTATGTGTGCAAAACTTCTCGTAGAAAGGTATTTTATTAAGTTTGCCCTAAGTGAAAGTGATTTTTTGAGACTTAAGATATGTTTTTTTCATCGATACCTTCTATCAAATACAACTCCCAGTATTTTTTGTTCCTCTACACAGTGTATAGTGTGGTTGTGAATTTTTAGATTTTATGGACTGTAGCTATGCTTACTCTATATACATATGTAAGATTGATGATTTTAGTGATGAAATTTTTGCCCTTGAAACTTTGCTCCAGTTTTCAATATCAATAAAAACTGCTGTGTCGAATATGTTGTTGTATAGATGGAGAAGTGTATTTTTACTATGGTTTGTGAGATATTTTATTATATCATAGCATACTCTGTCATGACCATTTAACTTTTTTTATAGCCATTTGTAACTCGCACATTGTTAGTGGGCCATCTATTTTTAAAGTATATGGATTCATGGCTTGGATGTTTGAGTAAGATAACACCGTTTTTTGGTTGCTCTGAAGCTTGTTGAGAAATTGCAATCCAAAGAGTTTTGTGACCATTTCGTGCCAAAGAAATTTGCTATTTGTTTTGGTTCCGTTAAGGAGCCAGTATCAGTGTGCAGAACTGTTACGGGTGTAGACCTGTTGCGACTGGAAAAAGAATCCACTCTCTTCGGTAAATTTTTTAAAAGTGGCTGCTTTGGCTTTTTTTCATTCGAGTCTGAACTAAGTTGTCATGGTGGGGTTGTTTTTTTGAAAGTTTGCAATTTCTTCATTTTGTATGCGCGGAACATTGAAAGTTCATCATTCGACCAAGGGACTGTTTGTTTTTGAGTGGGTGATGTTTGGGGAATGTGAAAATTTACAGCAGTTCTTATGGCTTATGTGATTGTAGCGTTGTCTTTGTTCGTATTCCCTGAGAAAGTTTTGCTGGGTAAAATATTTTCTACAGTTTTGCTATATTGCTCCCAGTTGGCTTTTTTAAAGTTGAATTTCCTTGTATGAGTTATGCAAGAGTTATTAGCCCTCGTGAGTATTGTTGTTTCGCTATGATGCAGGTCGTCCAAAGTTTGACTTGAGATTAGTGTCAGCAGTGAGAGTAAAAGTGTTGTGTGTAGAGAGGTGCGTAGGATTTCTGTCATTAATTATACAAATGTTGTAAGAATATAAGGAATTTTGAATGATTAATCCTCTAGAGTTGTTGGATTGCGACCCCCATAACACGTTCCAGCTATTTACATCTCCAACTAGAATAATTTAAAAAGTTCATTAAAATCATTAGTGAAGGTTTCGGAGGGCGGTATGTAAACAGATACAATGGTGAATTTTATGTTCAAAGTGACTTCTATTGAAATATTGAGCAGTTTAGATGTGTTGTAAATAAGTTGGTGCGGGATATGATCACGAATGAATACAGCGATACCATTTTAGATAAAGTGTTTGCAGGGTTACTTTCGAAGTAACAGCGGAGCCGTTTGAGAGGGATAGGTATAAAGTTGTATGGACAGTGGGTCTCCTTTAAGGAAATAAAATGGGGGTGCAGCTCCTTCACAATTAGTTGAAAGTCAGTGAATTTGTTGAAAAAGCCCTTAATATTCCATTGTATTATGTTGAAATTTATTTCCATTTTGTGGCTGCAGGTTCTAAGTTTTTTGTTATTCGGTGTGAAGTTGTTTTTCCAGTTTGTGAAGTAGTTCGCAGCTATAGGCTGCAAGGCAGTCACCCACCTCCACCCTGCGACCACTGCGCCGGATCCCCAATGCAACCCTAGCCAAAGCATGGTCACGAGTACACCAGTGACCCAACATACCAGCCAGCGAAGGGAGGGCGCATAGACTACCATACAACCCATGGCGAACTCTAAGTCTCCATCTCTAAGGTGTCATCAATTGAAAACCGTCTATTTACAATTCTAGCGGTGATATCCGTATGCGATATATGTTTGATTGGATCATTATTGTTTGTTGATTTGTTTGTACTACGTGTTTCATTTTGTAATGTGGTAGTTGCGTTGTTTTTTGTAATTAATTTATTGGTGAGAACTTTGTTTTTGTTCATTATGTCTTTCATAGAAGATAAAATGGATGTTGTGTTTGCTTTTGGCTTAAGAAATTCTGAGGTAGATGTTGCATATATTGATGTTGTTGTCGGTATTGAATTTACTGTTTTATTTGTTGCTGAAGTTATTGTTGCGTTGTTTGAACTGGTGGAGCTTTCTGTATTGGTTTGTTGTCTGTTGTTTCCTTTCTTTTTCTTCTCTTCCATTGCCTTTTGAAGGTCTTCAGTAGGACTTTCGAATGATTCGAATGATTGTATTTTAGCTGCTGACTCTTTGCACGTGCAGTTGTTTATTGTTTTATGCCTTAGAATCTCTTGTCGATGTTGAATAACGGGACATTTTTTGTTATTGGATCGGTGTTGCCGTTTGCAATTAACACATTCTATTTTAGAGCATGGTTCTGGTTCGTGTTTGGTAAAGAGCAAATTTCACAAGTTTCGCTTCCATTGCAGATTTTTTTTGGTGTGGCCTAACTTGAAACAGTTTTTACATTGTATGAGGTTGGGAAAGAACGGTTCTACTTTGCAGATGAGGAAGCCAATTTTAATTTCTTTCGGTAGACTGTACAGGTTGAAATGTAGAATATGCAGTGGGGTGTTTGTTACCTTTCCTTCATTGAACTTTGTGATTTTTCTGCAATCGACTACACCTTGGTCACTAAGGCCATCTGTAATCTCTTGCTTAGAAAGTTCCTTTAGGGACGATGCAAATACGACACCTTTGATGATGTTAAGTGTAGGGTGAACAAAACTTTCAACAGGACCAATACCATTCAGTGTGTTTGTTTTCAGGAATCTGCTTGCCTGGATTTTGTTTTTTTTTTTAATATTAGGAGATTACCATCTTCAGTAAAAACGATCTTTTGAGTTGGTTCACTAGATGTGCCTTCAATTGCTTTGGAAAGCAAAAAAATTTTCTGAAGCGGCTTATCGGTTACTTTGCTTTTTATTACGATATATTTCGGGCATTGCCCTTTTTGATAGTTACAGCATTCTGTTTTTGTATTAAATTTGGGAAGTCAGCAGAGTTGATGTTATAACTAGAGTTAGTCTTCTTTCGTTTTGGTGATGGATCAGGGTCCAGAATTTTAAAATAATTACCTCCTGAGGATGATGCCATGGCTAGAAACCAAACAGAAATTACACTTGGAAAACGATTTTTTATCATTATTAAGCCTCCGAGAAATATATAAATTTATACTATTAACTTGGAAAAAAAAAATAAAAAACCGAAAGAAATAGCGATGCAAGAGAACAGAAAAAACTACTCGATTGCGTACACTAATACGGTTCTATAGAGCAAGAGCCTGGGGTCGAATGTGATTTAATGAATTAATTAACAAATTATCTTAAACTTGAACCCGCGTTTAATGTGTAAATGGGGTGCTGTTAACTGCATTTGATACGACACTCTGTTATGAATATGGGATCGAATTTTCCCGATCGGTTGTGTTAATCGAGGTAGGAATATTTAGATGAACGCATAGGTCACGGGAGAGTACTGATCATAATAAGCATCCTCCAATTAATAGGTAGAACATAAATATGGACAAGAGCTGACCTTAAAGGTCGCCCCTTTAACTTCCGTAACAGAATAGCTATCATAACGTTGTTAGTTTTAAGTTACCTTTCCCGTGAAAAATTGTGCTCTGATCTTTAACGTTGTGAGCAATGCGTGGGTTATTATAGTTTTTCTATTCCCTCTTATATAAGAGCTGCTCTTCAAGTACGATTTCATGGACCCCTTTTACATCTGATCTACATGAGCGATTTAGTGAGTTTTGTCACCTCTACACAATGTTAATCTTTTCTTTATTCGCTCATTACTTTAATCTCTTTTTTTAGTGGTTTATTAAGTGTTCTAGTTTAATGCCAATTTATCGTTCCGAAAATATTATACATTTTCATCAAACGACTGTATAATACACGTGTTTTTTGATCGTGTTGTTTTGCAAGTCGCCTAGTCAAACCCAAAAATTTTCTGTCAATGAACTTTATATTTATTTTGTTCCAGGCTACAGTATGGAACCCAGTTGAATCTGGTTTCTATTTATATAATTTATCCAGTACGCCGATAAATCTATAATATTAATTTTACTGTATGTATAAATATTTTGCACCATAACCTACCACAACTATAGTTATTTATAATTTTTAATTTTTATTTTTATTGAAATGTACTTCCATGAATAAACTATAACCTGCGGTTAGCCAAGTGATACACAAATTTTGTAAATGTGTAAATTGCATGTTCTTTGTTAGAACTCTTAAAAAAATTAAATAAATAACTAAAGAAGCGACAAATCGTATTCATAACAATTAATAAATATTCATAAAAACAATATTGTATATGTAATAAAACAGTTGTCAATTATTCTGGTTTTATAATCGTTCGAATACAACTTCATAATATCTGTTCGAATAGCGAAATCATTTTAAACTTTCATTCGAATAATCGAACGAATGAGGAATAAACAATTTCATTCGAATTAATGTTGTTAATAACGAGACCATATTCATTAAAAATGTAGGTTGTATTTAATCCTTTCAAACTAATGGCGTTTTCTTTTCTAGAAAACATGTAACATTTTTTCACTTATTTTCTAAAAAGTGGCGGCTTGGAGAAGTTTTAAAACAGAAACTATTTTTTGTGAGGGATGTTGGATCATTTACAAATTCCTTATTTTGAAATACCAAAATGTTGCCATTTTCTGTTAAAAAGTGTGAAAAATTTTGCATTATTTTCTAGAAAAGAAATCGACATACATAAGCGTAAAAAATTACATATGATTAAATTTTTATCTTATACACGACTATTTTTTAATGAAAGAACAATTATACGGTCTTAATAGCATTGAAAATCCGATCAAGTTTGTCTGTTCCCTTCTTGGACTTTTCTAAATTATAATTTAACTAATTTTCATGGTTTTTAGTATTTCTTACATTATTGGTATAATTTTTACTTACATATTGTCCTTAAATTCGGGAACTTTGTCTGATTCTTCAATGTAATAATATTTTACAGTCGCAAATAGAGTCCAATTTTTATAAAAATTTTTTACATCAAATTATTCGAATATTCCAATACTCGTCAAAAACTATTCTAAAAAAAAAAAAAAACAAATGGAACTGATACTCATGAGTAAATGGTGTCTGAATGTGATGGCCCTTGATATCGAACCATTGTAAAATTTAAATGTCCATACGATAGCGATAGTTGGTCGCACCGACATCACTTTAACGCGGCAGTAAAACAACTTTCATTCTATCAATAACACTATGCGACAAATGAAGACTTTTTGAAAAGTGCAAGATCGTGACTATATGGGTTCGATTCTGCTATCAAAATGTAGTAAAACCCTATACTCAGTTTGGCCTGGACTATCACGCGCATCAATCTTCATTACATTGTTTCTAAGTTGCAGCTATTACAACGGATATCTGAAGAGCTGGCACAATTTTTAAAAGAATAAAACTTACTGGAACCTTGCTCAAAGGTCACAAAATATAGAAGACGACAGTCAGACCTTCAAAAGTTGTTTGCTGTTGATGACTCCAAAACGTTTTCCTATTGTAAGGGCACGAAGATGCTCATGGATCAGATGAAAATTGCGTACGATCTTAACGACTGGTGGCTGTTCATAGACAGCTTGAAACAAAGTTTAAAATTAATATATAACAAATAAATATCGAAACAAAGACTTTATTAAACTATTCTCCAAAAAATGTATATAAAATTATAAAATTTGAGTTAAAAATTTAAATTTTTAGGCATAAGGGAGTCTTTATGACTTGTTTTTGGTATCTAGACACGTGCAGATTATATTGGTATGTTCACAAAAGTTGTTCAGCTTTATCGTGGCCAAAATCAGGATTTCCTAAAAGTTATGATCAAAAAACTTAAAAAAAAAATTTTTTTTGTTCTCTAACTTTTTTACAAAAATTCTGGGTAAAATACATTTCAGTCATAAAATTTTAGCAAAAAATATTCAACCTACATTTTTGCCGAACAGAGATAAGCGATATTTTTAAGTGCTGATTAGCTACTGATGGCACCTTTTTTTTGGGTATCATGCTAATATTGGGAAATTTCGGAGGCCCATAAAAAGAAAACGGTCACCAAATCGGCCAAACTGAGTGTAGGGTTTTACTACATTTTGATAGTAGAATCGAAGCCATATAGTCACGACCTTGCATTTTTTTCACTGTTGCATAGTGTAATCAGCCTGATTACGTTTGGCGGTTTTCGCCTCTAAATTCGATAACTTGTAAGAGATAATTAATTAAACATAATGATGAGTTTTCCATTAGTCTATTACAAATTGTCAAATTTGAAGGCTAAAAACGTCAACCGTAATCAGGGATATTAATTAGTGCTTAAGTGATGTCCATGCCGACATTCATATTGTCCTATTTAATCAACCTGATTACGGCTGGCGTTTTTCTTCTACAAATTCGATAGTTTGTAATACGCCAAACACGGTGATGTTTTTGTTGATATAAGTAATTGTTTAACTTATTTAGTTCCATTCTATAGATATACAAATTGTTTTTGCTTTTGTTTACTCCCGTCTTTTTGAAAATTCAACCTCAACCATCATTATTAGTTTTCAATTTATTTCTATTTTATACAATTTACATTCATGCTATTTGCAATTTGTTTTGTATTTATTTCATTTAAAGAATAATTGAGTATTGATTTCTAAAAATAAAATTGCAAAATGATATTCAACTGTAGTGTGCTCAAGTCTTGCAAAATGTTTGCGGTGATAATAGATAAAGGAAAATAATTATTTGATTCGCTAGCAAGTTGATCAAAGAATGTATTTTCTTTATATATGAAGCGTATGACGATAGCATTGTGAGTTAGTAAAGTAAACACAAAAATATCTCGTTTAAACACTTAAGTGAACGGAATATATTGTTAAGTCATTAATAGGTACAAGCTGTATTAAATTAGTAATTAACGTATTTTAGTTTTTCTTAATGGGATAGACCAAGGCATATCAATTATTAATTCGCCTTGGGCTAGGCTTAGGTAAAGAAATGCCTGCTAAAAGTCTAGCGAAAAATATTTAAAGCCAAGTAAACTTAGAATGGTTTCGTTTAAATAAATTAAAACAAGTTAGAGTGGTATATTGGGCTGTGCTGAATCTTATATACCCTTCACCAACGTACGTCTGGCATAATATATATTTTTAAGTACCAATTTTGTTCTTTCTAAGTTATAAGATAGTTTAATCCAGAAGAAAATATAACGTCAGTTGCCTTTTTGGTTACTTTTATGTATGAAAACAAAAAATAATTTTCCACCCCTGAAACCGAAATTTTGGATTTTTTTTTAATATTTAATGCAAATTTTGCTTCTTCTGAATTAAAAATATATTTAATTAAAAATAGTTTTAATTAGTAAAAATAAACGACGTTAGTTACTTTTTTGTTACTTTTATGTATAAACAAATTTCAGTTTCCCATTCCTGGAAGCGAAAATTTCGTTTTTGTTTTTTTACCAACGTATTTAAAAAAACTTAAAATTTGTAACCATTTTGGTCACGGTCAGGTATCACAAAATATTGCAGTTATCCAACCCTGCAATCAAAATTTAAAATTTTTTAAATTTTGAAATCAAATTTTTCTAAATTAAAAAATGGTTTTTGTTAGGAAATAGACGACGTAAGTTGTTTTTTTTTTTGGTTACTTTTCTGCATAAAAACATTTAAATTTCCGGTCCCTGGAAGCGAATTTTTAATTTTTTTCCCAAGGCAACTCTTAATGAGGCATAAAATAGCTTTATTTAAGAAAAACTACAAATTTGTAACCATTTTTGTCATGTTCATGTACTACAAAATATTTCAGTTATCCAACTCTGGAATCGAAATCTTGATTTTTTTTAATTTTTGATACCAATTTTGTTTTGCCAGAATAAAAAAAAATAATATTAATAATATAAACGACGTTAGGTGATTTTTGGTTATGTTATTGTATAAAAAAATTTAAATTTCCTAACCCTGGATAGAAACTTTAAATCAAAAAAATTTTTAACCATTTTAGTTATATGTACCACAAAATACCGAATGTGCAAAAAAAAACTTTTGATTTCCCATCCCTGGAATTTTTTTTTTTTTTTAAGTTTTAAATAGATAATTGATTTAGCATGATTTACAAATAAACTAAAACATAATTGGTTTTTGGTGTTAATTTTGCGTTTAGAAATAGGTGTAAGCTTCCCAGCTCTAGAACCGTCCTTCTGAATTTCAATACCACTCTATTTAGGTTCATTTCCAATCCATCAGTCCAAGAATGAAGTCTCTAGTTCTTCTGGGGGCTTGGGAAAACCGATTTCACGTACAGACAGACGGACATCGCTCAATCGTCATGGCTATTCATAAGGATCTAGAATATATAAACTTCATGGGGTCGCATATTGATATCGAAAAAATTGCACACGGAATGACAAACCTAGATGTACCCTTTCATTCTTTTTTTTGAAGGGTATAAAAAGGCAAATCCTTCACAAATTTACATGGTACAATAATCAGGTAACACCACTACTACAACAAATAACAACACCAAAAAACACACGTATGTATTTTGTTGGTAGACTAGTACGAAATGTTGTCAACAGCATTTGTGTTGAAAATTAAATTAAATGCATGAAGAATAAGAAAGGAAATGATATGTAGGAGAAAAATCCACGTTATTGGAATTTAAGTCTATATATGCTGATAACTGGACAACTTTTCAAATTTTGCTCCACACATTTCTTCTTACACTTTGTTAATTAAAATTTGTTATATATTTTCAATAAAATATTTTTAACTAAGAAAATCTATACACAACCACAAATACACTCCCGGCCACTTGAATAGGTTCACTGATTTTTACACTTACATTTTAATTTTCTCTTAATATAAACTTGAAAAAACAGTTTTTTGAACTTAAATTAAGAGATACTATAAATGATCAGAGAAGATGCAAAAAATAACGGTACAGTAAAAATAAAAGTTCATTTCTTGCTTTTACCTGAAAATGCAGTAAAAACACGTATACATTTTATGCCACTTGAATAGGTTCACTTAGAATAAAATTGATTGTATTTGACCTTGGACTGTATAATGCTAAATTTAAACGTTCGTAAGCTACTGCAATACTTTTTTAAAAATTTTATTGAAAATGGAGCGCAGCAAGGAATTAACTAAAGAAGAAAAGGGTAAAATTAAAGCCTTTAAAGAAACTGGCTTAGGTCATGGAAATATTGCAAAAAAAACTTGCTCGCAGCTAGAATGTTCGAAGTAGTTTTTTAAGAAATATGTCCAATTATGGAAATAACATGAAAGGACGTACGAAAACAGTTACAACACAAGCGGACAGAAGGGCTATTGTAAGTAGGGTTGCCAGACGGGCTGGACTTGGCTGGATTGTCCAGCTTTTTCAATGCTTGTCCAGTGTCCAGGTAAAATAAAATTTGTCCAGCTAAACAGAAAATTTTCGAGAAAAAAAAAATATTAAACAAAATAGTTTTAATCTATAAATGTCTATTGGTACATTTAACAGAATTACTTTTGAAAAAGTGTCGTTATATTAAATTTGTCTACATTACCATCTCTTTTGCATACAGCCAACACAGGCGGTACATTTTTTACAATACAATTTCAAAATGTATCATCTCTAATAGTTTCCCTATTGTATCATCACTAATAATAATCACCAGCACTTAAACAGCTGATCCCATAATACATTTTGTTGGAAGAAGTAAAATGTACTGATTCTTCTTTTATTTACTTTTTAAATAAGATTTAAATTGTTTAGAGCAACTTATTAAAATGGATAGCGATGAAGAAGCTGGTCCATCAAAAAGAAGACTTACAACATTCTGCGAAGTATGGAAAGTAATCCCAGAATATGCAAAGTGGATACGAAAAAAAGATAATTACACGGTAGAGTGTAAATTGTGTCAAACTGATATTTTAATAAAACATGAAGGAAGCCGGTCGCTAAATAAACATATAAAAACCAAAAAGCATATCAAAATGGAGATGTCGCAGAAAATCTCTCAAACAATTTCCAAGTTTGTAGTTCCAGTAGAGACAAAAATTGAAACACAAATCGCCAGGGCCGAGTTAGTATGTGTTTACCATAACGTTTTGCACGGACTAAGCTACAATAGTCTCGATTGTCAAATTAAGTTGAGTTCTGTTTTATATTGTGATAGCAAAATCGCCAACAAGATAACCTGTGGAAGAACAAAAGCAGCAGCAATTGCCAGAAATGTTTTGGCTCCATTCTCACAGCTTTTTTGTCCAGCTTTTTTTGGAAAATCCAGCTTTTTTGAACCTGATGTCCAGCTTTCAGCTATTTTGGATCTGGCAACCCTAATTGTAAGAGCTGCCTTAAATTCGAGCAATTATGCTGCAATAATTAGGAAAAAATTGGGTATAGAAGCTAGCGTAAACACTGTAAGGCGAATAATTCGAAGTGCTAGACATTTAAAAAGATAAAAAATTAAAAAATGGTGTTCGTAGAGCGAAACGGCTGCAGTTTGCACGGGAACATATGAGCGATAAAAATTAATGGCATAGTGTGGTTTTTTCGGACGAAAAACAGTTTAATTTAGAAGGTCCAGATGGATATAACTATTATTTCCTTAGCATACGTAAGGAAGAACGTTACCTAAATCTTCTTCATAGCTGGGAGGGAAGTGTAATGGTGTGAGGAGCAATTTCATATTATGGTACAAGTGAGCTTCAATTTATGACGCGAATAATTACAAAGCTGTACTTTAGAAGACGTTTCCATATTTTTCTGATGTATTTGGACCGATTCCCTGGACATTTATAATTGATAATGGCCCCATTCATGATGCCAGGGCTGTAAAAGGGTGGATTCGAAGAGCGGCCACCATATTCTCCTGACCTAAATATTATATGTATATTCTCGCAAAGTGTACGAGCCCGGTAGACAATATGAAAGAAAAGAAGCTTTAATTGAAGGAATTAAAAAGTCTGGGTTCGAAATTTCATTACCATAAATTGAAAATCTTCCAAATCGTATTTTTTAAGTTATATCGAATAAAGGTGGATGTACTGATTATTAAATCATTACCGAAACACTGTAAAAATCTTGAAAAATAAAAAATGTTTGACTTAAAAACATTTTTTTGTTTAGTTTTTAAATTGAAGATGGTGAACCTATTCAAATGGCACACAAAATTATGTCCATAAACATATTAGTTCTGCAAAAAATATTTTTTAAATTTCCTGGCAGGAAGTAAAATATTTTTATAAATATTTTTTGTTAACTAAAATAGAGAGATTGGGCGAGTTGCGGCATTCTTTTTTAAACGGAGAAGGAGGGGATGGTGTTAAGATGATAAATACTAAAATCTGACAAGATAGAATTCGCGGCATCGATTTGATTTATTATGTTATATCGCCGATAAATTTGCTACATTACAACCAACGTATGTAAGGAAGATAAATGTGTTGCATTTATGCCACAACGTATTAAACGTACATTTTAGTCAATCCTATTAATACGATTCGTATTGTCAAGTTTTAAAAGATTATCTTAAATTATGAATGATGTGTTCATAATATATCTCTCGAGCTCACAAACGCGTAGTGGTGTAAATAAAAAAATTAAAAAGTGTGGATCTTCTAAGATATCCCATGAATTTGTATAAAAAATGGTTGAGAGGAGGAGTTAGATTTTCAGAATCTTGACTTTTGATATCTTTATCTGCGGTGCTAGAGGTAGTGAAAGTTTGCTATCTCGGGTTTAAGAAAGTTTGTGCGGCCTGTATCTTTAGTAAATTATGTTTGTTGTATGTAAAATTTAAATTTCATACACTTTTCTTTGTTTCTTTTACGTTCACTGGCCATAACTACGTTCACTTTCCTAACTCCATATGTAATTTTAACGTGAAACAATCAAATAACACTGATAAAATTACATATAAACAAATACACTGTGAAATATATTCAGCTGTTAAGTTCTATATTTGAAACGTTGGCATTAACTAAATAATCTTGAAATTTCCGTAAAATGTGCATTCATTATTTTAAAAATTGTGAAAATTTTTGTCCGAAATGTTAATCCAATTTGTTTACATGCGTTCAAAGGTTATAGATTTACAAAATAGATTTACAAAAGTTTTAGCTGGGAAAATGTAGTTAAAAAATCTCAAGTTTCAAAAAAAAATCTAGCTAAAATATATAATCTCTTTGATTTCGTGCTGATTCTTTTTTCCCCAAAATTTTACTAAAAAAGATGGAAGTTTGAAATAATATCTTTAGTTATTCTATGAAATGTTGGATAAAGGTTCCCTGATGATCTGCATTGGCCCTTGTGAAATGCGCATAGGAACTAGCTAAAACCCCTCAATTGATCACTTTAAATTTTTAAGTAACATTTTGGGGGAAAAAAAATCAGCACGAAATTAAAATCAAAGAGACAATTCTCAAAAATACATATGTACTAATTTAAAATATTTAATATATTTTCTGAAATGTAAATTAATTATTTAATTATGTACATATTAAAAATAAATGGATAATCATACTACCTATTTTTTCTAGAAATAAAGCGATCTCTGAGAAATCACAGATGACTAAATTTAGTTGAAATATTCAATGATACTCATCGGTGGTAGCCTTTATTTAATACAAACTCTCCAGTTGAAACTTCATATATCTACTAATTAAAAAAAAAAAACATCCTCGCACTTCCTTACCTGCATAGCTAGAAAACTAAATAGTTGTGACATTGGCGAGCGTGGTAACACTTTTTGCAATATGAGGTGCAAGCTTATTCATATCATATGTATTCTTATAGCTGTCCCATCCTAGCATTTAGCATGTGTAATCAATGACTTTATGAACACAAACATACATATTTCGTTATCAATTTAACGTAGACACAAAGATAAAATACTTATTTTTGTTAATATCATTATCAAACACACACACAATAACGTTCAAGTTGATTAAAATGCCTCAATAAACCACTCCGTAAAGTTAAACAAAACAAAAACTTTATATAAAGAACATTTCTAAAAACTCTAACAAAGAAGTTCTTTGGTTGCAAGTAAATATACATTTTTGTCTGCTTATTAATTGAAAATTTTTTCTTCTTTTATTAGAATCTTCTTTTAACCATCATTAGTTAAATTTTGTGCAAAACGTACAAAAGATGTCTAATCAATCCGAAATCGATTATGAAAAACAATTTCAAGAAGATTTGGCCAAAGCAACCGCCTTAAGTTTAGAGCAACAAGCCTTAGAGGAATTTAAACGCAGCCAAAAATATGGCGTAGCATATACGCAATCTGTACAACAGGAGGCCAAAAATCGCAACTATGCACAATTGCGTCGTCAGCATTATGCACGTAGAGATTCTGCAGAAACATCAGCATCCGTTAAATATGGCATATCATTGCCACCGCCACAATCAAACCAGCCTCAACGGCGTCATTCGGAAATAACGCATATTGCACCACCAACTACTTTGTTAACGGATGTAGATCGTTCCAAAACGCCACCAGTTTCTGCGGCGGAAAGGGATTTAATTAATTTTGCTAGTCCGACATCAAAGAAACCAGAAAATTCAACATTTGAACAATTAATAGAGGATTTGCAAAAGCTCCAAACCACAAATACGCAAACAGCCTTAGTGCCTTTGGGACCTACAGCAGCAGCTCCTATATATCCGGGATATCATGCAGCAGCAACAGGCGCTGCAGCAGCCCCCATGTACGCAGGTAGTGCCGCTGCAGTGCAACCGCCGGCTCAGTATGGTGTAACAACATCAACGGGTGCTGCCGGCATGCAGTTGGTACCATTTACTCCACCACCACAACAACAAAAAGTACCACTAACCCATGATGAATTGCAAAAGTTATATAATATGTCACAACCTCCATATACAGCCCCCATATACGGACCACGGCCTATGGGATTTATGCCACCAATTCAGGGGGCCACTTATTATCCTCAAACGCCTCCAGTTATGGTGGGGGCTGCTGGAGTGCCTTATACTGCACCTGTACAATACCCTAACCCTTTTGGATTCCAATATAATATAGCAACACCGGGCACACAACATCACTACTACCCATCCAGTATGGCATCGACAAACTCATCCAATTCATCCGTTTCAACACCTTCCCTGGCATCCAATATCCATAATTTGAATAATCAACCTAACCATGCGCTTAATTCATCATCCAATTTATCATCTAGCAACAATAGCTTCAATCATACACATTCCAAACCTTCAACTTCGTCTAACGCATCTACTCAAAGTATTAGTCAACATAATTTTAGGCGTCAGACACCACCCGCTCGTAAACTCAAAGCAGCTGGTTCGGATTTAATTGACTTATCGCATGAAGATGAGTAAGTTTATAAAATAAGTACATATGTGTATTACTTATATATTAATATTGGAACTATCTTTCTCTATCTTCGTTTTAGTTCCCGAGTCAGTGTTTTAGAAGCCTTCGATCCTTTACTTAATGAACATGATGATGGTAAGCTTAAGATGTTATATTTATTTAAATTTTTAAGTTTGCTTTTAATTTAATAAATCCTTTGTTTGATAATTCATTATTGATTTTATGGCACTTTACTTACCCGTTGTTAATGCCTTTTTCATGTTGTCTTGCGATTTTCGTTTCATAATGCTCAATTCATTGCGTTTAATTTGTGTTGCAATTAGCTGTATATTCTAAAGCTTAATAATAATGTATATGCAATATTCCAGGTGATAGGCAGAGGGCATAGGAAATTTTATTGTATTTCACCTCTCATTCACTTTTTTTATTTCCTCTCAAATTTTTTATAGTTATTTACACAATTTTTGCGAAAAAAGCTTTGCTCTATTCATTCATTATCCCCCTATTATATTTTGATGAAGTTTGTAGTAAAATGAATAAAATTTATAGGAAGTTCATTTGCTTCAGACCACAAGAATTCCAGCATATATAAATACTAAATACTAAAAAGGTCAGAATAAACTAACTTCATCAGTTTTTTAGCGCTATCCTCTCTCTTCTAGTTCTGCCAAGTTCAAGAAAACATTTTTATAAACTCCGTCCTAACAAAACTACAATAGTCAACAAATTTATATACAATTATAAATATGCGTATATTCGGTATTGTTCCGTTGTTGTCATGGAAAAAATATTTATAAAAACAATATTGACAATTTACTATTATTTGAAATCAAACCTAGAATAGTCCAAATAGGTGTAAGAGCGAATCACGCTGTAATACGGTGTGCGATATCCATTATGTTGAGAAAAAAAGAACTTTTCATGGATCTCACTCTATTAATTTCTAATATATTTTGAAATAGATATGAACTCTGTGTTAGAGGAGCCATATCCACTTGTCTACACTGGTAATAATTTTTTAAAATTGGCATTAGTAATTCATACAGAATATCAATTTTGTGAAACTTCACACCTAAAACAATTATTTAATCCATTTGAGGAGTTCCATGATCCTTTTCTTTTAGTTTTCTATAACACATTTATTAAAAAAACGAATAGAAGCCTCCAAGGCCATTAATGCCATGAGATAATGTGCCAGTAACTATTAATATTTAAACTAAAATCCATTATATAAAATAATGAATTGAAATAATGCTTGATTGAAAACTAATTTTAATTAAAACAATATATATATATATATATATATATATATATATATATATATATATATAACACATCCCCAGCTGAAAAACAATAATAATGAAATCTAAAAAGGCAATTTTTACAATGATCCCAATCAAAAAAACAATAAGAGTTAGTTATTTAAAACCTAAAGGGAAGTACTCAGAATCCGAGCGCAAAAAAGTGCCGTAACAAAGTCACATTGAAAAAATTATTAGAGTGAGAGAAAATTTTTAACACAACTCGTAGCACATTCCTTCCGAGACATCCCAGAAAATGGCGAAAAAATTCACGATATAAAAAGTTAGGGGTTTCTAAACCCACAAACCTAAACGAATCAAAAAATCCAAAATTTTACAACTTTTACTGACTTTGAAAAATAAGACAAAGTATTTGACAATGTTATCAGAAGTGAATCCATGAAAACCATTAACATAACTCACTATATCACAACGGCGACTAATGCGGTAAACAAAGTCTCTCGAAGCACACAGCCCGCACGACAGCAATAGCCTCAATACCGTACAAAATACGCATATTTTTATAAGAAGATAAATTTTCAATACACATATTTTTATGAGATCGCTGTAAAAGTTTAAATTGTCACTCCATATCGTTCTCTCGACAAAATGCATTTAACCAAAAATAAAATTTTAGAATTTTTTTCTTTCAAATGTATTTTGGTGTACAGAACGATATCAAGTGACATCCTGAGCCAGGCAGTTATTTTGTGGGACTAAAAATTTCAAACCAGGATTCGTCATAAGTGATTTCGCTACACCGAAGAGCTTTTGTATGAAAATAGCAATAAGAGTACTGGGGCTGTTGTCCGTTACAAGACAGTTTTGCTGTAATCACATTCTACTTATATGAGCTGTCACATTCTCTTTCTTTTTAATAACATGCGAATTTGAATTGCTCCACCTACTTGTCTTATTCTGTAAATTTCCTGTATTTTCTGTAAAACAATGAGGTAGTGCACAAAAATTTTCTGGTGTCTTTACTATATACAGGATATGACACACCCAATTTTTCAATACTTTCTTCTTGAAATCATTATATATAGTCTAAGGCAGCTATCTACTATTAAAAATAGCCTCAAATTGAAATAAATTAGAAAACACACTTTTAATTTACAAAAAAATTATATCTTCTAAAAATTGTCACATATCTTAGATTTTAATAATTCGTACAAAATCATAATCGCACTTTCCATCCTAGCTTCTTAATATATGGAAATTCTCCATGATAAATTATTAAGCTAAGAATCATACAGGCTCAAGCTCAAAGCCGCGAATTCACAAATATATATTTTTATTTGTAATAAATTGAAAATTTATTGAGTGGATTATATAGAATATTCATTATAAACTTCATACTGTCAGAAAGGATCAGTACTCCATAAGAATAAATATTATAATTATTATGAATATGCCTTAAATAATAGCGATATAATTTATCATACATAATTCTGACTCTCCAAAAGCAATTGTAATTGTTTCCGCCACGCTACTGTACTGTATTGGTTTTAAACACCTAATATACTTTGTAGTGATTATAAGTACGGGTCAAAACTTTTTATGTTCTATCTGATTAATTCATAAAAATTATTTTGTATTTATATGAACTGATTTGCAAATAAACATTTAGAGTGAGTACTAAATCTTTAATTGCAAAGCAACTATATAACTCATGCATTCCTAAATGTAACCTTGTAAACATCGACAGCGTCAAACGTCTCTAAATTTATAATAAATGTCTTCAATGCTTATACAGCAAGCAAACTGTACATCGATCAAATTCATAATACGTTACTTCTACAAAGCATACGAAATCTTTGTTGGCTTTGTACTACCGCATCGCTAGGAAATATTTTGACATTTTGAAACTCATTTTTAATAAACAATTAATTAAACCACCTGCTTTAAATATACTACAAAATAATGAGCAGTAGTTTTCGACTAAGCGAATTTTCCTTCAACTGAACAAAACTACATTGAAATCGGCCCAAACCAATAATTTAAAAGAAAATAATAATAAAAATTCAATTAAACAACGAGGCGTCGACTATATTATATATGCGTTAGTCCATGATTTACCTATTTTATGTACTTCAAATATGTCATAATATTAAAAAATTTCCAGGTGACTTAGATCACTTGACGTTGCCATCTTCCTGCTGGTCATAAAATCTTTAGACCGTACATATAGTATAACATTTATACCTGTGTGTTTGCATATACAAAGCAATCCATATATAAAACGATTTTATTGATGCTTTCCTTAAAAGAAGTTTAAAATGCTACGCTAAGTATTTATATGAGTTACTTATACTAACATTGCCCGATAGTAAAAATTCATCAATTGGACATTTACATATTATTTCTACTGAAATTTATGAAAAATAAGAAGTGGCTATTTATATCTCTTTTCACATATTTAAGGAAAACAAGACGCTGTTGTTATATTTCTACCAGCCAATAAATTATACAGAGACCTTGTATATTAAAAATACTTTTCATACCACTTTTGTGCTAAGAATTTAGAAATGATGTTTATGGGTTACTCACATATCTACACAAAAACACCTTTGGAGCGCTATTTGCTTCACGAATATTAGTGGACTATAAGATAGCTAAAAGTTTACCAGACATATATTTAGAGTATATTTATATATGTATATGATGATAAATGCTCTTAAACGTTCGTTATTAACGCACCTATTTGTTTATTTTTCAATCTCAGTAAATTTACATTCACTTTCTCTCGCATACCGCAGCGTTTTTTGTACTAATGATACCTATTCTAGAAATTTTGAATATGTCGTATAAATTAATTTTTAAAGGGCCATCAAATTAGTACATAATTTTTATAAAAGATGATTTTCTCTGTCATTTATTCTTAGCATAGTCCAAGTCATAAAAAAACAAGACTTTATAACAATGGTACTATAATAAGATGATTTTTAGGCCAAATTTTTAGCGACCAATAGTATATTCTGTAAGTGGCCATTCAATCAATTTCCTCGATCAATTTCGTATGTTCTACTCTTAGTTTTGTAAAACCGGTTTTTATATATTATTAAGGCCATTAAATTTTCTCGATAAATTTCTTTGGACTTAAAAGTTGCTATTTAATAAGTTTAATGCTATACATACCTTTGTTAGATATAGACAGTTAAAGAAAGTTAGTTGTATTGAAATTTCTTCCAATATCGAATACGTAAATATATATCGTATAACTTTTTTCTGGTAATAATCTTTATTCTAAGAATATTTTCAAAATTGAAATTCCATATAAATATAAACTGAATTAGAATACATATAAAAACTGAATTAGAATATATTAATTTTGAAGTTTTTGACACTCGACATGTTAATATGAAAATTATTTATGCTTAAATCATTTCGTAGGTGGGCAATAAATTCAGGAAGGAAACTTCATTTTGCCCTACCTCAGTCTAATAAATATTCGGCCCATTGATTCTTTGGCCTACCAGCCTGTTTTTAAATTGAAATAAGCAATAAAATATCTGTATTTTAAAATTACAAAGTTTTTTGTATCAATTGTAAATAACGAATATACGGGAGAGAAATAAAATTGCAAATGTTTTGACTATAAAAGCATATAACTATTAAATTCAGGTTCTGTTCTCTTGGAGTCAAATAAAAAAATCTTTCTATGATTTTAGCTTTTTGCACTCAAAAAATCTAAATAGTTTCAAATTATATGGACATGAGAACTGTTCCTAAAAACGGCTGTTCTAATCTGCTGACTAAGTTGGGACACTTATCATTAAGTTTAAAATTGTTTCCCAATTAATTTTATGTCGCTATTAAATGTATTATCCTCTCTTTGAAGTTTTACAAAAACTGTTTAAATTCATTGGCATTTGTCAGGTGACACCTGTTCCCCAAAAATTTAGCTTATTGTCATATTGTCGAGTTTCATTTTATTCGAAGCTAAACCATTGATTGCTTTAGAATTCATATTAGCAAAAGTTTTTAATTGAAAATAATTTGAATTGCACTGATAGTTTCATAGTTTTGTTTATAATAAAATCAATCTCTTGAATTATTTTTCATTAAAGGATGTAGCATGTTGAATAATGCCTGTGAATTTTGTTTTCCTTTAACTTTTTATTTATTATTACATTTCGCTGTTGTTTTGTTGCTAACAAATATTATATCAATTATATTATTCTATTTATTATAAACTTTTAAGTTCTTTTCTTACTTTCTTTTATATTTCAGTTACCAAAAGATTTTAAAAATAAAAAAGTAAAATAAAACGAAACCAAAAGAGTTATGTAGAGAAAAAAATATGTATCGATTAAAAAAATTAACTTAAAATGAACGAAACAAGGAAAACTTTTTCTCTATTTGCTTAAACAAAGAATTTGAGTTCTCTTAATTTTTGTGTTTCTATTTCACTCTTTGCGTTTGGAATCCCTTTAACGAAAAACCCACTTTTAATCACATGAACAATGCTTCGAGTTCTGATGCAGCCGTTGAGCTAAGGTCTGATAAAAATATTCGTATATAGAACTATAGAATATTTGCTAGTTTAAAGAGAACAAACAAACTAAACAAAGAATACAAAAAAATATATAGGAAGGCGGTCTTTGAATTACACAACCTGACGCACGCACACAAATAACTTGGGGCTTAAAGTTTTATTGCAAGTCATCTATTGGAATGACTTCTTCTGGAATAATATTTTTCATATTATGTGCCTGTTTAGAATATAAACTATCATAGAATAATTTTGCATTTAACATTAATTAATGTATACTTAGCATTTCATACATATAACAAATTCATTCATAGTGTTCACACTCTAAGTTTATCACACACTTTTCACAAACATTAAAGAATCATAATATTAAGCAAAAAGGGCAACGTGGAGGGTGACATTCAATAGAGTTGAGTGGAAAGTATATTATATCAACCGGTTTATTGGGCAACAGATTTAGAAATGAAAATTCTGTTTAAAGACGTGGCGGTTTTTGTTACAAACAAACATATTTGGAGGATAGAATACATACATACACGTATGTACGTATTATATTTGTTAGAAAATAAAACGCCGTAAATGATACTTTAAAACTTAAAATCAAAGATAAGTATCTAACGTGCCCACCTTTACAACTACAATGTTAATTAACCATGTTAGGTTGTGTAATTTTGATACCGTCCTCGAAAAATATAGATTTTATTTAAGAACAATTTAAATTCAATTTTACTGCTTTAATTAAATTATTGTGTGTCTAGCTGTGTTTTAATTCGAATCAAATATAAATAATATTTGCATTGTAATTGAAAATTAAAATTAATTTATTTATAAAATATTATGTTGTATTATAATAAACAAAAATCAGGTGTAAAAATACAATTGTTCAATTCACAACTGTTGGTATATTTTGTATTCAACTACACTTTTCATTTACACTGTTTCGAAATTCCAGTGTGTTTTGTATCGGTTATAGTTCCGTATTGCTGAGCGTGAAGTAATATGAACATTAAATAATTTTAAAAGCTGGTTTTTTAAAATGTAATTATCTTCTCGAAAATCACAGGCATTTTGTCTATTTTGACATCTTAATTTACTTGCTGCTTCTCCTCAGAAATTTCATTCATATTGGACTGGTGAAATGAAATTAAAATTTTTATTTTAATAAAAATTACAAACAATAACTAAATACGCCAGTGTAAAGTAGTACAAAAATACAATATTGACAAGAATACGAGGATGTTGTGACTTGAACAAATACTTTTATCACTACTATTCTAATTCAAGCGTACAGTATTCAGAAAATGTAAAAGTAAAAAAATTAATTAAGAATGTAAACGAAAAATTACAAAAGACAAAGAAATTCAATAACAAATTTATATGCGAACTTATTTTATCTATTCAAACTTATTGCTTTCTTAGTTTTAATAATTTGTTTGAGTTTCGATAAAAATGTTCTCGAATAAAACAAAAGTAAATAAAAAGGAAAAAATAAAATTATAAAAATTAAAATAGTTGTTTTATTCCTTAGAAATCCTTGATTCGAATTTCATAGTTAGCTACTCGACAAATATCCCAGTAAAATCAGTTTGTTGCTCTTTTTATCAGTTATTAGTGGCAATTTCTTATTTTTATTTTTAAAATTTCCTTGATTTTGAAACACAATTTCCTTAGCCTTCTGCTGCATTTTACTCATACTGTTTCGTTTTTCCTAATCAGCTTTCATATACAAGTCCAATAATTTGCGTCATAAATAAATGCTTTTGTATTTAACGTATTACGAACTGCCTTGTCAATATTTTCTTTTAATATCAAATATAACATTTCATTAATAAATAGAAAGCGTATTGTACTCCCTAACACGTTATTAAATACTTATCACACTGTGCAATAAACATTTCCACACTTGAAATTTGCATTTGTGAAGCGACAATAAGGTTAATTTTTAGTGCAACACTGCAAACTTCTTTTCAACGAATCACAAGCTCTTAAATGAAAACGGACTTTGAAAAATATTTAAGATGGAAGGTAAGATTCATAACATTACGGACAACTGGGTCACAATGACTCAAAATATCGTTCTGTCGCACAATTATATAAAAAAGGAGAGAGAAACAAATTTAAAAATTTCCTTTTAGGTTAAACTGTGCGACAGATTGATATCTTGTGACACCGTGAGACAGTTAGTTATTCTTTTACTCCAGGTTTGGCAGCTATCCATTGAATTTAGAATTAATTACGTTCTTAGTAATTTTGTAATTGCTTCAGAATAATTTAGATTAAATAGAAAACCACTTTTAATATGATGTGCTCTCTACAATTACAAGCAGATGTAATTGTCCTCAATACAAATAAAATTTATTAGTTAAGCATTGAGATTGATGCAATCCTGTCAATTTGTACCCAATCACGATTAAAAACTCAATGGGAGTTGTTCACTTGTTCCATTCATATTTCCTCAGATTCACAAAGAGAAATTTTTCCCTCTTCCATTAAAAACTTGAATCCATATTAAAAAAAAATGTAAAAAAACCAAAATGTTATAAAATGTTACTGAAATACATTTCAAACCAATAAATATTTGATTTGATTGCAACGTTAGTTTGTTCAATTATTAGGTAGTGAAAAAATTCGGTTTTTTGGAAATCCAACAAAACAAAAGAATTATAATAAGTGTAAAAATATACCTGAAATCGACCCTAAAATAAATTTTGGAAAATAATATTCGAATTACAAGAACAACTGTTTAAATATTTTACTTTGTTCCTCAGCAACAATAATGTGAATAAATTAAAGGGAAAAGTGCAAAATCTCGCGGGAAAAAGGTAATTCACTATCAGGCGAATTTTATTTTAGCTCTAATTATTTGCGAGAAATTGTTTCACGACTACAAATTTTGGGAATAAGAAAATATTTTAAAGGGCGTTATGAATAAATATTCTTCCTGAGAATTTTAACTCAATTAAATTTAAATAAGTACCTGTTGTTTCGCCCAATTTTGTTCCAAACATAAATAAAATTTTATTTGTTGGGTGGTTAAGCAATGTCTATATGTATTTCATTGATGATGCTTTTTACCAAATCGTCAGTAGACTTCAACCACAGTTTTGAAAAGTTTCAAACTTCTTTACTTATTAAAAGACTATTATAAACCATCTGAGAATTATGTTAATAAATTAACTATAAAAATTCACAAATGATTAAAAAAATCACATTATAAATACTTTCATTGTTATCCAAAGGATTTCTAATTGTATAAAGGCGTAGAAAAATAAAATAGATTCATATTGAATAAAAGTTGTTTGTTGGGTTTTGGTTTGTGTAAGTTTCATAGCCTACTACACTTATTATAATGTGATTTTTTTAAATCATTTGTGAATTTTTATAGTTAATTTATTAACGTAATTCTCAGATGGTTTATAATAGTCTTTTAATAAGTAAAGAAATTTGAAACTTTTCAAAACTGTGGTTGAAGTCTACTGACGATTTGGTAAAAAGCGCCAATGAAATGCATATAGACATTGCTTAACCACCCAACAAATAAATTTCATATTATAATAGTACAATGACAGTATTGTCAAATTCAATATTGTCAATTGACAGTATGTCAAATAGTTGATTTATTATAAATAACATTTTAAAATTCTTTCTTGTCTTAAATATTATAATTGAGCGACAGAAATATATTTTGTGGTATTGTGACACAGGCAGAAGCGTCGACGTTGTGACTCTGAATTTTCAATTCATATCCGGTTTTCAGTCAGAAATTTTTGGACTGATGAAGCCACCGAACTTCAAATTGATGCTAAAATGGGTGTATGTAAGAAAAAAAGTATGTGTGGTCTTATGAGAACGACGTTTAAGAGGATTCACGGATCGATTTCAATCATCTCTTGGCACTTAAAAACCACGCCGATTACCTTGAACCGGGTCAAAATAGGTTAATCTTTTCCCGAGATATCGTGAACGAAAAAATAATATATATATATATATATATATATATATATATATATATATATATATGTCTGAAATTATATATCTGATTGGTTAGAGGTCCCAATTCTTTTATAGTAACCAAAAACTACATGAATCATAGCTTATCACATGGGAATCGGCTGATTTGAAATTTAAAATAATAGGGTTTTAGCTCGAACACCTCAAAAGCATAGAATAGCACAAAACCCAAGTTACGATAGTTTTGCGGGAATTCACAGAAAACGTACTTTACGAGAAGAGAACTTTTTCAGAAACGTACTTTTGAGAATTAATTTTTTAAAGAGGTGCTTTCTTCATATGATAATTTTTAAGAAGTACTTTTTGGAAAAGTACTTGTTTACGAAAAGTACTTTCAAACACAAAAACAAACTCTTTAAAAAAGTGCTTTTTAGAATAGGTATTTATTTCTTTGAAAAGTAAATGCTACTCTCTTAAAATAAACTTTTTTCAAAAGGTACTTTTTCGAAAGAGTACTTTTTTTTGGAAAAGCTGAAACTTTAAAGAAGTGAAGCCAGGCTTACATAAATAAATATTATTATTGTTACCCCAAGCCCACTAACAAAGTAGCAGGTAATTTCCTAGTACAATCATATATAAAAGGATTTGGAAAACTATCTGTAGTTTGAAGTCTTTATCTCAAAAAGTTTAGCAGAAAAGTAAATGAAACGTTCACATGTACTTAAGTATAAAATTCAAACCATAAAAGTTGGACTTAGGTATGATGGTACAAAAAATTCAGAAAAATGGGACATGAAGAAAATAATCAAACGGTAACACGCGTATTAAAACAAAAAAAACGTATTAACATCAGGTTGATACAGTTCTCGGATTGTTTTTCACAATAAAATTTGTGTAAATAGAAACTGTTATCACATTCAACTAGGCCACCTAAAAAGTGGTGACAAACAATACACATGAGCACTGATGATGAAAGTGTTGCGACTTTCGAAAACAGCTGTTCTGCTCCGCTGTGTAAGTTGAAAAAAACTGATGTTGACTTTCCTGTGTCCCTAGGAATATTTATCAGCATGTCCTTCTGAGATTTTAACTAAGTTAGAACAATTTAGTCTATATAAATATTAATATAGCAAAAATAAAATGTTCATTAAAATAAAAATCACGTAAATGAAAGTAATTTTGTTTCAAATGTCCCACTGTATGGTTATTTAAACTTGCCAGAAATAGCTTCAGTTTGCGTTTTTGTTAAACCAAAATCAAATTTTATTTCCCTTTTGAAAAATCCGTCGCAATGTTTTTATCAATATAATAATTCATAATCTGATAGCTAATAATCGCCGTTGCGGTAATTATGATGACGCCTTACATTAAAATTAAATTGAATAATCTAGACATGTTGTTCTGAATAATGATTTTAGTATGCCTATAATATTTCTGCGATTGAGCATGTCAGCGTTGCTTAATAAAGATAAAACAAGAGTTCAAATAGTGTGCAAGCGCAATGATTGTAAGAACAAAATAAAAGTACATTAAAAACTCTTAAAATAAAATCTGAAAAATCGGTTGCTTTCATAGAAAAATTTATCAATAAAATAATAAGAAATATTTCTATTAAAAATTTGAATTGCGATTATTGTGAAAATACAAACTTGCAATAAATTTCTCAGCATGTGAATTTCTCATACATTTCGATTGAAACAAACACGACGTGTTCTAGCATGTAGATAAAGATATGACGACAATTGGCAAGTCAGTGAGAAAGTAAAATAAAAAGCTGTACAAAATATAAATTTGAATTTATTTAAAGTTTTGAAACAGTGGAGGCAACTGGTATATTTGCTACGAAAAGTTTCCATTACGATTTAAGTTTATTATTTTCAAAATGTTAGAAATATAAATAACATTTTATGAGCCTAAATCTGCATTCACACTTATCAAATATTTGATGAAATGAGCGTAACCACTGTATTTTGACAAACTTTTTTTTAATATATCGTGTGTAACTGAAACGATTGTGCATTGCATATGCTCATTTTAAAAATGTTTTCCTAAAATTAAGAAACAAAAACTAAAAATTCTCGGTTACGTGACCGTAGCGGTTTTGTTTTCGAAAACAATTTTTGAGTTTAGAGAGAAAGAGAATACTGCAAATTAGCTTTGACCGTAACCGGTTTGTTTATAATGCAAATTTCATGCTTGATGACAAAAAACAATTTCAAGTTCTAAAAGACTCAGTCGTTGAAGTAAAACATCGAACTCATGTCACCCAGATACCAGCATGCGAGCTGTCATTCAGTTGGTGCTAATTTTTAGTGTAGGGTATTATGAAAAAATATATATATATATTAACAACAGTGAGCATAGAAATAGCATGCAAATCCTATTTATATAATTATATATGTTTAGTTTACCTTTACAGAGAAATAACAAAAAATTCAGATAACAATTGTATTAAAAAATGACAGAATTGGATGCTGTCTTAAATAAAATATTTTTGCAAACAATTGCATGGAGACTAAAATAATTTCGAATTACTTAAGAATGCGTCGGACACCCACTGCAATTTCGAACACTTCTTGTCTGTTAGAGGCTACAAAAGTGGGTCTTGATTGCCGAAATTTCTTCGCTCTAGGTTACCTACAATGAAATAAAAATTCCCGATCGACATGGTTTTCAATGTCAAGAGCTGCTAAGTCTATGGGATCGATCGGTAACACACTTCACAAGTTTCGGAAAAACACATTTTTAAAAACAGTATCTTAATATATTGAGATTTCTCGAAATATACCGGTCCGAATCGGTTCCAATTCACAGGAAATCTAAGTTTGATTGCACTCCTAGTGCGCCAAAACTTAACCCCGTTTCACACATTAACACACACATATTAACTCGGAACTTTGAGATGTGATGAGAACTTCATTAGTTTCACCTTGAAAAGTGGAAACTTTTAAGTTTACGAATGTTGATGAGATTGGCGTAGCGGCCTCGAAATCAACACTGATCCGTTCTGCTAGTGTGATGATTAAAATGAACATTCTGAATATTTCACTCTTAATAAAAATTCAAATTGAATAAAATAAAAAATTATTTGTAAATTCGTGTGTTGGAACTTGAGCCTAAATGATAAAAATAGTTTGCTAACCATTTACATCCTTTTTTAGCATCCTTTTTATTTAATTGTTAGATATAAGAATGAATTTTTTTATTCATTCGAATATTCGATTAACAATTCGAGTAAGAAAAAAATTATAAAGTTTCTTTTGAACAATTGAGCATTTCTTATTTCTACAACCTATTTTTTTTGCCAGTTAAGAAAAGATCGTACCACAGGCTCTCTTCCTGTGCTATTAACTTGCGCTTCACTGCTTTTGTCCGGTAGCAACTTCTATTTATTTTCTCTTCTAAAATTCTATTTGTAGTTTGAGCATTTGTTTTGTTGCTACGCTCAGACTTGGTGGCTAATTCTCATTAACACCAAATCACTTAATAATTTAATTAATTTTTAGTAATAAATAAAACAATTTTATTTCTCTTTTTATTTTTGTTTTTGATAATATAAGATTCAAAAATATATTGAGTTCTCGCTGAAATCATGTTTTGCTGTATTACTGTATTCGTGGGTAAATATAAGCCAACAACAAGTGTGGGATCACGATGCCCCGTCATATGCATTCAGTTCAATTGTGGCCATAAGCGGTTCTTACAATTTATTTTTCTTGTCGCTCTATTCTATTTTGGTGACTTTTAGGCCAAAACGTAAATAGTGCAAAAAATATCTTAACAAAGTGACGAACTCGTATTGTAGCTAAGCAAACACTGACCGCATGAGAAAATTGTATTTTTTATATGTTATTAATTGTTTGTGTTAAATGTGCTTTTAATGTGTCGCGTTTTCTTGTTGTATATTGTATATAAATATGTGAGACGATCTTGCAAAAACTGGCCGAATTGTTTTCGTTTTATTATTTGTTCTTATTTTAGATTCATATTTCTTTTTGCATCAGAAAAGATATATATAATTCTAAATCTATATATAATTTTATTAAATTGTGTGTTTAAACCAGTGTGTCTATATGATTATTTTTTTTATAATTTTTAATTGCAACAATTACATATAAATAGAGACGCAATAATTTTAGAAAATTTGCTTGACTTATTTAATTCTAAATTGTAAATGCTACATTCAATATTTTCAGACAATGATAATGCATCGGATTGTACTTCATTTTATGCGGAGTATGATCCTTTCGATTATTTATACAGTGGCGGTAGTACTCAATATTCCGATCCCGTATATGAAGCTGTTAATAAATTGGATCAATCATCCGTCAGTCCAAATGGTAAGTTTTTTATAGAATTATAAAAACCAACATATTTGCAAAACATATTCTATATACCGCATACACACATAAATATATAATATTTATTTATAAATATTTGCAAAAAAAAAATTATTTGTTAAGCTAAAAAAATGAGTTTAGTACGAAAAAATGCTTCAAATTTTCGAGAACTCATTGCTAATTTTTGGCGTGATTGCTATGATAATTGCAATGACTTTTGGTTTATCTAACAAAAATATTTGTAAGTGTTTTGCAAATAAATATAAAAAAATAGTGCTATTAATAAATATTTTAAAGGAAAACGTAAAGTGTTTTATATAAACAATTTTGAAAAAACGTGCTCCTAATGATTACAAAAAATAGATAATCAGAGGAAACATGTTTGAAATACAATATCACAAATTATTAACATAATCAAAGTGGCCAGTATATAAAAAAAGATTAGAAAAGTTTTATTTTTTATATAATACTTGATGGCAACTCATTTACATTAGGTCCGTTCCAAGTAAATAACAAAACAGTCTGACTAAGTAAGAAAGATATCACTTTTTGAATGTCCCAAAATTGTCGAAAATTGCTGGATTGCAAAAAACCATAATTGCACCAAAAATAATTCACACAAAACAGTAGCAATTTATTTAAGACTAATTCCACTAGATGAATTCAAGAACGAAGTCTTGAACTCTTTTTTTAACTTCGCGTGAAATTAAAATTTTCTCTTCCGAGTTATACTTTTACGAATCATTTTGACGGTCGAGCTAATCGCCCGTTTGTATATTTGTGAGCATTGTAAAATGTTCGGTAGTGATCAATCGTATTTAAGTCTTCCAAATTTTATTTAGCGACACATTTTGATGATTGACGACTGTTGCGAAATTATTATTTCATTATAATCATATTTGTCTCTTGCAAATGATGGCTTTCCGATTTTTTTAAAGTTGTTGCATTTTTAAAATGGATTTTTACTCTCTATGGAGATAGGTTGTTTGAAGTAAGAACTAGAGAGCCCCTTAAAGCAAATCGCTTGAAATACCCTAAATTTAAATGATGGAAATGCGACATCTCGTGTTATTAATTGAATCGTCGTTCTGACTGCGACAAATTCTTCTATGGCAGAAAATCCTAGCCCAGCGTGCAAATCAGGCTAATGTGGGTCAGCCTCCATGGTATTCGTGATATGGAATTCGATATCTATAGTGATTTCGATCCGGTTGTCATATTGCCGCCAATACCGACAATAATAATATCACAATAAGTTAAATATCTAATAAAGATGCAAGTATGTAAAATTTGGGAAAATTTATGTTCGAAAGACTTACAGAACAAAACGATACTTATGAACTGTAGCAATATATTGTGTCAAAAATAACCCCTATTAGAAACTTACAAATTAGTTACGGTCACATTTGGATAAACATTGGCAAAAACAAAAAAAAAAAATTCAAATGAAAAACATTTTAATTCAGCCAAGTATTTGTGCCCGTACTTTAAGCCTTTAGAAACGGTTATTTTGTATTACAAAATTTTCAAGAAAATTAAATAAAAAAGTACCAAAATAAAAAAAATTTAATATCAACTAAAATGTAACGATCTCATGAAAGTGAATTTGCACACCCTTTTTTTAGCACTAAAATAATATAGATTTTGTATTTCGTATTCCCTTGGGGATACCTTTTTCCATTGTTTTCCAAAGATTAACTAATTGCTTAAAGATACAAAAAATCAAATAGATTTATAGCGAATAAGCGTTATTAATTGCGTTTTGTATAAATTTCAAGGTCTGTGCTTATGCTTGTGTAATTCTTAATTGATTTTTGAAAGTTTGTGCATAAGCTAATAGGTTTCGTCATTTTGGAATTAGGTTGAAGTCGATTCGGTGTAGTGATTCGGAAGTGATTCGGTGTAAGAACCAATAAAATACTGGCATTTGAAAACATTTAACCACACAAACAAAACGCTTATATACAGGGTTGGCGAAATTGGCTGCTAAATGATAAAATTACTCACATAACAAAAAGTTTGAAAATGTTTACCATGAAACGCTAAATCTTGAACAAAAAATTTTTATTGTGAAAATTTAGCATCAAAATTTGGGACGTTTTACTGTATGACTTCGTAAAATTCGCACATATTTTCCTCGTAACCAGGCTAATAGACCAAATCAATACGCTCTTGGTGCCCATAATGATGCACAGCTGTGCTGGGAATAAGCAATTAGCATAAACTCGTCAACGTTCGCAATAACTGGGCAACCATATTTTGCATAAAGATCTTGAGTTTCACGTTCAAAAAGCTTAACTCGTTCAAGAAAGCCGGCCGACCATTGTTTGCGTTAGACGTATGTATGTGACTTTGCTGTTTGGAAAACTAAAAGAAAACAGCACACTTTCCAACAAAACCATCTTTACTGATGAGTCCATTTTTTAATTAACCAAAATTATAAGCAAACAAAATTGCAGCATAAGGGGCTCAGAAAATCCAGAAAAAGTATTGGAAAAACTATTACATCCAAAGAAAGTGACAGCGTTGTGGGGTTTATGCTTAGATAAAGCTATGGTCCTAATGTTTTCGAAATTGAGCAAAGAAATACCATCACCGTGAATAATTTTTGTGGCCATAATAGGTTTATGTTGACATCAGTGACCTTTCAGCAAGATGGTGCCACAAGTCACACAATCGGCCACAGAATTCAGTTATTGCATGAGAAATTTCGAGGCCGCGTAATTTCTCGATTTGGCGATGTCAATTGGCCGTCTCGTTGTTGTGATTTGACGTCGCTGGATTTTTTCCCTGGGTTAATTTGAAAGGCCGGAATCGCTTTAACAAACCACAAAAAGCTGACCCTCTGAAAGACAGAAGTCATCGTGGCATCGATAAGATAAGCCAAGCTTTGTGGCAAAATGTTTCTAAAAATTTTGTTAAACGACGGAATATATGCCGGCATGCTAGAGGCATATATCCATATGCCCGATATCACATTTTATTACTAATTCCGCCCATCCGTTATTTACCAAATTATTGTTTATTGTTGTGCTTAGAATTTGAAAATATGATAAGAAACGAAATGAAGGAAAAACGAGTAAATATGCAATGGCTATTTGTAATAAAAAATAAATGTTTGCTATTTTAATTTATTAATATAAATATGATTTTCTTCGTCGTTTATGTGGTACACAAATTTTACCACCCTGGGTTTTCAATGTTTTTGTTATTCTGGTTTCAGGCATTTTTCTTATCAACAGAACAAATTTTGAAATATCGTTCTAACTTAAGCATAAATTAAAAGTGACTTAACCATAACACCACAACCATAACGGTAACATTGTTTATTTACATTTCGGTGTTGTGGGTTGGTCGCGTCTAATTTAAGCTTAATTAGCAGTTTCTTGAAGCAGTCATAACTGTTTCGTTGTTTTATGTTTTGATTTATACCTTATGACTACCATTTGAATACTCCAAGTCTAAAGTATACTAATTTCTCGAAAAATAACCAAATATTTTTTTCAGTTTCCTCCATTAGTTGGCAGCCCGATAACAGTCCTGACATTAGTGAAAAGCACGATTTACCGCTACGTTCTAGTGGCTCAGGCTCACCACCACCGCCTTTGCCACCACGCAATAGTGGCGGGAATAACACTGGACTCAGCACCTCTTCATACAATACCTTTACCAGAGACTACGAAACATATACACCAGTATTAAATACAAGTAACGTGTTGGATCGGAGAAAAACTGCGTCTCGTCTTTATGAAATTGTTACGGATCAGCGTACAGTCGATTTAGAACTCCTGGATTTCTATTATATGGTCAAAGAACTCAGGCAACGTTATCCTTATGATGACGACGTAAATAATGTGGGCCATATTATAGCATCGGAATTTAATTATCATTATCCATTGGAGACAAGTATTAAAATTTTAGTACATCCGTCATTAAAAGCTCTATTTCCCAATGAAGAAACCGCTTCATGCGATAAAGGACAATTTAAGGGCTATGGAGCGCCCATACAATTCACCTGCGACAGTAAGCTTTGTTAAATAAAACTTGACAAATATTTGTGCCTTAATAACAAGCTTTTTTCAGTCAACACTCCTGTTGAAATGGTCATTAGTCAAGCATTTTATTCATTGGAGGGCCAAATAAGAGGTAGTGTAGATGATTATGCGGTACGACCCATAGGTGTGGCCGAATGGCTATCAAATTCCTCCAAATTAAGTCAACTGGAATGTGTTCACAATAGTTTAAAGCTAGAGAAAGATGTGCAGTTGGGTTTGTGTTTAAGAACTGATGAAAATATGAAAGTTATTGCCCGCACCCAAAGAGATGATAAAAACGAATGTGATATGCGTCCAGAAGATGTGTTGCCCAATGAAGTAGCAACCACTATTACCTATGAAAGCATGATGATATTAATAGGTGAGTAAAGAAGAAACTGTTTCAAAGGTTTTTAACAGCAGACAAATTTTGTTTTCCGCATCCTAATTAAGAAACCTTGGAAACCGAAATCGACAAATTGGAATCAGCTGCCAGTGATAGTAACTCGCGAACTGTAATTTCCTGTTCCGGTGTTGTACAGGGAGTTAAAGCAATTTGTGCCTTATTGGGTTCCATAGATACATTGGAACTAGCAGACTGTGTAACTAAATTAAAAAAAGTCTGTGAAGACAATCAACCTAAATATACAAGTTCCTCCTCTGCCAATCCGGAAATTATCACCGACTGTGGCGACTACGCTGAAGTGTGCTTAAGACCACGTTCTATTTTGGAACAAATTAAATTAAAATGTAATCAACTAAGAGATGCTGTACAAGAACTCATTGAATTGTATTCAAACGTATTCAGAGTGGGGTTTTCGGTCAAATCTTTGGATTATTCAATAAGTGAGTAGCTAAAATAAGTTTACAACATAATTAACTATTACTTTATTGAATATATTTATATAGTGAGTTTGGGGTTCGAATCTCCATACTTTTGAACTGATGTTATTATACAGAAATTGTTGCATTACTGTTGGTGTCAATTTTCTTCGCGGTTCATTTCCTTAGATTTTTCTTGCAATTTTGATCAAAGAATAGTGTAGAGTATATTACGTCAGTTATCTCTGTCTCCATTATCAAGGAATATTAACAATTTAAAAAAATTTTCATACGAACTTGAACTCAATTAACATTTTCATTGAATTGAGTATGATTTTTAAATAGAATGGATGTGCAAAGTTCTATTTTCAGTTAAAACAAGCACTGAAAACGGCACGTTGTCGAACAAGTAATTTTATAAATCGTATACCGACGGAAGAAAAGTACAATAAGCATTTGCATTGAACTGAATTAATACAGTATAACTATAAATACTAATAATTATTTAATTTCGAAATTCTTATTTGAAGCACCAATACATGTGTCCTATGTTTCCAAGTCGATTGTGGTTAGCATCAACTGTTTACATCGGCCGCCACCACTATGGCGTTATGATAATTATTCACTGGGTGTACAAATCAACTATGGTACACGTTTTATTTCTGATCCAGTAGTGACAAAATGTTCCAATGATACTACGGGAGGTTTATTTCCCCGCCTTAAGTTCTCATCCTGGATAACATTCGAAAAGAATCCTATTTGCACTTTGCCGCGAGAATCTCGTTTAATTTTTGTTTTATACGGAACTAAAGCAGCGGAAAATGAGCAGAATAATGCCGAGAATGTTGAGAGAAGACAAATTACAACAGAGCTGGGTTGGTGTGCTATTCAACTGTTTGATTATAAACGTGAAATGATTTGCGGTTCATATTTATTGTCGATGTGGCCGGCTACAACAGATAAGTTCTTGGGTCCGGCGCCAGCACGTGGCTGTCATCCACAGCCCGATTTTTGCCCGGTTCTAAGTATAGAAGTACCACCTTATGGTGGGAAAATAGAATTTCCAGAACCTTTGGCAAATCCACCACCAGCACCAAGGTAAGCAAGCAGTTTAACTAAACATTGTAATTGACATTTTATGTAATTTAATATATTGTCAAGGTACGATTTCAATTCATTGGATACTAATCTGCAGCAAGAACTGTTGGATACTGCCGAACAGGGTTATCCGGGAGCCATCGATAAACGAGAAGTTTTCTGGGAGAAACGTTTGTATTTGCAAAATATTCCTCATGCTTTACCAAAAGTATTACATGCTGCCCATAGTTGGGACTATGCTAGTCTTATGGACTTACATTCATTGTTGTACTCATGGTCGGCCTTATCACCTTTGCAAGCCTTAGAACTGCTATTGCCACGCTATCCCGACGCTAAAGTTAGGGAAAGAGCTGTAGAATGGATATCTCATTTGCCTAATGATCAGCTGGTTGACTATTTACCACAACTCATACAAGCCCTTAAACATGACACTTATGAAGCTTCTGCAATGGCTAGATTTTTACTATGCAAATCCTTAGAATCTCCTCGTATAGCACATCATATGTATTGGTTGCTAGTGCATAGCTTGCCCGGAGATGGTCCTCAAAATTCTATAGATGCTTCTTCAAGTAACTCGCTCGATATGGATGATTCGCTGATAACACAGGCACGTTATTATCGCCGAAATAAAATGATGCTCCGAGCTTTGTTGGCCATATGCGGCGAGAAGTTGTCGAAGAGATTCTTGTTACAGAATTTGATGTGTAGGGTAAGATATTCTTATAAAACTAATTCGTTTTCGTGAATAATCAATTGAATTATTAAATTTAAGAATTTGGCAAATATTGCTGAAACGGTCAAAGAAGCCAAGGAATCCCTACGTCAAAAATTCTTATGCGCCGGCATGGACAGCGTCAATCAAGAACTGTTAGACAAACCCACTTCTTTACCTTTGGGTCCAGAATTGGAGGTTACTGGTGTCAATGTACGCAGTTGCAGTTACTTCAATTCGAACACTTTGCCTCTGAAAATTTCTTTTATAGGTCCAGATTCTGAAATATTGCCAGCCATTTTCAAGGTAATATAGTGTAGCAAGTGAAGTCTCATATGAAACCATTAGTTTCTTAAATTATATTCTCTTAGCAATAGATATATTTTTCAATTCGCAAAAGGAAATATTCTTTTTTCACCCGTTCTGTATTCGCGGCTGTAATATATATTTATATTTTTCTGTGTTTCATTTGAAATGAAAATAATGTGAAAATGTGCTAATAAAATTAGTAGCGGTTCTAACCTATTAGTGCAAAGGTTACATAAAGGGAGCTACGAGTAGCGTCCTGTGCCTTTTAACCTAACCTACATACATTGGCAACGAAAATTGGCATTATATACATTTAGATTGAAACACAGAAGGTCCGTTCTGTATTCATTTGTAATAACTTATTCAATTTGTAGTCTGGCGATGATTTGCAGCAAGACATGCTTACCATACAACTCATTCGTGTGATGAATAAAATGTGGCTCGCTGAAGGTTTAGATTTAAAAATGGTTACTTTTAACTGTGTTCCCACCGGCTTTAAAAAGGGCATGATCGAGTTAGTTTCAGATGCCGAAACTTTGAGAAAAATTCAAGTGGAATATGGATTGACTGGATCGTTTAAAGATCGGCCTATCGCTGAATGGTTGGCCAAACAAAATCCTAGTCAATTGGAGTATCAAAGAGCTGTTAAGAATTTTACCGGTGAGTAACAAAGTAAACTTTTAATGACTTTATCTAATAAACATCGACATATAATCGATTTATTTTATAACTAGAGATAAGAAATATGCATATTCAATAGCATATTAATTTTCTGAGCGACTTCAGATCTAGTAAGAAGTTAGACATTTATTTTTCGATTTTCTGGAACATTTCTGAATCCAGTGATGTGTTTTGTTATATATAAACAATAATATATCATCATCTTAAATGGAAACTGAAGTAACTGTAAATTTCGTTTTTGATTATGCAAGTTTTTAGATTCCTACGATGAAGTTAACAACTTTATTAAGGAAACTGATGTAATTACCAATGTACCTATTTCTTACTGTGTGAAAGAATATAGGAGGAAATTCTTTGCACAAATCTGCTTTAGCTTCAGCAAAATTTTTGTAATGATGGTAGCTTTGAAATATTAGTTGTAATAAATGAGATTAATTCTATACATACATAAGTGTGAGATTTGTTCCTCGTGATTTATTTTTTACTTCGTACTTTCGTGTAAAAAGTAATAAAAAACATATGAATTTGTATGTCAATGAATAATATTTCTGTAAACAATTTCTAAAGTGGTAATTGCGAGATTTGCAAATAAAAGAGAAAGCACTCCAAGACCAGCAGAATGGTATTTCATTCCAAAATTTATTAGTTTGTAATATCATACACTTTGTTTTAGAATTCCTTTTAAAGGCATTTTTTATAAGAGTTCTCCATATTTGGTTAAAAAAAAACATTTATTTGAATGTAGTTTTTAGTTTTAACATTAATATAATAAATTCTTTTTTTTGTAGAATTAAGTTTTAGTTGTAAGTATAATTTTTTAAGAGATATACTCTCATAAAACTGCTAGTCCCGGGAGCAAGGGTATTTTCATTCCAGTTAAATTTCAAATTTTTATTTTATTTTTACTCTTCTAGTTGAGTTTGGTACTGTAATTTTCATTTTAACTATTTAAGACAATACATACATCATAATATTAAATGTTCCCTTTTTTAATTTTATTTTTATTCAATTAAAACTTTGTTAACATAAAGTCTCAATAAAATTAAACCTTAAACCTTAAAATTCTTTACCATTTTTTTAAAATCAAATGTAGAAGTTTATCAAAAATTAGAAGTTTTATTAAAATGTCTTGGAATGTTTACTAACTTTTCATTGATAATGTTTGTACAATTATAAGTTGTAAATCAAAAAATTATTTAAGTGCAGTCACGTCTTCTGTTCCAGAGAAAAGCAACTCAAACGGAACTTAAACTTAATATTAAGAAAAATATAAAAGGTTTCGAAAAAAATTGCAAATACATAATACTTATTTATTTAATAAATAATACTTAATTATTTATTTTATAACGACTTTTTCTTCTGTAAAAAACAAACACCCGTTTGCATATAAGGTTATAATATGTATGTACATTCAATTTGTTTCAAATCATGTTTCATGTTTCGTCAAAAAATTCAGATTTTGATCAGAAATATGATATATCAACGAAATTATACACATAAAAGATCTTTCAAAACTTTTATTATAAGTGGCGATTTAAATTTTTAGTGAATGTGTGCTTTTACAGCATGGTTTTCTCAAGTATTATATTTTTCAAAACTTTTATTAAGAGTGTTGAAATCGATTTTTAGTAAATATTTTTTTTCCTCAGTATATATTTACATATTTTAGACTTAGCTGTACAATTATTTGACTCGATTTCCAAATATTTTGTCTTATTTTAATTTATGTAGGCTAATTAAAAGAATTATATTAAGATATGTATTGAAAATTGATTATAACTACATTGTATAGTATCATGATACCATTTAAAACTAATTTTAAAATCATTGCAGTATTTTATTTGAAATAGTTTTCTTCTAAAAAGTCCATTAACTTTTAATTTGGGCAGTATAAATGATTGTTAGTAACGATTTTCCTCGATGATTACTAAACAATAGTTGGTAATTTACCTATACATAAACAAATGTTCGAAATCGGTTCTTAGTTTATCGTTATATTATTTTTATAAAGTTTCTTCGGTTGAAGTTTAAATAATTTTTAATTAACTTTAAAATTGTTATTCTATTTTTTGTGCTGCAGCAATAGCAATTTTGCCGAAACTTTTAAAAATCGATAATAATTTGAAAGAAAAAAAAAATATTTTTATAAAGTCTTTGGTTTTCTTAATTCTTTAAATATCTGTCTGATAATATACTAATATCTTTCAGTTTCCTGTGCTGGCTATAGTGTGGCTACTTATATATTGGGCATTTGTGATAGACATAATGATAACATTATGTTAAAGACGTCGGGACATTTATTCCATATAGATTTTGGTAAATTTTTAGGAGATGCACAAATGTTTGGCAATTTTAAAAGGTACAACCAAACATATTTTCAATAATTTCCTTTATTAAATTAAATAAACTTTATTTTTTCCAAACAGAGATCGCACACCTTTTGTGCTTACCTCCGACATGGCCTATGTGATTAATGGTGGTGATAAACCATCTACAGATTTTCATTACTTTGTTGACTTGTGTTGTCGTGCCTTTAATACAATACGCAAACATGGTGATCTATTATTACACATGTTGGCTCTCATGGCTACAGCTGGCATACCAGGTGTTACAGCCGATGCTGTTACATATGTACGCAAAGCCTTATTGCCATCACAATCGAATCCTGAAGCAGCTGCCTCATTTGCTAAAATGATACAATTCTCATTGAAAAGCTTATTTACACCATTCAATTTCTTTTTGCACAACTTAGCACAAATGCGTTTTAGCAATGATGAGGGCAGTGGTGAACTGTTATCGTTTGTTCCTAGAAAATATACGTAAGTTGTGAGACATTCTTGACCAAGATATGTTTCTAATTAAGATACATGACTATTTTTCCTTAGAATGCAACAAGATGGGCGCTTAAAAAGTGTGGCTGTTGTACGTTGCCAAAAGCATTACGAAATGGAGAAGTTTTATACGTATATATTACGTGTGACGCGTCACGGCCAAACCGACCCGACACATTTGTTCCGTTCCTATAAAGAATTCACCGAATTTCATCAAAAGTTATGTTTACATTTTCCATTAGCCAAATTGCACAGGTGAGTGAGCAAAAAATTTATTTGCTATGCTTTCAAGTATTTAAAAAATCGACAAGATATTAAACTTTAACAAGACTCTTATATAAATTAGTACTGTATATGTCAGATTTTTCACACATTTTATTGAAACTGCTAGAATATATTAGAACTAAGCATTTTTGCATATATACCTTGGTTATCTTTTGATCATTTTGTCAAGTTCGAAATCGGTTTTTCTAAAATACTTAAAACTTTGTAATATCATGGTATATCACGAAACATAAATAACACTATTTTAAGGTCCTGATTCAGACCTCAAGATGTTTGAATTGTCTTGCAAGCTGAAATCGGCGCATATTTATATTTTTAGCGCCAGTAAAGCGCCTATTTCTGGTATAAACCGTATATACACTAGTGTACAGTAGGCTAATTCTGGATATCTATTAATGATTGTTTGGTACCAACACTGGCAATCACATTGCGGGTTACCGAACTGTAGTCTTTTTTGAGGGAACAAACAGTAGCTCCAATTTGTGCTCAAAAATAAAAAAAAAATCAGAAAACGGCTACAAAATCAGTTTATTGCTGATACAATTCTCGTATACCATTTCAAAATAAAATTTGTATAAAAGCTGTTATTATATTTTACAAAGCTACCTAATAAGTGGTAATAAGCTCAAATTATTTGTGCAGTTGCGTAGAATGGACACATGGAATAATTATCCCGTTTTTCGGAATTAAATATGTCACTAGCCTATCAAACCATTAAAACGTTTTCGACTTTGATCTATATATTGCCAGTTAAAAATAAAAAAAAAAACATAAAATTTAAAAAATCGACTTGACAAGAACGCTTTAAGTTATTAATCAAAATCAAACTTTCTGCAGTAGACGTTGCCTATTACTTTAAAAGATATTTAGATTCGATTTTGTATATGATAAATCATATTTTTTTGAAGACTGCTTACGATATTTAAAAATTGGTTCATTATATCACGAAGTATTCTAGTTATTTAAAGTTCCGATTAAAGTATTCAAAAGATACGATTATGTAACACGTAGCCACATACATGCATACATCCATATACAGATGACCTCAAAATGCTGTGAAATCAGTATGAATCCAATAACTTTCTATTTTTATAGTATAAAGTTAAACCATTTCTCTTTCTTATTTTCAAAATATAAAGTTTTATTTAATTTTTGAGAAAATTATTTATGGATAAAGAGGAAAATATTTTTAGCAACTAAAAACAATTATTTAATAGACATTTCCTAACACAAACTAAGCCTCAGTACTTTTGTGAGCGTCACTGTTTAAATTTAGAAATGTCTGCTTTGGCTTTTTCGTCGATGTGTCAGGTTTCCTGTCATATATGGAACGTGACTTAAAGCCATCCATATCGGCACGAACTTCTTTGGCTCGTTGTATAGCCAATTGGGCCATGGGATTGCGATAGGCAGGCTTAGGTGTAGGCGTATTACAAGACGACTGCGGTGGAGAAACTTTAGTGTGTGCAGAATTACTTTGCAATTCCTCAGTCATGCTACGATGTTTGCGTATGGCCGACCAGCTGTCTTCAAAATCATTACCTTCGCGAGATATTTTGGAACCAAATAATGATATTTCCATCGGTGACAATGCTATTTCAGTATTATTATTTCTCTTAGACACGCGTTGCATGGGTTGCGGTGGTATAGGCGGCGGCGGTTTGTCATATATACAATCATCATCGTCGTAGTTCGAATCCTCTTCTGAACAATTTTTGCTTTCTCTGGCCGGTATGACCCGCTCATCGGTCTTAAAATCAAAAGTAACTTTACTTTTACGTGGCTTCGAGTGTATATCTTCTTCTACTTTATAATCTTTGAGTATTGATGTTGTGCCATTTAATTCAGCATCAGTGAAAGTTATTTTAATCTCTTCTGGAGATTTCGTTTGTTTTTTTAATATTTCAAAATTTTCCCAATCATCTTCTATAGATTTGCCAAAGCCCAGAGGCTCTTGTGGATTATTTGTCGGTGAGTTTTGTAATTCATCTTTAAGCTCTAGAAAATGGGCTTCATTCATCTCACATGAATGACGTATTTTGGCGAATTCTTCTTCGAAATCATGGGCAACATCGTGCTCAATATCCTTTTCCATTTCTTGCCATAAGTGGATATCAAAATCCTTGTTATTATCATCAGCATTTAATGCGTGAAATATGGGTGCAGGTTGATCTAAACATTTGAGCTCCTGTTTGCGAACATAACCAGTAGGCCTTCTTTGTTTGAGTTGCTCATTTCCAAATTCTGTAATACCATCTTCAGGTGAATTTTTGTTCAGTTGGAAATTTGCACGTTTCTCTGTTTCCTCTTTTCGTAAAAAACCTGTTGGTCTCCTTTGACTTAGGGCCTCATTATTCTTGGTTTCGTTATGGAAATTTTCACTATCTACTTGAAAATTTACTTGCTTTTCCAGTTTGTTAACCTCTTCCTTTGTCACGTATCCTGTTGGTCTTCTTTGGTTTAGCAGTGACTCGGATTTATTTTCTAAATCCTTGAAAGTTTCATCAATTTCCGCAAATTTCACAGTGGGCGAATTAATTTGAGTTTGGGAAATTTCGACATATTCTGGATGTTTTTGTTTGTCTGGAGTAGCTTTCTCAGTTGTTACTTCCGATATTTCTAATTGCTTTATGTAACCTGTTGGTTTTCTGTGCTTAATATCACAACTCGAAATATCTTGTTCATCTTTAAAATCGGCAGTATCAGCAAATTTACGTGTCATGGAAGTATCTGGATAATCGTAAGTTTCTTTACCATTAAGAGGTTTCACAAAACCTGTTGGTCTTCTTTGATTGAGTGTGAACTTTTCAATTTCATCCTCGGAAATATTGCTGTCCGCAAAGTTGACTTTGTGTGCTGGAATTTCGACTATTTCAACAGTAGAATAAACTTTATCGGTTGAATTTTCTCTCTTGACTGCAACGTTTTCTTCATAATCATCATCGGACTCATCACTAAATGTTACAAAATATTCATCTCTCCTCACATATCCAGTAGGCCTTCTTTCTTTTATTGCTAAACTATTATGCTCCTTCTCATCGCCAGAGTTGTGTGCCGCTGAAGAATCAAATGTTACTTTGCACTCTTCTCTGGTCATGAAGGAACGTATCTGGTTGTAAAACTTGTTATTAAAATCTTTTCTCCATTCTTCCATGTCTTTTACATCTGGCGGTTCAGGCCAATCTCTTACAAAACCCGTTGGACTTCTCTGTTTGACGTCCATTTGATTTTCAGTTTCAGTAAAATAATTGCAAGAATTCTCGCTGAAATTTGTCGTACCGAAATCGCCATTTTCTTCTAAACTGTTTTGTGTATCTAAGCGTTGATTATTAAATTTTCTAACATTTACTTTTGGCGTTTCTATTTTCTCCTCGAATTGTGGCCAACTTGTGAATTGATTGTCGAAATCTTCTGTAAAACTTATTGATTCAAAGTTATCAGATTTCGTAATACACCTCTCGTGATTTTCTTCCTTAACTTCTAAAGTTTGTATGAATTCATTAACAGATTTGAATTTGGTGACAATTTCTTTTTCAACATCTGGAGAGTTCTCAACAAATTCCGTGGGTACGTGTAATTCAGTAACGAATAATTTTTTCGGTTCTTTTACAAATTCAGCACTTCTATTCTCTTTGGCTAAAACACATTCAGTTGTCGATTCTTTTTCATTATTTGAACCGCTTTCGATAAATGCGGCAGGCCTTCGCTCCTTAACGGCACGAAGGTTTTCATCAATTTCATTGTCAGCATAAGCTTCGAAGTTAGTGATATCTTTTGATATATTTTCTGTCTTCTGTGCTTCAACCTGTCTTATATCTTTAGTGTTCACCTTGTGATTAACAAAATCATCTTCTTTATAATCCAAATCTTCCCATTTATAACAAGTTTTCTCGAAATTATACTCTTCATCGACTTGGACAACAGGACTTTCATTTAAGTCATTATTATAAATGATGCGTCCATTTCTTAAAGCCTTTAGATCAGGTTCTACGCCAGAACTTTCACAAATACCTCTGTCTTGACTTCTAAAGTAGATTTTATCTATCTCTGTGTTTAATTCGCTTTCATAGTGTTCTTGTAAATCGCTATCAACTTCCTCATACTTTATATAACCTGTAGGTCTACGCTCTCCGAATGTTTCAAATATTTTCGGTTCGTCATAGTCATCGATTTTGGTTAAATCCTCTTTTGGGCTAGAAAACGCACCCGGCTTTTTCTCTATAACCTTGGGATGTTCTGGAATAGTTATAGACTGAGATGATTTCAAAAACTTCTGGGATTTTTCGGGCTTTGTAATCGCGGAACTGCTGCGATTTAAACGCAACGGTGGGGTGGGTATTTCCATAACTTCATTATTTAATGTTCTGGGCTTTGGAACTTCAGATTTAATTTCTTTCAATTTGAACTGTCTTTCAAATTCTTCAAACGTTAGAGTTATTTTTGTATTGATCTCCGGCATTGCTGTTAAATCGGACGATGAGCCTGTAGTAAGAGATGGCGCAACAATTTCTAAGTCTTCAAAGGCTGTCGAATGTACCTGGTCTCTTCTTTTAGTACGCGGTGGCGGTAGTATAAGAGACGATGAACTTTCCGATAATTGTCGTATGCGTACCGCTAAAAGTTGTTAAATGTCTGATAATATATTTATTATTGTAAAGTTTGAATGTTTGAGGACTTACGTGGCAGTTGGAGGGGTCGTTGGATTTCAACATCATCTTCACGCTTTTGACGAAAAACTCCATGAACTTCAACACTGTCGTATATCTGGAAGAATATTAAAGACAGTGGAAACTGTTTTTTAATCGGAAGTAAAATTCATATATTTTTATATTTTTATTATTTCAAATATTTTATATTTTAATTATTTTAAATTTCATTAAATTTTATATCGAACAGTAGTTGAATTTTGCTACAATTGAAAAGGGAAGTTTTGCTCATTTATTGCTAATAATCACAAAATTGCAAATAATAGTTGTGTTTGTAATAAATAGTTTTCGGAGTATTTAAATGAAAGTTAATTTTTAAAGTAGTTTTTGTTGTTTAAAAATAAATGTTTTTCCCCCATTTTATGTTTTATTCACTTTCCATATTTGAAAGAAATATAAGCAAAAATGTAGTTTTTAAAAAAATTTAAATTAAATATGTTTGTTTGAGATCAGCCCTATTTTATTTGCTGCGAGAAAATTACAGATTTACATCCGATGATTTAGTATATTAAGTTCAAGTTCGCTAACTTATTTTGTTATAACATAAATTTCAATGAAAGAAGTTCTGCCTGTAAGGAAATGTTGGAACGGATAAATCAGTATGTATTTTACCTACTATTGATTTTATGAATTGTTGCTTATATATTTTTAGAATAAAAACCCACGTCATAAGTTAATTATAATAGTTTATTTGGACATTAAAGAATAATTTCTTTGGGTCGGAAGAAAAGGTTCATTTTCAGTAATGAAATGATTTTTGTGTCTGCGTTTCAAATAATTAGCCACATCAGCCGTTTTGCATCAATTGAGGAAAAATTTTTTTTTAAATATTTCAATCTTTAAGGATACGTGATTCAGTTCAGTGTGTGTATAATTATTAAAAGATAGAAATAAAAAATCTCAATTTTCAATTTCAAAATTGTGTTATTGATTTTCATTTAACTTTTTATTTTGCATTTGTCGAAGTCTATATTTGATATAAAGAAAATAGGGACCGCTATAATTATGACTTTTCATAATCTTTTTATTTTTTGAGCAAAAATAAAAATAATAGTTTCTTTTCGATTTTTAGAGCAGAAATAAAAATAATATTTCCATATTTAATTTTTCGAGTAAAAATATAATATATTCTTATTCCTTGTTTTTATTAAAAATAAAAGTACTTTCTTAATTGAATACACTTTTCTAGGCTAAAATTGCAGAGCCAAAGTTTATATTTTTATAATAATTATTATTATTTTATTTAGTAGAATGAACACAATTGTGGTGATATAAACTTATTTATTTCTAGTACTACTGACGAAGTTAATTTTTTTTATAAATAACATACATATAAGCTTCCTTATATAAAAAAAAATTTCAGATAATTTTCTTTTTTTCTGGAACTATCGATAAACTGCACTGTTCAAGAAAATTATTATATAAACTTTAAATTTATACAAGTAGAGAGGTGCGCGTGAGTAAATTTTAACTTTTATTAACAAATCAGTGAGGAATATAATTCTAAAGACACAAATGGCAAAGACACAATTGGTGTGAAGTATCGGAAAATCATTTTCAATTCAAATAAACTTGTTTGGAAATAAATTCAACAAAAATCAAAAGGTATTTATTGTGTTGTGGGTAAAACTAATCTAGAAGTCAGTACTTAACTTAAAGCTAAACACGAAAATCTACGTACATTTTAGGAGTAAATCTTATTAAAGTTATTATTTGAATATTTAAATTTTGAAACTAGTCAAATTTAAAATTTTTATGAAAGCTTTGAAGTATTTATGTACGAGATCTATTCGAAAACATTTTGAACTTTCAATATGCACTGGGTACTTATATTTGATTAGCGTTTTTTTCATGTTGGCATACTCGTCTCGAGCATGTGCGTAAAGTTTAAGGTATTTAGCAATTTAGATTGTTTGTGAGAAACTTAACTTTAGAAGTGTTCTGCTGTTAATCCAAGAATTTGCAGAAAATTTCGTGTAGGAAATAAGATTAAGTGCTCCAAAACACTGTAAATTGTGTGACATCGAAGTTCGTTTCAAAATTGCTGATTTTTTTTACCAATAAACCAGTCGAATTTTTGGCCAACAACAAAACCGTAGTCAAGCCCCACTTACACAATTTGTTTATGTACTTTTTTATCATACATTAGTGGCGCAGGCTTCCTGAGCTTTCAGGTTTCCATTCTAATGCAATCCTTATGTCAGGATTCTTTTGATTGTATGGTCATTCACCCCAAATTATTTGTGTATATTCCTCTATGTTCAGAATATTCTGCATATAATTTTTTAATACGCATATATTTTCTTTTATGACAAGAAAAAAAAATAAAATTCTATATTGAATTTATTTGGTATTTTAAAATTAAGAAATTTAAAGTCTTTGTTTGAAAAATATTATTTCTAATTTTGTATCCACATTTGTAAATACCTATAAACCTTTTACCTTTTTCTTCTATTAAATAAACAAAAAAATTAAGAGAAACATTTTTAAGTTAAGTTAAGAGTACGTTGATATTTTGGTATGTGTCATCCACGTAACCAGAAAATCTTATCATAATATTTTACTTTTACTCTTTATGTCTGTATTGCCCATATTTGATTGCGAGTGTTCTATATATTTATTTCTATCAATGCCAATCAGATTGAATTAATTTATATCTGTAATCTATTTTTTGTTTTCCAATAAATTAAAGAAAGAAACACCTGATTTGAACTGTAAATTGAAAATGAATAATAACACAAGTTTGCAGATCGTAAACTTTTTAGTGAGAACAGAAGCACAAAAAACAAAACATTTGCTCAAATAAAACTTATTTATTATTTCTTAACAGTGGCAAATATGTATTTGTTCCAAAAATCTTGTGAATAGTAGTTCATTGAAATAATATGAAATTAGCCAAAGTGATCAATGAGGTTTTGTTATGACTTTGATATATTTTTTTAACTTATAATTCATTTGAGTGGAAGTTTAAAATAATATCTGAAGTTATTCTAACAAGTTTTAGGTAGACGTACTCTGATGATCTGCTCTATTCAATGATCTTACTTTCAATTTTTTGTAAAATTTGAGAAAAAAATCAGCACGATTAAATTAAATTGAACAGTTAAAAAGAAAAAAACCCATTCCCAGAAATATTTTAACGGAAAAATTTGTAAATGCGTACAAAATTACAAACTCTATTTACAGAAAACAAATCGATAACATCTTTTGTTGTACTTCATTGCAGAAACCCAAGTTCAAATAAAAATAATTTGTCACTTTTTATAAAAAAGTAGTGTGTAATTCTTATTTTAAAACATTCTTCAAGTAAATATTATTATTTTTTAATACTGCTGTTACTTATTGATTGGCTTACATCGCATAGAAAACACAGCAAACAAATCTTATTCGATATGAATCTATTTCATTTTTCTGTCTTTATAAAATTAAACAGTTTTTAAATAAAAGTATCGAAAATTTGAGTGATTGACTATTTAAATAGTTTAAAATTGTTAATTGTTTCCATTAACGAATAATTCGAATAATTTATGTCGATAAAGCGATTAATCGAAAATTTATTTTCTCACATTATTAGTTTTTTATCTATAAAAAACTCATTCACTTTCTGGGCAATCAAAACTTTTCTAATTAATAATTTGATCGAAGGTAATGACTCTATTCCTAATGATGTAACAAAAACCCTTGGAGGTAGACTAAATGAAAGACGAATCAAAGTTTTAAATGGGCCTTTATATTTCTGAACTCAGGCACATTTTTTTTCGAGCAAAAATATCCTTACATATAGTGGGAAGACTGAAACTTACGGGTATAGGAATAAAATATATCTAGTGCACGTTTAGTACAGACTTTTACCATAATGATTCAGGTGAAGAAGATGAGATTTTTGACACGAATGAAAGGATTTTTTATCCGATTTTAACAAGACTTTTAAAAATATTTAAAGTGTTAAAAAATCAAAAAGATTCCAGTGAATTTTTGGAAAAGACAAGAAAAAGAATAGATAAATTGGATATACTCTGCTACGCGTTAGTTTTAAACTATCTAACGTCAACAATAAGTGAAAGAATCTATTCTACATCAAGTTTCAAGAAAAGAGTTTAATTTTTTTCAATAAGATTTAGTCTGTGTATCCTTTTTTTGAGATTATTTTGGAAGATTAATATAATACACTTTTTCCTTTTTTATTTTAACTGTTTAATTGTTCCTTTTGTTTAATTTTTATGTTACTTTTGTAATGAAATATTTATTTAAAAAAATCTTATTTTAGGTGTTATTTTCAAAGAATAATACTAAATTGTTCGGCTAATACTTGATTGAATTTTTACGCCCAACAATTACTCGCACAATCAATCACTTAATAAAAAAGTTCTATCAATTGAATAACCGACTAATTATACGCTTAAAAATTAAATTAAGAATGTCTTCCTGTATGTTTTTGTAAATAACACAAACATTTTCGTTGGGAACTTTAAAATGAAAGCAAAAACAAAAATGAGTTTTTTATTGTTGTTTCAATGTTTCAATGTTTCCCAAACAAAATTTATCTTATTTACAAAACAGGCACTAAATCAGTAATTCAATCCTAAGAATTTCAATAATTCAAAGAGTTAATTAGTTAATATTTAACAGGTTAACCGATTAATGGTTAACCAATTGAATAACGTAATAGTTAAATTTATATTTTAATTATGTGCTTTATAATGGATAAAGATCAAGTGATTTCTGGACTCGAAAGCTTGGAATTGTCAAATATCACCCATGTTTGGTATTTATTATGTATAAAATGCTATTTCGGTGGGATGATAGTTCGAAATGTGTTTCTGATACATAAAAATATTGGCCATATTCAGAGAAGAAATATATAAGTATTACAGAGGGAAAGTCAATATCAGTCACTGTGAATATCAAACTGGTCTAAATCATCTCACTATGTTTGTATTTTTTACCTGTTGCGAATATCTTTTGTCCTTTTTATACTTCTGTTGTTTGCTCCTCCGTGGCACTATTACCGGAGTGCTTCCGCCGGCAGCACCATTTTGTGTGCCGGACTGTTCAAAAGTTAAACGATGTTTAAACCACCACAATTTAATACCCATTATAGTAACCACCATACACACTAATACACCCAAAGGGGCCAGTAAACTAAAATTTTCTTTTGTGGGAAAATAGACGTTTGAGAAGTAGAAAGAATTTAGACTAATTAAACTTTGATAAAAGAAGAATGTTCATCATAAAAAAGAAGAATAATAAGAAGAGCAGAAGAAGTGTTATCAACGCATTATCAGCGCCACTATCTCAACAGTTGTTTAAAAATTTTATTTCATTTTTTTTCTTCAAACCTTGATTATGTTGAGTTGTTAAAATAATTTTAGCCATTTTTCAAGTATTCAGATTTTTTTGTATCTAACATTTTGTGTACACGTATTTTGTTTGTTTTGATTTCTTTATTTTTTCCAATATTTGGAAAGAAATAAATTTAATTTATAATGCCTTCAACGTTTTTAGTTCTTCCGCATGTAACGTTTGCAAGTCTATATTATATATTTTTAATAAAATTGTCCAAGAAAATAATACTTATTTAGTTGTTACCGTCACGGCGGGTGTAATTGTTATGACTTCTCTATAAAATATTTAATATTTTTTGTTGTTGTTTGTTATCAATTATCATATTTTTGCTTTAAAAAGGTGTTTTTTCGTTTGTTATCAATCTTTTTTTCTTGTACTTTCCGCAATTCTTTTTTTGTTTTTAATTTCAATTTCTCTTTGTTAAACATTTTCACTCTTATTATGGCCAAGTTAACAATAACTGAGTGACACAAGCTACAGTATTTTAACGTTTTGTCGGTTAATCAAACTTTGATTAACATAATATACGAACGTACGTGAATACCGTAAAGACATACACACTTTTCAAAAGTGCGAGTATTTTCGTAAATAGTTTCTCTTATTGCAATTTGATCGTAAAGTTGGGGGGTTCTTGTTAATAAAAATGAATAAGCCGATATATTTATGAATTATTCTGGTTAATTGACTTAATAATGATGATACCAATGGCAATGCCTTTTATAACAAACATACGCAAACTGTAACTCAATTTCACGGTTACTGTATAGAATAACTTTAATTGAAAAAATTTATCAACATGCGTTTTGTTAGGCAAGTGTTGTCATAATTTGTCACATAATTGGGTATTTCAATGACGAATTGATAAAGATGTATATATATATATATATATATATATATATATATATATATAACAGCAGAATAGAATTGTATCATCAAAACGGGTGATCCGTTTACTTTAACAATCCGCGTCGTACGCAGTGTGGTGGTTCATTTAGAATCCAGTGTAAACCAATTAATAATATAAAACTAATCAATCGAGCTACTAATCGATTAAAACAAAAGTCCGATTAATTGAATATCATAACAAGCAGAAAAGCAAATTACTAAGAATTCGACTAACTCGAATAATTTTTGATTGATAATATATTTATATTAAGGTAATTTATTAAATTATATTATCAACAAAAATTTAATAAAATTCGTTTAATAAAATCATTTCAATTTGGTATATGTAGTAGCCTACCACTCAGACCACAACTTGCATTTTTTAAACAGAGATTTTATTTAAAAAATGATCAACAGTTTAACAAAAGGTAGCACATGTTATTAAAAAGAAAACTTTTTAAATAAAAGATATCATGAATGCTTAATCTAATCAATAATCATATATTATGATTTATTTAAAAAAATTTGTTTTTCAAATATCAAGAGGGGTACGTCTACCTGGTTAAAAAACATTTATTTATTTTTTTAATTTGCTTGGCCAATGCTGAATTTTTATTTCCTGCCTTTCACTTCATCAATAGTTTCAAGTATAAAAAAGTTTTTGATTATTGAAAAAAATTAGAAAAAATTCCAAAAATATCCTTTTTGCTAGTAGTTGTTTGTCATAGTATAATATTTTCAAATTTAGAGAAGCATATTTTTCAATTTATCAGAAAAGGTTAAATTTCGATATTTAATAAGGGATACCTCTTTCAAAAAAACTTTTTCTTGGAAAAGGTGAACTTCTGTTAGCCCCTACTTTTTGCCAGTAGTTTTCATTATAATACATTTTTAAAAGTAGAGAACCTTATTTTGCCATTTATTGAAAATTGAAAGTTTGGTAAGGAGTATCTTTTTCCAAAAACATGTTTTTAAAATTTTCTTGGAAAATGCCGAATTTTTGTTGATGTCCACCTTTTTCCCAGTGGTTTTCATAAAAAGCATTTTTAAAAGTATTGAAGCTTATATTTCTATTTCAATAAAGCATAAAATTGAGAAACTTTTAAGGGGAACGAACCTCTTAAAAAAATAACTCTTAAAGCAAACATCTAAAAAAAATTATTTTTTGAATTGGAAAGAGGTACTACTTGCCAAACTTTGAATTTTAATCTTTTTTGTAAAGTAAATAGTAGGGTTCTCTACTTTCGAAAATGATTTATCACAGAAACTACTGGAAAAAAGGGGTGCTATCAAAAATGTATTCTTTTGCATAGAAAATTTAAAAAAAATTATATAAAAAACTAAAAAATATAGTTTTTAAATGTGATATAATGTCAATATAATTAAATATTTAAGTACGAAGTTAACTTAATAACGAAGTAGGTAATTAATTTTGGACCATTTTAAAAGATTGAATTATGTTATGATAATTTTTATGCTTATAAATATGTAAAAATAACTTCACCATAAATAAATTCAATCAGTTAATAATATATTTTTATTTTGGTATTCATATGAAAGGACTTTATGAAAAAAATTACTCTAAATAACTTACTTCCTACGCTACGCAGACAATGTTATTTAAAAACACATCAGTATTTTATGTAGAATAAAAAATAAAAGACAAAAACATTGTCAGTTATTTGCTTTATAACAAAATAAAAATAAACCCGGCTTATTATGTTAATAAATAGTTGAATTTGATTAGTAAATAAAACAAACCTGCACAATTTGTGTCCGTTATTTCTACCAAATCGTGTTTTATTACCAGTCTCATAATAAATTACTACTTTTATTCCTACTTACACTTAAAAATGATGCATTGGAAACCCTACAAAATGCATATTTTTTGCTTAATACCAGGCCACCATAAACTGTAGCAAGCACAGTTTTTTTTATTTTTCTGTATAGATACGCATTAAATTCTGCTGCAAAAACTATGACCAACTGGTTTATGATTATCTGAGTGACATGGTAGCATTTTTTCCCCTTTTTTCACCGTCTCTTTTGTCCTCCTGCTTCTTTTTCGAAACAGTTTTATTTATTTCATCTGTGCACGTTTTTCTGGTGGCCTGGTATTTTATCAATATTCGGCTACAAAAAAACGTGGGTGGTGGCACTTCTACACAATTTACATTTTGTTAAAACAAGCATTAACACCAGGCCACCATAAATCATAACAAGCGTATTTCTTTTTGTACTTTTACACAAGAATTGGTTAATTTTTGAGTTAACGGGCAGCTCATTTTTATTAATTCTTTCATCCTCTCTGTTATCTTCCTTCTTTTTAGAATTAGTTTTATTATGTTCACCCGTGCATATTTTTCTGATTGCCTTATATATTTTCTGCTGTTTGGTTATAGTGTCTGCCGCTTGGCCTGGATTGCCATATATAAATTATAACAATGAAAAATTTCTAAAAACAATTACTATGAAAATAATGGGTGTCGAAATATATGTACATGTGCACGTATGTTTATATAAATCACTACGATAGTATGTGTTTCCCCTCAACAAAAGGTATAATTTTAATTGTAGGTAACTCTGTATGTTTTTTATTTAATAAAATAAAATATTAGTAACATTAAACGCAAAAACTTAACTTATTTATACTAATGCATAGATTAATATGTATGTGCATGTCAGAATCAAGCTAAGCTGGCAACACTTCCTTTTTTTTATTAAGCTTTTGTTTTTAATCACTCTTTTCTATATTATCCTTAAAATTATCCATTTCTCCTTATGTTATTATTTATGTTTTTGGGGATTCTTCTTAAAATTCTCCATCTCTCTTCTTTTTTCTGATAGCCTGGTGCTTTATCGGTGTTTAGCAATACAAATTCCCGCAGCCAAAACTGGCATGCATGCACACATGCACATATACATTTGTATGTATGTATGTACATATGTATATAAGTACATATTAATTTGTAGATATAATTATGTTGTAATCTATTATGAAATCGGATCTTTTAAAGGATACATTTGGAATTATATGCTAATCACACAAAATGCTGGTTCTGTTTGGAAAACTTTGTTTTAATAGCAGCCTTGTGATAGCGTTTTCCTGTTTATTTATTTTACTTCTTAATTACTGTAAGCTAATCTTTGATACATATGTACATACATACATACATACATACATACATACATATAGACATAAGTATGTATAATTATATATTACAAACATTTACTACTTTTGTTGTTTATTATTCCTTTGATTGTTTTTCTTATCGTTTGTTTTTTGATTGCAATACGAATAATACACATACACACATTCATGCTTGCGTAAGTATGAATAAAAATAAAATATGTATGTTGCAAAATAAGATGACGTTGTACTAAATCGATCTACATACATATATTAAAAATAAGAAAAATATTTATGTATGTAAAGTGTTGCCGTGATAAACACGTATCACAAAGTGCATTTTGATGCAGGCAGGAAAGTGAAAAGATACTGTGTACTTTTTCATCTTCTCACATTCTGCGAGTGCTGGTGACCTGGTATTAGCTTGTGATTTAAGTAGAATAATAAAAAAATTTATTAATTTGCAGGACCCCATCAGACTTTTTCTTTTGAATTAAAATCTACAACTCATTATAAAAAAGTGTTGTTTGTACTGCAGTACTAATTAATAAGTTCACATATGAACCACTACAAAAGGGGGTTTAGTTATTATTTTTTCTTAAACATGAATGATTTTTGTGCTGCTGCAGCGGAATTTGTATTGCTGAACAGCGATAAAACACCAGGCTACCAGAATAAAGAGAAGAGATGGATAATTTTAAGAATAATCCCTAAAGCATAAATAATAACACAAGGAGAGATGGATAATTTTAAGGATAATATACAAAAGAATAACTGAAAACAAAAGCTTGATAAAAAAGAAAGAAGTGTTGCCAGTTTAGCTAGATTCTGACACATGCACATCTTAATCTATAGATTTGTATACATAAGTTAAGCTGTTGCGTTTAATATTATTAATATTTTTGTGTTTTATATTTGGCATACATGCACATGTATATTTCGACATACATATTTCTAAATTTCTCATCTACCTACTCAAAATCCATTAGCAATCAATGCCTCGCTTTACATATTTAAATTATATATGGCAACCCAGACCAAGCAGCAGACACTAACCAAATAGTTGAAAATACATTAGGCAAACAGAAAAATATGGACGGTTGAAAAAAATAAAATAATTATAAAAAGAAGGAAGATAACAAAGAGACGATGAAAGATCGCTGCCGGATCGCTCAGCAGTTGTTGTACAAGACCATAAAAGAAATGCGGTTATGATTTATGGTGGCCTGGTATTAATGCTGCTTTTGTAGGGTTTCCAATGCATAATTGTTAAGCGTTAGTGGAGATAAGTAATATTTGGGGGTAGTTATTAATTTATTTGTTTGTTTTATTTACTAACCAAATTCATTTATTAATGAAATAATTCAAGTTTATTTTGATTTTGTTTCAAAGCATTTTATAAAAAAAAGTTAAAATTGAAAATATAGTAAAATCTTTCCAAAAAATATTTTTTTTAATTCTCTGAATTTTTGTTAGCAGCCTCGTTTTTCCCAGTAGTTTCTAAAATAAATAATTTTTCTATTTATAAAAGAAGTTGAAATTGCAAATTTGGAAAGGGGTACCTCTTTTTTAAAGACAAGGCTGAAGTTTTTCTACCCTCTACTTTGTCAGTATCTTAGAAATAATTAATAAAAAATAAAAATTTGAAAATTATCAGAATGATCAAAAATTTTTTGGATTGAAAATTAAATCTTATTTTTGGTGCGTAAAAGTAACTAAATAAAACTATTTCTTTTGTTTAGTTCCTTAAATCGAAATATATATATATATATATATATATATATATATATATATATTATAAATTTTTTCCAATAAAATCAAGGATATATCCTGAATTTTATTTGCTAACCAATACCTTGTCGATCTTTTTATTATATCTACTTATTTAAGTTTTTAATATATTGATTTTTCAGTTTACCAAGCGGCATACACGTTGGACGGTCTAATGTAAAATCCGTAGCGGAAAGACGTTTACCGGAAATACGTTCTTTTCTTATTTCTCTGTTCGACTCAGCGGATGAAATCGCCCATTCTGATTTGGTTTATACGTTCTTTCATCCGTTGTTAAGAGACCAAAGAGAGGCCAAATTGGGTTTGTCAAAAGTTAAAGGTGAATTGCTCTTCAAATTATATAAGCTTAATTGCACTATATACAAGACACAAAAACTATATATATATATATATATATATATATATATATATCTATATATATATATATATATCTATATATATATATATATATATATATGTATGTATATATATATACATATATCTATATAATAATATATAAATATATATATATATATATATATATATATATATATGTATGTGTGTATGTATGTATGTAAAAATAAAAATATCGTGGTTCTTAAGTTTGATTCTGGTAAAGAATACAAGAAAAAAATATCTGTGCCGAAATTCATGTCTGGATTTCTCTTTACAGCGATTTTTTAATTTTGGTCCTTTCTACCAGAATCAGCAGTTAGAAGTTTTTCATATAAACAAATTTAATTGATGTTATTTTATAATTAACCATATTCTTATTGCAGAAATAAAATCTCAGACATCTAGAGAACATACAAATGAAGTGGGACAGTTGAAATTATCAATGCAATATCGGCGAGAAGTTTTGACTGTAATGGTAAGCCGCATTCTTTTCTTATCTTGTTCTGCAATTAAAAAGTTTGTTATAAAATATTTTTATTTTCTCAGATTCATCATGCCAAAGGTTTGCCCGTACTGCAGGGTGGCCAAGAACCCAATACTTATGTGAAATGTTATTTGAAACCAGATGACAAAAAGGCAACGAAACGCAAAACCAAAGTTGTGCGCAAAACTTGTGTGCCAAGTTATATGGAAACGGTAGGTTTGGAAAACAAATTATGATTTCAGAACAAAATTTAATATAAACAATTTTTAAAAATTTATTTTCAGCTGGAATATCGTATGCCTTTACAAGTTATACAAAGTCGTGTATTACATGTTACCGTGTGGTCACATGATACGCTGCAGGAAAACGAATTATTAGGAGGCTTTCAAATTGATTTAAGCAAATATGATTTACGCAAAGAATTAATAGATTGGTTTCGTTTGGGTACCATGCCTCGCCACTGACACTGTGATCAACTTGTTTTTATGGGTGTGGAAATGGTTTAAAAACACACACTAGCAAACAAACACACACACACAGAATGTACAAAGAACAGGGAATGCAGTTAACAATTAAACTGGATAATAAGAAACCATAAAAATCAACACTCATACATTTACAAATCATTTATTTATGCTACAAGGAATCATTTATAAAAGTAACTTATACAATATTATACATAAAATGCATACAAACATATTTATAATTTATAATATAAATTTTATGAAAATTTATATTATATTTGTTGTACATTTAAGTGCGATGTCACATTCCAAATTATATGTTTTTATTATTTAAATTATGAAGAGCCACAATCAGAGGAGAATAATATTATATAATAACAATTTATTAACAAATTACGAGAATACAATTCGATTTCTTAACAAAACTACAAATATACTTTAAGATTTTTATTTTGTTATTCTCAATGCACAATTATTTATATTAATGTAACTTTATTAAAAAAAAGAAATTGAGATATTATTAATATATAATGCTAAAAATATTTTTGGTTTTAAACCTTTTTTTTAGTAACTCACCATCATTTTTTATTATTCATTATATTAAAAACATATGCGCAATAAAAGTATTTATAAATTGTACGAAAGTTATTTATTTCTATTGAAAATATTTTATTTTGAAATGACAGTAAAGCTATAAACAGATCCTAGATCCTAGCAATACCTTAATAATGTTCTGACATGAAAAATTGTTGGCAGAAGGAAAATTGTCTGTTCAATCGATGGTAAGAAAACTTTATAATTTCACTGCCAAGTTATTGTCAGACAATAAATTTTTCTGTTTACAAAAGTTTTAAATTCGCGCTGTCGTCACACAGGGCTAATTGAAAAGTTGTTAGCCATTTTTGTATACTAAAAATTATTTATTTATTGGTTTTACTTCGAATTTCTTTTGCTTTTATTTGTTTAATTATTTCAATAAAAACTTTTTCAATTGTTTTCTTCCTCGAAAGAGATTCAGCATGCCAAATTGCAAGCAAAAAGAGGCAGATACAAGTTTGGTTATTTGAAACTCAAACGATATTTGACCTAAATGATATACTTTAAAAAACAATGGACTTGGGCCTTCAACTTCTATTGGGTGCTCCATATATGTTGCAAAATCTAATATCCACAGAATTAGACAACGCAGTCAAAGGGTTATTGCATAGCCGTTTTCATTATATCAAAATATTTCTGTCTTAGTTTAATTGCTTATTTAATAACTCATTCCACATCGTCAAATATTGTCGACAAAATGCTAACTTACAGCAGAACTTGAAATCGGCTTCTTCCTAGTCATCATATCTTCATCAGATCACACGTTGGATTTTTCTTCCTACACGTTTGCAAAACAACTGTTTTCCTGCTTACACGACTATTTTTAGTGACGCACATCTGTGAAGATGCAAATTGTTGTTTTCTGATTTATTTTTAACTTCCTGATAGGAAAATTCAATATTTCAAAAAACTTAGAAATAGAGCGTTTTTTAAGGAAGCCGATCAGCGTAAGCTGGATCAAAATCGTTTCGAAAAAAGTGATTTTTATGAACTCTAAAATTGTATATATCATCCGAGTTCTCAATTCTGTTATAGTGATAGTGTTTTAGCTGGAAGAGCCCAAAAGCATAGAAAAGCATAAAAACCAGGTTACGATAGTTTTGCGGTTCAAATTAGAGGGAAGTTGCAGGGATGGATTTTGGGGTCAACGTTTTTGCATATTTTTCAATGCATCAGGGTTATTAAATACAAAGACGATATTTTTATGTATAATTACTTAAGTAGATAACTGGAGGGAAATTTAGTTTGAGCCTCTTAAGCATGTCTAGTTATGCACGCTAAAAAACAGTTTTATTTGAATGCGTTAAAAGACTTAGAAAAGTGTGTTTCTTTAAAAGTTATTTTTAGATTCGACATCAGGTATTGAAGGAGATGAGAATCTTTTAAGGATCTAGGATTTCTGTGCAGTTATTGCAACAAATTAAAAATAATTTGAATAAATCCAAAAAGTTAACACTTTAACAAACCCAAGATCTGCTTTTGTTATTTTTTATTACAATTTCACATGTTCTTTAAATAAGATCTTAAACTATAATATATTTTGGTATACAAAAATTTGCATACTTAAAAAAAACTTGCATTGGATTAGAGTGGTCTCGAAACTAAGATCCCGTTTATGCCACTGAAATTAGCAAGTTTTTCATAAATTCCCTATTCAAATGGCATAAACTCCAACTCATTAGCTAGCGAAACCATTCCAAACACGATAAGATTTTGTCTTATGACTGATTATAAATTGAAAATAGACAATACAACTAATTCTTCCTTTGCCCCCTTCCTCTACCTGCTCGTACAACGAAATTTACAAAATGCAATTTTTATATTGTTAGATAAGAGTTACGAGTTATTCTATATTTAGTTGTACTCAAGTAGTCAACAGTAGAAATGAATTTACGTTACAACATTTGCAAAGATAGTAATTGCATGGACGGTTGAATGCATGTGTTGGTGTATGCTAAAGTTACCTCTGCAGTTGAGGGATATATATCGTCCCACAACCGCCAAAAGTATTTTTAACTCGAAATAAAGCCTTAATATTCGATATATAGGATTGTAGGGGAACGTGACATGTAACATTAATAATTTTAATAAATTTACTTTAAGACACCGAACGGTTGTGTGTGGCGGTTAAAATATTTTACAATATTCTTCAAATGCCAATTAATTTAATAATACAAAATTTCAGAAAATGGGACATGAAGAAAATAAGCAAACGGTAACACGGGTATTAAAACAAAAACGTGTTAACATCAGGTTGATACAGTTCTCGGATTGTTTTTCACAATAAAATTTGTGTAAATAGGAACTGTTGTCACATTCAACTAAGCCACCTAAAAAGTGGTTACAAACTCAATACACATGAGCACTGATGATGAAAGTGTTGCGACTTTCGAAAACAGCTGTTCTGCTCTGCTGTGTAAGTTGAATAAAAACTGATGTTGACTTTCCTCTGTCCCTTGGAATATTTATCATCATGTCTTTCTGAGATTTTAACAAAGTTAGAACAATTAGCCTACATAAATATTAATAATTTAATAATATTTTTTTTAATTATTAATTATTGCCCTTGGCAAGTGCTTTTGAAATGTTTTATTGATATCCTTGAAGTTTTTGACAATAATTTTGCTCAAATTGAAAATGTGAATTTTAGTTTGAACGTCATGACAAAATGTCAAGAAATTAAACGTTTAAAAGGGAAAACGCGGTTAAGCTAAAATTTCTTTTAGCTTATTTATATTTGACAGGAGTTTGATTAGTGTAGTTATTAAAATTTTTCGCCAAAATTTTTTCAAGACGATCAACAAGACAAAGAATATGCGGTTTGAACGCTGGCGGAATTATCGGTCTTTCATTCTTTCGAAATGAGCATTGAGCTTCCGTTACGAGGCATGTTGATTTAATCATTGTCTTTCAAAATTAATCAGTTAAACTTAAGAGATATTTATTTATTTCAATTGTACTTTGCAAAGTAAATTTACAAAGTATCGGTGCACAGATATCGGCGGTGTGACTTGACCATATCGGCGATGTTGTCAACCCAAATTTTATCCGAATTATGCCTTCACATAAGAAGTGGCAGTTAACCACGGTGAAGTCCTTAGAAGAACTGTAATCATATACAGTTTCTGAGGAGTAGAAGTTAACTAGTGCGAGTGAGACGCAAAACTCTCGAAAGAGAGTAAACGATCTGTAATCTAGCCAACGGTACTTGATGTTGTTTGATTTAGAGATGCTGTGCGACTGACATCAATGACGTGTTTTTCGACCAACGGCTAAAATTGCCACACAGCGCGCGTATATTTATTGTAAAATTAATTTGTTGACAACTTTATTTCCCCCTCATTTACACAATACAGCCAGACTTATTAAAAAAAAAACAAGTAGTTCAAAATTGGTACCATTTAGTGGGCCATGTAACCGCTGTGGACATATTCTGCAAGGTCATATTTGAAAAATAAATGTCATAAAGTTATCTAACAAATTAAAACAAAATTCATTTCAAAAAGATTTCCTTCTTGTACTCCAAGTTCTCATGCAGTTAGAAAAGCACCCGATACGTATATACTTTCATGTATATTATGGCTTATATTCATAAAACAATAGAATGGGTTTGAAGAAAACTTTGGATGAAAAATGAAATAAATAAAATATATTTTAAACTCACTTGAAGTTTTATGTATGTTGGGGTGTACATTTAATCCCCTTTATTCCATAACTCTTTGTCGACTATGTGGCAATTTCCTATTTCTTGTGACAGCCTTCAATATCGAGAGAGGATGTTAGAAATTGTCAACTGCTGAAGAAAACTACTGCAGAAGTGTCCTATTTTTAATGTTGTCTTAAATTGACGTTGACGTATAGTTACAGAATCAGAGGGAATAATTTAAAAGTCGTTAAAAAATTTTCAACACATTTGAATATATTTCCATTCTATTTAATACGACACTGTTCGATAACTCAAAAATTATTGCTATTTTCACTCCATTCTGCGGGATTTTACTGGACTAAATAAGGGAACAAATTTAGAAAGTAAAGTGACGTGTTCTATGACTATTCACTCAATGGAAATTTTAAATCAATAAACTTAAATCATAAGTTTGATAAGTTGGCAAATTACAGAAAAAGGAAAGTTTTCAAGGATGCACTAGGAAATAAAGTTAGAGTTTTCACTCTCTCGATATGTCCCGCGGAGCACTTAATTTTGGATTTTCCTTTTTCTCGATTCTTGCAGTCTACAGAGTCTTTGTGGATGGGTTTCATTCCATATATTCATTCAATGAAAGGATGGCGTCAACTGTTGCCTGTATTGTTCAGTGACAAGAGCTCTGCCTTCGTCATTTTACGCAGGGCCTCAACAATTAGGGCAACCACGCATTAATGAAGACCAGGGAAATTTAAAGCCATATTTATGGTTAGGTGCGGAATCAAACTCACAAGCCTCGGCTGCGTAGTCGAGGCGTTAAATGTTTCAGCCATCAGCCATAATTGATAACTGATTTTCAAAGCGAATCTGAATAATTTGGCCGAATTAATCTGAAGTCAATCCATTCTTTTTATTTGCCACATAAATCGTTATCTCTGCTACTTAAATGAAATCATATGGATCTGCATAAGTAACTTCAGTAGTTTTGTGTATTTTTTTGGTGCCACTGTGCACTGTGGGTTCTCGTTAAAGTTTATTTTCATACATAAATCAAACTGGTAGACAATATTTATTTACTTTTATTTTTATTATGTTAAGAAATATTTATTTAACAACTGACACTGTTTTCGCTAAAGCGGTACGAGATATAAAATATCTAAGATCTTAGATTGGGTCTATTCAATAACTAAAATTTGGTACTAAAATTTACTTAAAAGTGCTCGTCTATATAAAAAACTAGTAACGAGAAAGTTAAAAAATGGGATCCCAGTCTTACAAAAACTGTTCCCGTACTTAAAGTCTGGATCAGTAGGAAATTTTCCGGGAGAAAAATAAATATTTTTTATTTAGACTTGGACAAACAGTCAAGGGATGACCCTGACTGCTGCATTGCGCCAGAAAAGGAAAGGGGGTAAAGTTTAAGAGGACTCGAAGATAAAACATTTTGTTGCAGCTCTTTTTACTTTTTACCTCGACGGTGAGTTTTTTGCTACTGGACCCGACGAAGAAGGGCGCGAAGAAGGAAAAGGCCAGTACTTGTGAGATAAAATTTTTTATAATTAAATTAAAAATATTTTCCGTATGTATTTAAAGAAAAATTAATCATCATGTCTGCCACCAACCTGGTTAAATTTCAATGTCAATTCGTTACGCACGGGGTAACGAATGTCAATTCTAAATTGAATGGTTGATGCTCTTCGTCAAATCATCTAAAGTCATTTACTCTTTATAAGATAACTCTTTTATGTTTGCTCAAATTTGTATCAAATTTTAAGAGAAACAAGTGTTTATCTTATATTTATTTTTATTTTATTTTTTGAATGAAATACTTAACAAAAAATATTTTTAATATAAAATTTATTTGGTGGGTGGTTAAGCAATGTCTATATGCATTTAATTGGCGCTTTATAGCAAATCGTCAGTAGACTTCAACCACAGTTTTGAAAAGTTTTAAGCTTCTCAACTTATTAAAAGACTTCTATAAACCATCTGAGAATTCTGTTAATAAATTAACTATAAAAATTCACAAATAATTTTAAAAAAATCATATTATATTAAGTGTAATAGGCTATGCAACTTATACAAACCAAACCCAACAAACAACTTTTATTCAATATGACTCTATTTTAGTTTTCTACATATTTAGTTTTCTACATTTAGTTTTCAACATCAATTAGAAATCCTTTAGATAACAATGAAAATACATTCATTGTTTTCATGTATTTCATTATTTGAAAAAATGTTTCGTCGATTCAACGTAGAGTCACCTTAATGTGCAAAAATTGAAAGTAACCATTCAGGTTTAAAAATTTGGTTCAATATTAATATTTTAATAATTTTATAGAAATTGATTATAAGCAACTTTTGTGCTTGAAAATATAGAAAAATATTTATTTCTAGTGTATTCGTTACTGTGGCTTTTTCGCTCCGTGTATTGGCCTTTGGTAGATATTATTCTTTCGGTTAAACGTTGCCAAATTTCAAAAAGCAGCAATAAATCAAGAAAAAAGCCTGTAGTTATAAAATGTTTAAATTTATTTTAAAAATAATTGGCGGAAGTAAAAAATGATTTGAACCTTTTATAAAGAACACTATATACATTTTCAGATATTGAAAAGAAATAAATATAATAAATAAATAATTCTCGCTTTAAATCCAATATTTTTATCAGGCTAAGTCTAGTAACGTATTATTCAGAAAATATCGAAAAGGATCGAAAATCAAGGAGCAAATTGAAATTAACAACATTTTAATAATCCAAAACACGAAAAGCGATAAAAAAAACAAACATCTCGGAACATCATCAGTGCTCGTTAGGCCACTTTGACAAGGAAATAAGTTGTTGATTACTTGGATGTCCTTCTTTCATCGCATAATTGTATTTGGCCGCCTGTTTATTATATTTTGAAAGACATTTTAGCAGTGAGTAGAAATGACTTTGTCAAAGTTACCTTGACTGTGGAAACAGTGATAGCGGAATTTGTTTGTAAAAGTTTAGTTGAAAAAATTATTTTGAGTTTTGGTTTTAGAGGCACTGCAATAAAATAAAATTTAAAAAGTACCGCGTCGACGAATCCAATTGAACAACACTGCTGTTAATTCATTAATCACATCCCGATCAGTGCATTAAAAATGGGTTATTTTCGATTAACGATTAAGCTAATTTTTAGCCGATTGATGGATGTAAAAATTTTTTAAATTTTTTGGTATATTAACATGTTTTTTATTCTTTTCATAATTTGTTTTGTCTCATATATAAAACAAAGAAGATCTTCATTTTCACGTTCATGTGAAGCTGATTGTTTAGAAGTCATTAGTGGAGCAAGGCTAGTGACTGAGTGTTTTGTTTTATCAAAAAAGAAAACAAAACCGACTCTGAAGGATTCGATTTTTTTTGTAACATGTTCGGTGCTGAGCTTTGACAGTATGAGTCAGATGATGTCCAGACAACAGAAGAAATTTTCTTTAAATAGCGTTGAACGGAACAATTAGAAGTGTTAAAAATGTTATAAAATTGAAACTCTAAGATTTTATATGTTTAGAGAAATCCAGGAAAAGGAAGGAAATTCCCTTTTCTGTATTACGTGCTGCTCTCGATTTCTCCAACATCTACGAGAAGTTTTGTCCAATTCAAAACTAGAGTTAAGAGTCTTAAACATTTAAATATATTTTTTTCTAAAAGATAATTTTATGAAATCTCCTTAAATTATTGAAGCAGCTAATAAAATGATGTCACAGTTTAGCTTTTGGTTAATATATAATACGAAATATTTATATATAAAATATCATGGATTATTTTTATTTGTTTTCTCCTTTCAGTTCGAGAGTTGTTATCTTTCTTATTGTCATTGTTTTTGCTAATAAATTCCAAATAATAAATAATTCATGAATTTTTATTTGTTAAAATTACTTAATTTGAAAAAAAGTTATAGACAAGATCACTAAGCGATTAAACCATAAATTTAATGAATTAATGTTGCCCTTAACCGATTAGAAGAGAGTAGATATATTGTAAAAGCTAAAATGAACTAAATTAAATTAAATTTAATGTGATTTTTATTTTAATGAACACTTTATTTTTGCTATATTAATATTTATATAGGCTAATTGTTCTAACTTGTTAAAATCTCAGAAAGACATGATGATAAATATTCCTAGGCACAAAGGAAAGTCAACATCAATTTTATTCAACTTACACAGCAGAGCAGAACAGCTGTTTTCGAAAGTCGCAACACTTTCATCTTCAGTGCTCATGTGTATTGTTTGTCACCACTTTTTAGGTGGCTTAGTTGAATGTGATAACAGTTCCCATTTACACAAATTTTATTGTGAAAAACAATCCGAGAACTGTACCAACCTGATGTTAACACGTTTTTGTTTTAATACCCGTGTTACCGTTTGATTATTTTCTTCATGTCCCATTTTTCTGAATTTTTTGTTCCATCATATCTAAATCAAACTTTTTCCTGTGTGCCTAGGAATATTTATCATCATGTCGTTCTGAGATTTTAACAAAGTTAGAACAATTAGCCTATAGAAATATAAATATAGTAATTTAATTTAAGTTGTGAAGGCTAATTGTTCGAATATTATTTTTAATTTAAGAAGACACATTAAAAAAAATTTGGGAGGAAGTTCACAAAAATTTATAATCATCGGTTTTATATAGTTCCTAAATTAGTATCCTTTTTTAGTATAGTATCTTTTTTCATAATAAAATTGGTTCCAACAGAAACTGTTGTCACATACAACAAAGCCAGCTGACAAGTGGTAGGAAATAAAAATATAAGTGAGTACTGATCATGAAAGTGTGGTGGCTTTCGAAAACAGCTGTTCTGTTCTGCTGTGTAAGTCGAACAGCTAAAACTGATGATGACTTCCCTTTGTGCTTTGGTTTATTTACCATGTCTTTCTAAATTGAAAACACTTTTCGAACAATTAGAATATAAAATAAAATTTAATATGGCAATAATAAATAGTTCGCTACTTTTTTTGTTTACAATTAAAAATTTTAGACATGCGACTACGTCAGTCAAGTGGAGTTGCCAATACTGTAGCGAAAATTCACTGGGGAAGTTACCAGTTAAAATAACTACAACGAACTCTACCCTTCTAATTTGTCTTCATCTATTCTCTGAATACTATCCCCTCCTCTCTAGTTCTTATGGGAATTACTAGAAGAATTATTTACATGTTCTGTTCTATTCCATAGCAAAAATGAAGGGAAAATAATTCACGATGAGGGGAATTTTATTTAAGCATGTAACTAATCATCAGGAATTTTTTTCAGTGTTGGAAAAAATTAAGTAAAAAGGAAAAATTTAGAGGGAGGAAGTGTGCACAAAAAGGGTGAATGCGTTTATTTTATTTACGGCACTTAGAAATATTATTATTACTATTATTATTAGTATTATTATTATTATTATTATTATTGTTATTACTATTATTGTTATCATCATAATTATCTTAACTTTGTTTACAGCATCTAATTGTTTTGTTAGAGAAAAATATTTATTTCTCTTGTATTTATTTCTGTGGCTTTTGCGTCTTTAGAAGACGCTAATCTTCGGTAAATATTCAGTTAAACGTTAATCCGTTAATCAGCGTTGTCAACATTTAAATTTCAAAAAGGCCTAAACCCAAGAAAACTGCGAGTAAGTTTAACAAAAAAACATTGTGTTTAATTATATTAATAGAATAAATATTGAGGATATAAACAATTTGATTTGAATCTTTTATAAAAAAAATCATACACATTTTGAGACAGAGAAAAGAAACAAAATAAAAACAGTTTATCAAGATATTTTCCACTTTTAGCTTTTACCGTTTTATTATTATTTTATTATTATTATTATTATTATTATTATTATTATTATTATTATTATTATTATTATTATTTTAATTTCATTTACATCATCCAATTGTTTTGAGAGATGCCGTTGGGAAGATCTTTTTAAAAAAATTTTGCTTTGTTTTGATTATTCAAAAAACCGCTTTTAACTACAAATTAGCTGGAATTCTCATTAACTGGTTTCGTCATTACTTTTATTTTCAATTTAAATCTGGCCCTTGTATCTGCAAAAATATATATCAATAATTTTAATGTGCCAAAAAGGGAAACGCCGGTTTTTATTATTTCTTTGATGGTCTAAACGAATTTCTGTCGCGTGCTTTAAACACTTTGTTTGCATGAATATCGTCATAAATTTATCTAACAAGTAACATTTTGCAGTTTCTTATCATCCACTTAATAAATGAATAATTAGCTTGGCAAAAATGAGAGATTACAGTAGAATTTGTTGTTATACATGTTTTTTCCCTGACGTCTCCAACGGGTTTTTGTTGTTGTTTCTTACATATAATTAATTTTAAAAATAATAAAATAAGAAAATAAAAAAACAAATTTTCCAAAAAATAGATAAAATGAAAACTCGACCACGAACTTGTTGGCTCGAATACCAACGGAAACAAAATTCTAACATTTCAATTTCCCCAGCTCGGTACATTCGAAGCCATACAAGTTACGATAAGAATAGCAGCGGAATACGGCATAAGAGCAATTTGAAACGTTTAGTTTGTTATTTTAATCAAAAATTATTAAAAGCTTTTTTCCAACAATTGTTTCTTTTACTAAAAATATATTGTTTGCTTAACTGTTATCTTTGATAGAAGTTTAGTTAGGCTGCATGTGTGGTTGCCGTATCAGTGGATATGGGGAAAGAGAATCGTTAACTGGCTGTTATTAGTTGAGGCGAGTTTTTTATTTCTGTACATGTTTTCACTAATTTGTACTCTTTTGTCGCTTCTAAGAAAAAGTTATTAAATTTTATTGTTGGCTGTTGGTGTTATTTATCTATTACAACTGCAATTTGAGCTGGAAGAAAGCCGGTCAATGTAAAATAATCCAGTAAGAAAATAAACAACTTTTGGAATACGGTTGACCAGGCCATCCCTTTAACCACCCGCTATTGTAACTTAATTTTTGTGCTATTCTAAGATATTCGAGCCAAAACACTATTATTTTAAACTTCAAATCAACCGAATCCCAAGTGATAAGCGGTAATTGATGTATTTTCGATTACTTTAAAAGAATTGACCAGATATATAATTTCGAAGATTTTTTAAAAAAGAATTATTTTTTTCACAATATCTCAGGAACGGATAAAACGATTTTGACTTGGTTTATGGTAATCGACAAGGTTTTAAAATATCAAGAGCTGATTAACTTGTGGAATCGATAGGTGACGCCGTTTAAAAATGTGTTTGAAATTTTTTTTCTAAGGTTTTTGGAATATATTGAAACCTACCGATTCGAATCGGTTAAGATTCTCGGCAACTCACAGTTCAGAATTGCTTTATAGAAGTTTACCAGTCCGATTTGGCTCGGCTCAGTCACTTAAAAGTTATAATTCCATGCACGCTCACACACACACACACACATACATACAAACATACTTAGGGACACCCCCTCAAAATTATTCAGAAAAGTTTCCAAGGAACTCAAACCGTCGAGATCTTATGAGGGCTTAATTTTTACAAAACGGAATAAAATCAATACCTTTTTTAAAATTTTAAATTTTCCTAGTGGGAAAATAAGTTCTCATTGAGTTCTTGTTATGACTTTTATATTTCTTTAAACTTCCCATTCTTTTAAGTTGAAGTTTAAAATTACATTTTTAGTTATTCCATTTTGGGAAAAGGTTGGTTAGGGATCTGCTTAGTCCTAGTAAAATGGCTAAGAACCCCTCAATAATTCTTTTGAATTTTGGGTATTATGAAATAAGAAGAGAAGGGACGTTGAAGCAAGAAATACTCATGCGATATGAATAATTCTGCAGTCGCAGAGTAGCTCTGAGTAAGCCAACATGAAACCTCTTTAGCAACCGTTTCAGTCGAGAGTTTTGCCTCTCACTCTCTCTAGTTAATTTCTACACCTCATAGAACTGTATATAATAACGGTTCTGTTGAAGAAGGTTCCGTGATTAACTACCTTGTTTCTGCTTACGTATCAGCCACAGGAGCAAATTAAAATGCGGGTTAATAACAACGCAGACAAATGATCCGAGTGGCCCCATCGGTACCTGTGCACCGATAATTTGATTATTTTCTTCGCATAATATTTCTATTAATAATCTGTAGATTATGTTAAACTTTATTTGAGTAACGCAAAATAGCATTAACCCTAGAGGAATAACGTTATTTTGTAGTACTTTACGTTACCTAAATCCTACTTAAATAATATATTTCATTTAACAAATAAAGTTACTGCGATAGGATCTCATTTTATCTGTTTATGTTCATTCATTAAACATATTTATTATATTTTTCCGATTTTCAGCTCAAAAAAGAGAGTTGTGAAACTCTTATGCATTTAAGTTGATGCCTAAAAAATATATTTACATATTGTAAGATCATCATTAATTAATGATGATCTGCATTAATCCCAGTGAAATGCCCGGAACATGTTTATATTCATCGCTTTAAGATTTTTAAATAAAACTTTGGGAAAAAAGAATCAGCATATTTAAAATTGAGTCAATATCGACATATTTTTTCAAAAAGCCGCTGAGTTAAGGAAGAATTTAAAATTGGCTTGTTAATCGATTTTGTAACAAAATGAGAATTTCTCACATTTTCTTCTGGTTTTATTTTTTATATGTTGTCGTCTGCTAATATTTATCGGTTGCACGTGGGTTGGGTGTTTTTTCTAGTAAATTTGTAGAATGCAAATATCTCTTCTATATTTCTAATAAAAAAATTCATATATAAATTGCTTGTCGTGCAAAATGTGTTCAACGTAACTTAGAACTCTTTTGATAGATATAAAGATATATAATTTCAATGATAACAATATATGAAACAATTTGATGCCTCATTTATGAAAACAAATTTAGTGCATTCTTATTACTCTTGCATCGTTGCTGGAATGAATGATTAATTTTGCGGCTGTAAAGAGACTATTTAAGTTGTTAAGATATCAACTAGACTTTATTTTTTTATAAGAAAAAAATATTTCGTTTCGGTTTTAAAATTTAGTTGATGCACAAAATATTGAAATAATTAATTTCCAGCTTAATCTGAAATAATCTTGCCGTCTTTGTCATCCCTTAAAAAGTGTAACTCTAAGTTGAGTGTAATTTGTAGGCTGCCTTTTGCTGTTATAAAACAACTTCTAAAGTTTAACACACACAAAATTTTTTTATGAGAATATGGCCGGTATAATTACACCTCAGGAGCAGTTATAACGACATTTTTGAAAGGTATAGAACTACTGGATATATATATATATATATATATATATATATATATATATATATATATATTACTGAGTTCATATATGTGTGTGTGTTTGTGTCAAATTGCAGCTGAGGAAATAGTCCACGAGTAGACACACATACATTCACATACCTCCATTTTGATTTAAATTTCCAGAACACAAGGAAACTTTTCGTGGTATCTCTTGACTTTACTTAACCCGCAAAAATACATCCCTCATTGGTAAGCAATAAAAATGTATCACGTCTTACAGAATAGCTTCGTTGAAGCGCGTTACTGGACGCTGTTAAAGGATATCAGAAATGATTTACAAGTAAATTTATTCATACATATATTGCTCGCTCTCTCGCTTATAAGGATGAAAATATTTCAAGGGCGTGATATTTTCCGGAAGCAAAGAGGCCTACCAAGTGCAGCACTGCAGGTGAGCAAGAGTGTGCCGTAAATTTAGCGGTGTATAATCGAAGATGAATGAATTCCTTTATGTTTGATTTTTTACATATTTTTAACTTCCCGTTACGAAAAATAATACTTTTGAACTTTTGAACAGTCTTACTGGTCGATTCCAATAGCTATTTAGCTCTTAAGACCACGTCGACCACTGCAAATCGGGTCAAAATCGGTTTATCCGTTCATGAGATATCAACGAAATATATTCGAAACAGGCGATTTTTTTCAAACTCGGAAGTTATAGATCTAATCAATTAGTGTTCTCGATTCTTTTATAGGACTGCAAAAACTATATCAATCTACACTAATCACGTAAAAAGCGGTTTATTAATTCAAAAGTTATATTTTGAAAACTTAATTATTATTAAAAATTAAATAAAATCTAAAATTCGATACCGGTCAATTAAAATTTTTCGATCCAAAAGGGTAAAAAATCGTGGAACACCACAACAAACCAAGTTTCGTGGTTTCGAATAGCTTTTCGGATAAAATTAGCGGGAAGTTGCAGGGATGGCCTTTAAGGTCAACTTTTTTTCAAACTTTGTTTATATTAAATCAATCAATTATGAATTGAACTGACAAAAGTATAGAAGTTTTATATCTGAAATTATTTTAATAATCAGAAAAGCTTTCTCTCCTCGAAATTCACCGTGAATAGTTTAACGCTAAAATAAAATTCCCATATCATGAATGGTTTTTGCCATTGAACTTTTCTACTTTTCCCTTTAGGGTGTATTAATTGTTGTCGGCTTTTCTCAATGACGAAGGCATAGCTGAACAATACCGACATCGAATAACTGAAAACTGAAACTTTTAGAACATTCGGTGTTTTTAATGTTGTTGTCTCTTTTAAATGACAATATATAACGATTTGATTAAAATGTTTATCAAACAGATATTTAATGAGTGCACGAAGGAATATTCCAAATGCATTGCACATTTAGGGGTTGTTCCCTGAGTGCTGGTCCTGCTCATAAAATCAATAATAATAATAATAATAATAGCAATTTTTGTATTCACTGATTATTTAATATTACAACTTCTTTAAGTCTGTAAGCCAGTTCTGAAAATTTTTACGCCACTTGGTGTCGATGAGACATTAGCACTAACCCCCAAAACAGCTAGTGCCCGATGTAGGGTACGATAAATAACTCACTTCGAATAGCGAGCGAAATGCGCCAAAAACCATACACAAACAAATGAGCGTACACTAACAATCTTAAAACTAACAACTTTACACATTAAGATTTAATTAGATGACAGTCTCGGGAAAAAGTGCAACAACAACAACAACAACAACAGATCCAGAGACCACAAAATAAATTCCCTTACAAATTACAAGCAACACAGAATTTAGCAGAGTTTAATACCTTAAAAACGATGATGGTAGTTGAAGTGAAATTATTTACAATTCTTAATGTGCAGATGATTTAGAGGAAGAAGGACGACGACCAAAAAAAAGAAGTTAAATAATAATAATGAGTTTAGTAGGAAAAATTAAGACAAAACATATTTTCCTTAAAGAGACAAATAAGCAGGCAACACTTAGTACTGAGAAGTGGAGTTTCCATGCACACATAAAGACACAATATGTGTGTGCACGTGTGTTGGTAAGTGAGTAATAAATACATTTGCAACTACTCCATGTAAATTTATTTAGAAACAGTTAGTCGTATGAGTTGAAATGTGTTATTTCCTAAGGAAGAAGAGAAACAATTAATCAAAATGATAAAGAACAGAATTTGAATAAAAACCACGAAAAAATAAACAAAAATATTACTCCGGGTAACAAAGAGCGACTAACGTTTATACGCTTATGAAAATATCTATATGATGTTGACTTTTTGTGGTGGAGAGATAGGTCAAAGAAATGTAGCCAGGAGCTGGGCAGCAGTGCGCCGATCTCGCTATTTCGTGCTACACTTACGTATCGCTTTTAAGTTACTTCCGATGTGTAGCTTGACCTTGAGATTTTTCAAAGGACTTTTGAACAATCGGCTTTTTATGCAGATGCAGATGTGGTGAAATCTTCACATTATCAGCTGCTTTCACTATATAACAAAAATAAGGTTGTCTTTCATAAAACCTACTCAAAACGAATTGTTTTGTTGGTTTTATTGAATCATTTTGTACTAGAAAATCATATGTTAACAGTTGGTTTTAACGTTAAAACTAAAATTATTTAAAACCACGTCAGTGGGAAAACACTATTATTATTTTGTTAAAATTTTCTTAATATGTTAACATAAAGAGCGATTACAAATTAATTAGCAGTTAACAAAGAAGTTATTAACAAACAAAAAGCCCGTTTTAGATTAAAAAAGGAATTGCATTAATAATTGTGATTGAATTTCAATACTCTATCGAACTTTAATTAAAAAGAAGCTGCTAATACTTTATTTCGTGTAAATGAAAAAAGTTTTTGTTTTATATCCAAATTATTGTTACTTTATAAAAATCTTTTTAATGTTTGCAATACGTTTCATTAACTACAGAAATTGACAAACACGTCCATTTATGGCTAAACTGACACAATTTTACCACAAAAACTTGATGCTTAAGAGTTTTTATTATTGAAATTTTTAATGTTTCAGCCGCTTCATTTAATTACACTCGAAAGTAGGAGTTAAGCAAAAGAAATTAAATGGAAGAAATGTCAAATAATATACGAGATCTGTTGAAATATTTAAATTAATTTTTAGGTTCGATTAGTTATTTTTGCGGTGGCGCACTCGTGCCGAATAGCTTTCGCTTTTTAGGTTGTTTTAGTCTGTTTGTGAGAGAAAGAAGAGCTACAAAATAAATGCTCGGTAAAACATGGAATTTACAGCCCAGAATCACTGATTCAGAATACAATTTCTTTCAATAAAATTAATAAAAATTGTTGGCAAGTGTTACGAGCTTTTTAAAGAAGATCCATGAGCCGCTTGGCTTATGAGGAGTGTGCTAGCGAAATTCGGTGCACACTTTTGGATGAAAAAAGCCATCGCATTTTATTTTTTGTAAAAGCAGCACAGAAGTCTTGCTTTAGATACCGTATTCATGGCCAATGAAAGGACGAAGTTTTGCCACGTTGAGAGATATTTATATGAGGCAGATATGCCCACTCGCAGCATTCTGGTCACGTTAAACACTTTATTTCCCAAAAAGTTTCTTCAAAAAAAGTACTAGTTTCAAAATGTATCATTTTCAAAATAGGAAAACTGTTTATTCCAAAATTATCTTCTCAGGAGGGTATTATCATGCTCTAATTTCAGAAACAGTAGTTTATCCTATTTAAAGAAATACTTGTCTGAAACACACTCTTCAATTATTAAATCACGAAGAGAGGGCGTATCCTTTTCAAAATAAAAAAAAATTTATTCAAAAAGTATCTTTTTGTGCCTTTTTCAAAAAAAAAAACTTTATTTAGTAAGTACGTTTTTCCATAATATATTATCAAAAGAACATCTTTTTCTAAAAGTACTTTATTTAAATAGTACCTATTACGAAATCAATTTGAAAATTTCCTTTTTCGAGAAGTATTTTATCGAAAACGTAATTTCTTCGATGAGTACTTTATTTAAAAAGTATGTTTCGCAAAAAGTGCTTAATTGTAAAATTTCCTTTTTCGAAAAGTAGTTTATTTAAAAAATATAAATTTCAGAAACATTAAAATACCCTGTTCAAGGAAATACTTCTCTGACACAAACGCTTTAATAAACTGGTCGAAGAGAGAGAGCACGTATTCTTTTCGACATAAAAAATATATTTTTTTCAGAGAGTATCTTTTTATGAAAGTACTATCATCAAAAAGCACCATTTTTCGAAAACTACCTTCTTTAAAAAGTGCTTTGTTTGAAAAGTACTTCTTCGAAATGTATGTTAATCTTAAAAGTACTTTTTTCAAAAAGTGCTTTATTTAATAAATATATTTTGGAAAAGTATTTTATGTAAAAAGGGATTTTCAAGAAAAGCATTTTAATTAAAAAGTATCTTTTTGGAAAAAAACGTTATTTAAAAAATTCCATTTTAAAAAAGTACTTAATTTAAATAGTACTTATTTAAGGAACAGTCGTTTATCCTATTCAAAGAAATATTTGCCTGAAACGTACTCTTTGAGAGATCGCGCAGCAGAAGTGTTTCGCGAATTAAAAAAAAAACGCTGGAACAAGTTTTTTATACTTACAATTACAGAGGAAATTGATAAACATGTAAATATTTTTTGAGAAAAAATTTGAGCAGATCTTGATCATCTATAAATATGTTGTGAGCGCCCGAAGGGAGTTCCCGGCAGGAGATGTAACGAAGCTTAACATGTCATTCTATTATAATTTTTGAAATAATCGAAATCCAACCACAACAACATGCTGTTCAAAAAAGACACAACCTATAAAATGTTACTACCGCCTTTTTGTGGCCGTTACATTCTCCACTGCGTAAAATCGATTTTCTTGGTTATTATTTAGACGTAAAACACAACTACTCGTATGCAGTTAGTGTGGGTAAAGGTGTCTGACCCTGGCCATATTTCAACTTAACTCATTTCAATTTTGTTTTTTTGTTTGTTTGTTTTTTGCTTTGCATTCCCTCCGTGCATTTTTATCATTCGGTTGTTTTCAATAATCTCCACCGTATTGCCGGCTGCCAGCATAAATTCTTGAACGTACATAAACGACCATTCCGTCTACTCGATTTCTTTACAATTTAAAATGAGGGACTGGAATTAAAAACCATTTACCAAAGTTACAGTAAATGTCTACCATCCCCAGCCATACACTCACACACACACAGGATATTTCCAATACCTGCTTTTTAAGCGTTATAAGTATGTTTGTGTGTGTGTGTGAGAGAGAGATTTGTTTCGTTTCGAATTTACTTTTCCTTCATTTGTTGTAATTTTTTGACCATCACAGCACGCTCTGCATCTGATAAGCTTTTTGAAGGTTCATTTCACGGCAAACTCACTCACACATCCCTGCATACACATTTACAATTTACGGTTGTTTGCTTTGTCGTTTTCAGTGTGAATAACAATGGCAGCAGCAAATTGTCTGTGGCTGTTGTAACCGAGTTGTTAATGAGGTTACAGAAGTACTTTTTTTCGCATATCCAAACCGATAGTTCTCAAAGTGCAGATAAGACATTAACTTTAATAAAATTTCAAAAAACACTGAAAGCAAATCTTCTGAATGCCAACGCAATGTCTGAAAAATCTGTCAAATCTATGGAAAATGTTATAAATGAAAGTATATAAAGGGTGGCCCTGTCATAATGCACGATGTTATCTGAGAGCCATAATTTACCGTAATTTAATTCGACATTATTGGTTTCAGTGTTTCACGAGTTCAACCAAGAAAAGGTACACAATTGAGCATCTTTGAATGGGAGTTCAGATCAAAACGTATTTCATGAAATGCACAATTTTTTTCTGGTCAGCATAATCGACTAAATGTGTGCACAATCGGGAGAATTGTGTTCAAATATCAGTTAACTCGGTCTGTAGGAAATATGAAAACATCTGCGCATGATCGCCCAGTGCGATTAACTTTTTCGAATATAACTTCGGGTACGCTGTTATTGTGAATGCTGCTCGCTAAGGCCATATGATAGCGGACTTCTTGAGGGTTGAAATTGTGGATATGGACCTGAACGATATGTGGTTCAAACAAGATGGCGCATGTAGCCACACAGTCAATAAAATAATGGCTCTTTTGCAAGAAACTCCAAGATAGTATTCTTGCATCGTGGGGACATTAGTTGGCCGCGACGATCATGTGCTTTGAAAGTCAATTATGTGTCAAAGTCATTGAAAATATGGAACGTCGGATAGAAGTATGCCGGCAAAGTCGTGGCGTACATTGTGGTTGGACCACCCTTTATAACAAAAACAATAATGACAATTTTGTTTTCTTAAACTTTCAAAAACCCAGTTCTTCTTCATTTTGTGTTGCCTTTAAAATGATGGGGAAAACTTGTCATTGAGACAAAAGTAAGTCTTTAGGTTGTGAATGCAACGAAAATTTAATTATTAGCAGGAAGAAATAGTCTGGAGTACTGAATTGGTTGCATATTCATTCTGTTGTATAATATAATGCACTTGTCATTCGGCCAAAATAACCTTTGCAACACGACTGGGACTGATGTTTTGCATGCACTGCCGAGAATTGTTTTGACAGCACGAATTAAAGCGTCTTTCATTGAGCACTTTTTTTAAATTGAAGTAAAAGAAATAACTTATTAATTCCGCTTTTTTTGTCCTCAAATAACACTCAGAGGAAACCCCTACATATGCAGTGAACTGTTTTGCTACAGGGATCGAGGTATTCATCGTTGTTGGTATTGTTAAGCGAAAAGTGCTATGCCTTCGTCATTGAGACAAGCCGACAACAATTAACACAATCCAGCACTCGTGCCGATCAGAAAAATCCGACACCACTTTCATGACGGAGAGCGTGGTCGAACTCGGAATCTAGGGCATCGTAGTCTTGTCTTCAAAAGCTCAGACGGCATCCATGTGGGTTTTATTTTATGCTTTTATTATGTTAAAAAATTTATAAAATAAAAATGTGGCTAAAATGCAATTTATTTGTGCTGCGTACAGTGTTGCCGATTTGATATTGGCAAACCCCCAAAAGTATCCAAGATTTTACAAATCACACGAAACAAATTTTGTGTTTGATAATATTTAATCGAAAAAATTATTTTAATACACAAACATATTAGTAAATATCTCTTTGGAAAATGAATTGCTGTCGGCAGCGTGGAGCGACTAGTGTTACGACTTCGTCGTTGAGACAAGCCGACAATAATGAACACAATCCTGCTCTATTGCAAGTTAAGAAAATTCGACACCACATTCACGGCTGAGTGCGGGGTCGTACTCGGGATCTAAGACGCCATAGCTTCGATTACTTTTTTCGATTATATCTTAATTTTTTAATGAATTTAATAGTATTTTGGTACATTTTTGTTGAATGACATAAAAAGTACTATTTTATTGGTACTATTTTCAATTTGCAGTCAACATCTCTTGCCACCAAATCTATATCTATAAGAGCCTGGAGGTGTTTAGAATACAATTTGTAAATATGTCACTAAGCTAACGGTATTTGATGTTGTGTTCGTTGTTGCGCAAACGAACGTGTTTGATATAAACGAGCAGGGGATTGAGTATGATTTAGTTTGTAGACGAATTACGATATTTACAAGCGTTTTATATCATTTTGTAGCTAAAAAAAAAATAAATAAATACTTGGACATCTGTAAAACTAAAATTCCCACCTACTCAACATTGTGTGTGCTTGAGTAATGAAAAACATTTCCGAAGAACTTCAAAATACAATTGTTCATTGTAAGAATTGTTATTGTAGTCCTTGTATTTGCATTGTTAGTGTCTTTGTTTGAGCCAGAAAAATGAACAAGTTAGAGAAGTACATTTCTTAACTTGCAGGTTAAACGTTCAAGTTCTTTTTATATTTAAAATTTTTTTATTACTGAGTTCTTACATTTGTTTCTAAAATCTTCTGCTACATTGTAAAACTTTAGTTTTGTAAACATTAACAAAAATAGTTTGCGCCAAAATTTAAGGAATTTCTTGAATGCGTAAACAAACGTTGAGAGCAAATTAATGCCAGCGATGATTTCCCTAAATTGAAATTTAGCTTTGCGAGTGATCAGAATACGAGGGCTGTTCACAAACCGGTTTTAATGTTTCTCAATATATATTTATTTTATCAGACGAAATGCAATTGAACAACCATTTTTTCTTATTCATGGAGCAATTTTGATATGCAATTTTTGGTATGTCCTTGAGCTATCTTAGTGGTTTTTTTCTCCACAATCGTCGTTAAACGCAGCTCCTTCAAGACACTCTTCAATCTTCGAAACAGGAAATAGTCGCAGGGTGCGTAATCAGGAGTGTACGATGGCTGACTCATGACCACTGCGTTGTTTTTGTCCAAGAACTGCGACATATTTTTAATAAAAATTCATAAATTTTAGAACTAACTTCCGTATCATATTAATCATTCCTAAGTAAAAAAAAAATAAAGACCGCAGGACATGATTCAAGCTATATGCCGACATCATCAGTATCTTCTGATTCGACGATCCTCTATAATATTTTTCTTCTCAGTCTCAATATTTTTATTGAAGAGAATGGTCATTCACACCTTAGCTTTTTGGGAAAAGCTTTCTGATCCAGAGTAAAATCACCGCAGGCCACCGTTAACATTTCGAAAACTTTTGAGCCCTTAATTTCATTTTAAACGCAAAATTTCTGTCTTTTTCGATTGCAGAGAATCGCCGAGCAAAACTTTTCCAAATTCTATGCCTTTCACACACGAATGAAAGATGCTAAAGAGCTGAAACTGTATTCCAGATGAGTGATCTAACCAAAAACAAACATAACAAAAAAAATTTGAATTTTAAATATTCTTTTTGAACAGGTCTCGTATAAGCAAGGTGGCACTACAAGCCACAGATTACTTGCGAACTAAAACAGTGAGACCTCTCGGCAGTTCAGTCCAATGCTCGTAGATTCGACTCATCCCGGAGACCCCGGTAGTTCGTATATGAGCCATTTCTATACGACTTGTGGGCTATTCACACAGTACGCTACTTGGTAATATTGTGAAAATGTCTTAATATTTTAGCTCGGTTTCAAAAAGTTCTTGATGTGCTACAAACAAAAAAGTCATAAAATAATAACACTCATATTCATAATATTTAAAATGAGTTCGTTCCATGATTCTTAAGTAAAATTTTTTCTGGTTTGGAGTTTCTGAACTCTGAATGGTTATTTTAATTTTTGCACTCTTTATTGAATCGACAAACAACTTTTGAAAATAATGGTAGCGAAACACTTTTTAAAGTTAAAGATATACAAAAAACTTTTATTCAAGTATTTTATAAAACAAAAATTATTGGAAAATATATAACCTAACACTTTTGTTCTCTCTTGGATTAGAATTTGAGGAAAATAAATGATTTATAAGATACAGAATACATGAGCTTCCTCGATTTGACGGACAGTAACCATCCAGGGTTAAGTACATTTGAAAGTTTTATGACATAAAATTTTCTTAAAATTGATTTCAAATAAATTTTATTTATTTAATGAATATAGGGGCAATATTTTTGAGCCAGGCTTATGCCGCTTTACAAGTTCGAAATTGAAGGTCGAGTATTTTTCAATTAATTTTTGATGCTGCTGCCTGTTACATTTAAGGGCAGGAAATGAATAGAAAGACAGACATTAAGTTTATTTACTTGCGAAAAGTAGGAGAGATAAACGAAAAAGTTTCCAGTACGATAGTAGTGTACCACACCCTCTAGCTCTTCAAACCGTTGCCAACAAACTTCGTCTATCTCTATCAATTTCATGCCTAGAAATGGAGACTTATTGTTAGCCCCCGTTGCTTGTATATGACAAAAAAACTATTTAAAAACTATTCACAACCCAGTAAAAAAAGACCTTCCAAAGAAGAATTTATGATCCGGAGTATTACGAATCTGGATCTTTTCTAATTCTTTTTACGAGGAGTTGTCATTGCAAGAAGTTCTATTTTTGGTCGCCTTTTCAGTGAATCCGGAGTCCTGTTCCTGATATTAATGGAAATTAAATTGATTGGGAAAATTTGTTTGCTGTGGATTCTCTGGAGGCTCTTGGATGCAATAGAAATTCGCGTGTCATTAGCCACGTAAATTATTTAATTTTAAATCAACTACAGACTACTACCAAAGAATGCCTACTTATACAAATAATTATTAGTAATTTATTTTTATCAATTTATTATAAACTTTTCGTAAATATCTTTTAAATCAATTATATTTATTTATATAAATAAGAGTATTTTTTTATAAATTAATATGTAGTCCTTCTAACTTCCAACTTTTTGTAAGTAAAATAATAATCAATTAATTATCTGGATAATGTTAATATGCGCTTCCTGATAAGTCGCAAAAACAAGTCAAGGAAAGTAGAGAAAAAGTAGTTCTCCAAATATGACTTCCAATTTTTGTAACTGTGACTCTTACATTCGTACATTATCTGAAATTTTGATAACTTAAAAAAAAAAAACAGGATTAATGAGCGAATACAAGTGAAAAATTGTGCCTGCCAAAATTGTGCAACTGGCAGCGATTGAATTTTTTTCCACGTGCCGCCGTTAAAAAATTTATTCAGATCATATCACCGGCAGCAGCTGTTTTCGTTTATTTACAAAAATATATTTTGAGAATTTCTTGCGGCAAAAAAATAAGAATTTATAAAACTGGCTACCGACTACAATGACTGCTAATGCCGCTGGCAACAATTGCCACTGTGTAGTCAGCTGCTGAATTATTTTGAAAACGACCACCAATTTAATAACCATGAGTTGCTGTCTATAGTAGAATTCTCTACACACGCCAGTGTAGCTGCTTTCATGTGTGTGATATGCTTAAATAGTTTTATTCCAATAAAATAAATTTAAAGTCTACAAAATATGACAAGGAATCATTTCATTTGCTTAGAAATATATGTAGTTAGTTGTTCCTTTTTGTGTAATTAAACAATTGGGGTATTCACAGTGTGTGCTATTTAGTCATATTGTGGTAAAATAATAATATTTTAGACCAGTTTATAAAAGTTGTTGTTTTGCTGCACACAAAAAAGGTCACTCTTTCAAATCTGTTTTTGTTTTGTCATAAAATAGCTCTAGAGATCTGAGTCGAATGGCTGAAAATCTTTAGGCGAGACGGCGAGAGTACATGTTTGCCGGGGTTATTTATATATGATTCACGGAATTATTCATATCTATATGTCTGGACATTAAATCACATTTTTATAACATAAAAAATATTAACGGAGCGCTAAATCGCAAAAACTAAATATATACACGTGAAAAGTTTTTCTCGTTTATTTTACGTAGCTGGCAGCCACTGCATGTTTTTCGGTATGCCGCCAGAAAAAATATGTCTTCAGCTCATATCAAGACATGTTTTATGTTACATATACAAATTTATTTAGCAGACCAAGTTATGACGTGTGGTTCACACTAGTCATATGTTTCCAGCTGTTATTTTGTAACATGACATTATGACTACAGTGTGAATCCCCCAAATATATTTCAGTTATATTGGCAACATTTAATCTTCCATTATGCTGCATTAAAATAGAAATTAGTTTAATTTGACAGCAACCACAGAAACAGCAGAGACAACAACCAGTAGCCAGCCGTGTTGCCTGTTGTAGTGAAAATAATCATTCTCTTATACCCACATTTATCAAATTTTTGACAGGTTGTAGTCTGTAGTCTGCGGTAGTGAATGTGGTTTCTTTATCTCTTCCAACTAAATTTAGAGTTGGATAGAAGACAGAGAATATGGAATAATAGAGTACGAATATAAAAACGAAGGAAAGGTGATCAATAAATTCTTGTCATGACTTCAATATTTGTAAAGTTTGATGTAAAAACTTGAGTTATTCTAAGAAATCTCGGGTAAAGGCTTACTGATATACAGTAGAAACAGTTAAATGGGCATAAGTACTACAAAAAAATTCGATATCGATCGAAATTTGTATTTAAATTAATTGAAACTTCCATCGATATCGAATGCCGTAATTTTCTCCAATGCGAATTAGATTAAATTGAAGAGCAAAAATACACTAGATTCACTGAATAATCTTAGAGCTTTACTGCCTGTTTTTGTGAATAATAAGCCTGATTACGGTTGCTGAATATAAAAATCTTCGTGTGGAATTTTATATTGAGTATTTATTAATTATAATCAATTATTTATATAATTAGTTATTGTTGTCTATACATAAATTTAAAAAAAAATTACTTTATTCACAAAAACAGTCAGTTAAATAAAAATTGAGTTTTTAGATTTCAGAGATGTTTCAATATTCTCTTCTTACCAGGTGGCCAGATTTTGCAAAAGCACATCAGTTCACACCAGTCACATATATGCGTGCTATTATTTTGTGACATACATATAACCTTATGACAACAGTTTGAGTCCCCCAATAGTTTTGTAGTACAGGTAGTGCATGAAATTGATAACTAAATAAATAAATTAAATAAATAAAGAGTTTTTATCAGAAAACCGGGGCAGTGATGAATTTCCTTCAAAAAATCGCCAAAACGAAGCAAAATTCTCACATCACGTACCCTGCAGTTGTCACAGAGTTACCAAACTACAAAATTTTATATTTTTTATTTGTAAATGTGGAAGTAGGGGAAACAGTATGAAAAGCCCCAATAAAATATGCACGTATGACAGTATTAATTAAACACTACAAATTTCATTTTATTATTTATTCCCTTCTGTTTGTTGCCAACATAAAAATAACGAGGGGTTGTTTCAAGGGCCGCCAAACATTTAATAATTATTATGCGAGACATTAGATATGAATCGTATGAAGGGAAGCAAATAAAAAAGTATTAGCGCGAAATAAAATGAAAGGACAAGAGGATGTAAAACAAAAGAAGGAAAGAAAAAAAGAAGTCGAATAAGTAAAATATGCGTAAAAGCCAAGAAGAATGAAACAATACAATTATTTACTACCATGAGGGTGGAAAGTAGACTTCATGTACGATGCACGTATGAAAGAAAAGGCTCCGTGAGCTCACAAATTCAAACGAAATGTTAGTTAACGGAGAGCAGCAGAAATCGAAGGTGGTTGTTTTAGCTACCAGAAGGAACACAAGGACAAAAAGGAAAAATATTAACGTTAGAAATTTTAATTAACTAGAAATACAAGTTGATAATGTAACAAATAAAACACAATACTATTGAATACAACAACAACATTTCCTCAATATTCAGTTGACGGGAGTTTCAAGTTAAAAAGTGTGGAATTGGAATGGAAAAACAATATATTTAGTGGAAAAAAATTGTTGAGCTGTCAAACTAAAAACTTTGTTACATACGTTTATGCTTTTCTATTCACCGTTAGAAATCTGTAAAAACTGTTTATAGTTGTCCCTTTCTAACCTGATAACGAAGGCCAAGGAAAAAAATAATCGATAACTAAGTTGTAGTGTTACTGTGGCCATTATTCCAACTCTGTTTTCCGTTTGCCAGTTTACAGCAGGAGAGAGAGAGAGAGAGTGAGTGTTAGCTTGCAAAACAAGAGTGAAAGCTTCTGTGTTAAAGATAACGAATTATGGAAACTACAGCAAATTGATGCAACTCGCTAAAGTTAAAACAACTTATTTGAATTTTGATCACTGTTTGGATTAAACGTTTTGACGGACTCTCTTATTGGAAACTCTAAAACCAAAAAAGTGCAAACATATTGGGATGTTGCTCTGAAATGAAATTAGCGCGTCGTGTAATAGTTTTATTAAAAATTTTTAACAAATTCTAGATATTAAATATTGAAAAATATTTACTTAACACATACCAAAGAAATTGTCGATAAAATAAAGAAAATCTTTGATAAAGTTTTTCAATTGTGTTACTATCAAGTGCAGTGAAAATGAGTGTTAAAACGAATTAGTGCTTTAGCTGCTGTTTTCCTTAATTTCACTTCTAAGGGATTTAATTTATACAACATCAGCAAATCATGGTAAATTGTGTTATTAATACCTTTGAAATCATAACTAAAGCATTATTATTTCCTCTTCTATTGAACAACTTTGTGTTTTGTTTTCTTCTTTTAAAAGTCTCCATATGCAATTCCAATGACATCCACCTTAACAACTAATTTCATATGTAGTCCTGTGTGTTTTTCTTACACCCCTCATATCCTTGCAGTGGTTGTTGTTATTGCTTAATTTAACAAACATTATTAAGTGCATCTTGCACATGAATATATTTGGTTTTGTGCCGTAGAAAATATCTGAGCATATAATTTCTAACTTTTTTTCATGGCAAACAAAAAATACAAAAATATACACAAGAAATAATTTTACAGAACATCCATCCAATTATGTAAAATATTACAGTTCTGTTAGTTACACATCCATTCTGACTCAACATCTTGGTTTGAAGGTAAACAGTGTAATTAATTCTGTTATTTTGCTCTCAGAGTGTTTGGTCAGTGTAATAATTTTTTAATTGAATGCAAGAATGATACTCCAGCAGAAACATTATTGTTTTACTTTCTAATTGGCAATTAAAATATATATTCTAACATCGATATATAATTATATCCGTATATAATTATAGCACCATATAATTATATCAATATATATATAGTTATATCAATATATAATTATATAGTTTAGAGTTCTTTTGTGTACCGTTTTCAGTTTATATGAAGCGCATTTCGTTACTCAAATGTTTTTATAACTTTCGTACTGTTGTGCGGCCCATTCCTCAACTTTCGGAAAAGTATTTAAAAAAAAGAACAATCTCGAAAAGATCCTTTCCGAAAAGTAGCATTTGAGGAACCCAAATGTACTACTTTCGAAAAACATCTTTTTAAATAAGTACATTTTTCAAAAAGTACCTCTTCGTCGTCTTTCTTTTTAGATTTTGAAGAAGCTATTTTTTTCTTTTATATTCAAAGTTGTTGTCAGGTTAAGTTTTGTAACGTGTTCAGAAAGAGTTAAAATGAATCGAAAAATCAAGGAACAATAGAATATTAATAGCAAAAGGAAAATTAAATTCTCGGCAGTCACTGTCTTCCCAAAATTTTAACCGCTTTAGGCCGATTCCAAACAAGCATAGACATGAAGAGTGATTATAGGCCACCTTTCGTTCGTACCTGTAGCAATAAATTCACCAGCGAAGTAAAAAGCAAAATAGCTACAACGAATTCTGTAACTTCTAATTTGTCTTCGTCAGTCCTCTTATTATCTGTCACCATGTATCTCCTGAGTGCTGGTCCGTGATTAAAAAAAGTACCTCTGTGAAAGGTATTACATATTTCCAAAACGCATATTACTAAGTATCTTTTCTTAAAAGTACTCTTTTCTTAAAACTCTTTCCCTAAAACTAGCTTTTCGTAAAGTTATCCTTTCCAAAACACAAGTTTTCCAAATATTCCGTTTTCCTAAATATATATTTTCCTAGAAATACCTTTTTCTAAAAGAAAAGTGCCTTTTCCTAAAGCTAACTTTCCTAAAAGTATCTCTTTCTAAAAGTGACCTTTCAAAACATACCTTTTTATGAGTAGTAAATTTTTCGGAAAGCACCTTTACCCAAAAGTACCATTTTCAAATAGTACATTCTCCAAGAAGTAAATATTCCAAAAACACCTTGTTGAATACAGCATTGTCTTTTCCAAAATTCCATGTGGTAAAAAGTACGCATATTCATAAAAAAGAAATTAAGAAAACAACACAAATAAAAAATCTTTTTTTCCAATATACTTTGAAAATGTGATGGGAAGAGCACATTTTCTGTAATACAATACTTTCTCAAAAAGTACTTTCTGAAAAAGTACTTTCTCAAAACGTACTCTCTCAAAAGTACGAAATGAGGATTTTAAAAATTTTATTTTAAGCAGTTATTATATAATAAAAACGTAAAATTTTTTGGTCCTCAAACAGAAATTTCGCAAATGATGCGAAAAGTTGTTGAAAATAAGTGCTCCAGATTGCACCTTCTATACGCCATTCGCGGCGGCCACACGGCTGAAAATATATTTAAGCATTAATGTCATAAAGTGTTCTTTCAAATAAGGCCCGTTTCGTTGATATTAAAAATATTGATATAAAATATTGGTGTCACTCTATAGAAAAACACCAAGACCTCCGGCCGTTGTAATGACAGAGAGCAACGTCTACGGTGGGAATCGAGTCCATAAGGCAGTGCTTTGAACAAAATTCCAATTAACTGCTGATAAAATATGTGTGTAGTCACACTAAATTCCTGAAATATAACATGGAAAAATATCTCAAAAATATACCAGTTTAATCGCTGATAAGCTCGAAATAATTTCCAAAATATATCCGATTTTTTTCAAGAAACAATTAATACTATTTATGTAAATTGCCCTCCCTTGTCTAGTGCTATGGAAGACCCTGAGGGTACAAAAAGATTCAGTTCGCATATCAAAAATATTCTTACGCTAAATTTGAAAAAAATATCCAATTTAACAGATCGAAACGTGTTCAAATTAAAATTTTTCTATAAAATTTTTCGCTGGGATTGGAGGCTGATGAATCAATAACTCATGTCACTGTTTCAAGTGCGCAGATAACAAGCTACAGGGTTATCAAATTTTATAGTACTAGTTTTTATACAAATGAACTGATTATATGGAGATACATGCTGCATTAGGGATATATAAAAGCAAATGCAAATAGAAGTATGACATTTCATCTTGTGATATAATTTTTAGAATACGAAAGGTACGGTCACACTGGTCAAATATTTAGCCAAAAACTTGTAACCACTTAACTATAAAGAAAAAGGTCGAGGATTCTCCTCACCCCGCATGCAACAGTTCTGCTTATTTGCATACCCATTCCATCAGAAATGGGCTCCAGCAGTAATAAAATTTTGAATGGTTCAGTTTCACGAATTGAACTCATATTTTGATTAAGAATTTCAACAATTTGCACGTGTTGCTCTGATATAAGTCGATTCATAATGAAATTTCAAAGCAAACTAAACGAAAACCAATTATCAGCTATAAAATGGGTGCTCAAATAAAGCAGTGATGCCAACTCAAAGTTGTGACACTCTAAAAAAACACCCTATAGAGCTGTCTGAAGGAAAACGTCTCTCATTGATATTTAGTGGGTACGTTTTTTTAAGCAAATATTTGCTTAAATGTGCCTGTACCTTAATACCGTGTTCAGATATAGCCTGATTGCGGAATTAAGGCTACAATTATCTTACGATTTTAATTCATTTATCTTACATTAAGTCAATTAATAAATTGAACAATTAGTAGTTAATTGTGTCATTAATTGCGTAAAACCCGAATTGCAACCCTGGTCATAAGTATGATTATTAAGAAATGTGTTCAGTGAGCAGAAAAGTTTCCTATAATGGCGAGTCAAATGTCACATATGCACATAAACATACATATATACTTATAAAGGAGCAATAGCTGCTGCTTTCTCAAACTTTGCAAAATTGCCAAGTTTTCCTTTTCCCTTTTTTCTAAGCAGTGGTAATTTTGAATCAAAAATCGATTGCTGTGACTCCAAGAGCTCCATATTTCTATTATATGCAAGTAAAATTTCTTTTGAGCCAAAATTTGCATCCATTTTTTCAATTTACAAACACGAATATTCACCAAACAAATAAAAACAATGTCTCTTTCAGCTGTCAAATGATAACTGAGTCAGCTAAATTGAGTATGTGTGAGCACTAGATATAATTGCTCAATTAAAATTATATTGACTCAATTAATTAAGCATGTCTGAGCACAGTACATTCTAACACTTTTAGAATGAGTTTCCTGCGAATTTATATATCAACTCCATTATTTTGGATCATTAGAAGAAACGCAAGTGTAAAGGTACGGTCACATTTGGACAAATATTTGCTCGAAGAAGCGTAACCACTAAAAGCTAATGAAAAACAGTTTCATTCGGACAACTATTCAATGAATTTAACAGTTTTCAATAATGCAGGAGTCCAGAACAATGATTATTGGTTGTGTATTAAACTGTTTTACTTAAGAAACACGTATTTAAATGAAAGGATTTTTCATTAGTGTTGAGCTTTTTTGGCCAAATGTTGGCCAAGTGTTACCGTAATGTTAAGATTTTTCATACTGAAACTTTTTTATGAACCAACTACAGACGTACTGTCAGTACTTACAAATGTTGTTTTTTATATACGAAGTCTGTTCAAAATGTACGGTACATTTTCATTTAACTTATTTCAAAACTATATTTATTTATCAATTTCTATTTCGTCCTCTTGCAAGTAGTCCCATTTAAATTTTTGTTGTTGTGGGCCAATAACAACAGCATTTAATTTATGCTAAACTTTTTTTTTGGGAATCCTAGTCAAGTGGTTTGTTTTAACATATTTTCTTTTATTAAATTGCAAGTCAATAATAAAACCTTTATAGCATTTTTCATACAAGTGGGGACGTAAAAGTGCAATTTATAAAGTAAAATTTTTATAAAATAATATATTATAGCTGACATCAGCTAATGAAATACATTGACTGACAATTTTGTTTTTTAATCAATATTATGCTGAGAGATAAAAATAAATAATTATATTTATGTTGTGGATATCTACATAAAAACACCTTTTGAAGTATATAAGACTTATCAAAATTGGTGCATGTTAAGACATTTAAAAATGTACCACAAAATGTATTCTCTATTTATATGCAGTGTAATAAATGATTTATAAAAATAATACTCCCACTTTGTTCTTAAATTATTTTAACCCACGCTTCTAAGTTAAGAACGCAGATAAGGTAAATGAAATTGTTTTCCAAATAGAAATAATTTGTTTTTTCAACTGGACTAATTGCTAACGAACGTTCAGAGCCACTTTTACAAAATATAAACAACTTCTGTTGCATTTATTAAGACTGTTTTTCAAAAGGTAGTTTCAGTTGAAAGTACTATAATGCCTGCTGCAATGAGCAGGATAAAGCCATATTCAGGGGTTACAAGAGTCCAGCTTTCACTGTTTGAAGAAATTTTAAACAAAATCTCTGACCTGAAAAAGTCAATACGAATGATTATATTTAAACATTAAAGAAGCGTTCAATTAGGTTTGGCACAACTGGGCTTTCATTTGAAGCCCAGATATGGTTGTTATAGATATAATAAGCTTGCGCCTGTGTTGTCCTTGAGCTTTCCCAGTGAAGTATGAAAGATGCCGTCCTTTAATCTTGAAATAAGGAAAAATTTCTTGGGGCTTAATCTGATAATTACGGTGGCTGATTAATTATGGTGCTGTTGTTTGCACAAAACTTGCGAATAAACAATAACGAGTGATCGGTGTATAATCGTGATTCAACAACATAAATTTTCTGAAAAAATTGCATGGAATGTGGCGAGTGATATACCGACATCCTCAGCAACTTTATCAATCGACGATTGCCTATAACAACTTCCTTCAATTTCCTAGCATTTCTATCTGCTGTTGACGTGTTGGAGTACATAAACATCGGGACGATCGTTGATATTGAGATATTCTCCACCTTTTTTGAAAACCTTGTACCACTTTTAAGCAATTTTTCAGTCACAACAAAATCAACGTGGGGTACTGTCTGCCAGAATGTTACTGTCAATGGTATAGAAACATGATTAGACATTTTTTCGTATCTCAAATACTTGGCTCAGAGCCACGTGCCACACAGTGGGCGCTACAATTGATTTACTCAAATAAACTTTTGATGAAGAAATAATTTCACGTGCAATTAATTGGCTACCAAGATCATGTGATGTAACACGGTTGGATTATTTTCGTTGGGGTTATGTTAAGTCACTTGTCGACGTCGATAAATCGCAGACAATTGAACAACTAGAAATTGACATTCCAAGAGTTATCGACGAAATACGGCCGCAAATACTGCAAAAAGTTGTTGAAAGTTGGTGGCAACCACATGGCAGAAATCATATTTGAAATTTCATTTCATTAAATTTTCTTTCCAATAGAACGCGTTTCATTGTTATTAAAAATAGATTTCCTTGATTTATTAAGATTTAAAAATGTGTTACTGTATAAAAAACACCCATTATATTTAACTGCATTCCATTGTGCAAATCTTCGCCTGACAAATTATAGGCGCGCATTTTCCGCTTGCTCAATGATCATTATCCAGAACTAACTACTATTGCAAAATCACATTCATCTCACACATTTTCATATTAATTCGATCTATTAATTCTTAAAAAAGAAATTATTTCAAATATCTACGCCTGCATAAACATTTTTATAATTTATTTTTAACTAAAAACAAACTCTTAAAATGAATAGCGATAATCATTAATACCCGTTTAAACGCAAATTAATAAGTAATTGCGTTTCAAGAGCTCCTAAGGAATTTCCATGTATCAAGGATTTTTACATAATTTATTTTCCCATTGTATGTATTTAATTATAAAAAAAATATTATCACAACATATTGAGTATAAATAACAAACCATAAAAAATTTAAATTAAATACATATGTGAAAAAAATACAAAGAAAATGTGTCATTAAATCAAGGCTGTTTAAGTACCATTAAAAACCTTGACAACTCTGAATTTCTTTTCTCGTTTCTTACAACACAAACGTGCATGCAAAACTAACGAGTGCCAAGTTAGACAGAAAACCAAAACTTGCTCGCACATACAATTTGAAACTGTTACAATCAAACAACAACAAAAAAACTCATTCATCATCCGCACTAGTGGCGTATCTTGGCAAGAAAAAGGACACAAAATCCAACAGCCACTACAACTTGACTATAAAATGCAACAAAACTATTTGACTGCATACAGTTGCAACAAACAAACACAAGTGCAAAAAAAACACAATCCAACGGATACAACCATACCGCACTTTTCATAATACTCGTTCTTCCTTTATCCTTGTTCTTCTTCTTCTTCGTATTCTGTATGTTAGTCTCTTAGTCCCACCACATTATCTTTCAGTGTTCCATTAACAGTTTGATGTTTATCCTCTTCTTGTTTATGCTCCCCCACTGTTATTGGGTTTCTATTCAATACGCATGCTCCGATAATTTTTATTCGTTCCAAAATTCGAATTCAATTGTGGAAAAAAAGTGTAAAAAGTATTAAGTGCGGTGTTGTTTTTCCCTATCAGGCTACGGAGTGTGGGTTACTTTTTTGTTTTTGTTTTTTTTTGTTCGCTGAACTTGTAGTTGTAGTAAACGACTACTACTAACTTGCAAATGTATACCAACCCCACTCACTTACTCACTAATTCACTCACTCACTTACTCGCACTCACCGTGTGTGTGTGTGTGTGTGTGTGTATACGGGCATATTTGTATGTCATGCTCGTATCGTGTGTATTGTTTTAAAATGCCGGTTAGTTGTAGTAAAAGACAAATTAGTTGAAGTTGGTTATTTATGGTCAACAATTGTTTTTTAGAACATTTTTATTTTTGGAAAAACGAATATGGAATTTATTGCTTCTCTCTTTTTTTTCTTTTTCGAGAAAACTTTTAGCTGTTTAAATTTTCTTGAACGCAATAAGAAAAGAAAATTATTTCCATATAAAACCAGTCATGTGACATAACGTGGTGTCATTTAGAACAAAAGTTTTGCATTCTAATAAAAGTCCTACACGAGTAATTGAAGAATTCAACTAAAATGTTGCACGATTCGGAAAGATTTATTTTAAGTTTTTACTTTTTTTTATAAATCGAAAAATAAGCTTCTCTACTTTTGAAAATGTTTTGTTATGGAAATTACTGGCAAAAAAGAAGGGTGGTAACCAAAATTCAGTTTTTTCCAAGAATATTAAAATACTTTTTTTTAATTTTAAATTTGAACTTATTTTATAAATTGAAATAGCTGCTCTACTAATATTTAATAAGGTACTCTAATTTTGACAATGATTTATTTTGTCGAAATAAAAATAGTTATAACAAAATTCTCTATCTTCCAATCTGCCCTCTTAACACTATCTTCTCCTCTCTAGTTCTGTTACAAAGAGTTGCATAAGTAGGGGTCATTCCCTGAGTGCAAGTCCAAGATAGAAAAAGAAAAGTATATAAATATTTTTTTCATTGGATTGAACTATTATTATTTTGAATTAATTGAATTATTGGCTCTATTCAAATTATATCAAAACCCCAATCAAACCATTTAATTATTTTAAAATTTACTCGAACATAAAGTAGAATTGATAAAAACAATTAATTAAGTACAATTAATTCTTACTTAAATTGAAGTTAAAGAGTGCATGAAAAATTTCCACTTGACATTCTTTGAGTTGCATTTATTTTATGCTCGTAAAACCAAAAATAATTTTTTAAAGTTTTTTTAATAGTTTATATTTTATATCATGATATGATTTCCCATTGAGCCATTAAATTCAGTTAATGGTAGTTCTTCATCAATCTGGATAAGAACTGAAAATTAATTCTATTTTTGCACTTAAAGAACATATATTTGATTTTAAAGCAACGACGCCAGAGAGCAAAGGCGATTGAATATTTTTTAATGCAATAAATTTACAACTTGTCGTTAGAGGAAGGACATTTAGTGGTCAAATAGTGCCAGCACAACTGGCGCCCAACATGTAGTTGTGCCACTTACCAACTAAACTAATCACTACAATTGCCAATAAAAATACAGATACTCGTATCTTAAATTATATCTTAAATTATATGACTTCATCAACACAACTAAAGACGCCTTTCTTTCATCATCATCGTCGTCATTCTCAGCGCTGCTATTATCTCGCTTATCAGTGATGAGTTTGATGCAGTAGTTAGTTGATTCTCCATCTTTCTTCCCACAGCTTTTATACGATGTTGCAGCAGCACTTGTTTGTGCCCCAGAAATTCATGTCTTTTGTAACACTATTGGCAATAGGGCGTAACTAGAAAAGGGTGTTTGCTGTTTCTGTGTGTTAAAAGGAGTCATATTTTCAGGCTCCCACTCTCACATAAGCGAGTGATTTAATATAGGGACCAGCTGTGCGCTAGGGAAACTTATAGAGTGCAAGTAGTCATCTGGACCAAACAACTTTTTCCTTTTTTAGCTCAATTGTGGACGTTATCGGTTAAAGTCAAAGATCGTCGGACAGATCCAGCACTTAATCGTGCGTATGTGGGAAACATTGAAACAGTGAAGTTATTTCAATTATAAGGTGAAATATTACCATTGATTTAACGCTTTAGAATTTATTTTATTTAAATCTTTCCTACTTAGTTTATAAAATACTACTTGCTTTGTTTATTGTGTGATGGATTATTTCTACACGATCCATTTAATTGGTTGTAACACCAAATCATTAGCAGACTGTAACATAATTCCGAGCTAACAAAATCTTTCAGCTTAAACATTAACTTTCAGAAACTATTTGAGAACTACCAAGCAAAAACATAGACAATGAAAATATAACCAGTAGTTTTATGTTTTTATCGATTTAATTTTACTGATTCAAGCATGGATTTTTATTGACAAGCGCTCAAATATATAAGAAAACGTGTATGCTCCTATGATTTTGACAATATATTCATTGAAACAATGAATATATTTTATAAATACAATGAAATTTTAAAACTTTACTAGTACTTTTAGTGTAAACAAATTAAACACGAAACTTACTTGTGCTAAAGATATATTAAAAAAAATAATAATAATAATAAAATAAAAAGTGAAATAAAATGAAATAAATTTCATACCAACAATGACAGTATCTCAACTAGTTACTTTATTAAGAAGTTAAATATTTTTACGAAACGACGAAAGTGATTGAAGCAACTCCAACGATATTGATTTAGAAAATTTGTGAAGTTTTCATTGAATTTGTGTAAAATATATAAATTTAAAATAGTTTCGTTGGATTCATGAAGCAAAGAAATTCACACAGTTTTCTATTTTACTTTCCTCGATTCAAAACCTTCAACAAGATAAGGAAATGAGCGCATCGTGGATTTTATATCAAACACCGGAGCGTAATATTTGGAAAGATCGCCACTGACGAATAGAGACGTGTCAAAAGGAGATTCATTTAGAATTTACTTGAATGCCTGCGCTGTGTCAGCACCCACCTAAACCAAGCAACCCTGTAAGTCTTCCCTAAAGCTGGCATAGCTACGCCATTGACTCTGGGGAAAAGCTCTAAAAGGAAATACGTATAAAAACTTGTACTTAATGATGTTTGCATATCGGTTTTATTGGTTGTGTGTGTGTGTGATTGCCATGATGTATGGAAATGTATTTAAATCCTCGTTGCACTGCATTCATTCTTTTATTATGGCTTTCAACAATATCTTTCCATTTAGAATGTGTCGTTTTCACTACATTGTTTGTTCTATTTTCCGTTTTCTTTTGCATGTTGTTGCTGTTGTTGTTGTTGTTACTGTTGCTCTGAGATCTGTGGACTTCTTCGATGAACTTTGTGCTGGTTTCCTCAATTACTGATACCGTTTTATCCCGTTTCCATTATATTTTATATACTCGTACATTCAGATATTTAGTCGTTATTTAGTGATTTATTTTACTGCTATTTTGGCGATGTTGTCAACATAAAAAAACAACTCGAATCTTTATCATTTATACTATAAAAGAAATGGACAGAGTACGCGGATTCGGAAAAAATTGAGCTAAATATTTTTAAGAGTCCAATTGTGTTAAGGACTTAAAAAGTGTGCATCTTCTTTCCTTATTAGAAACCAGTGTGGTTTTTATTAAAAATTTATGCCCAAGTCTCAACCCATAAAAAACTGATTTATTAAGTAAAACACTCCCGATTGTTCACTCAAACAATTAATAATCATTTCTTGTGAATATTGTTTTTGTTTGCCTTGTCGATTTCTTTGAAATTTATTAGAGTGTCTAGTATTAAAGCGTTTGTGGCCTGTTTGTCTGAAAATATTTGTAATAGTTTTCTTTTTCCTTTCCAGTTCATATTGAAGAAAGACACGGACACACACATAAACACTTGTATAAATTTACAGTAAAAGAAAAGTAAAATACAATGAAATCGTATATATCGATTGGAATTGCTTCTAGGGATGCAACAGAGAAATATGAAGAAATTCGTTGGAATTGTACTTTTCACTTTGCACGTTGTTTCTCAATAATACTTCTACAAATTACAAATATATAGATAGTTGACAAGCAAACAGGCGTAAGTGATGAATATGGAATTGAAGTAAATCTCGCAGCAACAAAAGACATTCCAGAATAAGTCAATACGATCCTAAACTTTTGATGCGGATATAGTGCAAATCTTTTCTAATGCTTTTTACAACGAGTTGTCATTGCAAGAAGTGCTCTTTTTTGCCACTTTTTCAGTGAAGCAGAAGTCATGTTTCTGATTTTAACTTGATCTGATTTTTGTATGTCGTTTCTGAAATATATTTCCGAATTAATAAGGAAAAGTCTTTGACTGCGAATTCTCTGAAGGATCAAGGACGCAAATAGACATTCCCGTATCATTTTAAATTAACTGCAAACTTCAGCCAAATAGTGTCCATGTACAAATAATAGTTACTAATTTATCACTTTATTTTATATAAATCTGTCATTAAATTCTTTTGATTCAATTATGTTTTTATAAATGAAAATATTTTTATAAATAAAAATATAATACTCACGACTTTGTGCAAGTAAAACAACTGCTTAACCAGTTATCTTGATGTTGTTAATAAACGCTTTCTGACAAGTCGAAAATAGAAAATAATCGGAACTTTGGAAGTAGAGAAAAAAACGCTTCCCCCAAAATGACTTCCAGTTTTTCTTCGTTGGGAAGCTCATGATGGCCTACAATGTTCGGCTGTTTTCCTACATTTCGATCGATGAAATTGAATTTAGTTCACTCATATTTTCTTACCACACCGGAAACAATCCTGCCCAGTACGTTTCCATACTTTCATAGTTTCATACATACATAGTTTTGATATACTTTCAGATTTAGTAAATCGCAACCGCATTTGTTAATTATTAGATTATGTTTTACTATCAGCCGATAGAATAATGAGAACCATTTTTGAAGTAGTCACTTTTCAAAGTTGCTGTGGCAGGTAGATAAACTCACAAGGACCTTAAAACTCTTCTGTAACAAATTAATTTGCGAGTACTTCAAAGATTTACTACGTACAAAATATTGGATTTGTAGTGGGTGTTTCTATAGAGTGACACAAGTTTAAATCATAATAAAACAAGTATCATAATTTTCAACAACTTTTCGCAGCATTTGCGGCCGTATTTCGCTGAAAACTCTTCGAACGTTGATTTCCAGGGTTTTCAATTGTTTGTGGTTTATGGACGTAGACAAGTGACTTAACATAACCCCAAAGAAAATGACCCAATGGGGTTAAATCCGGCGACCAAGCCAATTAATTGGGCCATTACAAGAAATTATTTCTTCATTGAAACTTTCTTTGAGTAAATCAATTAAAGCGCACGCTGTGTATCATGTGGCTCCGTCCTGTTGGAACCACATATCAGCAAGATTAATGCCACGTAATTGAAGTACGCAAATTACGTGGCCGACTATCAGCGGCCAATGACTTCGCCATAAAGCGCACCAAACAGTAATTTTCTGTGGATGTTATGGTGTTTCGACAAGAGCTTGTGGATTCTTCTTACACCAAATGCGACAATGCTGTTCAATTATCTACAAATTCAACAAGAAATAGGCTTCATTGGAATATCGAATTTTTAATGGATGACTTTGAAGAATAGAACAATTATTGTGATTAAAAATTTCAACAATTTGCGCGTGTTGCTCTGCTGCAAGTCGATTCATAATCAAATTTCAAAGCAAACTAAAGGAACAGCAACGATCAGCTGTTTAATGGGTGCTCAAATAAAGCAGTGATGCCAACTCGAAGTGGTGAAACTCTAAAAAGACACGCAGTATTCATTTGGATTTGTAATTTGAAATTTTTTTAAATACTCGATGCCACCAAATGTTGCTATCCCCTGGCACCCACATCGTACATTTAATGGATTAATTCCTATTATATATTGGCGCGGGCTAGTCTATGTATGTGTATGTGTGTGTGTGTATCATCTCTTCCAAAATACTGTACTAAAAGCTCGTTTGATTTTAATTTCTGCAGATTTCTGCTATTGTCTGCCCTCTTGCCCCTTTTTTTTATGTATGATGTCGTCGTCATTCTGTTTGCCTCAGTTAGACTGTCGTCGATGTCGCCATCCTCATCCTCATCCACATCGCCATCATCCTTGTTCTGCTTTTGTTGTGGTTTATTGTTTTCTTTTTATATATTTTACATTTCATACAAGTGCTTGGAATCTATGTCTTTCTTTATATAAATTTACTCCAATTTCTCTGATGGCAATTGTTCCAGAGTTCTTGTTAATCTTTGGTGGTGAACAGTTTTGTTTCTTGTTGCTGTTTTTGCATTGTCCTCTTCTTTGTAAAGTTTTTCTTAATTAAAGAGTATTTGTTTATATTTTTTTTTTTGCTATTTTATAAGTTTGAGTTTCTTGAAATTATATTTATTTAACACTATTTAGGCCAATGTTGGTCAATTGACCCTTAGCGGGGTTATTGACTCTAAAGGATGTTGTAGTTTTCTATTGCAGTGTTTAAGGATGTGGGTTTTATGGTGGCCATAATAAAATAATATCGCCATACTCATGCATACACACAAGCTTTTCTTTATTACTTGTGTGTAGTTCGTATGGAAGAAAAAAAGTTGTTGTGGGAATGATTCATCATTTCCCTGGGCTGATTTCACGATACTAGAAGAATGTGGGCATTTTCAACACCATTTCAAATAAAAGAAATTAAATATAAATTTAATCCAACATAATAAAACACTTTATTAAGAATAAACATTTTATGGCGTACAATAATGGCAAAATTATTTAAATCTAAAGGGCTGGTGGGATTTAATGAACTGACACGATGAATTATTTAAAATTATAAGTTTTTGGAGAACTTTTCGCATTCTATTTGTGATTTCGACAAAGTCAGTCAGCTGGTAGTTGTTAGGACATGTCAAATAAGTCGTAGGCTTTTGAAAGAACATGAATAGTTAATGCACTGATGCAGGTCAGAATATCTCAATCTTGTTCAGGCAAGTGAGTGCATGATCGGACTTGATACCTTCAAATTCAATAGCTGTCATTTAATTTGGATTAATGGGAAGTGAAATCGTTTAACAATACTGTGTAGCTTATCGTTAATATAACAAGACGTATTATTAATATGTTCGTACGAAAAATCAAGTACCCGCTCTTGTGTTGCTAAAGATGCGGTCACACTAGGCAAGCATTAGAATGGAAAACGTAGTAACTGAACACTAAAGAAATGTATTTTAAAACAGATTCACATTTCCCATAAAAAAAACTCCAAAGACGTCAATAAGATCCCAAACTTATGATGCGGAAATAGTTCATATCTAGGTCTTTTCTGGTGCTTTTTACAACGAGTTGTCATTGCAAGAAGTGACTTTTTTTTCACATTTTCAGTGAAGCAGAAGTCATGTTTCTGATGTTAATTAAATCTGATTTTTGTAAACTGATTAGGAAAAGTCGCTTACTGCGAAATATCTGAAGACTAGGGGACGCTGTAGACATTTCCGTGTCGTTTGTTAACGTAAGTTTTATATATGTAATCAATTGCAGACTGCTGCCAAATGGCGCCCATATATACAAATAATTTTATCAATTTAGTTTATATAAATCGTTTATTAATATCTCTTAATTCAATTATATTTTTTAAATAAAAATGTAATACTTTTGCAAAAGTAAAATAACTTCTCAGTCAATTATCTGGATATAAAACATTTGCGACTTTGGCAGTCAAGAAAAAGTGAATTCCTAAAAATGACTCCCACATTTTCAGTGAGAAATAATGACTTCAAGAAAACTGCATGACTATTTTCCCCGATCGCCATTCCAACTGTCTCTTCAAGAAAATGTCTGTAAATTTTTCGTCAAATATCTTTTGAATTTTAGTCACAAGAAACTACTCTTTCGAATTTGTTGAAGGAAAAAATAAATACGAAATTCAATGATTAGAATAACGCTGCAATAGTATTAATTATTTGAGTCTATAAGTATTGAGTCTTCGTCATGATGTTATTTCACCTGAAATAAAATTTCAGCTGTAGGCATTTTATTAGTTGCATTGTCTATCATCGAAAACAGATTTTAGTTGTAGACGATATTGTGTTTCGCCAATTTTTATACTCGGATTCGTTGCGTTGGGCGACATTTTACGCTCATGTCTGTTTCTATTTTAAGGGTGCGTTCACAATTGTCAAACAGTTGCAAAAAAAAAACGTAACCGCTATATGATAATGAGAAACGTTGTTGATTACTCAATAGTTCCTTGAGCTGAACGATTTCGCGCAATAATGGATTCTATGGCAGTCTTAGATTCATATCTGAATCACAGTATATATCGCTAGTATTTAGTGATCACGCTTTTCTCGACATATATTTGACAAAAGTGAGGATTCCAAAGATCTAATTGAAATTAGATGTTCTTAAATATATTTTAAGCTGAGTAATACTATATCATTGTGGCATTTGTCCTAGTTACACGTAAAATATTTGCATCCTGAAAATGTCTGGCTTCTATTAATAATTATGGCGATAAGAGTTGTTTTTTTCTTTTTTACTTAACGGTATTTCCATAGCTCTAATTTTCCACTTTCTGTTTCAAGGGTTTTGAAAGAAATTCAAAAGTTTTTCCCAGGTCTTGGAAATATTCACGCTGCAAGTGGTCTAATTATCCTTTTCGACGAGGCACGGCACCAAACAGCAAACGGAAGTGATTGTAATTGTCACAGTTGAAAATCATTTGCCTATCAACCATGTGATTGGAAACAGTCTTCGTCGCGCATAATTAAATCATAAATAAAATAATATTTTATTTTTCAGAAATTAAATTGCATAATCAAGTCAATCTGTCGGTTCCAAACGTTCTTATTGTATGCAAACTTATGTGAGGCGAATCTCCTTGATATTTGGCCACCCTCCCGGTTACTCTGCTGTACCCGATTAATATTTTTTGTCTTGGACCAGTATTCGGAGAATGATCCCTATATATGCAATGCATTGTATCAGAACTAGAAAGAAGAGGATTGTGTTAAGACGACAGATGAAGGCGGGTTTTTAATTTGTACTTCGTTGGTGAATTTTTTCCGCCGAAGGAGGATGCTGTATTCTGCTTTTTTGGTACATGTGGGTTTTGATCGCTTCTAGTAATTCACAACTGAGTGCGAAGTCAAACTCAAGATCTAAAGTGTTGTAGTCTTGTGTTAACTACTTCAGCCTACAACACCCTCCTGTTGTTGTGCTTGTGTAACGTTAAGCTTCTGCCAGCACCAGAGAGTTTCCTTGCTAACCCTTGCTAAAAGCTTGCTACCAGACGGTTTATTGTTGGCCTTGAGGGTCCAACCCCTAGATTCAAATAACGACGATATGCACGCCGAATCAAAACAACGGACCGGTAACTTGAAAAATAAAGTCGTATAATTGGTTATATTCTATTCTAATTTTGCTAACCTTATTTAAATACTGGCAACAAATAAAAGTATTATATGAATTGAGTCATGAGGAATTCAAATCTCTTCGCTTGCTTTGAGTCACCCCGAACTATTTTTTTTATTAAAAGTTTCCAATTGCAAAAATATTTTATATACAATTTTTGGATGATATTTTTTAAAATCTCAATATTTTTACACCACATCATCAGTAGAGTTTAAAGTAATTTTATACAATCATAAAACCTCTCAATTTGTTTTTGAAAGCTCTTATCAAGATGTTTTGAAGTTTTTGGAATTGGAATAATAATACAGCAGCACCCCGTTCGAGAACCCAAAATAAGTTTTTAAATTGGTAACACGATTATTACTTGATTAAAAACTATATATTTTTTCTTTAATTTTATTTATGTGCTGATTCTTTTTTCCCAAAATCTTACTCAAAAACATTATTTCGTTTGTTTTTAAATTTTTTTTACTGGATAATATTTTTCCAGTAAAACCGGTCTTGATTTCATTTAAGGGGTGTGCAAATGTATGGGTTTGTTTCTGCCAGCTAACCTATACAACTAAAATGGCTAAAACGACCACTAAATGCAGAGCGAAAGTAGCTGCTTAAAAATACTTTCGAAAAAATACTTTTTCGCCGCATGACTTTCGCATAGAATCAAGTAAAAAATAATCCCCTACTTCTTAAAGACATGACTAATTTGAAAATATTTTAAGGTTTCCCTAACCGGCATATTTCATTTGACAGCAACTCGAATCAGGCGATATATTATTGCCCACACACACACACACACACACACACACACACACACACATAAATATGTGCACGTATAATTAAACTAGAGAGCTGAACGCACACCTAAACATGTACTTACAAGTGCTGAGGCGCAAAGACAATTGCATTGTAAATAAATTGGTGTAAAATTATAAACGTAATTACAAATAGGCTTTGATGTTACGGTTACTTATTGTATTGCCAGCGCTGTTTTTCCCTCTTTCCTTGTTACAGTTTGTCTATGTATTTTTTCTCATTGTCCCAGTAACTACAATAAAAAAATACAGAATAATAAAGAAAAAATTGAAATCAGAGAGGAGAAGCATGCATGGAACAACAAAATAACAAACGAAGAAATAAGAAGCGAAAATGATGAAAGCGGTTAACAAAAAAAAAAAAAAACACAAAAGCCGTCTACTGCAAGTCATTACCCGACGAGGCGCATATTTAAGTTACACACGTACACACACGCTAATATAAGCCGACGTACATATATTTTTGTATTGTTGTATATTTATTATATAACCTTTGTTGTTGCTGTTGCAATTTAAAATTTCAGTGGGAAAATTATAATTCAACAGTGAGCCGGGTACTTAGAATTTCTGCATATATTTTTTAGAAGTTTTTTTGAGCTGCTTGTCAGTAATTAAATGAAGTGGGAATCAGGGAATAGTTAACACAAAATATTTGCCCTAAACGATTGAAACTTCCAAGAAAAATATTTTAAATATTTTTTGTCTGTATAAGTTATTACTCATTGATTTATTCCATTTACATAGAAATTTAGTTATAATGGTGATTTAAAACCATTCATATCTGTAATTATGATTTGACAGTTCAAAATGTCAAACTGTATTTACATTTTTTTCAGTAAAGTTGGCCAAGACATCTTGGATCATTTAACAGCAGAACAACGTTTTCAAACTGTATTAACTTCTTTGAAGAAAATAAATCTCATCGCGAAGTTCACGGGTACTTTGACTAACTTAAGGTCGCTAACATCGGCCTACGGAGAAAGAAGCTCGTGCAGTTGTAAGCCAATTTACGGCTGCGAAAAGTGGAACTATGCGGTGAGTAAAAATATCCTTCAGTAAGTTAAATGTGGCACGAGAGGTGTGACAAGTGCCGTAGTGTTGAAACCACAGCTCCTGCTCATGGCGGTAGATCTAACCAATTTTGTTGGTTGAAATCGCACCAATCAACAATAATAGTAAAATGAACCGACATGTAGTTGTAAATCGAAATTTACAAAAAATATGCTAACGAAAAAACTTTTTTTTGTTAGGCTACGGATGATGTCATATTTTACTCTAATTATCGACGTGAGGCACGAACTGACGGGTGTCGATCACTACCCCCGGTCCATTCAGGGGCCACCTCCGCGACACCTCTGCCCCGCTCAGGTCGCAATTTCCCATGCATAATATCGTAACTACCAGATATAGACATCTTAATTAAGTGCTCGGTTCTATCCAACATCCTCGTAAACAGACGATAGTTTACTGGTCCTTCCCAGTGCGAACTTTACAGCCACCCCTTCAATAACTGCTGTTGCTCACGCATAGCACACAGATATTGCTACTATCGGTTAGACCGAAGTACGATATGCCACAACCACATGCCAAGGATCGGCCCGTACCCAACGTTGCTTCTAACCACAGATTTGCCCACATTGCCAGCACATACTCAAAGACCTGCGGTTACTTGGTTGCTGGCGAACATCATCTCTTTACCCTTCTGGTTGGTATTTCTTTTGCCGAACATACTGGAACCCGTGATATGTAAGCCTGGCAGGCCAAGCCTAAGTAGGCTTCTCAATCTTCTATCGGCTTATGATTAGCCTTTGACGAACCCCAAATGCTCTCACTTGATTCTCTTACTGTCAGCGTTGGCAATTCTGCTACTTTTTAGTTTCCTACATGCACTCCTGTTACTCTGCTAATTCAGAGATTGGGCAGGAACATATAAGTTTTATGGGTTATCAGAAAAAGCAACGTCAAAAAACTGAGTAACCCTCTCCCCCGGTCTGTACTGCAAGGAGGTGTGGAACTCACTAAGTTGTCTATTGTACCCGCGAGGGGATGTGCTTAGGCTACAAATGAAACTAATAAATATATATTTTTTTGCAGTTATAATTGCAAGGTAATTTCTTTTTTTATAAAAAGAAGCATAAATATTAAATGCGGAGTCGAGATCAGAATACTGTTCTTCGTAGTCTTGTGTTGACTGCAACAGCGCCCACAGAAATTGCTAATTTTTAAAAAATTCTTTATAAAAGTTCCTTAACCAATTTTAATTAGTTATTTCAACTAACGGCACTGGTTAAAAAGTCAAAGTCATGTCATTTTAAATAACTATCTAGCTCTATAAAAACACCCTGTATACAGTTTGCTAACGCAACACTTCTATCGTTTTAAGTATTTATCTTCTAATTTATTAATCGCTCGGAAATATTTAATTTTATATCGACTCATCCCACTGTGACTACGAATTACTTTTGTGTGAGTTTGTATGATGTCAGAGAGTGTATGTAAATGTCGAATGGCGCCGACCTTTTCCGTGGGTTTTTGGAGAGAAAATGTAGGAAAATAAATTGCCCCCGTTTTTTTTTCTTTTTTTAGGAGAAAGTCAGACCGAACCAGAAAAAAACATGCCGAACAAAAAAGGGATTTCTGTTATTTGAATGAGGGGCTCAATGTTGTATTTTTATGTTGTTGGATTGTTCTTTATTGTATTTGTTTTTTGCTTCTGTAGTTGTTCTAGTGGGCGCTTATTTTATAATGGGAATAATATAGACATATCGGTCATTTGTACAAACAACAGCTTATGTAGAAATAAGTGATATGACTTAAAAGTTTTGTAAAAGGTTTGATTTTACATAAAACTGAATGGGAAATTTAATTAACAAATATAATACATTAAATTTAATTATTATTGAGACGACGAAAAATCTGAGGATCAAATGGAGAAATCAAAACTTAAAAATTTTTCTCTTGTCTTGCAAATTGTGCGATTGAAATTTTCTTTGGACACAGTGGGCTAGAGAGTTAGTTTCCAAACTATATAGCGAAGTAGAAGAGCTTTATTTCCTTAAGACGCTACAATTTTTCACCACGACTATTCATGAGCATTATTTTATTAACATTTATTAAGTGGCTTATCTTAATGTAAATACAGCTTTTATTTCAAAAAATTTTTATGAGGAAATTATATACGATGTAGGACCCTTTTAAAAAACCCCTCTTCCATCGATTGGTTACTTTGTGTGTCATATTATTTCTGATTTTTCTTATTCTAAAGAAAGTTGGTAGTAAATATCAAACATTTTAAGATTCTATCAACATTAAATTCAGAAGATGAGTCCGTAAGAAAACGATATTTGGGTTCATGTGTTTTGCTACTCATTCAAACCAGCTGAACATCCCTTTCAAAGATACAAACTCTTCTCCAATTAGTTTCTAATTTGGACAAAAATAATTTGTGCGTTTGTTTGCTTGTACGTATTGTGCTTCCATACGTCCCATTGTGCTCGTACTAGATTGTTGGTGTGGTTCATGTTCTTATCTTCTCATAATGTGTAGGTATTTTTACACACTTACGAAGCACATCCAACTAAATAATTATAAATTAATTTAGTTTGAAATAACCAAAATCCAGGCTTTTTAAGAAAGTCTAACTTAAAAATTAAAGATAAATTTTGAAAAAATAATAAACCGAAATACAACCATTATTGTGAAAAAAGACTGGCTGTTTTGTGCGAAATTAATTTAAAATTAATTTTTAAATAAAATCTATTTTTAATTTAAAATTTACTTTGAAACATAAATATAACCAGCCAAAACATATTATTTCTCTTTCTTTATAAATTAACAAATTAGATATTTTTAAAGAAATTCATCGACATTGGAAACCACAAAAGCCAAAGACCAGCGTTGCCATTTTGGTGTTTTCTGGATATTTTATTAAATACCTTTTTAAAAAGAATGTTTAACTGGTATTTTACAAGTTTTCATTGAATTTCGAAGCTGAATCAAATTACTACTATTCTTTGAGTACATGGGCTACTTTCTTCACAAACTTTGTATTATTTTTATTTTAGGATTGAGCGGTAATCGCAATCGCTTTCGGAACAAATTGCTTTCATAGCAGGTGAACTGAAAAGACCTGATTGAATCTGAGTTTCTTTTTTGATTATATGAAATGACTTTTCCAGTTGTTGTACCTTCTTTCTCAGCACTTTTTAATTCATCACAACAACTTCTTAAAAGTTGTCCATAAATCTTTTGTTGCAGAGTTTTAGCTAATTATTTCCTGCATTTATATAAAAAATCATGGGAAAATGATTGAGTATTCAATGGATAACTGAAATCAACAAAAGATGTCTTAAAAGCCTTCTGCGTTTATTGTAGTTTTGAAATATGGAGTGAAATTGTTACATCATTGAACAAAAAAATATGAGAAAAATTCAAGTTCAATCCCGCGAATTTGCAGATGGTTTTTAAGTTGTGTTAACTTCGAGTGGAATATTTCGAATATTCATTATAACCACTGTATTCATTCATTATAACCACAGATTTCGAGAGCGCTCAGTTTCACGATGGCACTAGTCATTAGGAATATCAACTATTTATTTTACTAAAATTAATACGACAAGTTCTTGTATTAATTTTTAAGTCAATTTACTTTTGGTCAGTAGGAAGTTCCAATTTTCCCTTTGCTTTTTCCAGACCCATCATTTTTTGTTGTTGTCCATTCTGAAATATGAATCTAAAATCCCACAAATTGACTTATGGCGTTATATGTGCAAATGCGTGGTGTATTGTTTCGTGTTGGCGCCGTTGCTACTGTTTGGTTAAAACTTTCACCGGTAGTGTTGCGCTGTTTTTCCGAATGAGTAATTTATGCGCTACACTTTAGCGTCATATTTGCAGTTTTAAAATGATTTCTTTTATTTCTTACTTTTGTTTTATAAAAATTAATGTCTCTAAATAGAGAAGGCAAAAGAAGGGAAGAAAAAAGAAAAATAAAACGTGTTGAATTGTAGCGGGAGTATGAGGAATGAAAGTTTTTTTAATTCAATTGATTGTTTTTTTCTCTCAGTCCTCATTTTGGGTTAGCAAAGTAGCATGTACACGTATACAAGTATAAATACGTTGCGTGCTTAGAGCTTTGGGTTCAGCTTCTACTGTGCTGGAGCTCTTTTAGGAAAACTATGGTCAATTGCTGGCATTTTTTATAAATTTTTTTTTTCAAAAAAGGGGCCGTGGAATAAAATTGCTTGCACAATATTTCAACACTACTTTTCTGTACGTGTGTCTTCGTTGGTTGTAGTAAATTAATATTCTTACAAATTGTTTCTGAAAGGTATTAATTTTTCTTTCAGTCAGATTTCATTTGTTTCCTTCAGTTTTCTTACGACTTGCAACTTTACAAAAAGGGAGATCTAAAACACTGTGGAATTTGTTATCGTTTTATATGCGCTTGTTATCAATAAATTTTTAGGAAAGTTAAAAGCGAAATGTTTCGTATATAAGTATGACGTTAAATGCATTTCAATCTAAAGTAGATTATAGGAAATAATTTTTCTACTAAAATAGATATACAAGTATAAGATTATTATACGAGGGTTGTTTGCTAATTCTGTGAACATCCTTCTGAACACGTTTCTATTTAGTGGGACTGTTTCTATTCAATGAAGTTATTAACTGAACAACTTAAAAGGCCAGTGATGTCAATTCCTAATTCCTGCTCAGTAAAATCACGTTTAATGCCGCTGTAAACCAGGTCGTAGCTTCCAACTGCAAAATTATAAATACTTTAGACCTGTTTAAGCTAATAATGGGTGGGTTTTTCATCACAAACCGGTTTCGCTACCTGTAGTCAACATGATCAAATAGAATTAAGCACTTTATGATTTTGTACTATGTAACCGTGAACTAAACAGCTTCAAAGCAGTTGAGCGCAACAGCCAACCATTGCGTACCAAATGTTGTCCTCCAAATAGCCAATAGTTTCAGCATTCTCAGCGTAGACTAGGGACTTCATGCGCCCCCACAGAAAATAGATTTTGAAGGAGAACGAACCAAAGATTCCACCAGCCCATAAAGCACAACAAATGATTAGTTATTCTTGCATATAACGTCATCTCTGCATACATTCGAGGATCATCATCACCTACTTCTGAGTTAAAAGTTATTTAACTGTCTGTAAGTTGAAATCTGCAGTCTTTTTTGAATTTATTAAAATTGAAAGTTTTATTAATGTGAATCGGAGTTTCATGGCTAAATAAAATTCGCGCTATGCTCATTTCAAACTGAATCATGATTTTCAAATGCATCATTTGGAAGCGTTAAAACGCCAAACTAAAATAAACATAAATCACTTCACAGCTGACGAAATGGCCGCCAATGACAAAAAATTTTTGACAACTCTAACTCTTACTACCTCCAAGAAAAAACAGTGTTCAAGTGCCAGAATAGTTATTTTATTCGAAAAAAGCCTTTATAGGGACTTCTGTAAGGCATCAGCCCAAGCAACAATCACTACTTTTAGGCTCCTTTTTATTACACTTTAACTACACAATTCTGATGAAGAAAAATATTTGTTTTCGCTCCTAAGACTATGCCATAGAATTTATTATATGCCGCTCATATTTTTGTGTTTATGGCAGCTTCATTTGAATGGACCTTAAATTAAAGTACGTTCATCTACCCAGTAATTTATCGCGCAGTTCCGATTAAAATAAAGTTGTAATAATGAAAAACTTGTCAATCACCCGAAAAAAATTTACTTTTAACTAACAATTCCTAAAACTATGCCTCGCATGTTTGTGTATGCGTGGCATACACATATCTTTATTGGTATAGACCTCTCGATAAAATTATTAGCACGTTCATCCACCCCGTAGTGTATCGCGCAGTTCGGGTTAAAGCAAAGTTTTAATAATGACAGACTGTGCATCCATCCCTGACATGAATCGTAATAATGGCGCGCGCTAGAATTTGCAACATACGTTCACGTATATTGGAAAAAGTGATCGAAAATTGGACCTCCAGACAAGTCTAGGCCTGAGCCAGACATGGCCGTCATACTCATATTTAGATTGTAGTGCCAAAAGATTATTTTTCGCACAAAGAATATTTTATGTCAATTCAAGAAATTCATTCTCTTTTCTTTTCATTTTAAAGTTCTATCAATTATTTTAAGGCTGTTCTTAGCCTCATGGTTTCAAATTCTGACCAACTTCTCCTCACTAACTCGTAATCAAATGCCGGCACATAACTGCCGACTTTAATCTTCACGCCTCTAAAATGAAAAATCTCAACTCCATATTTAATTAAAATTAAATACATATTTTTAGATTAGTTCTACCACTCAGAAAATATAGTAAAAAACAAAGCGCCTTTTAGCATTTAGTTTTAAATAAACAATTTCTTTTGCACACAAAAAGCAACGGAACAAAAGCGCAGCACGATTTGCCTCTAATCTTTTTATGTCTATTTATTTTCTATTTTCTCTTGCGATTTTCCTTTCATCTTGCAGAGATTTTGAAGCAACTGGTCTATTTCTTTTAAACAAAATTCATTGTTTCATTCAAAATGGAATTGTTTGTTTTAGCAGAAAGCAAAATTAAGCTTAAGTTAAGCCGATTAGTTTGTTATTATTTTTATATAAACAGGGAACGGTTTTTATAATTCTTTAGTTGGACAGTGTTTTAAATGTATTTGATTTTCAAAAGATTGCAGTAACTGGATGCACTATTTCAACAATATGTTGTAGTTTTATTTCGAAACGGTTTGTTTTAAATCAGAAATTTGCTTGGAAGACAACTGGACTTTTCACTAGTACGAAAGTAAACACTGGAGATGGCAGTTTTATCTTAAATTGTTTATAGATTTGGCAACGTTTTATTTAAAAAAAATTGGCCCATCTTAATTCATAACAGTAGCGGCATTCATTAGCTTTTACGATTTTATTACAATTTTAGGTATCGACAAGTGTTATGGATTGCACTAACGATTCCTTTTCTTAAATCGTCGCCGTGAACCCTCAACTTCAGACAGTGTTAAGAAGATCGTTAGATTAGCACGCCACGTCACACACACGAGTTATCATGTTTTTTCTGAATGCAAACTAGCTCATGAACCTCAGCACAATTTGATATAAACAACAAGCCCCAGTCGTGAGCTTGACCTTGACCCTAAATAATCTTAATAATTAATCCTATAAGTGTGAATAATAACAAACGCAAACGAGGGCCCGAGTTGTTAATTGGTAACTAAATGTAAATTCAACTACACGGACATAAATAAGCAAAAAAAAAAAGTATATCAGCAGCTGCTGACTCCAGAAAAACGAAAAAAAAATTTAAATATTTGGAATAAATTAAAAATGAATCTAAGAACTTCTCATATTAAAATTTCGCTAAACCACTGAATAACAAGTTATAATAAAATTGGTACAAAAAAAAACTGTTATCACATTCAACTACGTCACCCAACAAGTGGTAATCAATAAGAAGAACAGAGATGAACAGATGATAGCAGTGTAGCGGCTTTCGAAAACAGCCGTGTAAGTTAAATATATAAAACTAAATGTAGACTTTCTCCAGGTGCATTGCAAATATTTGTCACGTCGCGCTGAATCTTTAACACTTTCCGAAAAATTAGCCCATAAAATTAGTTTTAATAAAGAAAACCAGCTGTTCGTTTTTGATTTCGGAAATTAACAATCAATAACATATTTTTAGAGCAGGGTTGTGTGTGTTTAAAAGTATTTACAGTCAAATTCAAGCAAAGAATTTAATTGGAAGATTCGCTTAATTAAAATTATATATTATTATTTGCTTGGATCAATTTCAAAACACTTTAACTTATTTTCTTTGAAACCTCACTAACTGCTTGTATACAACAAACAGCACATAACAAAAAACTCATTTATTTTGATTCGATAAAATATTTATCCTGTACAGAAGGCTCATTTATTTCATAATAAATATGAAAGATTTGGAAAAAGAGACATCGCATTATTCTCTGGCAACACCGATTGTCATAAAATATGATATTTCAAAATAAAATTTTCAAATAGATGCCATAAAAATTGCAAAATTATTTTGAACACATCTAGACTGAAAGCTGGTTTTAAAACCGTTTAAAGTGGACGATTTGAACAAAGAACACTGATGAAATGGCGTAGAGGCCTCGAAATTAGTACTGATCCATTCGAAGTATTCCACCCTTGACAAAAAAACTCGCATTTAACACAAATTAAAAACCATCTGCAATTTCGCGGGACTGAACTTGACTTTTTTTCATTTGTTTCGCTTTATATCTCAAAACTAGAATAAACGCAAAAGCTTTTTAAGACATCTTTTGCCGATTTCAATAACCCATTGAGTGCGGAATAATTTTCCCATGAAATAATTAGCTGAAAATAATTAGCTAAAAAGCAACAAACAAAATATTTATGCAAAACGTTTAAGAAATTGTGAGAAATTAAAAAGTGCTCAAATTAAATATATCAAATTAAAGATTAATCTGAATGGTATACGTCTCTCCATTGTTCTAAGAAGCCTCTAAGCCACTGTGTGCAGCTTTTATATTCTCTTTCATCCTTTGAGAGATTAAATGAATATATTTTTCATCTCTTTTAGTCGAGCATTTTTAGTGGAATAAAAAACAATTAAAAAAACACGAGAAATTAAATTAAGATAAAAATATTGTTAAAAATTTAAGGAAATAAAGTGTTTTACACTGTTAAAAGTAGTTGTAGTTTTAGGATTCATTATATTAGTAAATAGTCATTATGTTGTTGTTTTTGTTTTTTTATTGTATTTTGTATTTCACAATTTTGTTCTTGCTGTTAGTGAAAGAGCCGGTATCGAAAAGCCAACCAACACCTTCACTCTTTTACTTTGGTAGACTAACGAATATTCGATTTAGGGGAATGTGACAAGTAAAGCAGCATTTTTTAAACCAGTTTGTATAGCAGAGTTTTTTGAAGCCCGATGGAGCTTTAAATTGTAAAAAGTAATTTAGAATATTTCTTAATAGGGCCCACATGTATCACAGCATTAGAGCGTAAAAGTGGGGCTGTATATATTCGATTTGAACCTTTCAAAATTTTATTAGGGACGGGGAAGATGTCCGCAAGTGTTTCATTCCACATACGAACAGTTGGACCAAACAACGAATTTTCTTTGTGACGCATTACGAGTTTCGTTACCACATCGTCCGAAAATGCATGAGATATTAACGGAAAGTATTTAGTGCGCAGAAAATAATTTCTTAGATCACTTATTGTGATGGGCCAGTGATTGGTAGCACTGGCCCTTGTTATGGGGTAAAATTCATGGATACGAGTGAATTGAATGTTTCTTTTCCGCTTATAACTCAACATCTGTTTTATTCTACACCACAACGAATTATCCCCTGAAGAACACACAAAGACGCTGATTCCTCAATATTTGTAGCCTCCATATTCGCGGACTAGGCACCGTGGGCGGACATACGTCGCAGGATGATATATTCTTGCAACAGAAATAAAAAAAAATTCGGCTACAACTTTTCAAAAATCTGACGATTCTGTTCTTTAGAAAAAATTAAACTTTATTCCAACATTTCCCTCAGCAGATTAATAAAAGCATAGAAATATTATTGGAGCCAAATTTTGTTTAATCGAATGTGTCCTTTTAGTAGAACTATAATTCAGATTATAGCTCCTGCACGTGCACTGCAATGTGCCGGAATCGAAAAGCTCGGGACAGATAGTGAAAGTTAAGAAGATTGGAATTTGTTGCTGTTTTTGCAGTGTCTTGACTGCATTGACATTAATATGGGCCTCTAATGTTCCAAGAGTATCTAAGAATTTTTCTACTTAAGCCAATGACTCAAAAAAGCTCCATAAAAAGTAATCCAGAGGCGTAAAATCCTACGAACAAAAAGGCCGGGTAACAGGACTACTTCTTAATATTAAATTCTCGTTAAATTGATTTTTCAGTAAGCCAAATGTCAAGCACTTTGTATAGCAAGTTGATCCATTCCCTTTTAACAAAATGTCTTTCATAATCTTTGGCAACAAAAACTCACTCACTATGACTTGGTAGCGCTCACCATTTACCCTAACAGCAGCTTCTTGCTGATTTGGAGAGATATAAAGGCTGATGATGCGGCCAACATGTAAAAAGCCACAAACTATAAATTTAAATGGATGCAGTAGCATCCAGAAATGGTCTTCGTCACTTAACACACTTATTTGAAAAAATGCTGATCTTCGTCTGAACAATGTTACCAAAGTGGGAAAATACTTTTTAAATATAATGGTTCTGCAAATTATATGTTGCGAGAAGTGAATCTAATAAAAAGCGTTTAAAAAGAAAAGGTCAGTCATGATGTGTTGGACATTCGTTAACCGGAAATAAAACAAATTGCAAAAAGGTTATATTATCAGAGAGGGGCGGCTCAGTTAACACGTTTGAATTAAAATTAGTGGTTATTAATTTGTCATCATACATCAAGGAGAGTATTTCGGGCACCGTAATATTTAATTATAATAATTAGTAATTCATATCTTCCTACATCCACCAACAAATTTTTTTTTTCAAAAGCTGAAACAATAATTCAAAATGGCCCCATATTGTCGGTAATTAAGTTAATTGAGTAAAATGACTTAATTATATTTGACATAATTCACAATTGATACATTTTTTTCAAGCTTTTGGTCTCACAAACGCACAAAAGAAAACTCTGCCTAAGTTTCACAGTAAATAATTGTATTAACTTCAACTAAAGAACAAAAATGAATTTCTATAAGTAATTCATTATATTTTGCTTGATATAAACCAAACCATCAATTTATTGTTTGCAACAACGTTACATTCTTTGCCACAACTGTAATAATCCAATCGTAGTTAACCACAAGCAGGTCTTCTTTAGAAATGCTTCCCACGCTGACTATCCCTACTAATAACGTGGAATGAAAATAAACTTCAAATATGACTCATTCAGCCGAAGTGTAGAATATATAAAAACAACAGCTACTCAGGCGTATTAGAAACATTGAATGCATATTCTTTAGCTAAAATTGCTCATACGCCTTTCTTTAATAAAATGGAAGGATATCAGTATTTCGCTAACTAGAATGAGTTTTCTTAGTGTCCTCAATTAATCGGTGTTTTTTACCGAGTGACACAAGCTTGAATCATAATAAAACAAGGAAATATATTCTTTAATTTTAATTTATTTCAAACTTCCATATTAATAAATGGGAAGCCTAAAAATATATCAAGTTACAACAAGAACTCACTGATCAATTTTCCTCTTTTATTTTCTTACGTTTTGTTCCACAATTTGAGTTTTACAATTTGAGTCGACAAACAACCAACCAGTTGTGGAAGTTTGAAATAAATGTCTTTAGATATTCTAAGAAATGTTGGGTAAAGGTTCCCTGATGATCTGCATTAGCCCCAGTGAAATGCGCATAAGAACTAGCTAAAACCCTTCAACTGGTCAATCGGAATTTTTTAATAAGATTTTGGGAAAAAAACTAGCACATAAATAAAATTAAAGAGTTTAAAAAACCCCCAAAATATAAACTAAAGGAAATATATTTTTTATATCAATGAAACGAACTTTATTCTAAAGAATTTCTTATGAAAATTAATGTTTAGATATGATTTGTGTATTGGGGCCGCCACGACTGGGGCATAGAAGGCGCAATCTAATTTTCAACAACTTTTCGCAGCATTTGCGGCCGTACTTTGCCAATAATTCTTGGAATGTTGATTTCCAGGCTTTAATTTGATTCTCGTTTATCGAGTAGACAAGTGACTTCACATAACCCAAAGAACATAATCCATTTTCAACACGATTTTGATCGCCTATTTTTTCATAAAAAGTTTGTTTGAATATATCAATTGTATCACCACATGTGTGGCATGTGGCTCCGTCTTGTTGGAACCACAATTAGCAAGATTAATGCCACGTAATTATTGTACGAAAAAATTTCCAATCATGTTCCACGATACTCAGTAACATTCTGGCCATCATCGTTTTTGAAAACCTATAGATCAATGACAGCACCAGCCCATGCAGCACATGGTGGATTCTCCTCACTCCAAATGCGACAATTCTGTTTATTTGCGTACCCATGGGCGTCATCATAAAATAAAATTTGAATGGCTGAGTTTGCACGCGTTGCTCTGGTGTAAGTCGATTCATAATGAAATTTGAAAGCAAATTAATCAAATCGATCGGTTGTTAAACAGGTGCTCGAATAAAGCAGTGATGCCAACTCAAAGTCGTGGAGAAGTCATTTTTGGGAAACTAAATTTTCTTTAATTCGAAGGTATCAAAAAGTATTTTCGACTTATCAGGAAGCGATTATTAATAATATCCAGAAAATTATTAAGAACTTATTTTACTTACAGGAAGTTGGAAGTTATTTAACGTTTTCCAGGCATTTATTTTTTTTTGTAAAAAAATATCTCATGTATAAAAGATTTATATAAAATAAATATAAACTACTAACAATTATTTCTATACAGCTGCGATGTGACAGAAGTCTGCAGTTGTTTTAACGTATAAAATTTACGTCGACATGGAAATGTCTATAGGGTTCCCAAGCCTTCATACAGTTCCCAGTAAACAACTATTCCTAATCAATTTAGATAGATATTAGAAACGACGCAAAAAATAGATTTAATTAAAATCAGAAACATGTCCTAAGATTCACTAAAACGGCGCCAGACAATATAAATTCTTGCACTGACAACCAGTTAAAAAAAGGATTAAAAAAGATTCAGATTTAATCTTGTTGACTGTTTTTGAATGTCTTTCTTTTGCTAAATATCGAACTATTTATTGTTATATTGAATTGAAGTTTGAAAGAGCAGCTGTTTTCGAAAACCGCTACATATGCACTTAAGAAAATTCTAACTAAAAGAGTTTGGCATAAGAAGCTTGAAAAAAATAACATTAAAAAAATAAGACATGAAGAAAAATCATCGAACAAAACAGGGACTTAATAAAAATGTGTTAACATCAACCACAATCAGCTGAGCTACTAAACAAGTGGCAGTAGATAAAAATACACATGCGTACTGATGATGAAAGTGTAGCGGCTTTCGAAAACAGCCGTTCTGCTGTGAACGTTGATTATTTAAGAACTGGTGCTGTTGAGTTTTCCTTGTACCTCCCTGTTGGTAACACCGCCAAGTACTGAAAGAACAGAATAGCTGTTCCAAAGAAAACTACAAGAAACTCTCTTTCTTTTAATCTGTCTTCGTTTGTCATTTCTAATTGTGGCACAATGCGCTACATTTGAGTGTTCGTTCAGGACGAAAAAAAAAAAATAAATAAATAAATTGAAAAAGAAGATGAGCAGTGGGCCTAAAATTTATCCCTGAAGAACATGTTAATTAGTTCCATTATGAGTCCATTTAATTTTATTTGGTATATCAAAAATCACCATGAATTCGGATAAATTCTGAGGAATTAAAAATAAGAAGAGCATTAATTCCTCATGAGGTGCTCCTTTTGGATCCATTATCTGCTTGTCTTTGCAAACTAAATGCGATATAAAAATGCAGCAACAATTCCTAGACAACTTCCATGGCTTGATTATAATTGTTTTATGATGGAAAATCTTTTCAGTGTTTTAATAATAAATTTCCTTTATTTCAATCACTGCGGGTGTCTGTAGTTCATTTATAAACTTTCTTGTTATTTATTGTGCTCTTTCTTTTTGTACATGCGGTTGTTGTTGTTGCCGTTGTTGCACCATTTCTGGAGCGCAGCATTTCCGTAAAATGGTAGAATGAGTTTAAACGCACTTGTGGCAGGTTTCTATTTTATTGTTTCGTAGTTAATTTTAATTGAAATTTGGCTTTCGGTGATAAAATAGCTGGTCAATATAAATGGCAAAGCGAGCAACTTTATCGTTTAAATTTATATATTAAAAATTGAGTGATTTTTGGTATACAACTTTTAGTGTTAATTTTTTAATATATATTTTGGATTGCACTTCTTATTAAATAAAAATTTAATTGGGAAGGACTCAAACGGAAAAATAAACCGTGTTTAAGTAACAAGAAAATGGAAAAGAAATGTTTTTATAGTTTTTAAATTAAACTGTGAGACTTGATTATCAAAGATATTGAAAATCATGGCTGATGGATTTTTGCAAAAAGTCAGAAAAAGTTATGAAAAATCGTCTATCTCTGAAGCATTTAATACCAAAACTTAATCCCTCGCAAACAACAACATTTCGAAATGTTCTTAGAAAGGAATTTCGTATATAAAAAATAAAAAACTATGAAAATATCTACTGCCGTCGCAATTTATGGTGGCAATCAAATCACTTTATTATCACAATTAAAATCTAATGCTGCCGTTTAATATTATCGTAAGAAAAAATGGAAAAAGTTTATATCAAAATGGAAGCCAAGAGGTAATTCGTTTTGTCATTATGCCCGGTGTTTAATTCAAATCAGTTAAATGTTATTTGCAATAAAATATTCAATGACGTTACAACTTTTGTAATTTTTCGAAAATATCAATATTTGAAGGAAAATAGTCCATGTACGAAATGTTGAGTTTTTACTTTAACACAACTTTTGAGCTTCCGGCAAAACCAATTTTGAATTTCAAAATATCGGGAAGTTAGTGGTTTTACTTAGTTTTGAAAAAATCGAGTTCTCATCGGATGTCCCACTTCGAGTAAATTTTCTTAGCACTACCGCAATATGTTGCTTGACAGATATGTTACGGATAAGATTTTAGGTGGGGAAACATCGTCTTCTAATATTCATTATGATTTTGCTCGTGAGCCACAAAATAAAAATTAAAGGCCATGAAATGGCGTGATGATATGCAATTTTCGTTTGAGCTCGGTAAGGCATTCAACAACGAGCAGTGCCCGACGGAACTCAAGAGCAATATTTGGCATCTTGACATTTATTCTTCTTTCAAGTTATCGGGGAAGGCTTCTCTATCTGTAAGTGGTCTGATATATTGTTCTCGGATCACTCATTCCGTAGAAAAAACTTTTCATCATCAAAATACTTTTTTATTCCATTTGAAAACGCTCAAGATTGCTTGCAGCAAAGAGTACAAGAACACTTGCAATTAAAAGACATCAGCGCAGCAGCGTATTCGAGTAGACTTAATTTAAAATTTCTTTCATGTAACACCCAGATTGTGCTGCTTTTTATAAATTCTATTATGTTGTTTTGAAAACGTAAGAAATACGCAAGGCTTTCGTTACCAGTTTTTTGTGTTGTTCTATGCTTTTGAGCTCTTCGAGTTTTCGAGAAGGAATAGAGGACACTAACTGACCAGATATTTAATTTCGTGTGTTTTTTTATAATATAACTTTTTTCCTTTTTTTCGTTTACGGCATCTCATGAATGTACTAAAAGATTTTGACCCAGTTGGCGGTTATCGACATGGTTTTTCAATGGCAGGAAGAATTATTTTATTGATGGTTTTGAGAGAAAAAAAAATTATATCTAAAAAAGGGGAAAAGCACATCCTTCAACATGTCAGGATTTTGTAGCATCCGTAAGGCCATCAGTAAAAGAAATTCACCAAAAATCATATACATTTTTAAAATTTTCACATCAATTAATAAATAAAATAAAATAAAATAAAAAATAAGATGACATGAAAATAATTTCTGTTGTGAAATGGTTCTTAAGATATCGGAAAAATAATCTGAACAATTTCGCGAATCCGGCGAATTTATAAAATTTTTAATATGACAAAACTTTGGCAGGATAAAATCTTTTAGTTTTTTTCTGTTTGTATAAGTACCAAATAACAGTAAAAGAGAGCTTTGGAACGAACTCCATGCAAATCGAAAGGAGTCGTGTCTAACTATTTGTTGATTTGGCATGAAATTTCCGTTTTTTGGAATTTCGAGAGAGACAACCAGAACAATTTTAATCAAGTTCAAGTGTAGAAGAACAATTCCCAAATGAAAAAATTAAACGATGCATGCTGTTGGCTAAAGTAGTGATCGCTAAACTACGATGCCTCTGATCCAAAGTTCGACTCCGCACTTAGTCATGATTACATTGTTGAATATTTCTGATCTGCGTTAGTGCAGGATTGTGTTAATTGTAGTCGGCTTGTCTCAAAATCGAAGGCATAGCAGTGGTTGCTGATCGTTGCCGACAGCGATTAAACCCGTCATGCAGCAAAAAGTTTACCGACGAAGTAACAAGAAAAAAGAGCTACAACGAAACTCTCTGTAATTTAATCAGTCAGTCCTCTTGACGCTACTCCCTCCATTCTAGTTATTTCAAAATGCCCCGCATATGTAGTGGTCATACCCAGATTGTTGAATCGAAAAACTGTAAAAAATATTTTTCGAAGTCTGTTTGTCATGCACACGTCTAGTATTTTTTAGTGTCATATGGTCAGCTGGAATGCCTTCTTGATCTCCCCTCGTGTTAATATAACTCTGTATGAATTTGCTTAAAATTATTACTTTTTCCTTCATTGAATTCATTTATGGATTGTTGGTGTGCACACAAAACAACTGCTCAAAACGTCTGTATATCATTTACAGTCATTGAACAATGACTTTAATTAGCTGTTCTTTCAACTATAATGAACTGGTGGTAAATGCCGAAAACTTGGGCAAACATTTGAACAGGAAATCATTTTGTGCTTTTATGTGGGCTGCATAAATTAATTAAATGTACAAGAAATAAACATATAAGTTTATGAATTATAACGATACCCCACAAGGCCAACAAAGAGCCCAAAGTGAAAAAAAAAATAAAAAAATAAAACAGAAACACTTGTACATCAAAATGTATATAAATTTGCCAATGCGCAAAATATTTAAATCCATTAAAACGCATACAAGTAAAATTGCGTGTTAATTAAGGAAATAAAATACAATTACAAATAAAAACGAATCCCTGCAGCAAAAGTCACACACCATAAATAAACAGCATTTAAATTGGTTTACCTGATGCTGTTGCTACTTCTGGCCGTATAAGAAGAAGAAGAAGAAGCAGACCAATAAGAGACAAGAAAGTGTAGTGAAAAATAATAATAAAACAGAAAAAGAATGAGAAATAGGAATAAAATAAAGAATTATATAAAAAACTGCTCTTTTCAAAATAGTTTATGTCTGCTGCTGCATGTCTTGGCAAGTTCTATCATGTTCTTACCAATTTGAAAACAATTTTATGGCGACAAACCTCTGAGTAATTTTTGTGGCCTCAGTAGTTCTTAAGAAAGTGGATATTTGGGGCTGAAGGCAGCTGTCCCATTCTAATAATCGTGACGAGGATGTACAAAAGTAACGTTACTGAGTGACTGACTGACTGATTGTTCAATCATCGCCATCCCAAACGGCTGCAGATTGACAACTGAGATGGGATCTGTTGAAATTCGAGTGCAAACAGATTAAAAGCCGTGAGGAGATAAACTTAAAACTCGAAAAGTATTCGCATGCCGCTGCAAACTACTTCTTTAAGCGTTCGGTACTTTTTTGATGTATGAAAATTTAGGGGTCAATTAGTGGGTAGCAAATAAGTTTTGGGGCCTTTTTTCACCCCATACATCTTGAAAACTAATGAATGACGAAGAACGATTTTTGGTGCGTTCTATTCTTTTAAAAAGACTCGCAAATAACTTTTGGTACTTTTTGAAAATTCGCACTTATAAAATAGTAAAATCGTAACTATTTTTAATGGTAAAATATATATAAAACCATGAATGTAAAAATAGTTTTGACTTTCCACTGTTCAGTGCAATTTGAGTTGTTGGTTTTACTCGGTTTGGAGAAATCGAGTTCTCGTCAGATCTTCATGCTTTGAGGTTATGGGTAGCTTTCTTGATTAATTCTGTCAGTATGTATGGGGGTGTGTGTGTGTAGATATATGACCCGCTTATAATTTTGGAACGGCTGAACTGAATCAAACTAAATTGGCAGCGTTTTGAAGAACGTTCCTGAACTTAGTCTTGCTGTGCATTTGAGCCGATTCGAACTGATAGATTTCAAGAATTTCTAAGAAAAATTATAAAAAATATTTTTCAGCGATCGATTCCACAAACAAATCAGCTCTTAAAACTGTAAGACCCTTCGATCACCGGCTTAAAATCAGTAAATCCGTTTGTGCGATATCCTGAACGAAAGCATTCGAAAAAAAGTTATTTTTTAACTCCAAAATTTCAATAATTTTATTGTAATCGAAAACTGCATCCATCACCACTTATCACGTGGGAATCGGTTGATTTGGAAATGAAAATAAAAGTGCTTCAGCTCGAAGAGCTCAAAAGCATAAAATAGCATAAAAATCAGGTTACGATAGAGGCTTATAGAACTTCCCTCGTACGTATTGTTTCTAAAAAATTGCACAACACTTAAATAATATAAAGTCTTACAGTAGTTTTACATATAATTTGCTGTCGCTCTATAAAAATAAGTCAGTTACCAAGAAAGTTTATTATTGTTTTTTTCTAAAATATTAAACGAAAACCAGAATTTTTATGGAATAGACACTTAATTGAAAAACGTTTGGATAATAATTGTTTTGTGCATTTAAAAGCATAAATAAATAAATCAATTTCCAGACGCTCAATACATTTATTTGCTTTAAGGAACTGTAATCAATTTTATTGTTGTTTGTTTTGTCATATATGATTATTAATTTTTTTTGTTGTTGTTAAAATAATTTCCAGCAACACTTTCATACTCCACAACAGTCTTTGCCAGATACGAGTCTAGATTTTCCATAAAAACTATTTTTCTTTTAAAATAACTCACAAACGAATCACTGGATTTTACCAGAGATAATTGGAAAGTTATGCCACGATGATGACTTGTTAGGCCGGAATGGCAGAGTAGAAGCACTCGCACATGGATTGCAGGAGAGAAGGAGGAGGAGGAGGAGATAGCAAAGCATTTCAAACTTGTTGATGTTTAGAAAAATCTAATGAAAAATCAATTAAAATCAAAGCCATTTTCCTTTTGCATCTCTTATTTCTGCCGTATATTTTCTTTTTCTACTTTCAGCACAAACAAAACCAAAGTCATGTGAAGTTTGTTGCTGCAAAAAGCCTTAAATGAGGAAATGAGACAGACAAACTGAAATTTCAATATAATTGATTTTCATTTCGGATTTGATAAGAGGACAGGACAGAAGAAAAGTATTCGGTTGGCTGCGATTATGGTTGATGGGTGAATGTAGTTTTCCAAAAATATTGTCTTGTTGTTTAAATGGGCCAGTAGATGGATGCAATACATCGGATGCAATATCCGTCAGTTTTGCTGGATATTTCAGCAAATGCTCAGAATTATGTCTTGACTTGACTTGACTAATGACTCATTAAGGCTTTAATAAGGAGAATCAGTGTTATAGTACATGATTTCTTAGATGTTTGTTTTATCATGATGTGAATTTTTATTTATTAAGATTTTGAGATTGAAACCGTAGAAATCTGCTTAAAAAAGCTGATATTTTAAACGATTTACTTGGAGTTTTCCAATATGTACCGAGTGTTTTTTTTAGAGTGGCACGACTTTGAGTTGGTATCACGGCTTTATTTGAGCCCCCATTTAATAGCTGATCGTTGCTTCTTGTTTAGTTTGCGTTGAAGTTTCATCCATTCGAAATTTTATTTTCCCATGAAGCTCATTTCTGGTTGAATGGGTACATAAATAAACAGAATTGTCGCTTTTGGGGAGAATCCACAACCTTTTGTCACAACACCATGACATCCTCAGAAAATTACTGTTGAGTGCTCTTTATGGGCTGGTGGAGTCCTTGGCGCATATGTCTTCAAAAACGATGGTAGTCAGAATGGCACAGAAAAATTATTCGAAACTTTTTCGTACCTCAATTACGTGGTAATAACCTTCCTGATGTGGCGTACCAACTGGGGCTACAATTGATTTAATCAAATAAAATTTTGATGAAAAACTAGTTTCACGTATTAAACCAACTAATTGCCGCACAATATCGTATGATTTAACCCCAGTGGATTATTTTCTTTCGGTCAGGTTAAGTCACTTGTCTACGACCGATAAGCCACAAGGAATTGAAACACCTTGAAATCAACAGTCGAGAAGTTATCGGTGAAATACGACCACAAATGATGCGAAAAGTTGTTTTGGTGTTCCAGATTTTGCTTTCTACGCCCAGTCGTGGCTGCCACATGGCAGAAATTGAAAAGAATTCCGTTTCATAGATATTCAAAATAAATTTCGTTAATTTATTATGGTTTAAATTTGTGCCACTCTATTAAAAACACCCACTACAATCAGGTCTGTTCTGAAAATCACATTTTTGGCAAACTTGTTTGTGATCAGAAGACGGGTGTTTTGTGTATCTCGGGTTTGTGATTTCAAAGCGTTAAGCTGCAGAAAAATTTTTTAATTTTTTTTTCATTCTAATATTTTTCCATATTTTCTACGGTGAACATTTATTATATTTCAAAATTTTCATTCAATTGGTTATTTTATTTAAAAGATTTGTCCATAGAATACTAATGAAATATCTTATTCACCCAAGTTTTTTTTTATTGAGCTGTTTAACTCCAATATATTCTATGAGGTTGCCTGTAAATTATTTGTGAAACTGTTTTACTTCAATGAACAAATAAACTAATCAATGTATTTTTCATTACTATATAGTGGTTACGTTTTCTTGGACAAATGTTTCACAAGTGTGACTGTCACTTAAAAAACATTTTCTGCTGAAAAGAATTATTTTCTCTTGTCCCTTTTTTATTGTTTTTTGATCTCTTAGTTTTGTTCTTTTTTAATTGAGTTAAGGATAGCAGGCATTTTATCTTTTTTGACAAAATAATTTGAAGAACAAAAAATCAATATAAAGAAAATAGTTGAAGTAAAACTGCACAATAAAAGGGCGTGACTTACAATACACTCGAATATCACGCGTGTGACTGCAAATAACGTGCTTTTCAAAACAGTTCTGAGGACAAGTTACGGCTTTAGGTTTGTAAAGTGGACCAGCACTCAGCGGATGACTTTTATGTGTACGAGAACCAGAACAATTGGTTATTAGAGAGAGGATAGATGGAGTAGTGCTTGTGGATATTCAAATTCAAAATCTCCAACTCAAGAGAGGAAGAAAAGATGTCTGTGGGGAATTTATTCCCTTTACAAATCGCCCTGTTAACGAATGCATTCTCTCTGTGTGAATTCAAGCAGAAAAGCTTTCGCTCTGAGTGAAAAGAGTTTAGGTCGGAAAAATTATGGATATTCGGTCACAAGCTTCCTAATTTTAGTTGAGCACATTCCCTTGTAGTAGCGGCGAAACAGTGAAATGCAAACCACTTTCGAAGCTGCAGTTAGTCGATATCAATGAGTACCCTGTTGTCACTGATGAGATTCTTCGCCCTCTCCTGTATTTCGGTTCATTAAATTTTTAAGTTTAATTTAGAATTTATTTTCAACTTTTTATTTTGATTTTCTTAAAAAGTGCGTTTATTTAAACAAACCAAAATGTGTTATTTTTGAAGCGCTTCTATTTGTTGACATATAACTTATGGCTACAGTTTGAGTCCTCAAAATTTATTGAATTAAATTCATCGTACCTTGAAATGCTTTGCGTATAATTATTTTGATCTACGTAAAGTTGACAACAAAATAAAGTGGAGCTCTTCTTGAATGACTAGATATTTTTCTTTTAATATCTTTAAAACTTCTTGGTCTAATTTTTTACTTTTACATACGAGATCTGTGCAAATATAAGTCACGTTTTAGTTCTTTAAAAGTTTTGAGCACTTAATTCCAATTTTTTTTTAAGTTCTCTGCTAATTTTTCATTTTATCTTATTCATTTATTTGTTTACTTTTTTTTGATAGAAGAAAATTATCGAATTTTGTTTAGCTTTTGTGACACTCAGAAACAAACTTAAAATCCTAAGTTACTGAAACTATGAAAATATATTCGAGACGGGTACACCGCCATAAAAGAGCTAATAAAATATATGCAGTCCGCGAAATTCTGCAATTTCGCTTATATTTAACAGGCCTTGAATTCAATTTCTAGAATATTCTCTGTAAAAAAGAAAGAAAAGAAATTACGAAATAATATGATATGACTTCAATGCTATTTGAGAAGGATGGCAAGCAGCATAACTTAACATAAATTTTTTGTTGTGACGTTTTCAAATAACATAAAGAGGCCTTTTAGGACCCAAGTGAGAGGGAATCGTAAATAAAAATTGTTAGCCATTCCAAACTACATATCTCATGTGTACTGATGGACTATGTTTGGGTGGCCCCGTTGTATATGAGTTTTAAGACTTTTTCTGTAACTTGTGACTCCAAACAAAATATGAGAATTGTATTTATATTTCAATATTATCTAAGCGAAAATTCAAATCTGCCATGCTAAAAGGTTAAAAAATGCTGCTGAATTAAAGTTTTCCGCTTATTAGAATAGTAGAGTTTGCATACGAATAAGAAGAATATAAAGATCCCATCCAAGAACTGTAGCAGTCTCACTAAACCCAAGTGATTTACAAAATAGGAACCTAAACCCTTTGTTTTGAAGACTCCCGCTATACCTTAACATCGATTACAGCCGGATGAGCAATTTCAACTAACAACCAGACGTGCCGCGATGCTCATACGCCAGAGTAGTTATTTTTTTTCAACAACTTCCCTACTTCATTCGAATAAAAAAGGTCCTTTAAATATATTTTAATTGCTTTTTTCTGGATTTGCAGCAATGCAGCTGCAAAAAGGCAAATACATAATATTGCAAAATGAGAAATAAAAAATGGAAAATCGTCTAAACTCAAATTTAATATTAAAAATAAAAACTGACCATCTCTTTTTCTCTTCCAGGAAAATAAAATAAAACACGGTTAATTGCTGAATGAATGGAAACCCACTGAAAAAGAGAAGCGATAACAAAAACAACAAAACAAAAAAGAAATTAAGTGAAAAAAAATATATAAAAAGAAACTCCAGCAGCAGTAGAGGAATAAAACATAAAAAACAAGGACAAGGCAAAACAACAATAACAAGATAGAGAAGAAAAACTTAAAACATGTTACAACCAACATCATGTGGCCCAGGGCCACCGGATAAAACATTAGAATTTAATAATAATAAAAACGAAATGAAGCAAAAACCTAAAAGTGAACGGCAAGAAAAATCCCTACTTGAAGAACAGAACGAAAACTATCAAAGTGTAGAGAACAGAGTAGTGCTTGATGATAATGATGATGAATATGATGATGAATATGACGACGATAATAATTATGTTTGTGTTGGCAGCGTTGGCAGTGATTACGATTATGAAAAGCAAATGAAAAGCTATGGGCAACAGCAACAACAGCAAACGCAACAGCAACAAAAGCAAACTAACAAATTCAACACGAATAGGAACAACAATAACAACTGCCATTTAAAAAACATCAAATTATATTTGAACAAAACTACAGCAACAACAAATAGAAAGACTTGTATGGCTGCACCAACACACACCACAAACTCCACATTAAGTAGAGCAGCATCAAACTCAAACAAAATTGTTTGCTCCACTACTTTAGCTGAACTGGCTGCAACAAAATTAAGAAAAACATTTCTTACTCCTACCACCTTTTCGACAACAATAAATTCTACTACTACCAATACTACTACTACTACAACTACTACTATTACAACTGCTTCTACTTGTTCCACTACTCGTAATCATCTTTTTGCTACAGCAACATCACAACCAATTACAACTGTAGCAACAGTAGCCGTAGCAAATGTTGCCAACAACTTGAATAAGTTTTATTGTAACTTTACAACATCTACTACGACAATTACAACTTCTATAAAATGGATTTTAATGTTTCTAATGCTTTTTAACGTTTTGGCACAAACACCGCATCAAGTGGCAGCTGAAAAGAGCAAACATTGTAAGTAGCACAAAGTCCTCTTCTTCTTTTTCCCCCCTTCAACTCCTATATCGCAAACAACTTTTACGGTATTTCAACTTTTTTTCACAATTGACCAATAAATATTGATTAAAGTTATTATAAGTTTTTGTTTGTACTTTTCTCGCAGCAGTTTTCTGTTAAAAATATTGTTTGAAATTGTTGGGCAACAATAAAAGAAAAAAAAAACAGAGAACCAAAACTTTAATTTATTATCGCAGATGAAAAAACTCTATTCTAAACAAAAACTCTACGGGTGGCGGAGTTTTATTTTGCAACTCGTATATGTCACGACTATGCTCATCAACTGAGAACCAGCCAGAATTATATTTAATTTGGTATAAAGATTATTGGAAAAGGAGAAAAATTACATACACATGCGAGGGTTGTTTAAAAACTGTTGAATAAAATGACCGCCACTAGTTTAATATTTTGCCCCACGTGCGACAACTGCCTCTTTTGATATGCACAGACAACTGCAGCGCCATAAACTGAGAAGGTATCGAATGGGATGCAGCGACAGCAGTAGGGACTAACACCATAACTATCCTACACACAGCCAATTATAAGATTGACAACCGGATCAAGATACAGTTTTTCAGACTGATGGAAGAGATAATATTAACAACAGTCAACAATCATCACCCTGAACGCAAGTTGCAAGGAGTTCGTAAAGCTTTTGGTAATGCCAGGTGTTCCCTAGTCTGTGACAACTCAGATTGATGCGCATCATCTGTCGAAGTCACGCATCAGTTTTATTTTAAATTCAAATAAGTCCGCTAATATTATTTAATATTGATCTTAGTACCATAAAAACTCCTGAAATATCAGAAATAACTTTTATTCTTTGAGGAATGTATATAAATCGGAAAATAACTTTTATTTCCTGGGGAATAAATAACAATCAGGAATACATTTTAATTTTTAAAAGAGTTCATAGAAATAAGGAAATAGCTTTTATTTAGTAAAGAACAAATAAAAAGCAGAAAACAACTTTTATTTTCTCATGAATAAATATAAATCAGGAACTTATATATTTATTCTGGGGAGTGAACAAAACTCCGAAAATTATCTTCAACGATGAGTTTTTAACAAAACTGAAAGAAATCTTAACAGATGCACTTAAAGCCGGTCCATGTTATAAGGATTTCCTTGTCATACAGCTTGCGAACGTTGCAGATCGCTTGTAATTAATTTGTTCAGTTTGAATTTGGAAAAAAGTTGTTATTTGCGGTCGCCGCGCATACATTTTTAAAACATTACATAATTTAATTTCGAAGCATGCCACAATGTAAGAATGAGATAAACTCATGTAGAAGTAATATGGAATCCAGTCATCAGGATACAGATGATAAGGAACAGGCGGCCAAGATGGCGGGGATAAGAACATTAACGAACAGCATTCGACTACAAACGAAATAATAACTATAGAGCAAAACATCAAATCAATTACTGTTTGTATAAAATCAACGATCAGTAGTTTTCTTTAAATCTTCAACAAACACTGGTGATGGACTGGGATTCACAACGAATCTGTCAGCGGTACTAACAACAACAGAGCCTCGAAAGGGACGAAAGCGAGCTCTTTCTGCTATACTTTTGCATTTCAATATTAAGCGCATAATGTGATCTCGCTGGCCACCACGATCATACATCCTATTCACATTTCTTCAGTTAAATAATTGGGAGTCGAATCACCTTCCTGGCTACTTTCCAGCTTTAAAGCTTCATACAAATTATATATCACGTGTTTTGTTTAGCGATGAACAACTAATTGCACGAGGTCTGTGCGAAAACTAAGAAGAGTTCTAAAAATTATTTATGGTGACACGCTCATCTATTGTCAGCTGTTGATTTTTCAATTACTTTAAAGGATTTAACGTTATATCGGGCTTAAAATAACATTTTTTATATTAGCAAAAGCTTTAATACGTATATTAAAAATAAAGTATACATAAAAACTTAAACAAACTTGCATGAGATTAAATTCTTTGTTACCATGACAACCCATAAATTTTTCTCTTCTTTTTTTTCTGAAAAATCGCGATAAAATTTAATTTTATTAAAACATGACATGTGTAAAAGTTTCATCAATTTAATAAAATATATAATTCATTTCAAACTCGTGCTAACTGAAGAGTGCAGATTTAAAATTATAAAACTCCATTGATAACATTTGCCCGGATTAATGGTGTGATTTAAAATGTTATTTTCTCATAACGAATTCTACTGAAGTGTATGAATATAAAAATAAATAAAATAATATTCGTAATTATGAAAAAAACTCTTTGGACAAGTTCGCCTTTGAAAGAGAACAACTTTGGCTCTACTTAATTTTTTTCTTTTTTAGATTCTTTATGCTCCATCAACATTGAAAAAAATCCTTTATTGATGTGCATTTTCTCTCTCTTCTTGGCACAACAAATTTAATTTATTTGATAAATTAAGAAAAAGTTATATTTTCTTTGATGCAAAAGGGTTCCTTTCGTACTCTCTTCAGCTAACGAACTTTGAGTTTTGTTGTTGTTTGTTTTAAGCACCAACACCAACGCACATAACATTTTTTGAAGGTAAAACTCATATCAGCGTGTGCAAAATGCACAAGGAAATCAATTCTATTAGAATTGTGTGTTTAAGAAAACTTTATTTAAGAAAAATTTTACTTCCTTCATATGGAAAACTTAAAGCTGAATAAATGATGCAGATTTCTTTCAAATTCATCTGAAGAGGTCCCGGAGTTGTTAACACTTTCGATGTTGCCATATTAATGTAATTTTTTCTTATAATATTAACCAAGTCCTTCTGAATTTAATGTTGCGACTTTCAGCATTAAAATCTGAGTTGAATTTAGACGTATTTCAACAGCATAAAAAATTATCTGAAACCAGGACGGATACTTCATCGATAATGCGAATTGAAAATTTTCCCTCATAAAAACTGTTTGATAAAATAGAAAAATATTATTTAAATATTGTGGCAAGTTTGCGTTGGATAGCGACTACATTGAAAAGACATTGTGGCAGCAACTTGTATTTGTTTTTTATTAAATCAAAATTTTATTAAATTTTCAATGTGCAATTGCTTTTTTTTGTTAAAACAAACGTTGCCTCTTTTTCAGTTTAAAATTTTCAATATATGATTATACCATGACAACTTGATTGAAGTTACTCTATTTTCAACACGAAAAACGGCAGCTTCAAATGCCAAAGATAATTTTCATAGTAACCATGAGGCTTCATTTCATGTTAAATTATCAGTTCCTTTTAAGGTTAACATTAACTTGTAACAAGCAAATAAGATTTATCCTTGAGGTAGCATCTTAAAAATAACTATTTTATTCCAGATTTCAAAATTAACTCCAACTCTGTGTGGCTCCCTCACTGAAAGACTACACGGAGGATAGAGAACCGCGGTTTAAATTATCACGGCACATAAATTGAATATAACAATATATATGAAATCGGTCAGGCAAATTTTTAAAACAATAGAAACTATGTCGCTGTAGGAGATTTAAAAAGAAGTTGGAGCAACATGTCAAATCGAATAAAAAGTAGACACGATCCCTTTCGAATTGGATGAAATTCGGTCGGAGTTTCTTCTTCGTTCGATTTATTACTTGAGTAAATGGAAACTATAATTTTTTTTATCATATTCAAATATTGTTATGCCGCCATATTCGTCCAATTATTTTTTTCAATATCTCAAAAACCATCTCACACACAAAATTTATTTTACTTTCATTTTGAAGGAGCTGCAAAGTATACAAAAAACACAATTTTTATTTTTTGAAAAAAGAAGTTTCATGGGTTCAATCAAGGAACGGTTATTTTTATTGTAGCTAATTTTTTTTTGTAAAAGCGAAATTTTATGTTTTGGGGTCTTGAGTCTTTCCTAACCCAACAAAAGGGGGACAACGTTAATACGCACTTAAGAAAATGTAAACCACAAAAGTTCGGCAAAACAATGACTTAAAAAGTGTGTTACACTTTTCGTATTGTTTTTCATAATAAAATTGCTACAATTAAAAACTGTCATCGTAATCAATTAAGCCACATAACAAGTGGTTATAAGCAAAAATACACAAGAGCACTGATGATGAAAGTGTAGCTGCTCTCGAAAACAGCTCTTCTGCTCTGCTGTATAAGTTCAATATATTAAAGTGATTTTTCTTATGATTTGAAACATTTGTCTCATTTTTCTGAACCTTAAAAAATTTTTGAAAATTGATCCTATCAAATTTATATCTAAATATATAAAAATAAGTTGCATTGTGTTAGTAATTGATGTTCTCCGGAATGCGTGAACCGATTTTATTTCTGCAAAATTTATATGAAAGGTGACGTCAATACCAAGGTTTTTATGTAAATACAGTTTCTATAAGTGTATTAGTTTATGAGTTATAGCCAGTTTAGTGAACACTGCAATCATTTCGAAATACTTGAGTTAATATTTTGGAAAACTGAAATACAATTCGTTTTCCACTAATTTAATTTATATACTTAGCTTTTCTAAATCACAACTTCGGATATCTATGAAATAAATTACATATAAATACAATACTAAAAACATAAATATTTAAATACATTATGCACAGCCCACGTCATATGCATGTGTACGCGTAGGATGCAATGACTAATGTGCGTCATTACGGTCGACCAGATTTATTTATAACATTTACGTGTAATCCGCAATGGAGTGACATTAAAGATAATTTATTCGCTGGCCAAAGTCCTACCGAAGGCCATGATATCACTTCCCGTGTTTACGCTCACATTTCAATATGGTTGGTGAATAAAATCACATGGCATGAAGTTGACAATGTTATATGATCTGAAATTCCAGATAAAATAAGTGATCCTGAGTTATATGTTGTTGTTGTGCAAAATATGATACACGGTCCATGCACAGCCCACGTCATATGCTTGAGTGCGCGAATAAGATATCTCTTGAAGCTTTGGAAAGAACAATGCAAGATCTCCAAGATAACTCTGAGTTGTTTGGTGGTGCGTTGATTTTATTGCCAGGCGATTTTAGGCAAACATTGCCCGTCATTCCTAGATCGGCAGCTGCCGATGAAATTACCGCTTGCTTAAAGTCTTCACATACATGGAGATTTGTTAAAATATCGAAACTCACTATCGACGTTCGTGTTCAGTTGCAGAATAATCCATCTGTTGGTAAGTTCCCTAGGCAATTGCCGAAAATTGGGAACGGTGCAATGCCTATTGATGACACTGGATTGATAACACTGCCAAATGATTTTTGCCGTTTCGTACAGTCAAAAGAGGAATTAATTGAAGGTGTTTTCACTTACATAACACAACAATATACATGCCATGCATGGTTGAGTGCTAGAGTAATTTTAGCAGCAAAGAACAAAGATGTTACTGAATTAAACATGGCTACACAATCAAAGAGTCCTGGCGAAGTGGTGTTGTACAAGTCTGTCGATACTGTTACCAATAAAGAAGATGTTTTGAACTATCCAACAGAATTTTTGAATTCGTTGGACTTACCAAGATTGCTTCCGCATAATCTCCAATAGAAAGCCCCGTTTGTGTAATGGCACAAGACTTGCTATTAAAAGGATGATGGCTTATGTAATTGAAGCTACTATTTTAACTGGAAAATTACAAGACGAAGATGTATTCATTCCACGTATCCCAATGATTCCGTCTGATATGCCATTTGAATTTAAACGACTTCAGTTTCCTGTTCGCCTTGCGTTTGCGATTACCATTAATAAGGCGCAAGGCCAATCTTTAGAAATTTGTGGACTGAATTTAGTGTATCAAGTTTTCTCACATGGACAGTTCTATGTAGCCTGTTCGCGCGTTGGCAAACAATCGGTTTTGTATATTTGCACCGAATATGGAAAAACAACAAATGTTGTTTACCACAGAGCACTACAATAACAGCAGTTTATCACTGATTTAAATGAATTCGAATTAATTTTTTTATTTTCTTTTTTGCACTGCGAAGTGTGCAGAGGGTTCGCTAGTTGAATATAAAAACATTCATAATTAATTCAGTTTTTCAATTCGACTGCACAACATTTTAAAACAACAACAAACTGCTTTCTAAGACTCCAATATAACAAAATAGCAACATGCCACATCATGTTTTCTTTATCGCCCTGCACGTTTTAAAAAAAGTGCTCTTTCGTTCCTTTTATTTTGTCATATCTTGCCACCAAAGAACCACTTTTTAATGACAAATTTGGCACCTGTTCCATTCTTTTTTTTTCTCTCGAATTTTGCATATTTTTATGGAAAAGTTTGAAATAGTTTTTTAAATAAAATGCATGGACAGCACTTCTAAAGGCACTTCAGAGACTTACATGACCCTTAAATGTAATTCAAACTGCAAAAATATTATAATAATAATAGAAATATTATAAAATTCAATACAATTTTATTTCTCTGTTCATGCTTCCATACATTTTTATATCTCTCAAACTCCATCATCTATAAATCTATTTAATATTTATTATTTGGTAACATATTTGCCATAAAACTTTTTCATTCTTACCGAACTGTAACACACACACACACACACACGCTGTCAGTGTGTAACCAACAGCAGCCAAACGTGAAAAAATAAATAATTTTGTGGGCAAAGATGAAAAAAGCTTATTTGAACGTACGTTTACGTATGAGATGTGTGTGTGCGCGTGTGTGTGTGTCTGTAGTTTGTTATATTATGCATATTTATTGGCGTATGTATCGAACAAAAAGAAATATTTAATACTTACGAGTATAAAAAACAAAACGAAAGATGTATCACTATGACAAAACATGATTGGTATTTAGAGACAAGTTCGTGCATGCTCGCACACTGATAAATACCCAACAACATTAATATTTAAATCCCATGTTTTATAAGGACATGCATCTGTATATGTGGATGCATACACACGTGATTGTGTATGTATGTGTAGTTGAAAGTCACCTGTAAGTGCAGGAAACAATGCACAAGGAATGTTGGTATCACTCGCTTTTACAAACTTATTTACTATTAGAAAAGCCGAACGTTACGATCGCCCTAAAGCCGGCGCCGTGACAGTACTTAGACCTTTGCTTTTTTAACCCTTCACAGAAATATGTATCAATAGCTCAATATTAAATTTCGACCCCTTAACGTAATTATTATATATTCTGTGTCTTTAAGAATATGTAGTTCGGCTAAGCGATGTTCGTCTGTCTGTACGTCTAAAGCGATTTTCTAATCCACTAGAAAAACTAGAGACTTCATTCTTGGACTGATGTATTCGGAAAAGTCCTTAAAAAGATTTTTATTGAAAATTATCTAAATTTAAATTGGAGTTCCGAGCTGGAAAACGTAAACGGATTTTTGATAACATTTAATTTAATCTTTCCTTATTGAACCTATTTTACAATTCAGGAAATACTAAGTTAGCAAGTTAATTAAAGAAAAATAAAAATTAGATTCCAGGGTTGGATAATTGGTGTTTCTATGTATAAAGAAAGCCAACCGAAACAAATTTTTTCTTCTTCTTTATAAAAAAAATATGTTTGATATTTTTTAATGAAAGTTTTTGCTACTTAAATTCAAAAGAGCCAAAAAAAGCTTCGAGCGTGAAAATTAAATTTATTTTTTAATTTCAAAGTTACTTTGTCCTTTGATTTGGTGATACGCTGAAGTAGAGGACCTGCTATGGGTTGTCCTTCGCCGCATTAAAGCATCCTGTGGTCCTCTAAAAAGGAAAGAAAGCACTAGAAAGTTTGCCAGGCTATCTAAGTCCGGCAGAAAGTTAGAGCTCAGGGCAGGCTACTGACATAGAAGATGGAGCACCGTTTCGTCCTCCTCTTCATCGTTAGAGCTTCTGCGACAGTCATGATACAGCAAAACCATTATTGTTGCGTGGTTGCCAGAGTTGCAGTGCCCCAGTAAAACAGTCGTCAGTTGACGCAGACTAAGCTTGACGACCTGTTCGTATATTCCCCCAAATCCTCCTGAAATAATTTATAGAAAGCATTCGGATGCTATTTCAACTGTCGTGCATATGTCTCATCATAATGAAGCATCATCGCAGTTGGTGACTTCAATATGCCAACGATTTTTTGGGATTTTTCGGCTGATAATGGTTGCTTTACGCCATATAATTCTACTTTTAGTCTGAAATATAACGAGTTTATTGATTGCTTATTGGATATGCATCTTTATCAGATAAATGGCATATATAATGATAACCATAAGCTTTTAGATTTGGCTTTTGTAAATGATTGTGTTGACACATCTGTCCTTCGCACTGATCCTTTAACCTTATCGGAGGACTGTTATCATTCCACAATCTTAATATCTACATGTTTTCCATCTGTTTATATATCTCGTTCTGCGTACAACTCAAAAGTCAAGAGTTTATGTTTTAAAAGGGCAAATTATAAAAAAATAATCGAACTTCTACACAAAACAGACTGGCACAATTTACTCGTAGCTTCGAACTTAGAAAACAATCCCGATGTTATTGATCACATAACCATAAAATTCTACGATAGGATTTATTGGATCTTGACCCAATGTGTTCCTAAACAAGTCGCTTCTCAAGTATCTGGACCTCCATAGAATTCAAAGTTTCTTTCCAAACTTAAAAATAGCAAAAGCAAATATTATAAAAAAATAAAAAAAATCAGGATCATCCTCAGATTTTGCAATATATTCTGTTGCAAGTGCCGATTATAACAAGTTAAATCTTAAATGTTATTTACAAAAAATTAAAAGCAATTTGAAGAAAAATCCAAGGTCTTTCTACAATTTCGTGAGCTTAAAAATAAAATCAGTTTCCTTTTCGTCCACTATGAAACTAAATGAAAAAGAATCAGATAACGAGGCTGAAATTAGTAATTTGTTTGCGGATTTCTTTTCATCTACTTATTCTGTTGACCAAACTATTACTACTGGGTTGCAATCAAATTTTTGTCCTGGAAGTCAATCTTTTTTAATTCCATTTCTGGATGAAATTTCTGTTCTTAATGGAAAAAACTGAAATTCTCGTACAAGAGTGGACCTGATAATGTTCCTAGCTGTGTTCTAATTAAGTGTGCTGATGCCTTAGTGTTTCCTCTTACATTATTGTACAATCTTTCAATTAAAGTTGGAAAATTCCCTGAAATGTGGAAGAATTCTTATATTATTCCGTTGTTTAAATCTGGTACCAAATCTGACATTAAAAATTACAGAGGAATTGCCAAGCTGAGTATTATACCGAAACTCTTTGAAAAATTAATTACAAGTAGCTTGTGCCACCAGGTGTCATCAACATTAAGTTCTAGTCAACATGGTTTTCGTAAAGGCTGCTCAACTATAACCAACCTCATACAATTTACAACTTTGGTAAATCGTGGTTTTGTCAATAAAAAACAAACTGACGTAGTCTACACAGATTTCAGTAAAGCATTTGATAAAGTTAACCACAAACTTCTATTGAGTAAACTGCATTATATGGGATTCACACGTGGCTGTTTAAATTGGATTAGTCCGTACCTTACTAATGGGAAACAAAATGTTCTATTCAAAAGTAGTATATCTAAACCGATCCCCGTTACGTCTGGTGTTCCCCAGGGAAGCCATCTGGGACCCTTATTATTTTCACTATTTATCAATGAGAATGATTTAAACCTTTGTACTCTTGGTGTGAAATGAATTTAATGACATTGTTTCTTTCGAAGGAGCCATTTCAACGTTAAATATTTTTTGGGTGGTTATGAGCTGGAAAATGTTTGCACTTTCACAGATCTTGGAATTTCACTACATCAAAAACAGAAGTCAACTGGGGTTCATCAAACGCTGGGCTGAGGAATTTGAAGATCCTTATCTTACTAAGCAGCTTTTCACATCGCTTGTTCATCCCATATTGGAATATGGATCAATAATATGGGATCCAACATATAAGGTTTACATCAACACAATTGAATCTGTACAAAAACAATTTTTAATATTTTGTCTTCGAAGTTTGCAATGGAACCCATTTTGTTTGCCTTCTTATAAAGCTAGGCTAGCTCTTATTAAGCTACCATCCCTAAGTAGTCGAAGATCTATGTTAAACACTTTATTTATTTTAAATATAATTAATGGTAAAACCTGCTCTGAGTTCTTAATTGGAAATTTATCATTTTGTGTTCCTCCTCCTTCTGTCTACTTAATATTACTTTTCTAAGAACAAATTACGCTAATTCTGATCCTTTTATTAGATGCTGTAAGGACTTTAACAAGATATATTATTGTGTTGATTTCTCTTTCAGTGAAAATTTGATTAAACGAAATATTTTGTTCGCATTGAATAACAGCCAATAATTGATATTTCTTTGAATTATAATCGTATATGTGTATATGCATGTATGTAAATAGTCTGTAAGAATTGTAAATTCATAGACTGTAAAATAAATAAATAAAAATATAAAAAAATAAGTTGATTAGGTCACGTGTTCTGCGCACATCACATCGGGGCCACGTGGCTCCTGTCACGAGGCAATTATACACGCTTTCCCACCTCATTTGAGCAACTGTAAAGCGACTGCAGTGAATTAGAGATCTGCATCACCATAAAGGAATTCCCGTGAAGTGGCTAATAATTGAGCTACTCAATTGCGACTGGCAGTTCCGTCAGCAATACATTTGTCGGGGGGACTCGCGTATCCTGGCACTCATACAAGATCACCCTCAAATGTCCCGCTATCTCATTTATAGACAGTCGGCATTCGACCACAGCTGTGGATGTACTTCACATACCATTAATAGCAGAGATGGCCGTTTTGCTTATAATGTCTGAATAAATCGAACTGCATGAGTAATAGCAGATTTCGGCTTGCAGGATACTGCAACCACCTTGAAGCCTGATTGAAGATTTTGCATTAAAGTGCAACACTTAGAAACCCCTGCTTACCCGTATTCCCCTTTCGGATCCATTATTAAAGACTCTAATCTAGGGAAATGATGAAGTGAAAGACCCATCCCTGTCGAAGACAATTGAATGGAAAAGTCCACAAAAAAAGTTTTGAATCAACGTTTGCACGGGCTTCCAAGTATTTTCTCCGAATCCTGGCGTGCCAACTGTTTGGCCATGACATTCACCGTAAGCAAACTCAGCAATGCGAGGAGTGTTACCGTTGGAATGGATTTTGGGGTGACTGTTTCACCACAAGTCGAAATATATTTTCGAAAGTCCTAATTAACTAATTAATACTAGTTTTCTTTTTTAGAAATCACACATATTTTATATTTTAGAAAGAAATTTATTGGTAGTAAAAATATTAAAAATCAAAAATACAGCTCCAGATGATGGAACATTTTAATTAATTTTGAGTATAAACAATGATTTCATTCTATTGAAGAAATTATCTCCATTGAAAATGTGTTGTTGTATTAATGAAAGTATTTCATTTATTCAACGAAATTTCAATTAAACTAATTTGGAAGAGGCCTTTTTAATCAATCCAATGAAGCGTGACGTTTGTTGAAATGTAGTGAAATTTTTCAATGAATTAATGTCGAAATTCAGAGTCTATTTCAAAAAAAAGAGTTTTATGATTATTAACGCCTTATTGGAGAAATATTCTATGGAAATTTGTCAAGGAGTAGTCAATAAAATTATTATATTTTTTTATGAATTAGTCCGTTTGATTTTACTATTTATAAAGCTTTTACCAAGTGCAGATGTGCACTATTTCTAAGTATGCATATGCATTTCTTATATCCATAAAATTTATATTTGTATGAATTCTTAGACGAATTCAGTGAAGTCCTTCAGTTTTCAAAATGCTGGGAAAAAATCGAAATACCAATAGATAACAAAATGTTTGTAATGCCCTTTTCTTGGTTTCCGTATGATTGTAACTACCGCGAGCTACTTAAATTGAATGCATCATATTCGGCAACTAAAACATTGTTAACGCAAAATTTGCTTAAGTCGACTTAAGCACTTATACCTTATTGCCGCATGAATGTTATAGTAAATTTAACTAATTTAAAAGTGTCATAAATTATAACACTAAAACAATCTATGGCTGCAAAAAAAAAAAGAAAAATTATACAGTTTCGATAAAAAAGACTCGCAAGTGTTTCATGCACTCCTCCTGCAATTTGCGTGCGAGTATTTATGAAATACGAGTGTTGCACAAAAACCATTTTTGTCAGTTGCTGTTTTCCTTTTTTTTTAACGAATATTTTGTAGGTTTTTAATATTTTGTTATTTAATGTATATTTTTCTTTTAGCATTTTTTCGTGGTATATCGCACACATTCAGGATAAATCGTGCTGTAACGACATCTTTTTTTGTTTTAGCATTTTCAGTGAAGAAAAAAAAGAAAATATAACAAAAAATCCAGACAAACTCCACTCAGTGATTCAGTTTATATGAGAACATTATAAATATATGAAAACGTATATAATTTAGTAAAGTTTTTTGTTTTAATACTCGTGGCAGGATGCATGATGCTGCTTGCCACAGAGCTATTGGGACTATGAGCACTATTATTTTATGTATCGGCCTTAATGTTTTATGCTCTCATATATTTTGTGAGTGAAGAATGTGTTCTTTTGTTTTTGTGTTTCGGAGGGGGTCAGGCAGCATTTGCTGACAGCTGACAGTTGAGCGCCATACGTACGGCGGGGGGAAAGGTTTAATAAATTTTGCCTTAAATATGTTTTCAATGTTTTAACAGACCGTGTTTTATGTCTGCTACTATTTAGTGTAATAATTTAATGGCAAAGCGATTTTTGGTAGTAGTTTTGAAAGGCATATGACACCAAGTCGTTTAGAATGTAACTTCAAGGTTTTCGGGATTTTCTTGATTGTTTATATGCGATCGGAGGTTTAATTGCAAATAGAACTGTCAATCAATCAAATCTTAATGCTAAATAACTCCGGCTATTTCTAGCTTTAAAAGAATTTACCTGCTTATCATACGACTCTCATGTTTGAAGTATTGAGAACTATTTTAAGAGAAGGTCATACAATTTCTATAACATTTAATGGAATCAAAGAAGCGTTTCGTAGTTGTTGTTCGACAGACTAAGTTGAGGAGGTGCTGATTTGGGATTAAATTCCACAACAACTCTTCTCAAATGAAATAACATTTCCATTCCTAAAATAAATCAAATTTTATGTGTCATTTGCTGAACTTTTCTATGGACTGTTTTTAAGCTGCATTAGAAATCAAAATGACAATACAAAAAAGGAATATTTTTCTAGAGAAAACCTTTTTCACGTCCCAACTACTTTTTCCAATAAATCTTTCCATATGACGTCAATCGTGACTTAGATATTCCACTAAATAAATGAAATTACCTCCTTGCGAGATTAAAATTAAGCCGTTGTATCAATGAAATTATTTAATAACATCAACAAAAGTATTTCATTTATATGACAAGTTTTAAAGAAATTTTTCATTGAATGAATGTGATAATTTATAGATAAAAATTCTTTTAGCGTACAGCAGTAATATTTTCTATGCTGCGCACATTTCTTTGTATTTTTTATTGATTTGAACCGACAAGAGTAAGATAAGAGCAAACAACTTCACAAATTACTAGTGCAATAGGCCGATTCCGCTGACCGCTAAATAGTAAAATGCCACAAATTGAAGGCATTATTTTGGCTGAACAGAAATATCAAGACATTTTGATATTCTCAAGCTATAGAGGCTAATAGCAGTCGATATAAAGGCCAATAAAATTTTACTTAACAAAATTTAATCCAAAAAAGTTTGAAACATGGAACAAATCAATTCAGAAAACAGGACATGCAGAAAATAGTCAAACGGCAACGCAGATACTGGAACAACAGTTTGTTAGCATCGGTTTGATACACTTCTCGTACGCTTTCTCATTATAAAATTGGTACAAATAGAAACTGTTTTCGCATTCAACTAAGCCAACTACCAAGTGGTAAGAAACATATATACACTTGACTACTGATGATGAGAGTGTAGCGGCTTTCGAAAACAGCTGATCTGCTCTACTAAGTTGAATTTCCCTTATGGAAGACTTTTCATGTCTTTCTATCAAAATGAAATGTATAATGAAAAGGGACTGGATCTACTCTATCAAGATAGAAAAAAATTGAGATTTTTGCTTGTGACAATGGAGTTGTAGAGTAACAAATTGTCCGCTTTACTCCAACTCCGCTTTTGCTCTTCTCTCATATTCCATTTATATTTCGAAACGTCTGCAATGAGATGCAAAGTTGATATCAAATAATTAAATCAGCAATAGAAGAGCGAGAATTGAACACTTTGCGGGCCATGTTTTTGGACAATTCTAAAAAATGCGATTTGTTATTTATTTAATGCCACTTATTTTTATTTATTTTTTTCGCTGTTTTCACAGCATCTGGGGGATTATCAGCTTTTTCTTTCTTGCCTCTTCATAAAATTTTCATCTATTTAAAACGAGAAATTTATTACTTTTACAATAGATTTAGAAAATAGCGATACATAAATCACTTAAATTTTCAATGCTGAAATATTTCATTGTAAAATTTTGTTTATGGTCTTTATTTCGTTGTCGTTGTGTGACCACACAATTTTCATAATGCAGATAATTTATGGAAAGCAATAAATGCTTCTGTGTATTTTCTTCTGTTTTTCGTAATAAATATTTAGCACTTGTCAGAGTATAAAATTAAATGTGACGATAACAAAATTGGTGTAGTTGGTTATTTAAAATATTTATTAAGAGTGGAGCTTAAAAGTTAAGCTGCATTAATAGCGGAGGTTTGCATTAATAGCGGAGGTTTGAACTGAGCAGGCAAGACTCAAACAAGTCGTTCGGCAAACGGGAAGCGTTCTTGTTAAATCGAATTCAGATTTAACAAGAACTCAATTAATTGTTCGAACTCAATTTAAATCTCAGAAAGACATGATGATAAATATTCCAAAGCACAAAGGAAAGTCAACATCAGTTTTATTCAACTTACACAGCAGAGCAGAAGCGTTCTTATTAATTATTAATAACGATTAAAGTTCGCAGGACAACCGACAAAGAGAAAAAAATTTTATAAAAATAAGAAGTAATTTCTGGGTGTCTCCGCAAGGATTTACTTTTTCATTTTATCGCCACTTTCGGTTATCCTCTTCTTCGCATTCTGCAATAGTTTGAACCGTATCTTATCCCTGCCCTGTTAAGGCCCTAATTTTGTAAATCAGTTTAAGTGTAAGAAATCTTTATGTACGCAAAAATTAAATCTCAAATAGTTTTACTCAATTCGCTGTCTTTTATTTTTTATGTTCGATTATTTAATTTTTCGAGTTTTATAATCGCTCAATTGAAATTTCATTATTTACTTCCTGTGCGAACAGCCGAATAATTTTAAACTTTTATTCGAACGAATAAAGACTAAACAATTTCATTCGAATTACTTCAACTGACCGGAGAAGTAATTCGAAGAATTACTTTTTTTAGAATTTTTTCGTTTGCGATGTCACGATAGGATTAACCGACTTTGAGCCGGTCAACATCGACTTGGTTTACAAATAGAAGGAGCTGATTCGTTTGTAGAATTGATCGGTGAAAAGTTATTATAAAAAACCCCATTCGAAGTGCTTTTTTTCATATTTTTGTGTTATTTTAAAATCTTCCGTTAATGATAAGAAAACAATCACAAAAAACACTTTTACTTTTAACTAGAAAAGAAATGAGTCAATTTTATTAAAACCATTCATTGTATGTATTTCCTTCTTTTCAAATAACCCTGAAAAAAGCATAAATAAATAATTTTATACAAATTATTTGAAATTAGCTTGTGCTAAGCCAATTAAAGCGAAAAAGTTTGTCATAAAAAACATGGAACAAAAATTTCTGAAAAATCTGAAATATCAAACGGCAATACAGTGACTTAAGAAAAGTGTGTTACCATCAGTTCGAAACACTTCTCGTATTGTTTTTCATAATAAAATTGCTGCAATTAAAAACTATTATCATAATCAATTAAGCCACGTAACAAGTGGTTATAAGCAAAAATACACAGGAGTACTGATGCTGAAAGTGTAGCTGCTTTCGAAAACCGCTGTTTTGCTCCGCTGTTGAATATATATAATTGATGTGTCGACTTTCCCTTGTTCTGGTGAATATTTATAATGTTTTTCTGAATTAAAAACATTTTGCCAACAATTAGCGTACAAAATTAAATTTAATACAAAAAATAATTATGGGAAAGTCGAGTTTACAACTCTTTTCTGATTTTTTAAAAGAGAAATAGTAGGAAAGTTCCACGCCAAACTCTTTGACTTTAGTGATACGCTGAAAATGGCGTTGGAGAGTACATCAAGTTTGTTCGTTCTTTTCTTGGATTTTTCACAAATAATTCAACTCTTCTTCAAGGTTTTCTTTTTAGAATTTCTCACATTGTTCAAATCCTTTTTCAAATCAGTTAGTAATTAAAAATTCTGATTTTTCAGCATCATTATTATCATAAAATAAAATAAAATTTTTCAAACATATTGGGGCATAATAAAAAATAATATTAAAGTATTTAATTATTGGATACGTCGGTCATTAACTTGAGTTTTATTATATTAAATTTGTTTATATTTTGGGGGTTCTTTAAACTCTTTAATTTTGATTAAATTAGTGCTTCTTTCCCAAAATCTCATTAAAAATTCAAACTGATCAATTTGAATTTTTTAATAGGACTTTGGGAAAAAAGAAGTAGCACATAATTACAATTAAAGAGTTCAAAAAACCCCCAAAATATAAACTAAGTATTTACTTTATTGCAAGTGCTTGTGAAAAGTAAAACAACTTATGTTGTCAACACTCTAAGTAAATTGTTTTCATATTAAAACAATTATTGGTTGTTGTTCTTTATTTCTCTTACACCTACAATTTGAGTCGGCGAAAAACCAACCAGTTGTAGAATAAAACGCAAGAAAACAAAAGAGGAAAATTGATCAGTGATTTCTTGTTGTGACTTTGATATTTCGTTTCAAAGCTTCTCACTTAGTAAAGTGGAAGTACGAAATACATGTCTTTAGTTATTCTAAAATATGTTGGGTAAAGGTTCCCATATTCAATTTGTTTTGTATGTACAAAAAGAACTTTTTACAATTATGTAGTCCAATTTTATTAAAAATTGTTGACAAAACAGTATTCGAATATTCGTCCAAAATCGTTCCAGTTTTTTTTTGTTCTCATTTGAAAAATGTTGTTCATTCTAATGCAAATAATTTATGTTGTACGAATATTCGATTAATTCTTATGCGAACGACAACACTACCCAGCTAACAAACCGAAATAAAGTACAAATTTGATACAAACACATACACACTATTAAATATCCTTAAGCCGTTCGTATTATTTAAAATACGTTTTGCTTTGTTTCTCTAGGGTAATGCGGCAAAGTCTTCATTAATAAAAGTTCAAACCGTAATATATTCTATGATAGGGATAGCCTTCGGAGCACTGAGGAGAGTGCCCAGTAGTCTGCACATGGTGAACAGCCAGTTGAAGTAGAAGAGATGAGAATTATTAAATCGGGGATTTAGTTTCAATACAGTTTTCTTAATTTGACAACGAAATGATATCGACAAACAGGATGTTAATTTTGTTTGCAAAAGCAGGCACGAATTCATGAATTTGTCTACGAAAATGTGTTAAAAACTATTATTCCAACAACATTTCAGTCTAGTATTTACATTTTGAGTTGTCCTGCAACTGAAGCGTGCAGTCTTCGTACTTAACAACTTTTCGAAATAAATCACTTGATAAACATGATGGTTGGCACATCCACTTCCAGTCCTACAATTAAAATTTATTAAAAGTGTTATAGAGATTCTAACTCTTTCTGGTCAAAACGGAAAGAAGAAACAACAACAAAAAGAGACGCAAGCATCAGCATCAGCAAAGTCTACAAATCCAACATAATTGTCAATTAAAGTTGGAAGAAAACTTTTTTACGGTGTGTCTGATTGCTGAAAAATTACAAAAGCCCCAGTCCGAAAATAAAGGCTGAACACAAACTGAATTTAAACAGGCACCTTAAAGCTCAGCACTGGATACTTAAAACAAGTACTTGTACTCATACACAAAGTACTCGTACTTCAAAAACTCCACTTGAATATAATAAAAAATACAACAAAAACAAAACAAAAGCAGCTAAACTTTTCTTTTTTTTTGTAATGCTTTTCGAACGAAGTACAAGTCAACGACGACATTAAATTAAAGTGAACAGAATAAATATGTTTGAGAGATGCTGGGGCAAAATGCAAAAATTATTTAAATTTGTATGAATGTGTCAACTACAAACACACTCAGTCGTACATTATTTTATTCGAAATTAATTACAAAACTTTTATGCTATAAAATCTGAACAAACACACACTCGCACGCAAAGCGCTCAAATTTACTGTGCCAACTTCAGTTGAAAATGGTTGTAAGACCAGGCATGTGTGCGTGAGCATGTTACCACAAAATTTATTGTTTGTTTAACGACTAAATGCTATCAGATTTAAAAGATACTGAATGTGGTCTTAGGTGTAGTTCTTGAAACCTCTTCCCTCTTTTTGGTGAATATTTTCGTTTCATATTTTTTTTCTTCCCATAATTACTTGTAAATATTTCATTAGTGTAAAGGAATTATAAATGATTTTCAGGGAATTTTTATTTATTTATTTTGTAATTTTTTCGAAGCAAATATAATTGTAATTAATTTGATTTTTATCAAATTAATAACTTAACAGTCTAATGGAGCAATAATTATATTAATGATAGATTGAAAGTTGTGTCACGTATTTTATTTTTCTTATTTTTTTTATTAATGAATGAAATAAGTGAAGGATGTTTATTAAAAGTAGGAAAGTCTATTCTTACTTATCGAAAATTTGCCCGAAGGAGTGTAACCCCTAAATACGAGTGAACAATATTTTAATTCATTTATTTATTTACTGATCAAATGAGATTCATACAAAACTAAAATAGAGTGTCATAAAATATTCATCTCAATAAACACTGGCCGGAATGAAAATGGTTGTCATTCATATTTCGTGGTTACAAAATTTTTCAATTTAGAATAAAAAATAATTCAAACAGTTTTTGACGAACATTCGCATGATTTTGTACCAAAACTTTTTGTAAAAATTTGAACATACGATCTGTATATTTTCTGATATGCAGATCGTGAAATCTCATTGCCAACTGATTTGAATGACACTTTGATGATTCCGGACATGTCAATTAGAAAAAAAATATATCTTCGATAGAATTAAAAGATGTCTTGCAGTTCATGATTAAAATTTTGGAAAATTAACTGCCTTTTGACAAATTAACGATATACGAAACTATGAAATAATTTAATATTATTGCTTAACTCTGGGAAGTTTCCATACAACACTAACAAAGTTCGAAACACAACTGCATGCTAATAACGCGTATTTTCTCGAGTATCATAACTTTGAGTTGGCATCAGTGCTTTATTTGAGCACCCATTTAACAGCTGATAGTTGCTTATGGTTTAGTTTGCTTTCAAATTTCATTATGAATCGAGTTGCACCAGAGCAACGCATGCAAATTGTTGAAATTTTTAATCAAAATAATTATTCTATTCGTCAAACTCATCCATTTAAAATTTCTTATTCCGATGAAGCCCATTTCTGGTTGAATGGGTACGTAAATAAGCAGAATTGTCGCATTCGGAGGGAGCACAATCCAAAAGTTTTGACGAAACACCAGAAAATGATTGTTTGGTGCGCTTTATAGCGAAGTCATTGTCCCGCATGTCTTCAAAAACGATGATTGTCAGAATGTGAACGGTAGAGAACATAATTTTTCGTACCTCAATTACATGGCATTAATCATGCTGATTTGTGGTTCCAAAGAATCTTTTGAGGAAAAAATAATTTAACGTTATAGCCCAATTCATTGGTCACCAAGATCGTGTGATTTAACCCCAGGTTAGGTCACTTGTCTACGTCGATAAGCCCACGAACGATCGACCACCTGAAGATCGGCGAAATACGGCCGCAAATGATGCACTCTTAAACATTAATTTCATAAAATTTTATTTGAAATAAACCGCTTTTTATTGATTTTAAAATGTATTTCCCTATTTTATTATGATTTGAATTTGTGCCACCCTATAAAAATCACCCATTACTTTAGTTTCAATATTATTTCATGATACACTGAAGAGTCTGATTTTATAAAAAGTGAAAAATACTAAAAAGGTAAGAAACTTTTAAGATAAGTTAAATTATTTTGAAAACTCCAAGAACGGGCAAACAAACTCGATCTGCCTCTCAACTTTATTTTGCTCGTATCACCCAAAGCGAACGATTTAAGAATAAAACTTTTCTATTTGTCACACGATAATTACGATTATATATTTCTTATGTTCTTATTTAACTATTATTGTGATTTTATAAGCCGACTCATATAATTATCCAAATATTATTTTATAGATCGCGCTACAGAACTTTGGCAGAGAAGCTGGAGGGAGAAGTTATCGTATATAGAAAGAGATCAGTATATTTCACATGATATACAAATTTTGTTACAAACAAAATTATTGAAGTTTTCAATTAAATATTTCTACTCACTTTGACTAAGATTTTGGATTATCAGAAAGCAAAATATATTTACCTAAAATGAAAAGAGATGTCTGAAATTAATGTAGGAATATTTTTTATAAAATATTTGAAAAAAATTAATTTTTAAGATTTCTGTTTCCTCTAACAGTAAAAAAAAAAAACCTTAACTTGACATGAGAAAATATGCTACCCCTGCTGTCATATTTCAACGAAATATTTCATAATATTTTCAATTAATTAAGTTCCGACCGGCAAATTTGCAAATATTTTTTGATGTATTAAATTCGAGGTTTTTTTTTATCAAGAGCGGAACATTTAGAATATTATTATTTTAGAAAATAATTATCACTTTAGTAAATCATAAATTTGTTTTCTTTAAAATATTTTTCCCTTAAGCGTTGTATTATACGACACTGAGAAATATATATCGGCGACATCGATTCCAATAGGCATATTTAATTTGGATTCAATGCACTCCTATTTTATTCTATTCTCTAGTTTTTGGAGTTTTTACATTCCGCCTTTTAAGAATTATTTTTGATAATTTAGGACAATTTCTGCCATTAAAGTGAAAGCGATAAATTTTGAATATTATTGTGAATAGATTTATTGTTGCAAGATTTCATATTATTTCCGGCTCCATGAAAAACTCACCACAAACAAAAAATAAATGAATAAAAATGTTTAAAGTCTGTCCCCAACAACAGAAAATAAGGCAACAACAATGTTTTTGGGGACTTATTATTTTAGCTTCCTGCTGGAAAAACTTAAACTTTTAGACAACAAAGAGTAGCAACACCTCACATGACTTTCTTTTATTTATAGGGATGCAGGTATAATTATTGAAAAGCAGAATTTTTAAAAAGTGTATAATAAAAAAATTTGTGGTTTGCAAAACAAAAAAAAAAAAAAAAAACAATATACGACCATAAAATATCCGAATTTGCGAAGCCCTCAGCAAAGTAAATAATCGTTTACAAACCCTGATGTTATGTTTCCAAACATGTGCTGGCTCGAAGCCCTGCATTTTAAGGGGTCATTCCCTGAGCTCAGATATGCTTTTCAGAACGCCTTTCAGGATAGCGCTCCTTCAGTTTTTAAAGACCGAAAGTCGTAATAGCGAATTATGAAGGTTGGATTAGTTTTATGGGCTATTGTCTTCTCGATCTCGTAAAACCACCATGTCCTTCGTCAGTAGGGTGATATTTTTATCATCCTGGCATGTTTGCCAAGCTGTCCAACTCAGGTAGAAGGTTAGAACACAGTGAAGCCACCCTTCCTCTAGTCATAGCAGAGCACTCACATAGAAGACGGAGCCATCTTTTTACATGCAACTCTGTTCGCTCTGGATATTTTTGGTATCAATCAGACGCAGCCAAGAACAAAGAGAAAATGTGCTTCTAAATAACAATAACAAGAAGGGAGCACCTGGGATGTTATTTACGAGAAGAACATGGTGTTTTCAATGTTTACCCGCTCGCTCTACCAGGGGCAAAAGACTACGGACGATATTATGTCACCCCAAAATCCAAATCCTCTTTACTTATCCTTCTTGAATGGGTCCAAGTTCCAGCACAGGCGGTGGACGCAGCCGAACCATGTAAAAATTAAAAAGCTAGCATGTTCGGCGTAGATATTAGCAGAGTCACTTGGCTCTTGCCAAGGCAATTGCCCACGCTTTCCCACTCTTGCCAAGTAAATTTGTACGATTCGCATTGAATCAGTAAGCGCATAAGAAACATGCTGAAGAGCAGGGATACGTTTGCTCTCAGCCGAGTACGACAGACTTCAAGCTATTTTTTAACCAAAAAATTAGATAAAATAAATAAATATTCCAAAGCACAAAGGAAACTCAAAACCATTTTTATGAATTCAGCAGATCAGCCGTTTTCGAAAGCCGCTACAATTTCATCTTCTATACTCATGGGTATTTTTCCATGACAAAATTGCTACAAGTAAGAACTGTTATCACATTCAACTAGGCCATTTAGCAATTGGTAACAAATAAACAAAGTGCTGATGATGAAAGTGTAGCGGCTCTCGAAAACAGTTGTTCTGCTCTGCTGTGTAAGTTGAATATTTAAGAACTTAAGTTAGATTTCCCTTGTGCCTTGGAATATATATCATGTCTTTTTGAACTGAAAAAAATACTTTTCGAATAGATATATGAAAAAAAAAATTTTAATTATATATTTTTTCTTCAGATGAAGAACTGGATACTTGTTTTCATTGAACATTCAGTCCCATATTCATAGAATTTAAAGTAGCATTCAAAATATTTTCATTTCGTAATAAATTTTCTTAAATTAGCACCCAAAAATGTTTTATTTTTCCTAAATATATATATATATATATATTTAATTTTTTTATTTTTATAAAAAATAAATCTTTTTGTATAAAAGAGAAGAGGATTATATTTTCGGACCGACTTTCAAATAATATTGAAAAGTGTAGGGCAACATATTGTCGGGCTGGTCTCAGCAACCAGACGTTCTTTCACGTATTCGTATTAAATCATTCACAAAGTGTTTTGTGAAACAACATCATAAATTCATAAAACACGCAAAACGAACATTAAAAAACGCTTAAAAAATTTAGTCAATATTTATTGACCAAGAAAAGATTATGTGAGAAATGAGGTCCTTTTTAACGTGTGGAAATTTTAAGGTCGTGTAATTAACTGCTCATATAAGTTTCACGATATTGAGTTTAATGATTTCTTTTTTTTGTTCTTTTTTCTGTTATGGCAGGTTTATAATTAATACACGTTTGTTTTGATTGTAATTAATTCGTGTTCTTTTGCGGCAAATGAGAAGGAAGCGCGACATTTTCGTTGATGTACGTGTGGTTAGGGAAATGAGTCCCCGCCGATGGTATTTGTGCACTAGAAAATGTAAATATTTGACTTAAATCTTATTTATTTCATAAAATTGTACAGTCTTGATACACGTTTGCCACTGGCTTGATGACATTAAACTGTTTCGTATTATTGTTGTATCGTATGTAACATTTCATTTCCCCCAAAGTCGAATAGAAACTTTTCTCTTTGCCGGCTGCAATCAGCGTTACAATTTTGCAACATTCCTTAACTTGTTTTAAAGATTTGCAGCAGGAACTGTTCTTTTTTATGAAATTTCATCTCTTCCTTAAAACAACTTTGCAAATATTTACCCAAATATTTAACTGTAAGTAAGATCTGAAACACTTTTCCACCCGCTCGCCATATTTTTGGTCTTAAGCGACTAAAGGGAAATTACTAGAAAATGCTTCCGCATTTGTGTGTGTATGTATGTGTGTGTGGTGGCGTGTGTGTTTGTATATGGAACCAGAAACTCAAGGGGAAAATAAATACAAAAACATATATTTTTATTCGGAAGAAATATAATTCATGATTACAATTTTGCAAAAAAAAGAAACGAGGAGAAACAATTTTTATCTAAAAAAATAATGTCTCATATACGCAACTTTTTTTGTGTTACCAAGTTAGCAACAACGGATTGTTGATATGAACAGATTGAAATAAAACATTAAGAAATAGATGTGTGTTTAAGTCGTTGCCCTACTGGGTTGTGGAGTACACGATTCAATAAAAAAATTAAAATTCTTTGACAATAAAAATCGCCAAAACACGATTAAGACAGTCACAGTGTTTCAGTTAAATTTTATGTGAAATCTAGTTAATTTATAATAATTTATTTATATAAAAGATATAAACGACATGTCCTGTACTACTGCCCTACCTGCCTGTTCGATTCCTTGTTGTTTTGTAACTTCACTGTTTTTCTGTGCTATTTTTAGCTTCACTTGACTGTTTCTTTGTAATTAACGTTCTTTTTGTATTGTGCTTCCATGCTTGTACTTAATATTATTAATAATGTTACTCATACGCCACCTTGCACTCGCACAAAGTCATTGGTGTAGTTTTTATTCTTGTGCTTTCAAAGAACATTAAACTAAAATATAAAAGTTGATAAAAACACGCTTTTCGAGAAACTCGAATTAAAGAGTTAAAAATAAATTTTTCAATTACAACAACGAACCAAAATACAAGTTTTATTGTAAGAAAGATCCTTGGGAGCTTTTAATCATCATACGCACAACATCTCAAACATGTTTGATTTATAAATCAGCTCAGTATGACTCATAAGTACATCGAAAATACTTGTGATATTTACAATTGATTCAACTCATTCAATTAGCGCACAAGGCAACTCGCTTAGATTTATAATTTATTTATAAAAAATTTTAAATTAATATACTCACACACATATAAAACCATAATAATGCACTCTCACATTTTATTTTTCTATTTGTGCACCACATGAACAATTTCACGTTGAGATCAACAACATCATACATGTTGTGAAGTACAGCGTGGTTTTGTAGAGTGTCACAACTTTGAGTTGGCACCACTGCTTTATTTGAGCACCCATTTAACAGCTGATCGTTGCTTTTTGTCCAGTTTTCTTTGAAATTTCATTATGCATCGATTTACACGAGAGCAGCGTGTGCAAATTGTTGAAATTTTCAATCAAAATAATTGTTTAATTCGTCAAACTCATCCATTCAGAATTTTATTTTCCGATGAAGCCAATTCATTTCTGATTCAATGGGTATATAAATAAGCTTCATAAGCTGGAGACATTGGCCAGCATGTCTCCAAAAACGATGTTGATCAGAATGTTATTGTCAATGGTGAATGGTATAAGAAGATGCTTCGAAATTTTTTCGTACCTCAATTCCGTGGCGTTAATCTTCATTATATGTGGTTCCAATTGGCGCTACAATTGATTTACTCACAGAAACTTTTGATGAAAAGATAATATCATGCAATATCGTGCGATTTAAGCCCATTGGATTATTTTCTGTGGGTTGTGTAAAGTTATTTTTCTACGTGGATAAGACCACAAACAATTAAACACCTGAAAATCAAGATTCAAAAAGTTATCGGCGAAATTCTAGAATGCGTCTTCTGGACGCCATTAATATCATAAAATTTTCTTCCAAATGAAGCCCGTTTTATTGTTATTGCAAAAATATTTCCTTGTATTATTACGATTTAAACTTGAGTCACCCTATAAAAAACACCCACTATAAGTCTGATGAGTGCATCAAACTTTAGGTTTCACATCAGTATTTAGAGCATCCCATTGGATTTAACTCCAGCTGCTTTTTCAGTTTTCATTGAGGACCACTAGTGAATTGAAAAAGTTACACAATATTATTGCATCTTGCAGGGAATAAATTGATGAGGAATTAAATGTGGTTCTCGAGCAACATTAAGATTCACCTCATTTTTCAATAGACCTCGTATACTGCAATTCTAAAAATAGCTTCGCTTGCACTTTATAAAAATCTGCTTAGATAAAATGTTTGTATTCAAAATTCGTCAGAAAAAAAATGATCTTGAATTAAATTTACATCAACTGTAACGTGGAATGAAATGCACGAGAATATTTTTCAATCATTTAATCTTTTGTGCCGTAGAAACTGTGCAAACAACAATAAATTGTATAATTCCACCAAAAAACCTCCCGCTCTTAATTAAATAAATTTTGTAATAAATTAATCTCATTCGAGAAATTGTTTGCATGTTTTTTTAAATTTATTTATTTAATATTTTTGCAGCTAAACTGCTCAAAATATATAAACGCATTTATTAGTTGCCATTTAAACTATTGTTGTAATTTATCTTATTCAGAAACTCTGCATCAAAACTAATTTTTTAACAACTACAAACAAAAATATTATCCTTCTGCTTTTGTTTAAAGCAAAAAAAAAGCAAAAAACCAACAACTAAAAAAATTACACTGAAATATATTTTACTGATTGTTTTTGTTAGCAGAGCAATTTGCAAAGCATATTTTTAACCGAAAAAAATTGATAAATGAGCAACTGCAACAAAAAGAGAAAATACGAACACACAAACACATACACATACACAATAATTATTTGTTTGTATGCAAAAAATCCACATTAAAAAAGAAATTTGCTTCTGCATAATCAGTAAAAAGCTTCGCAAAATGAAACAAACCAGCAGCTATTTAAAATGATTTGGGTTTTATAAAGATTTGGTTTAACTTAATTAAAGTAACAATTAGAATGAATTTCCATCAGACGAACTTTTGTTGTATCTAAAGTGGCGGAATTGAACAGAGAACGCTGAGGAGATGATGTAGCGGCTACGAAATCGGCACTGATACGTTCTGCTGGTTGAATGACTATAAAACGTTTTTGAAATGTTCCACTCTTAATAAAATTAGAACTTGAACAAATTCAAAACAACATTTGCCGATGGCAGATTTGAACGATTTCTTAGACTGTCCCCCTGCAAAAAAAAAAAAAAAAAAAAAATTCCGCGAGTGAAATATTTTAAATTTATTTTTTAGTTAAAAATATACAAACAACATTAATTTGCATAAGATTCCTAAATTAGAAAAGTCAAAATCAAATAAGAATAACTTGAAATAACTAAAAAAAATATGGAAATCGGCTGGCCCAAAAGTTTATCCCTGTTACTTTCTGTTGATTTTAAACGTAAAGCTACTCTATGCTTTGGAGGTCTTCGAGCTAAAACGCTATTAAATGCGCTTTCAAATTAACCGACTCCCACGTGATAAGCCGAGATTGATGGGCTTTCCGATTTCTGTAGAAGAATCGATAACTTTAACTGATTAGATATATAATATTGGAGTTTTTCCAAAAATAAAATCACTTGTTGCGAATCACGATACCTCACGAGCGGATTAAGCAGTTTTGACAGTGATGGACTTGGTTTTTAAATGTCAAGAACTGATTGTGGATTTGATCGGTGAAACCGTTTAAAAGTTATTAAACAAATAAAATGAAATGCTCTTCGCAACACTACCAGTGAGGTTTCATTAGGTTTAGCCGTTCACTTGTTATAAGCGGTTCACATTCTGAAACACATACACACTCAAATACACACACACACACATACCCACTCAAACACACACGCACGTACTCTCATACATGCAGACATATCGGCAGCCTCTCTCAACTAATGAGGGAATCTTCCTAGGACCTCAAAATCTGGGGATCTGATGAAAACTCAATTTTTTTTTTTTAACGGTGCAAAAACAAAAACTTCCCACTTTTTGAACATTTCCAATTTTCCTAGCGGGAGGTTACAAAATATGTTTTTTAGGAAAATCGAACTAAAAATTAAAAATAAATTTTGAAATTAACTTAAAACAATAATGAACCAAAATACAACTGTTATCGTAAAAAAAGCGTCGGACGCTTGATATACCAAAAACAAGGGCAAAAAGCGCTTACGAATCATATTTACAATAATAGTTGTATTTTAGTTCGCCACTGCAATTTTAAAGTTTATTTTGAGCTACTTTTCGTTTCACAAATTATGAGAAGGTGAAAACACGAACCACACCAACAACCTTATGCGAGTACAATGCGACGCATGAGTAACATTATTAATAACATAAAGTATACGCGTGGAAGCACAATACAGAAGGAGAGTTTGAATGCATGCAAACAAATAAAAATACAAGCGAAGCTAATAAAAAGCGTACAACAACGCGATCTTCACACGTTTCTTTAAATAGATAAATTCATTCCTTCTCATATTTTCAAAAATCTATATCTTTTGAGAATCACATGCGATTTGTAAGTGTGTGAAAGGAGTTTGCGGTACATCATATGTGACGCACAAGACAGGGAAATTATGAAGAGCCATTTAAATAATTAGCACTTAATTAGTAGTTTAAAGTCATAATAATTTCATACATAATTTTTATTTGGATTAATTTCTTGTTCATTTCAAAGTGATGAAAAAGTTCGAAAATATAAGCGGCAAAAGCGCTTTCTCCACATCAAGATTACAAATAGAACTATAAAATGAAGTTCAATGTCAGCTTAATGCAGAATTAATACTTGAAGTTTTATTCAACGGCCTTGACAGTACACACCTTTTTCCTCATGCGATCAATTGAAACACGATTTGTACCGATGAAATATTAATACGATTTGACATCTGATTCTCTATTATAAACGAGTTACTATTAAATTTTTTTCACTTTATCTTCTTTTGGTTTCCTTTTGTGCCAGTGTTCATCAACATCTGAAAGCAGAATGCAAACACTTACTGCACTTGCTGTATTACTAAGTCAAAACTGGTTCAAAAAATGTTGATTGATTGCAGTTGAAAGATACTTAATACCAGGCATATAATTTACTATCCTCCTATAAATCAAGTGGACCTCACATAGTTTGTATCGGGTGGGCCATCTATCGATTCATATGAAAATCAGCGGTTATTTCGAATCCGGCAATTCTATAATATATAATAGATTTTATTGGCAATTTATTTTATAAAATTCAGTATATTAGCTTTGCTGCACATAATGAATCGATTTGCGTGTGCTCAACGATGACATTTGTTGGAAATTTGTTTACAAAAGGAAGAATTGTTAAAAATTTTTAGGAAATTTATAGTAATTTCACTCGTAGAGAAGTACCAACAGTGCCCTTTATACGCAAGTTTATTGTACCAAGACGTGAGCGCGCTTGTGCAGTGCGTTCATTCAAATATATCTGGGCTGTAGCTAAGACTTTGCGTGAGAATTCATCAACCCGTCATCATTCTAAAGAACTGCATATTGCTTGAACCAGTCCACCGAATGGGTCTGACCGAATGGGTTACTGTGGAGCCAGCCGCGGCAGCCATGATGAATAAAGAAGTATTTAATTTCTAAACGCAACAATTGTTTTCTTTTTTGAAAACACGAAACATTTTTACCACTTCTTTTCTAAAAAGTGCCAATTCGTAGATGGTTTAAAACAGAAATTATTTTGAGAAACACAGTGTTGACATTTTCTATTAAAAAGTTCAAAAAGTAGAATTTTTAAAATTAGTTTTAATGCATTTTTTAAAAACACATTTAATTTATTTTCACAAGGAATTCCTTTTTGATACCCGTGGCGTATGAGCGGTATTTAATCTCAACAAATGCAATAATAAGTATAAGTGCGAATTGTAATAAAAGCATAGCATACTTTTTGGGATGACAACGAAGCTAATTAAATTTGTCTTGTAGTCATAATTGCAGGATGAAGTTGGGTTGAATTTGCTGAATTTCGAACATCAAACTCGCCAAATTAGTTTGAGAAAAATTTAGTATAGAATAAAGATATAAATAAAAAGCGATTTTGAAAAGTGCATTTAGAAAAACACATGGCAATTTAATGAAACGAATAGTATTTATTATCTTAACTTAAAAGCTTTTTGATTTATAATAAAAACAGTGGGAGCGCTGTTGGTGCTTTAATTCACTTCAGACTTACTTTGTGCAAGCACATGCATGCATCGCACACACACAACTACACATAAATATTTATTATTCAAATAAATTATTTCTATATAAATTTGAGTTCTATTTAGAAAATTTGGTTTTTATTATTTAGCACACCAACACCAACACCAACAAGTGGAGGTTTTAATATATTTTTCGATTGTGTGTTCTGCATATAAATATTGCAAATATTTTGGCTCCGCTGTTTTTATCGATACACTAGACTACAGAATTTAATTCTTTTACATCATGCCACAGTCACATGTGCAGTATCAGTCATGTTTAGAGATGGGATTCTACCCGGTATTTACCCGATGTGTAGGTAAATACCGGGTAAATACCAGGTAAATACCTTTTTTGGGAATTTATTTGGGTATATATAATATGCACGTTTCACCGGCTGAGGATAAAATCATGAATTCTGCAAATTCATTCAAGGAAGCATCTTCCACTTCCACTGGTATCACCCATTCTACACCTCACTCTTTTAGATATTTTCAGAATGAAACTGATGATAACAGTGACAGTGATTTCGATTAATTCAAAGTAATATTACAACAATAAATGTGTCTATATAATGTAGTTATTTTCTTAAGTTGTTACTTTTCTTCTGCTCAGTAAGTAATTTTTTTTTACTATTTTATTAAATTTATAATAAAACACACTAAATTATGCATCGCAAAATGTTAGTTCAGCAAATTTTCTACAACATAATTTATACCCACCTCTTAGGTAAATACCTGGGTATTTACCCATTTTTACCCAATTAACCTATTTTACCGGGTATTTACCAGTTGGGTATTTACCCTCTTCCCATCTCTAGTCATGTTTCCTTAATAAAAATTATCGAGTCTCTGTCATTAAGAAGAGCCGACAACAAGCAGAACAATCCTGCACTCAAAAAAATTCGACTCCATAGGAGACATCTTCTGTTCCCTTCTCACATTAAATTTTCGTTAAATCATTGGCGAAATAGAAAATGGTTGGCCCTGTAACTTCCGGCTAATTTTAATCGCAAATCTATCGTAACCTGTTTTTTGTGTTATTCTATGCTCTTGCGCTCCTCGAGCTAAAACGCTATTATTTTCGTATTCAAATCAACTGATACTCAAGTAATCAGCGCTGATTGATGTAATTTTCATTTACTATTAAAGGATGGAGATCACTAGCTGATCTGGTGTTATATATTCAAAGTTTTTCGAAAAATTCACTTATTCAAATTTTTCGTTCACGATATCTAACGACTGCAAAACGAGTTTTGATCGACCTGGTTTATAAGTTTAAAGAGGAACGCCTCTCTTTCGATTACTATAAACGATTTAGTAACTCCAACTGATCAGATATATAATTTCGAAATTTTACAAACAAATTTTTTTTGGAATTGTTTCTTTCACAATATCTCTCGAAGGGATTGATGGGCTTTGGTCCATTTTACTGTTGAGGACGTGGTTGTGTTCTCTGAGTTTGTTAAATCCATCGGTGAGGCGGTTTAAAAGTTGTTCTCAGAATATCCTTTTGAAGAATATTTTTTAAGCTTTTTTCTCTACATATTCGAATCAGTTCACAGGGGATGTAAGTTCAGGAACGCTCTTCAGAACGCTCTCAGTCTGTTTTAATTCGGTTCAACAATTCAAAAGCTATAAGCGGGGCACATACTTACATATACATACACACACACATATACGCACACTCACATACAAACACAGTTTGGAGTTTTCAAAATCAGCCAGGGAAGCTTCCAAAGGCCTTGAAACGGGGAGATCTAATGAGAACTAGACTTTTTCAAAACGGAGTAAGACCAATAGCTTCCCGATTTTCGAATATGTTAAATTTCCTTATTGGGAAGTTAAAAAAATTTTCAAATTTTTACTGAATAAATGTGAAAGGATAACAACTCAAGGTTGTGAAGGATTTCATCATTTCACAGCGAATTTACTTCCTAACCCCGAATTCGGCACTTTTTATGAAGGATTGATGATGCACAGAAATTTATGTTGGAGCAATTTTTTCCTAAAGTCCAAACGTTATTTTTAAATAAATTAATCCTTAACAGAATTCAAAATATTATAGATTTTTCTCTAAAATCTCATGTTGTAAAACGTAAAATTATTATCTTGTTAAATAATCAATAAGTTTGTATGCTATATATTTTTTTTTTACTATATGTTATTACCTTTATTAAACTGTCTGTACGGATATCACATCCATAGACAAAATTTTTAAATAAATAAAACTTCTATTATTTTGATACAGGTAGTATTTTTATATTATTCCTGTAATTCTTGTTGCCTGGTGTTATTATTTATGCGCGATAAAAATATGTTTGTATTATGAAAATTACTAAAATGGTTTTAATGGCTTTTTTGGTTAGTTTTTCCATATTTATTTATCAATAAAAACGTATGCGTGCCATAAAAATATTTTTAATATTGAGGTTAAGTCCGTGGAGATTTAAGTACTTTTCTGTTATTATTTTATTTATTTTTATTATTATGACCTGTTACTACTATTGATTTTTGTACTCACTCTGGTCTCACTGGGGCTGTTTTTCAGCAATAAAATTACTGCCATTCTTTGAATCAGCGTCTGCAAATATAGGAAAAGTATAAAAAATAATTTTTTGCAAACAGAATACTATAACTTATTATTGCCTGTCTCAAGGGTAATTTAGTTAAAATAAAAACTTGTCTGCCAGTAAATATAATTAGGAAAGCATCTGCCCTGGCTTTTGTTGAGGTACGCAGTTGTATTTATAAGAATGGTTGCAACTTTTAAAGTTGAAAAGTACATTTTTTTCTTAACTTTGAATGAGTTGCTAAGAAATTCGGGATTGAGCAACACAAATTGTTTTAATCATAAAAAGCTTAGGCTTTATAAATTTTCTATTATTTCTTTAGTAACTGCCAGTTGGGGACAAATAAACCGACATAAAACCATCAACAACTACATTCTCTTGCACGTTTAATAAGAAATTACTTTCACAAAAAAAAAACTCACTTCCAGTCTTTAAATAATCATGGGCAAGACAAAGCCCAGCACAATTATATATTTTCATTAATTTTCTTACCACATCTAAGCCGTCTTCTGCGTTGCAGGACTACAAACTGCAATAAACATATTTGAAGTAAAATAAACCAAATGAAATGAATATGTCAGAAACAAATTCATAACAACACACAAGCTGACGTTTATGATATCTGGAAGCTCTTATTCCACAGGATGTGTACAAAATAGCAGGGCCTTGTGCAGGGCCACTTTGAAATATTTAACTCACATGAGTGAGTTTCATATAAATTTATTCGTTCACGATCGCTCACGGATCAGTTCGCACTGATCCAATTTTAATTCGGTTTGCGGTAGTCGAGGTAATTTTATCTCGAGCTTAAGAGCTGATTAGTTGGCGGAATCGATCGGTGTAGCAGTTGAAAAATCTCAAAATTAATCAGAAAAGCTTTCTGGGATATCAAAATGTGGAGATCTGATGAAAACTCGACTTTTTCGAAACGTGTTAAAACCAATAATTGTCCGATTTTTTAAAATTTTAAATTTTTCTAGGGCACTTTTTTCGGTAAATTGAACAGAAACGTTAAAAATAAATTTTAAAATAAGTTTAAAACCACAATGAATGCGAAAAAAGCGTCGGGCGGTCGATGTATGAAATATGTGGCACAAAACGCGCACGCCCTTTTTTTGACACTAACACTTGTATTTTAAGGCGTTTTCTTTTCTGAAAAATGTGTAACATATTTTCACATCTTTTCTAATTTGTGGCAGTTTGAAGGGTTTTTAAATTTAGGTAATTTTTCGTAAAGAATGTTGAATTAATTTCTAATAAATTCTCTGGTTTCAAATGACAGAATGTTGCCATTTTCTATTAAAAAGTGTACAAAATGTTGCACTCTTTTCTAGAAAAGAAATCAACATTAATTTATTATTTTTTCTAACTTATTTCAAAATTCCTTCTTAACTTTTTAGTTTAATTTCATTCAAATCATGATTTTTAGTTTTATTATGAGATGACAAGAACATGAACCACAAAGTGACGTACAAGTGGAAGTGCGATACAAAAAGAGGGTTAAAATGCGACAATATTTGGCATATGTTTGTAATCGCCAAAACAGTTGCTGTTAGTAGCGAGCGCTACAGGGTGACTTATTACTGCCGAAATTGCATGAGCGGCGTTTGTTCACCATGTGGATTCCACAAAACTGTGCAACCGCACACGTAACAGGAATCACAATGAAAATGTGAAGGAAGCCTTTCCTGGACGCATGATCGCTCGATTCATATTTTTTTTTGAAAGTCATGAGAATATGCCAACAAAACCCACACAATCGCCGCCTTTAAGTAGAATATTCGATAAGAATGGGAACAGTTATCACTAGGAAAAAGTTATGGAAAATGCGATACAACAGCCACAGACGTGTATCAACACTGGCGGCCATTTGGCTCAAATCATATCTTTCAGTTGAAAGAAAAAATTGCACGGATTCATATGAAGACCTGCGCCACTCAAAATATGTAAAAAATATATTAAAAACAAAATCGTAGTGGAAATTTTTTAATCCTCGTACCTGGTTTAGACTGCAGTGCATCGTCTTGGAATTACTTTTTGTAAGCAGCATTTGAAAGTATATCAAATACGTTGAAAGAAATTAGGCCGTCAAAGCGAAAACCTTGACTATCCAGTACGAGTATTCACTTTTTCCATCAAATTCACACACTCACATACACACCCAACGATACACACATAACTGTAGCTTAATTTTGTCTTCAAACTATTAACAATTGTTGACACAAGTCGACTACATGTCATTGAAAAGAAAATACATCAAATACGTGCACACGAGCGAGGAATAAATAAGTATAATAACAAAAAAAAAAGAAAAATTGCTAAATTCTTAAGCACGAGGGAGGAAGCTAAAGGCACAGATAAACATATTTTATGTACAAAAATCATTCTTGAAATTATAAACTTGTAACAAGAGTGAAGAATGGAAATGAAGCGACCGATCACTGCATTACTCAATTATGGCCTCCTTTGCAATTCCGTCCACATAGAGTTACCAGGTCTATCCCGAGTGTCCTGGCAGCCAGACCAGTGTTACTCTTGAATGTCTCGCAGTATTATTGATTAGCAATCGTCATGGATGTAGTGTACCCACCTTCAAATGCAATTTAAATCTTATAATTCTTCAGTCATTTTGCTTTCTCACTCGGGCAGGGATTTCAGCTTGCAGGACATTACAGCCATCGTGAGGCTGTCACATTAAAGCCCCACACAGAAAAACCTCTAGCGACCATCACCCTCCTCTTCTTGAATCCATCAGTAAGCTCTTCGAGAGATTCTTCATTGACTCATAATCCATTAACATGTTTCCTGTTATAGAGAATAGAATTCAAAAGTCCATGAAAGAAAGGATTTGTAATACAGTAGTCAAGGTTGTATCCACTGCTATCAAATCCAGCATTGGGAAGAGCGTATCTGTTAAGGTTTGTCACAAATCGAAATACAGGTCTGTGAGGAGTTTTCTTCTCCAGGGCCTTCCTCTTTACCCCCTTGACGAAATATCCAATTAATCCCTCTTGTGGAACCAACTGCTCTTTCCGATGTATAAATAGACACAATGACCTTGTCCGCTCTCGTCTGATCGTGTAGATTTCATGAGAGTGTATTTTTTAAGATTACAAATCAAATACTAGGCGTTGTCAGGGATGGTTAAAGAGGTGTCATTTCTTTTCTGATCTACAAGTCTTTCAATCCTGCACCTCCTATTGAAAACCATCATCTCAGTCTGGACTAAGTTCACATTGAGGCCACAATCAACGCTAAAGTTTCTCAGGAGTGTCAGCGCAGGTTGAATATATTCTGCTAGAATATCTTAATACTTGACAAAGATCTTCTCACCAATGAAAAACTACCGGTTGCGTGTTTTGTCATGACACTAGAGTTTGTTCTGCGATCTTTACTCTCATTAAAAATTATCCGAACTGTGCTTTTTCCTAATATCTCTGTGATCTACTCATTTATAAAAAGTTATCAGAATCGAACATTCTGCAAATAATACGAATTAGTTCTCTGCGACCTTCTCGCACACTAAAAATTAAAAAAATTATTTCTCCTAATACTGCAGTTTGCTCTGAGATGTTTTCACTTATTAAAAGTTATCGAATAAGTGTATGTACGTGTGAGCACTTAAATACAAATAAGAAAATATATTCACCTATTAACTTTTCTGTAGCAACAAAGAAACTAAATTATATATCACATTCATGACAGATATTGAAAATAATATTTGAGCCCCCATTTAACGGCTGATCGTAGCGTCTTGTCCAGTTTGCTTTGAAATTTCATTGTGAATCGACTTACACCAGAGCAAGTAGAGAAATTTTAAATCAAAATAATTGTTCTGTTCATCAAACGTTCGTAGAAAACTACTGTTTTGTTTTGCTTTGTGGACTGGCGGAGTCATTGAAACGCATCGCTTCAAAAACGATGATGGTCAGAATGCTACTGTCAATGGTGAATACGACTCGAAAATTTTAGCACAGAGATGTGCTAAGTCACTTTTCTACATCGATAATTAATTGAACACCTGCAAAAGTTGTTTCTTTTAAATAAAACCCGTTTCACTGATGTGAAAGATATATTTCCTTGTTTTATTATGATTAAACCTTGTGTCACTTGTAAGAATTAAAAAAAAATTGTCCAGCATCATTAAGTGTAACTAAGTCTCTCTGGGCTTTTTCAAACCATTTACGAAACCATTCAAATTTAAATGGGCTTCAACGTAACCGCGATTTTCTTCTGATTTACATCGGGATTAAATGCCATAACACCGATGTAAATCGTAGTCTAACGGGTTCAATTCTCGGAAAAGCTGAACCTTAAACGGGAACATGTGCAATGGGGTCAAAATCCTGAAAGGATCTTCGCGTTAGCCCTATTTCAGTCGAACGTTTTCTTCCTAATGTTTCAGGACTGTCCAGCACATTATCCACAACTCGATGGACATTGTCTTCCGTGTGGAGTGCACGTGGCCTCCCGGTACAGGATAGTTGCCTTACTGTACCATGTTGACGAAAATCTTCAACAAGGCGATTTATTGTTGGCGCTGAAGGTCCAGTACGCCCATTGACAAAACGACGATAAGTACGCTGCGTCAAATCAATTAACCTTTGATTTTCAAAATGAAATTCAATAAAAAGTATTGATTGCTGTTCTGTTTTGTAACATTTAAGATTTCACAACTTTTCTTGACAAAATTCTAAAGTGAAATAAATACAATTTAAAACGTTATTAAACATTCCAGCCCCAACGATAGTTGTGCAATACCCTTTAAATGAATAAACTTATTTTTTTACTTTTCATTTAAGAAACTGTTTGTTACTGTTTCCTTTTTTTCATTCCCAGCAAAAACTATTTAAGCAAATATTTTGCAGGGCTACGTAGTGCCAATTAATAGTTTTATTGTGCTGAAATATAAGGCCGAACAAAGATTTAATCAAGAACAATGAAAAAGTAATAAACATTGAACTTTCTTCTTTTGCTTGTTCATAAAATAAAAACGATATTAAAATTTATTTATGGATGGCGTCTAAACATGAAATCAATTTAAAAGATCAGCCTACATTTCTTTTTCACTTCAATCTCATTAGCGTTGCATTTTAAATAACTTTAGCAATTAGCTTCGCATTCACAGGATTTATTTCCCTGCTCTGCTCTGCTTCAGTTTTTCCTTCTTATGTTTCCAAATATGCCAACAACTAAATGCCAAAGAAGGAAAGAACGAAAAAAATACTTCAAGAAAATATTTAAGATGACAAAACTACACGCAACTTCCCACAACTACCACTGGCACCAAATGCCACTGCTGCCGCGTCAGCGGCAGCGGTAGCGTCAGCGTCATACTACCATCTAAACTATATCAATATTATATAAGACTGATTGCAGGGTGAAGTTGAAAAAATCCTAAATGTATGTAAATATAGAGATACACCAACACACGTACACACTCACATACATAAGCACATACTTCTGCATCCAGGCACTCTAAGCTGACAGTCAAACTGTGTTTACTTAAGTACGAGTTTAATATTAAAAAGATACTAAACATTTCACAATTTTACTTTATACTCTGCACACACACAATCACTCACACACATATCCATTCATAATATTTATGTGTATGTGTGTAATATTTTTTCTCATTTTATCATTTCATTTCGCTCTGTTCCATCAACTCGTACACTTGAGATGCTGCTTCAGTTTGTCCATATCGAAGGAAAGAAAAATGATACGATAAAAGAACGTAATTTTTCTTTAATGTTTGATGAATAATTTTTTTGTTTGTTCTTTTTTTATAGAAAGCCAAGCAAATTAAGTTGCCAAGACTTAAAATGACCTTTAGGAAATTTCGCAAATAAAACTTGATTTTTTCTTTTAAACAAATATAATCATGAAATTATTTGCTTCATTAAGAATGTTGTTTTTGTAACTAGACGACGTGAGTGCCCAGATAATTATGAATGGAGGAGTTGTCAATTATTCGATTTTTGTAATCGCTGGAATACAATTTTTTAATTTTTTCTTGTCCCAACTGCTAAACTTTCATTCGGATACTTAAACGAATAAATAAAGAACAATTTCATTTCAATGACTTCAAAAAGATAAATAAAATGAAATTTTATTACAAAATGAAAACAGTGCACGAGAAGAGAAAATGTAATATTTTTAACATTAACTAAAGAATGTTGTTAAAAACTTGAATAATCATGCAAAAACAATAAAAAATTAATAATTTAATCTCGTATACGATTTCTTTCTTATTTGTAATAAAAGAACGAGTAGAAAATTTTATTTCGCAAATTGTTGACGTTGGTATTCCGATCAAAATAGCATTGAAAAGCAGATCAAATTTATTTGTTCTTTTCTAATTATTTAAATTATCTTCAGTAATTTTATTATTTCTTACGGTTTGATATACTTTTTAAATCAGTTAGGCTACTCACACATTTTTAAAATATTTGACGAAATAAATAATATCAAGAGCGGATTATTTTGTGGGATCGATCGGTGAAGCATTAAAAATACTATCTTTCTTTTTCATTTGGATATCATTAATATCTACAAAATTCTACCAGCTTGATTTGCTTCGACTCAGGCGTTCAAAAGCGAGACACATACCTGCACACACACACATCCATACACACACACATATTTATAGTCATAGTGCCACCCTCTCAATATTAGGGAATCAAAACGGCGAGATCTGATGAAAACTAAATTTTTACAAAACGGGATAAAGCAGCAGATTAAACAATTATACGTTGCATCATAAAAATAGTTCATAACAATTTAAAAAAAAATTATGTGAACTTTAATAAAAACTTGAACTTGCCTAATAGCCTTGAGAAAAACGTAACAAAAGCGCTAAGGCAACGTAAAGTTAGTAGAATTTGTTAAGTTATTAAATATTTACCCAAGAAAGTGGAACCACTAAATACTTAGGAAAAAGATTCAGGCTAATTTTTATTTAATCATACAGTCCGTTTAGTTTCTATTAAAGACGAGAGTCTTTTTTATTTAATAAACTGCAGTCTTAATAATATTATTGTTAATTAGTATTAAAGGTTACGCTTTTTTCAATATAAATTAATAAATAAAATAAAATAAGTAAAACGGATCTTGGACCACTCTTTTAATGGCGTTTTTTTTTAAATTCTTTTTTAAAAAGTAGCACTTTAGAGGAGCCTTAAAACAATAGTTATTTTTCGTAAGTGATTTTGGATTAACTTCTAATAAATTAATAATTTTTAAATGACGGAACGGTGCCATTTTGTTTTAAAAAGATTAAAACATGTTGTATTCTTTTCTCCACTGGGGTTAAATCTCAAGATCTATGTGGCCAATTAATTGGGCCATTAAGTGAAGTCATTTTTGTTGTAACGTCCAATGTGTAGTATGTGTCACGTTTTTGAGGCACGAAAAAATTTTGATCATATTCCAATACCGTTCACCATCGACAATAACATTCTGACCATCATCGTTTTCGAAGACATGCGGGCCAATGACTCCGCCAGTCCAAAAAGCGCACCGAACAGTAATTTTCTGTGGATGTCATGGTGTTCTCACAAAAGCTTGTGGATTCTCCCCACTCCAAATGCGACAATTCGGCTTATTTAAGTACTCATTCAGCGAGGAAAGGGCTTCATCGAAATAAAAAATTTTGAATGGATGAGTTTGATGAATTGAACAATTATTTTGATTAAAAATTTCAACAATTTGCACGAGTTGTTCTGGTGTAAATCGATTCATAAGGAAATTTCAAAGTAAACTGGACAATAAGAAACGATCAGCTGTTAAATGGAGGCTCAAATAAAGCAGTGATGCCAACTCAAAGTTGTGACACGCTGTACATTTTCTTCAAAATAGTTCACAACAAATTTTATCAAAATGGATTTCAAATACATTTTATTTTTGTTGGTGTATATTTACGCTGCTGCCAACTCCACGCTCAGTAATCTGTAATTAAAGGAACACTGCGCTTTATATCGTGTCAGTCTAATAAGAAGTTAAGGAGAGCCGACAAAAATTAGAGCAGAAATCACTTGAGCAAACATAATCTGTGACAAAGTCAAACGTTGGAACCGAATGGACAACAAGCCATAACAAATTAATCCCTGGAAAGTGGTAAAAATATTTAAAAAAGTTTTAATAGATTTTATACTTAAACAGGGAAAACCGAAGCGAAATAGCATGTCGTTAGCTGAAATGAAATGCCATGTAACTGAGAAATTGTTTCATTTTCCCCAAATAATGTAACATCGAAATTAAGATCTCCGCAAAGTTGTAAACTTCGTTTAAAAAACCTGTTTCTTTAGTTTTTATTAAGTTGTTCTACTGTTTGTCTAAAACTTGAAAGAAAAACAAGCAGCAGTTACATGGTTTAGAGTTTAAGTTAACGATATTGCATATTTAAGCTGATACTCCTTGTCCCATCAAAAAGAAAGAGGACAAACTGAAAAGGCAAAAAAGCAGAAGCCATCATTTTGTCATGGATGGAGTTGAAATGCTCAAGTCAGTTGTTGGAATCTGGGAAAGTTGTTGTTCAAAATGAAATCCGTTTCACACGCACACAAGTGTAACAAATTTGAGAAAGTAAAGCAAAACGCTGACTGTATTGGTGTCGAAAAAAAGAAAACAAAAAATAGAAAACACTTTCGAAGAACTTATAAACAGCTACTCTTTTTTTCTTCGTTGAGAGCTCTCTAAATACATAATGCAGTCATCAGTATTTTAACAAACATCACAATCGCCATCGCCATCGCCATCGCCATCATCATCAACAAACGCATTATCATCATCATTAAGGGGAATTATAAGCATTCAACTTCAGTGTAAGTGAGTGTATGTGTGTGTGTGTGGTGGTGTGCCCAAGAATATTTATGGGAAATTTGACGGCCACTGCCATTTGCACTCTTGTCTTCCTTTTTTGGTTTTCCAAAATATTTTTGTTAAATAAATATTTTAGTTACAGATTATCGCTTAAGTAGTTTTCTGACTGTCAGTGATGGTTTTTTCAAATGGGAAGTATTCACTTCGCCACTGCAACGTGACACAATCAGTGGCACATTCTTAATGATGAAACAGAACTGAAGCTGAACGATTTTCACACACGATTTGACATAAAGTTTTGCCAGTGAATGTGGTTTTGAAATAGAATCTATTTTATTTCAGCAGCGATTTTTCTTGCGCTCTCACTTTTGTCAAACTACTCACAGGAATCGTTCCCAACGGTGTTGTGCTTCCGTTTAGAAGGAGTTTTCTACGACTTTCCAGAAGAGCCAAAAATTATCGTTATCTGGAGGTGTTACAGGGTTAATATGTTTCATAAATATGTTTCCTTTAATATTTCCATAAAGGAGCTGATCATAAGTCCACAGGGGAAAACTTGATCGCCGCCTATAATAAAAATCCCATGTGATGTAACAAAACGCCAACAAACTTGATTTTTTTTTTGTCTCCTGTACTAAAATCGTGGTCATATAGTGTTATTAACAACACCTAAAAGAATTAGTCCCTAATTGTGTAAAACGCAACTCATTAGTGACATTCATACAAAAAACAAAAACAAATTTGTGAGTACTAAAAGTTTAATTTTTCTTAATATAAACGCACGGAAAATTCATTCATGCCTTGGCCTTTAGAAATGTTTATTAAAATTAAAAACAAAATTTTGCAAAATTTTGAAATGTTGTTTTTGTTTTCTGTACAGACATCATTTATAAAACTTGAAACTTAATGCTTATTTTACAAGAAGTGTTAAGTAGAAAAATATTATTTAAAAGTAGAAAAGAACATAAAATTCAAATATTTATTAAGAAAAATTTATATTTCAAGTGATCACATTTCAAAGCTGATTTCGGGCCTCTGTAGCATTTTCCCTCATAAATAAGAAGTACTTTTGACGGAAGTGCTTTTAGTGAAACCCAGTTGGCCACGTTTGTAAAATATATTTAACGACGGGACCTGTAGACATTTCAAACAAATTGTTGACGAAATTTTCATGGCAATCAAGACAACGTCACTCAATGCCACAACTCACTCTCAGCTAGTCGTTTACCTCTTATTGTCGCTGGATTTATACGCCAGCAAATTTTATTGAAGACAAAATGTACGATACTATTGTCAGCTGGATGCGAGCAACGATTTCCTAAAAATGAGCAACGGTTTCTTGGGAAACCTAATCGGCAGACGACATCTCGTACATTCATCGTCGACGACAATTTCATCTACGATGATTTAGACAACTGGGAAGAGAATTTATCTGTCAAACACATGTTTTATATTCAAATATATTTTATTAAGCGCTTCTTATTTACGAATTTAATTAAAACCGTTTACATCACGTCACCAAAGTGAAATATGTCTGGAAAACAAAAAAACAAAAAAAAACAGAAAAATTTTACAAAAATTCCTTTTAAATTGTCGTTAAAATTAAAACATTTTAGGAGGAAAATGTGTGTTTCAGATCTTATCTGTAGGTTGTGTTCAGCAATGTTGTTGTAAATATTAAAGGAAATATTTTTATGGGGCATATTAACCCTGTTACACCAAAAGATATCGACCAGTTTAGGCTCTTTTCGAGAAAATCGTGAAGAGCACCTCTTAAACCAAAGAGGATTCAGATAAAATAAGTTATGAAAATGCTCGTTATAAAATTTAATGAAAGCACCAGCAGCAACTAGAATTAAAGATTGAAGTAAAGCTGCAACCAGAACGGGAGCATTAATTCGGTGTTAATTAAACAGTGAAAAGTGATCAGTGAGTTCTTGTTTTGACTTTGATATTTGTTTTAAGCTTCCCACTTATCAACGTAAAAGTTTGAAATAAATATCTTTAGTTATTCTAAGAAATGTTGAGTAAAAGTTCCCTGATGATCTGCATTAGCCCAGTGAAATGCTCATAGGAACTAGCTAAAACCCCTCAATTGATCAGTTTGAGGTTTTCAGTAAGATTTTGGAAAAAATATCAGCGCATAATTAAAATTAATGAGTTTACAAAACGACATTTCCCCAAAATATGTACTAAACAGTTTCCCTTTCCTTGGTGTTTAAGTCGGGCCGTTGTTACTTACTCACGTAGACCGGCGAGATGTGAACAAATACCCCACAAAAAAATTCTAATGGGATTATACCCTACCTCTTTGTTGGCAAGTTCACATTCATCACGCCCTCAGGACGCACGAAAAGAATATCCAACATGATATGATCAGTGTGGTATTAGCAACGCCCGCAATGTCGTTGATGTCTTCCTCATTCAATTCAAGTCCAAAAGAAGTTGATAATCATCATCCCTTCATAGCACTGGTTACACTGGTAGCTTAGCCACCAACATTCTCATAGATATATACCGGCGATGACAATTATTTATTAACATGGGAACTAGTTTCCATTTGACAAACACACTTAGTTTTCTATGATCAGAGGTTTCACTTTACGGCACTCGATATGGATCGAAATTTCCATTTAAATTGAATTGATATTTAATTTAAAAGAATATAATCTTTTTTATCCCAAACTAACCAACAGCATTTGAAACGATTTGATTGCAGCTTTTTTGACGTTGTGTATTATGGACTTTAAATTTTTCGGGCATTTTTTTCTAAAAAAGAATGCAAACTTTTTTACCCCTTGAGAAAAAGGCAAATATTGCCATTTGAAAATATAGAATTTATTAAAAATTAATTCAACATTCCTTGCGACAAATTATTTCTTTTAAAAAATTCTACAAATTGCCACTTTCTAGAGAAAAAGCGAAAAAAAGTTTCGCTGTTTTCCAGAAAAAACGACATTAATTAGTCAGTTCGTATGCGGATTTCACTGAGACTAATGCGGATCCTTTCGGAGCCGTTTCACTCTGTATTTAATTTTCTTTTATGTACACAAATTTTCCCATTTCTTATATGAAAATCTAGTAGGCGTTAGAGATATCGTTCTGCCTTAAAGTTCATTATAATTCCGTTCCATTTAGAAGAAGTGAATTTATAAATTAATCGTTATTAAATAAAACAATTATTTTGAATGAACCAAACAATACCTGCAGTTAACAAACAATTCAATTAGGATACTTTTCTTATTTATTTTGCAAACGTACGAGTGCATGTCTCGTTATTGAATTTATTTCTTTTATTTATTTGCTTGTTATATATATTGAGTTTGTTGCAACAAAATATGCAGGCAAATGCAGAAGAAGAATGGTTGAAGTTATTAAATGTATTTCTGGAGACTGTTTCAAGGGTTTTATCATTCCAGGCTTATTTGTTTGTTTATATTGAGTAATTTTTTATTTTTCTTTTGCTACTATTTCTTTTATTATCCGTTCTACATTTATCCATGCAGAATGGCTTTGGAATATGAAATGCAATTTATTATTATTGATGAAGGACGGGTGCACATTGTAGCTGAGACACAAATTAGATGTTAGATGAGGGGATGCATTACGCTCATGCCAGGGACAAGACACTGAAGCCAGTAAAATATTTTTGTGCGCTCTCATGTGACAGAAGGCGAAACCTTAATGGCTTTAGGATCATTAATGTCTGGTAATGAATGTGTTGTGGAGTTTTCCTGAATTGTGTTAATTGTTGCCGCCTTGTCTCAGAGACAAAGGCATAGCACTGGTAGTTGACCATTAACGACAGCGATTAACACCGTCATGTACTAAAAGTACAGAATGCAGCACCATTCTTCGTCGGTACCTGTAGCAAATACATTCACCGGCCAAGGTAAAACAGTTACAATAAATTCTCTATCTTCTAAATTGTCTTCATTTGTCCTCTTAACACTATGCCCTCGTTTCCCAGTTTCATCCCCTGATTGCTGGTCCTACTCATAAAAAATAAAATTAAAAACATCCAGGCATCTCTGCTGGTCGAAAACAGGGCCATGATATAGAAAGTTCTCTATTGTTTCCGTATCCTTCCCTCCTCGGAGGTACGCCAGATAATTTGGGGAGTTCCACACCCGAGGAATAGGGTTACTTGGTTGCTTTTGCTGATAAGCCAAACAAGTTACATGATCCTGCCCAACACCTGACTTAACAGAGCAACGGGAGCGCATGTAAGAAACTAAACAGAAGGAGGGCGTCAGTAAGCAAATCAGCTGAAAATTCACCTCGATTTAGTCAAAATATAACCATAAGCCGATAGTTGGTTTAGAAGCCAAACGTTGAGAAGTAACAGTAAATAAGCAAACCAAATATGGGTAATTCCATATAAGAATTTAGACAAAGTAAAAATTACCAAGGTTATGTCTAAATCAATATATCTTAATATATTAATATTTTATATAGGCTAAATTGTTCCAACTTAGTTAAAATCTCAGAAAGACATGCTGATAAATATTCCTAGGCACAAAGGAGGTCAACATCAGTTTTATTCAACTTACACAGCAGAGCAGAACAGCTGTTTTCGAAAGTCGCTACACTTTCATCTTCAGTGCTCATGTGTATATTGTGTTTATCACCACTTTTTAGGTGGCTTAGTTGAATGTGATAACAGTTTTCTATTCACACAAATTTTATTGTGAAAAACAATCCGAGAACTGTATCAACCTGACTTCCTTTGTGCCTAAGAATATTTATCATCATGTCTTTCTGAGATTTTAACTAAGTTGGAACAATTTAGCCTATATAAAATATTAATATAGCAAAATAAAAATGTTCAATAAAAATAAAATCACAATATATCTTAAATTCGCCGAAATTGTTAAGTTTTTTTTTCTCCATAATTCAAAAATCATTTCATACACAAAAATTATTGTTATTTTAAAGAGTGATTATAAGCAAACTTAATTTTTGAAAATGTGTTGATAGATAGAAAACGGAATTATTCAATAAAACGTTTTTTTCATGTTCTTATTTTCTCATTAAGTGCAAGTATTTTTGCCCGCTTTTGAATAACATTAAACTAAAGAAAAAAAGATAAAACACGTTTTTTCGATATATTTAAAAAAAATTTAAAGAAAATTTCAAAGTGGTTTGTTACAAAATTTTTTAACTGCTTCACCGATCGATTCCACAAACTTATCAGCTTGACATTTAAAAACCATGTCGATCACCGCAAACCGGGTCAAAGTCGGTTAATCCTTCCGTGAGATATTGTGTACGAGAGAAATCCACAAAATGGTTTTTTATCTTAAACTCTGTAATTATATATCTGATGAGTTAATTGTCTCGATTCTTTTTTTTGGTAATAGAAAACTGCATCATTCACTGTTAACCACACGGAAATCGGTTGATTTGAAAAGTAAAAGAATAGTGTTTTTGTTTTGAGGAGCTCAAGAGCAGAGAATGGCATAAAAACCAGGTTACATTTAGCGAGAAGTTACAGGGATGTCATTTAAAGTCAACCGTTTTCTGTATTCTTTTTTTTTAATTTCGACATGAGTAGTGATGACGGAAGTGTAGCGTTTTTATTTTTTTTATTTTTTTCCGTTTGTGTATTTGCTAATTGGATTGGAAGAGAGCCTCTGACCGAATTTTCTCCATATTGAAAGCGAAAGTGTCTAACTCTTCATCGATTCTACATGGAACCGCCCATATATTCTTGGGACCAAAGCTACCCCTGTGAACTTGAACACACCAATACCCTTAACTAAACACTCAACAGTTGAGTCCCGATTTCTTTCTTTTCTTCTTTTCCACTGAGTTGTAAACCAGAATTGATATTTAATATCTTGTCCTCCATTTCGGTAGAGTGTTCGTTTGAATTTACACTTGTTTTTAATAAACAGGCAAACTCATCACATGTCCTGGCTTGTTCAAGTTGACTTCAGTCAAAACAGTTTCATTGACTTTCAAACTAAATGGATTACATTGAACAATTTGTAAACATATCGTTGCTTAAACAGAAAAATGCAATAAATTTCACAAGTGCTGAAGGAAGAAAAAATATGTGCATGTTTAGTACATATTTTATACATTTAAATGACAACAATGTTTAGTTTCTTTTCTTCTTCTTCTGCTTCTTGTGCTTCTTCTGCTTCTTTCTCTTTTTTAATGCACAAAACGAAAATGTTTGTTTGTTTGAAATTGTGTTTGAAGTACAGAAGTGTTTCATTCTTGTTGTTGCAACTTTTAAAAATACAAACAAACATTGTGACAGTTTAACTCCCTGTTGTATGCTACATTATTTTGTGTATCACTTGTTTGCATTAGTGTTAAAGATTTCCTTCGTTTTGTTGTTGTTTTTGTTGTGTGCGTGTAAACAGACAGGAATGTGTGCTTACATGCTCATCTGTAAGGCAACGATAGGAGTGGTGCATGTTCGAGTTCAAGTTGATGTTATTTGAAACATATATTGGAAACATGACGCTGCAGTTGCAGTTGCAGCTGCAGCTGCAGCTGCTGCAAGAAGTGTCAAATTTGGAAATGAAAAGATGAAAAAGATGATTTGTCATGTTTGTATTAGTTTAAAACTGCATTTATTGACAAATAGAATATTGAGTGGTTGTTGGTTGTTGGTTGTGATGCTTATTTATTTGCACAGTCACAATGACATACAAGTTTTTGCCATACTCGTAACTGTAACTCTTGCTGGTTTTATATAAAAAAAGAATATTTTTCCTATTTAAAAAAAAAAATTTATAAAGAACGAGATGTATGAAATGTTTTGTACTTCTAGAATTGCCTTAATTGCTCTGCACTCCACGTTAAAAGTAAGAAATATTTTCGTTATTCGTTTTTAGCTTTTGAAATATTATTTGGTTCACCCATCAGAGCCCGGCATGTGACAAGTTTTATTCAGCAAGTTGAAAGCAACGTTTGTAGTTGGCTCTCAAGTATGGAAACATTGGAAACATACGAGGTCTGCTTGCAAATTTAGATGAATTTTCAAATTTCTTTAGCTTCACTTTCCCAAAAATGTAAAAAGCTATTTTAAAGTTTGTCTTTCCGTGTATATATTCTTCTTCAATATTAATATGCAACCCCACAAAGTATATCTGGTCTGGATCGCACAAGCGATGTCCGCCTGTCTGCAAGAGTAACGCGCGACCCGAAGTCTCCAGAAAATCAAGAGACATAATTTTTGGATTTGATGTATTTAAATCGGTCCTCAATAGATTTTTGTTGGAAGTCATAAAATTTACAAAATGATCTTCCAGAGCTGGACAACTTAAACTGATTTTTGATACATAAATGTAACTAATTTTAGCTATTGTGTTAATTAAACTTATTTTATAATACATGAAAAATTTAACTGGAAATAAAAATTAAACTCAAATAAAAATTCCATCTCAGGGTTGGACAGTTTTGGTATCAAACTTATTTTTGGTAAATCAAACTAATACATTTTGACTACCACTATTTTTTATATATATGCAAGAAATTCTTATATTCATATTATAAACTGAGCAAAATCAAATATTTAATTTCCGGGTTGGACAACTGAAATAATTTTCGGTACATATAAGTGACCATTTTTCTCTTTTCTTTATAAATTATTCATAAGTGATATATATTTAAAAGAAAGAAAGATCCAGAGCTTATATATTTTTTTGCAATCAAACTGATTTCAGTTGGCATTAAAAATCAAACAAAACTAAATACTCGATTCCAGGGTTCGCACACACACACACACACACACAGCCATATACACATACGTACAGACACAGACGTTCTTTCAGAATTAGTCAGGGAAGTTTCTAAAACATCAAAATGTGAATATCAGATGGGACCTAGATTTTTTCAAAGCGGTGTCGAGCTAATAACTTCCCGAATTTTTAAAATATTACTTTCCTAAAATGAAGTTAAAATATCATTAAAATCGTTGACATTTACAAAACTTTAAGAGTTTCCGAGAAATCGCTACAACGGCAAAATAACATTTTAACGCCCTTCGGAGCCACCTTGTTTTTCAGCAGGATGAAACAAGCGCGCAATTAGGTGTTACGACTCACCAAGCTGCCAATTATGCCCCTGGAGGAAACTCACAACAAGACAGCTAATTTCAACGACATCGGTTAAATAGTTCAAAAGTTTCCAGCTTTTCTTGCAAGGACGCTTTTCGTTCAAGGGACGCTTAAGCAGCGCTGTATTACAATTCGGAGAAATTTACTCTCGGTTATTATAATTTGAATATGACTTCTGATATATGACCGCTGCTAATCTGGAAGTCCAATTTTCCATGAATTTTCTTGAGGGTGCTGTTGGCTGTCGTAGTGATCCGTACTCAATCGGATCTGCCTTAAGTGCAAGATTGTAATAACTGTTATCGGCTTGTCTCAAGGACAAAGGCATAGCACTGGTCGCTGACCATTACCGACAGCGTGAGAAGAATACAGCACCCTCCTTCATCGATACCTGTAGTAAAAGAAATTCACCGGCCAAGTAAAAAGTGAAAACAGCTGCAATTCTCTCTCATCATCTTAACTCTTAAACTATCCACGACTTTCTAGTTCTGGCACAATGCGGTGCATTTGTAGGGGTCATCCCTTGAGTTAGTCCAAAACAAAAACAAACAAAAAAACATGTGGCCGTATATGGGCAATAATGCAGAGGACTTATAAGCATAGAATAGTGACTTCAAATGTCGAGACAGAAAATAGTCTAGCGGCGTCAAGTCGCGCGATCTTGGATTACGTGTTCGAAGTAGGAAAACATGCGGTTATCAAATTGTCTCACGAGCTGTTTGACATGTTGCACTGTCTCGTTGAAACCACTGCTTCTACACATCTTCGTTGTACAATTGATGAACGAACAAGCCTTATAGTCATTGCTTTTAAGCCGTCAGCATCGTTTTTAAAGAGGTACGGCCCAATGATTCTACCAGCCCATAAAACACACCAGTCAGTTTTTTTCTTTTTTTTTTCTGCAACAGCGTCTCAAGAAACACTTAAAAACTATCATATTCGCTTACAAACAAAATTGATCAGACACATAATAAATTTGTACTATTTGAAAACGTTGTTAAGGAGTCAGTCCACTCATGCTGAAAAGCCGCCACATGATCGTAGTCATTCGTCGGCATGTGTGCACCAATATCGCTTGATAGCTGACCACCACATGGCCGGCAGTGTTTTCAACTTTCTTAAAGGCCGTTTGGTAACTTCTTGTATATTAAAGTTTCAGAATAGCATCAGATAAAGATAATAGACCGTTTGTACAAGTCCATAAGAGAAAATTTAATAAGAAAAAGTTTTCCTGTTGGTTCTCACAAACTATTACTTTCATGCACTAAAATGTAATTGAATTTATAGAAAATAAAACGGGAGCAACATCCTTTCGGAGATGCCAATACCAACACCAACACTTGATAAGCCAAAGAGCTGATGAAATAAAAATATTTGTAATCTTTCAGTAGCAAATCTCCCACAGCTGCCCCAAAAATGCTATGAGTCAGCACGAGCAAATGAGATATTGAAACAGATAATAATCGTTTGTGGGTTGCAGAAGCTGTTGCTAACCGCTTATAATTTGTTATTATCACAAATTTTACTTTAACTGTGATTACGTGTGTGTGTGTTTGTGGATTCGAGCACACACAAACACAACCAAACAAATAATCTCGCAGGGACTCATTTACATGCTATTTTTTTATTTATTTTTCTTATTTTAACATTTTCGTTTGGCAGGCGGCAAGTTTGTTTTAAATATTAAAAAAAGTCTGCCTCTTTAGACAAACTTATGCCTGCCTTTAAGTCTGTTTATTTGCTTATTTTTATTTGGGCAGACCGCTTTGTTTTATGGATATGAATTCTGTTCCAATAATGGCCAAATATTTTTGGATATTATATTTTTGTTTTCTTATGCAAACGTTTTGATGTGCGCTTATTTGACTTTTGTCTTTGTCGGCAAAATTTGTTTTAATAATAAAAGCAAAAGGCCGTATAAATTGTTATATGAAAATATGCTGTCGCATATATTCTAATTATCTGTGGTGTCCTTCCGCTATTGGAGAGATGTTCGTTCCTTTAAAATGAAAACAATATTTATTTGCTTTAAAAATAAAAAAGGATTTTCTTTTTCGTAATAAACTTATTTTGAAATTTCCTGAAAAAGTCACACAAAAGAGTGGCGAAATATTGAAAAAACAAATTATATATTCTTAGAAATAAAGTTACCTTAACCTCAAATATCTTAGTGGATAGTGTTAATTAACAAGAGCTAACAAACCAGAAGAATTAATAAATTTATTTTGTTTTAGCTTTTGAAGAAAAAACTATTTATTTGCATCAAATTGATAAAACTAAACCAGCAGGTTGTTTTACCATTTTTAATACGTGAAATAAAGCTTTTAAATTTACTGCCTGCGCTGTCTTTAGTTACTGTTCTGTAGCATAATTTAAGCAAAAACGATATCTTTGAGTATGTTTTTGTTCTGAATTTTATATTTAAACTTCTTTAAGAAGGCACACATATTTTGTGGTACACTTTTACGGGCTTTAATGTCAATGAATATTTATTAAAGGTACACGATTTAACAGATATTTTTATGCAGATGTGCACAGTGTAAATCATAAAACTGAAGTCATACAATTTTTAACAACCAGTTGAAATTAATTAGAAGAAATATATTAAATTAATTTCAAAGGCTTCTTTCTACACTCGATAATTATATTTAACATAACAAACGTTTATTATTAACCTAAAACGTTTTAATTTTTTTGATTAATAAAATCGATAGAAATCTCAAGCATCAAAAGTAAACTCGTACGGAATGACCGAATTTTTTATAGTTCTCCTCAATGTTTGTTGACTATATTTCAGACGATGACAGGTTTTTCTCTATCGAATTACGCCATTTCGCTTATTACTTTTCGTACGGGTCACAGTAAGTTGTCTAGTGGAAAAAAATAAAAAATTTTTACATGTGAGATGAAAGCTAACACTCCCACGATTCCAGAGGTGGTTTCGTTACACATATAAAAAGTTATATGGCCTTAAAGTCAAACTATTTTCATAATTTTTTCATAACTTTTAAGTAACAATAAATGGGTTTGGAAAAATTAGTATAAAAAATTCATTTTTCAGAAATGCAGCAGAAACAATGAAAAAATCCTAAAATTTAAATATTTATAGCAACACTGTAAGAAAAATTGTGAAGAAATTAGCCAAAATACGTACTTAAACAATAAATAGTCAGCTTCATTGGACCCGGAAAACTAGACACATCAGAAAATGACTTTTATGAATCAATAATCTTATTTCCTGATATATATATATATATATATATATATATATATATACATACATATATACTGAAATATGCATAAGAAGGTTTAGGTGTTTTCTATGCCAGCTTTTTAAATATAATCATTTTAAAAATCATCCATATTTGATATTTTTATTAAAATTATCAGTTGATATTTTTAATGTTCGGTAATATATGATGCTTTAAACCAAAAGTAGGTTGACCCTTGTAAACTTTGAAAATGGAAAAAAGTTATGGATAAACCCAAAGCCATCATCAACAAGTTTCTGTAGTGCTTTATATGCCAAGCTAAACCCAAAGATATGAACAAACTTAGTACTACTTATTCTCCCAACGAAGACCATTATAGATATGGAACTTCACCTTTAAATTGTTTGCTCAGTTATTTTGAGTGCATGTTACGCATTGCGCATCGATTGCCTTTTAAGACCTGACATGTTAGGAATGATAAAAAAAACACTGTACAATTAAAGAAAAAAACAAATTCAAAATAGATTTCGATGTGAGATGGGATTAACAGTTGATAAAGGGAGGCCTAATTTTGGCACCAGTAATGATGGCAATACAGTTCGAAATTTTTTTGAAGAATTTAAAATATCGTCCGAGATTACACAAGAGTTAATGTATAATCGATATATAATTTGAGTTTAATTTTAAATACAGTATCCTCTGGAAAACCTATAATAATATTTACCTTTAAATAGCTAAGGGATGATGTGTGTGAAGATAAATATGCCGAGTTAAATATGTTTTGACGTAAGCCGTTACGTCATGGCATATTTAGCCTTGAAGTTAAATATGTTATGAAGTAAAGAAAAAGAAAAAATAAATTTTATCCAATAAAGAAAATATGTTATATATAATGAATTTTAAAAAATTTTTAATAATATTAAACTCTAAAATGATGATAATTAATATAATAAAATATTAAAAAAATAAAATATTTAAAATGTGCGTTTCATAAAATTGCAATCTTACATGGTCTTGGAGGGATTTTGACCAATGTGGCCAAATAAGGAGTTGGCATGCATGGCCACTATATAGGAATTGATTATCGGACTGTATTCTGTTAAATAAAACAGCCGTCATAGCTGAATTGAGTTTGTGAAAAATTTTACAGGCCATCAAAGTTCAATTTTGTTCGAGTGAATGACGTTCTTGGAGGGATTTTGGCCAATGTGGCCAAATAAGGACTTGGCATGCATGGCCACTATATAGGAATTGATTATTGGACTGTATTCTATTAAACAAAATAACTGTCATAGCTGAATTGAGTTTGTGAAAAATTTTACAGGCCATCAAAGTTCAATTTTGTTCGAGTGTATGACGTTCTTGGAGGGATTTTGGCCAATGTGGCAAAATAAGGAGTTGGCATGCATGGCCACTATATAGGAATTAATTATTGGACTGTATTCTATTAAACAAAATAACTGTCATAGCTGAATTGAGTTTGTGAACAATTTTACAGGCCATCAAAGTTCAATTTTGTTCGAGTGAATGACGTTCTTGGAGGGATTTTGGCCAATGTGGCCAAATAAGGACTTGGCATGCATGGCCACTATATTGGAATTGATTATTGGACTGTATTCTATTAAACAAAATAACTGTCATAGCTGAATTGAGTTTGTGAAAAATTTTACAGGCCATCAAAGTTCAATTTTGTTCGAGTGAATGACGTTCTTGGAGGGATTTTGGCCAATGTGGCCAAATAAGGACTTGGCATGCATGGCCACTATATTGGAATTGATTATTGGACTGTATTCTATTAAACAAAATAACTGTCATAGCTGAATTGAGTTTGTGAAAAATTTTACAGGCCATCAAAGTTCAATTTTGTTCGAGTGAATGACGTTCTTGGAGGGATTTTGGCCAATGTGGCCAAATAAGGACTTGGCATGCATGGCCACTATATAGGAATTGATGTTTGGACTGTATTCTATTAAACCAAATAACTGTCATAGCTGAATTGAGTTTGTGAAAAATTTTACAGGCCATCAAAGTTCAATTTTGTTCGAGTGAATGACGTTCTTGGAGGGATTTTGGCCAATGTGGCCAAATAAGGACTTGGCATGCATGGCCACTATATTGGAATTGATTATTGGACTGTATTCTATTAAACAAAATAACTGTCATAGCTGAATTGAGTTTGTGAAAAATTTTACAGGCCATCAAAGTTCAATTTTGTTCGAGTGTATGACGTTCTTGGAGGGATTTTGGCCAATGTGGCCAAATAAGGAGTTGGCATGCATGGCCACTATATAGGAATTGATTATCGGACTGTATTCTATTAAATAAAACAGCCGTCATAGCTGAATTGAGTTTGTGAAAAATTTTACAGGCCATCAAAGTTCAATTTTGTTCGAGTGTATGACGTTCTTGGAGGGATTTTGGCCAATGTGGCCAAATAAGGACTTGGCATGCATGGCCACTATATAGCAATTCATTATCGGACTGTATTCTATTAAATAAAACAGCCGTCATAGCTGAATTGAGTTTGTGAAAAATTTTACAGGCCATCAAAGTTCAATTTTGTTCGAGTGTATGACGTTCTTGGAGGGATTTTGGCCAATGTGGCCAAATAAGGACTTGGCATGCATGGCCACTATATAGGAATTGATGTTTGGACTGTATTCTATTAAACCAAATAACTGTCATAGCTGAATTGAGTTTGTGAAAAATTTTACAGGCCATCAAAGTTCAATTTTGTTCGAGTGAATGACGTTCTTGGAGGGATTTTGGCCAATGTGGCCAAATAAGGACTTGGCATGCATGGCCACTATATAGGAAATGATTATTGGACTGTATTCTATTAAACAAAATAACTGCCATAGCTGAATTGAGTTTGTGAAAAATTTTACAGGCCATCAAAGTTCAATTTTGTTCGAGTGTATGACGTTCTTGGAGGGATTTTGGCCAATGTGGCCAAATAAGGACTTGGCATGCATGGCCACTATATAGGAATTGATTATTGGACTGTATTCTATTAAACAAAATAACTGTCATAGCTGAATTGAGTTTGTGAAAAATTTTACAGGCCATCAAAATTCAATTTTGTTCGAGTTGATTTGTTTTCGTCAAACATGTCTATCGAACTCACTAGGCTTAGAATAACATATCTTTGTTCTATACATAGGTTAAAAATGTTAAACTGATATTAATAAAATTTGTACACAAACTTCCTAGCTAATTATTATGACCATTACAAATAACTTGGATTACATAAATTGGAAAATTTTCTTTAAATTAAAAAGTTTAAATTTGAAAAAAAAAATTCATAAAGAAAATTTTTTCATAAATAATCCGGAGATTTGAACTCAAAACGCTGAACGCTTCAGGCGTAAACTTCGCCTCTTTGCCACGAACCTGTACAACACTTGTAATAAATTTCTTTATGTATCCTCCATAAGACACTGCTGGCATTACTTTGCAAAAAAAAATGTAACGTATTTTGTATTTGCAACTCTATAAAAATATATACTGTTGTACAAAATTTCATTTTAATTTTTTATTGTCAACTTTAAAAAAGTGTATGCTGTTGTAGAACATTTTATTTGTTATTTTCGAACACGCAACCAAAGTAGCTAATTTAGAAATTTTCCGGCTTATTAAGGAGCGCTTTTATTTCAGTGGCAAGAACGTCATACACTCGAACAAAATTGAACTTTGATGGCCTGTAAAATTTTTCACAAACTCAATTCAGCTATGACAGTTATTTTGTTTAATAGAATACAGTCCGATAATGAATTCCTATATAGTGGCCATGCATGCCAACTCCTTATTTTGCCACATTGGCCAAAATCCCTCCAAGAACGTCATACACTCGAACAAAATTGAACTTTGATGGCCTGTAAAATTTTTCACAAACTCAATTCAGCTATGACAGTTATTTTGTTTAATAGAATACAGTCCGATAATGAATTGCTATATAGTGGCCATGCATGCCAAGTCCTTATTTGGCCACATTGGCCAAAATCCCTCCAAGAACGTCATACACTCGAACAAAATTGAACTTTGATGGCCTGTAAAATTTTTCACAAACTCAATTCAGGTATGACAGTTATTTTGTTTAATAGAATACAGTCCAATAATCAATTCCTATATAGTGGCCATGCATGCCAACTCCTTATTTGGCCACATTGGTCAAAATCCCTCCAAGACCATGTAAGATTGCAATTTTATGAAACGCACATTTTGAATATTTTATTTTTTTAATATTTTATTATATTAATTATCATCATTTTAGAGTTTAATATTATTAAAAATTTTTTAAAATTCATTATATATAACATATTTTCTTTATTGGATAAAATTTATTTTTTCTTTTTCTTTACTTCATAACATATTTAACTTCAAGGCTAAATATGCCATGACGTAACGGCTTACGTCAAAACATATTTAACTCGGCATATTTATCTTCACACACATTAAGGGATGAAATTAGTAATTACATAATAGTAGAGTGTAGCTTTTTAACATTGATTCAGACTCAGAAACGTCTTTTAGTGATCAAGAAATTGTTTACAATTGTTATTCTATTGGAATTTGCTTGTTACTTTATCATTAATCTTTATGTAAATATGTTTTTTATCTTAAATAATAATGGCAACCCTGTTCATATAATGTTATTTGAATACCAATTGTTATTTTCAAAACTGTAAACAAAAAAGTACTTAAATGTTTCAAGTAATGTTATATTAAAAAAGGTATACGGCAACCCTAAATAATTAGTGATTGGTTATATTTCATAAAAAACTATCACGCTTTATCATTTTGTATGTGAAATGATAGATTAAACATCAAAAAATAATAATTACTAAAATGGGGGAATTTTTGGTATTTCATTGTCCCCGCACCGGGAAAATAAAGGGATTTCTAAAAATGTTAATTCATTTTCGAAAATAGTAGGCCAAGAGAGATATGTGCTAAAAATTTCATTAAGCTACCATAATCCTTAAATTTTTTTCCACTTTTATTATGGGGACCGTTCACTGTGCGGGGTAACGAACGGCAGCGTGGATTTACTTATATTTTTTCCATTCCGGGGTCCACTTTTTATCACCTTCAGAGAAAGTTTCCTTAATAAAAATGTATTTTTATTAAAGCCAAACAACTGCGTTGAACTATTCTCCGAAGCTACTCCTGCCACAACACATTCCATAACGTAATAATTTGTTTGCTTTATATGTTGCATAAATGTTTGCTTTATTTATGTATATATTCTATAAGTAAATGTATTTGTGCAGTTTAGCAAAATGTGTTTGCGGTTGTGTGTGTGTGTGTGTGTGTGTGTGTGTGTGTAGTCGTCAGACGTGTCCTTCTTGTGTCGTTTCAAGCTCTGAGCATGTACGTACATGTTGTTTGTAATTTGTGTGCGGAGAAAAACGAAAATGAAATTCAGGCAGGAAATTAAAGGATTATCATTGGCAAAATAGGAAATTCATTGGTTTATTATAGACAAGTGAAGTGTTGTAATTTCTATGATTACAAATTTCATATGGTTATTATTATTATTTTATTCCAGTTCTATTTTTTCTTGTTCTTTTCTTCCGGTTGACATTCCATACGTACGACTACGGTTCAGTATTTTTTGTATTCACAATCGCATTCATGAATGTTGCTTATTTAAGAAGGACATGTGATTATGAAATTATTCAAAAGTTATTTATATTTCTTTTGCAAATCAAATTGTTTATTTAAGTGTATTGAAATTGAAAGGAATATTTTATTCATGCAATTTTTTCAATGGTGGTCTTTGATTAGGTCGATGTAGGCCTGTAATTGTCATGTATTTCTTCACAAATTATTCCTTTTTTTTTGTTTTGAAAGGATGTGTTTATTATTACTCGGATCATGTGATTATTGAACATGAAACATGTCATGAGCTGGACATCTCAAGAAAAGTTGACGTAGAAAGAACAAAATAAAATGGAAAACTAGAATAGTTCTGGGATTATTAACACAGTCCCTGTTCTAAAATATATAATTGATCCTAAAGACGATTTCGGTAAGTTTCGCTTATTTTAACCTCAAGCTATCGTAAAAAAGCTTTTGTACTATTCTAAGCTTTTGAGCGGTGCGTGATGAGCTATAATGTTGGAGTTTAAAAACGTTCACGACATATCGAAAATGGATTAATCGACTTTGATCCGGTTAACAGCGATCGAAGTGGTGTTTATGTATCAAGAGCTGATTGCAGAATTATGATGTTATTCTAAAAAACCACATTAACAAATGCTCTTCAGAGCACTACCAATTGGGTTTAATTCGGTTCAGCCGTTCAAAAGTTCTAAGCGGGTCACGTACTCACACACACACGCAAAATTATGCAGACACAATGAAGGGCTCTTAAAATTAGTTAGGGAAGCTTTCTAGGAAAATATGTAAACATAAATAAAGATCTGTTGAGAACTCGATCTTTTTAAAAATTAGCGACTATAATTTAATAGCACAACTATTAAGTTGCAACTCATGAGAATAAAACTTTAATTATTATTTTTTTTTGTATGTTTTTTGTCTTAAGCCAATAATAATAATAATTATTATTATCTAAAATATGTCACCAGTTCTTGCTCAACAATGAATTTATTTTTATTGCATTACAAAATGTTAATTTTTTTTTTAATTGATTCGAAATTGTTTTAATCTAAAACTTCAAACGGCAGTTATCCAAAAATTTTAAACTCAAAAACCTCAGAATCTATGGAGATCTTAAATATGTTCTCAACTCAACATTCAAAATTTATTTTTCAATGAAACGGTTAAAAATAACTTTTATTTTGCCGTCATAAGGAGTCTGTTTCCTAGAGACAGTGTTTTATTTCTTTAAAAAAAGAGTTTTATTTTCTATAAGGAGTTTAATATATCCGTTATTTTTCTGTTTTTTGTTAAAATTTTTAACCTTTTTTAATTTTAATGACGACTCATGCAATAGCAATTAAAAGTCACACTTGGCTCATAATTTTATATAAAAAGAGTTTAATTTTGTGATGACAAAACTAAAACTCCTCAAACGAGCTTGAATTAAAATTTCTTAAATAAGTTTTTTAAACGGCAAAATAATTATTTTTTTAACTTTTTTCTTAAAAAACCATTTTAAAATGCTGTCTCGTTTTCAAAGCCACAGAATAACTGTTATAAAAAGATTTTTTTTTTCATATCACTTTATAACCGTTACGGTTCCTGATTTGAATATTTATACGGCTTTAAAGACCATTTTAATCACTTTCCGGAGTTTGTTTAACTTCATTGATGATAAAAAAACATAATTTCGTAGTCTCGTTCAGTTCAATTAATTTTTATAAACAATTTTCTGCACATAACCGCTACATATCTGAGTTACGTGACCCATCATTTAAATTTTTTTCTACTTTTACCAACAAGTTTGGCTGCATGGCGCCGTCAATGGTGGCTTAAATATTGGTGTCTAATGCTTTAAGATTTGCTGTTCGTCGTAATCTGGAACAATGCGAGAAATATTTCGATTGCAAGACACGCCGTGTTGTTGGAATCAAATTTCGTTCTAAACAAAAATTCAGTCTGGAATGGCTTACCATTTCTAGTAACGAAATAAAGACCGTTGACGCAGCCAGTGTATAAACCGCATCAAAACAGTAAATCTTATTATTTATAATGATCGTCATGTTTCAAATACGGCAATTTAACCATAAATGATTTTCATCACTTAACAAAATGATTGAAATGCTAATCTTCGGCAAGTTTCAGCAAAAGTATAATGTTAAATATGGTCTTGTAAGAGCTCAATCTTTAAAGCTCGAAAGCCAAGAAGAAAAAGGCCAACAAGTTAAGAATGACGACGAGTTAGCACTTCGTGTTCAACACTTCAATGTGGACACTTCTTTGTCTTGAATCGAGAACTAAAAAGTTAGAATTATTTGCACACTAGGCCGACCATATTGGCCGTACATGTCGCAATGCGCCATGAATTTCGTTAACAGATTTATTTATTAATTTCTTAAAGAGAATTTTCACAATTCGAAAGATAATTATGACTCTCCAAAACATACTGAATAGAAATGCCAACAAAAGTTGTCTTGGGCAGCTGTCACACGATAACGACGATTTGAATGCAGCTAAAATGGCCCCCGATTTATATGAGTATTTAAAACTGTTCAATAATTCAAAGTACTTGAAATCGTTAATATTTTATGCTTCCATTTGCAGCATTACCAACACCATTATGGCATCTGCACTCTACCTGCCCCTTTCATAAAAAAAAAACTTACAGCAAAACCATTTTTCAATATAATTTCTTTTTTGCATATAATAAGATCTTTCAAAGTCATATCCAATAAATTATAATCACACAAAACAAAAAAATATAACCATAAATTCTTTATTCTTTAAAGTTCCCTGCACATATTCAGAAATTAATTAAAAAATATTACAAAAACAGAAACAAAAAATGGATGATATCCACCCTTTAAATGCTCGAGTATGGCTGTTTGTTTGTTGGCTGAATAGCAAAATAATTTCTAATGTAGTTGAGATAGAAGCAGCAGGACTGGCAATGGAATTGGCAGCTAACAAGCAACCAACACCTTCAGCCACTTAAGAATACTTGAACAAAAGAATTTTGTAAAACTTCAGAAAGGAAAAAACGAATGCTTTGAGCGGAAAAGAAAAGGCAGAAGCACAACTGCTGTGGGAAAGGCAGACAAATGTTAGAAGCATATTTGGCACTTCAATATCTTTCAGATTTAATTTTTTAATTACGTTGGTGTTCAGAATAATTAATTAGTTCGAACAAAACCTGCATATTTAACTTTGTTTGGTTTTAATTAAGTCAAAAGGTAATTTTGTTTTTGTAAACTTCTAATGCAGGCCTTTAGTAGCTGCCTAGAGATGGACCGGAACTTTCTTCTGTCCATTGTTTTATAGAAGAAACATTTCTACTCTCATTTTCATTGATTGTAGTATGTGACAAGTAGAATTGCTAATTCAAAGAATGGATCGATTAGGGCTAATTTATATTTCCCTAAATCTCTTATTAGTGCTTTGACACAGTTTTAATTAATTCTGGTCTTAACTTCAAAACCAACTGTTATAACCTGGTTTTGTCAGACAAAATGATTTGGGTAAAGTCAACTCTAGATCATTTTCAAATTGGTTTTAAGTAGGACTTATGAAATGCAACCTTGTTGTTGCCTGTTTTTAGCTGCGCCAAGTTGAGTGCTGCCAAGTTATATATTGAAAACATCTGATAATAATTGAAGGAATTCTTTCTTTCAGAATTCGCATGATCTTATATGAAAGATGTAATTTTGAAGCATTTATTCCCTCTGCATTTCCATAATCTTAGCATATTAATTTGCAAAATACAAAATAATTCCTCTTTTAAAGTGCGAGGCAATTTCTGGTTTTTTTTTATTTTAAAAACAGCTGCAGTACAGTTTGTAAATTAAATATTATAAAATGTAGAAGAATATGCAACAAAAAATTAAACCGATTCCTAGGAGAGATTTATTTCATTGTGATTAAATTTGTTATACAAACTGTGTATTTGAATCGAAATTTGTTAAATCTGCCGTGTGAATCACATGCAAATGGTTTTAATGCTGAAAGCAGGTTTAGTGTAAAAACGCAACCAACTTTTTCTTAAATTTAATTTATGTCAAATTGAATAAAAGAAATATGACATTTTGCAATGAAAACGATATAGGAAATACAAGCAAAAGTTTTTTTTATGTTTATGAAATTGACAGTTCTCAGGCCGATATCCAAACCCTACATATAGCGAAAGGAGTTACTATATCTATTTATTGAAAAAAAGATCTGAGGCCAAATTATCGCATTCGATAGCGACAGAATTTTCAATACAATTTGTATACGAATTTTGATCGATATCGAGTACCGTAATCTGCCCCCTGTTTTATTATTTTTATTTTTTCTTTTAAATGAGCCACTTTTTACATTAAAAATATGTAAATTGATAATTTAGTTCAAGTGCTGCCAAATAATCATGTCAGCAAAATAGCTCATTAATAAAAAAATTATCTGTAAACGCTTTGATAAGTTGTCATTTTCATCCCGAAACACCAATTAAAAATTGTTAAGCTTTCCTTGACAGCCCCTGCTTTTTCGTTTATTAAAGTTTGTAAATATTCTGACATTTTAAGGCCTTATCCACAGTATATATTTAATACTTACATATAATTTTCTTATAATACAAATTTCATAAAATTGGAATTCGTCTTATATGAAGCTTATAAACAGAAGTTACTTGTGGTGAATAAGATCCTGAAATTGAAAAAATTCTCATGTCAAAATAAAATTTTTCAGATCGTGAAAAGTTTTAGCTCCAATTTTGTTCACTTCCTTTTAATTTAGTAACTCCATTTTTAATAGAGAACAGTCAAGAGCATAACAGTAGTTTTACTTATAAATTTATTGCGAGGGCATCGTCCATTAATAACCCTACAATTTGAAGAACATACTGGCTGCTTTGACTTGGTCGAATTCTTTTGTTTTGATGAGTTTCGAAAGAAGCCGGATTGATTTACTACATAAAAGTTAACGAGTGCATTAAACTAGCGTTGCAATCAAACTATCGCTCAAATTTTGAATATCTATAACATTTTTAAAATTTTGTTCAAAATATTACGAGAATAATTTTGAAGAACTATTTCTTTGATTTTCAACCCTCTCCCTGTTTTAGCATTCACTGAGAACTGATGGAAAGAAAATTTGTTCACGACAGATTCATGATGGCATTATCTGCTTCGTGGAGAATAAAAATTTCATGGGAATAAAAAATTCCACTTGTTATATACGATAGAGGTGGAAATACTTTTCCTCTTAGTATGAAAAATTCCATATGAAAAAATTTTTCTTCAAATTTAAATCGTCCAGGTTCACAACGTGTGAAATTAATTTCTGCCACAGCGTTGTATTTTTTAGTACATTATACAAGACAACCACAGTTGCATAACTTAGTAGGGTGCATTTTAATGAGATTTTTGCAAAATCTAGGAAGCGACTGGAACATATTTGCCCCGATATCTTGTTAATAATAGAAAGTTAAAACAATATTTGTATCAGAATCTTATATTTCGAGAATCAGCTTGACGGGCAAAATGACCGCAAATGAGCTCATTTTTCGATCATGAATGATGCGCGACAGAACGAAAGAATCACTTCTAATAAGATTTGCTGGTAGATTTTTGGCAATCATAACTTAAAGCAACATCACAGCAGGTAATTTTTTATCGATGCTTTTATAATTGCATTTTCAAGAAATCAATATTCGATCAGTTTGATATCTTTGAAAGTGACAATATTTGAAAAATTTAAGAATTTTTTTGCAAAAAATAATCACCCAAATGCCTGATCTGTTCCCTACCAAAATATATTGTATAAGACTTAATCTGTCACGTTTTTAACGCTGGCCAAAGACTTGTGATTTATGGCTACAATTTGTTGTTATAATATTTTATAGCGTCGATTGGCAGTAAATCGTAAGTAAAAAGCGCAACTGTGTTGCCATCTTAAGAGGCTCATTATTTGTTAAGACCCCTTTTACACCGGAATAGTTAATTTTGCGAAGTTTTAATTTTGTTTGTAAAATAACAGGAAGATTAAAATCACTTTTTAACAGCAGCAATAAGAAATACAAAGTAAAATTTTCAGTGTAACAGGGGTCTATGCAAAACTCCAACATATTCAGATGGCAGCAGCTGTTTAATTTGATCCCGTAACTAGAGATACTTCCAGCTGTAATTAAGCATCAACAACAATTAAAAGCGCTAAAACACTTAAGAGGTAAATGGCAGAGGCAAAATACATTTCTAAGCGAGAATGTACATTATATAATATATATTCTTCTGATGTCAATATAATGAACATCGGTAAAAGCTTTGATTCAGGAATAGTTTCTCTATAAGACGTCAAGAAGTTTATCGGAAATCTTCTATTTAAGACAGAGTTTTTCTTTGGAAAGTGCAGCAGGCGTTTGACCTGCTTTATTTTTGTTACAATTTTAAAGCGTGTTCATAACAACAAAATTTGTTGTGTTGCAATCTCCTCTTTCCACGATTTCAATTTTCTTTTTAGGGTTAAAAACCTAAAATAGTTGTGTGCTCGGCCAGCAGCATTGAAATCAAGTGTTGATTTGTGGTCAGAAATTGCGTTTAGTTTCGTTGCTTTCTTTTTTTATTTCGTTTAGCTCGCATCGGAGTCTAATGAAAAGCACACAAGATATTTGAAATGAAATAGGAGAAAACGGAAACGGAAGTACCTTCACAATTGAAAAGAAAAGCAACTAAAATAAAGGAAATCGTTGCAAAATGAGCCTTATTGTTTTAAGAGACACAAGCCAGACACACACACAATTACATACATAAATAGTGTACACATATACAAAAATAAGGGTTTCTATGCATATTGTACAAGTATGCCCAGTAGTTCTGAAAGATATCGTGAATCGATGTCAAAAGTGTTATTAATTAATAGATTGAGTTATTTTTAAATAATTATTTAGTGCTCTAAAATATATAGTGAATTGAATTTATTTTTGTATGATTTGTGGTATAAAATGTTGTATCAGAATATCACCGTCTTTCGAAGCTGACAAGGCTGCAACAGCTGATTCTAGCATGATTGATTTTCTTAAAACACTGTTTTTCAGCATCATAATTTTGAATTTTAATCGAGCTGATATTTTTCCGAAAAAATTTTAAACGCTTTTTTGTACATGCTTGAATAATCTATTTATAGCTTCTCCTAAGCTAACCCTCCTTTCCAGTTCTGGCACAATGCACGATAAGCGAGCATCTAAGATAGCGAATTGGATAAATACTTATATGACTTTTATTCAAATAGTCACGTGAAGCCAATATTATTTTTGCGCTCCCAAAGCGGTAGATTAATGGCACCAATTCGACATAACGTTACGCGACTTAACCCCTATTTGCGCGGTATTATTCCTTTGCTTTCGACAAGAAATTTTCTTTCGATGATTCCTTTTTGTTTAAATTTTTTAAATTACAAATAAATAATGGACGATTGTAAGAAGTCACAATATTATAAGACCCGGCAATGTGCTCTTAATGTACTGGCAAAATTCTTAGCAGAATGTAAATTGACCGTTATGGCGATTGTAAAGTTGTGGCCACATTAAGGCAAATAAATATTTGCCCCAATAAGTGTAACCACTAAATATAAAAATTATTAATTCAGACAATTTTTAATTGGTTAAACAGTTTCCAAAAATATTGGATTCCAAAAATATTAAGTATTAGTTGTATATGAAAAATATTTGTCATAATGTTCTTGTTTGATCGTTCGGCTATAGGTCAGGTTTTTAAAAAACACTAAATATTTTTTTTATTATTTAATCTAATTTGATTATTTAATGTTATTTTTCCCAATATTTCGAATAGCTTCGCTATTCATCTTCAGGGGAACACTGTTGGGTACAAAACAATAAATGATAAACCTTAAAATTAATTTTTGATTATTTCTAATAAATTTACAATTACATACATGTAAATTAAAAATTAAATAAACTTAGATTGAATTAACATATTTTCAATATGTCGATCGTCTGTAGTCCTTAGCAGCGAAAACTGATTTGTTTATGTTGTTTCTTGTGTTTGTTTATCACACTTCTGTAAATTTTAGCGCATTTCTCTGTGCCTTGTTGATAGTTAAGTCTTTTCTCTGTAGGAACGTCAATTATGTGTAACATCTCTAAAGTAAATCTCCTGGATTATAATACAACAGGTCAGGTTGTATTATAATACAACAGGTCAACGATTAAACTAAATATATATAAAAAAATATTTGTCTTTAATATATAGTGGTTACGCTTTTTCGGGTAAATATTTGCTAAGTGTATCCGTACATTAAGAAAATGTTAATTCCTTTGTCGGGTCTATTGGCAGATAATACATTTTTCTTCATGGTCGTTATACTGATTTCATTGATGAAGATGTCGCTATCCATTTTCTATATTATAGTTTTCATTTATTTTACTTCAGATTCTTTTAATAATTGCAATAACAACGTAAGATAAAAGAGGAAAAGTGATCAGTGGGTTCTTTTTGTGAAATTGATATTTGTTTTAGACTTCTCTCTTTTTAAAGTGGAAGTTTAAAATAAATATGTTTAGTTATTCTAAGAAATGTTGGGTAGAGGTGTCCTAATGATCTGCATTAGCCCCAGTGAAATGCGCATAGGAACAAGCTAAAACTCCTCAATCGATCACTGAATTTTTTTGCAACGCTTTGGTAAAAAGAATATGGGCGAAAATAAAAATTAAAGTGGTTTATGTTATATATTTTATCGATAGAATTATTCATTTAACAGGCTACAAATATGTGTGTTAGGGATTTTCTACTCGAGACCAACTATTTCCATGTATTTATGTATGTATATACACAAGTGTTTTCATTCCAACTCGATTTTTGGGTGCCAATTTCCTTTTTGCCATGTGACTGATGTACTTCCTTGCCAAAAAAGAAATCAATTAGAACCCCGCTCTAAAGTAATTTGATTTACGAGCACCTTTTTTAAGTAAAATCAATAACGTGTGCGCATATTACTACCCGTACTGCTAGTTATGCATGTACATGTATAAACTTATATTCCAAACAATTTATAAGACTAAAAGATACCCAAAATAACCTCAATTTTAAAATATTCATATTCAGAAAGCGCAGTACATTTGAATGTACCGCAAAGTTATCAAAGAGTGCAAAACCAACGTTAGTACCAGTGTTTTTCAGTTGAGTATCATAAAAAGTTTTTACAAATTTCATCTGCATTCGAATAACAGTTTTTTAAAGAGAGTGTAACAAACATCCGAATCCACAAACAAAAATTTTCATTGATCAGATATCCTTTTTAAAAAACTACAAATTACCTGTTACATCTGGAACCTCCCAGATTTGTTGTGCTCTCTTAACTGCATATATTTCAAAATAAATTTTTGTTCAACTCGCTTCTCATATTCCCTAATCATTAATTTAACTTTAAATTATTTTTTACTTTTTTCCCGCACCGATAACTCTGTCATTCATATAATATTTAATATGTTGGCAACTCTTAAAAACACATGTTGCTTTGTTTATGAATTAAAAATATTAAATCTTTGTTTTTGCCTTATTTTCATTATTATTCCTTTTTTAAGGAATACATACCTACAACCAACAACAACAAATAGTGATACAATGCATACAGAAATACATACATACATACATATGGATGCTGATACGAACATCATCCATGGTTATTCTTTCATTCATAAACAACAACAACTAATACGGTGACTAACAAAAACAACAACAATATGAACTCGTATAATTTGCTTTTTCAATTTTTTTAACACATGCCGGCATTAATTAAATATTCCACACTTTCACTAGAACTTTAACACTTCGTTTTACTTAATTATATTAATTCCACAAACATTGTAAAACTTTTTAACTTTTATTGAATACTTCCACTTAATATATACACGCAATTTAAGGCAGACGAATCATTGCAACGACCGGTTTGAAAGAGAAACCGCAGAAACTACTCTTTTACGGAATTACAGCAGAGTTACCATATCAAACAGAATTAGCCGTTTTAGTTATTCGGAATGGTCTTTTCATACATGATGTGAAAACTAGGGGACATATGACCGCATTCGGTAGCGATCCAAATTTGTATGGAAACTGTGTTGAAACTTCCAACGATATCGAATGCGGTAATTTGGGCCCTGATTTTAATATTAAAATTAAAGCCTGTGATATTGCGTTTTCGCTGCAGGTTTACCATCACAAACACCAAACAGGTTGTCTAATATATGCTATCAAATTATATTTTATCTGTTGTGGGTGTATATGTAGCTTTCCAGTGGACTGTTTTTATTTACAATTCTCATCAACTTAATACAATAATACATAATTATATTATTTCAAAGTCCCTAATATAAGAATTATTAATTTAACTTTAATTATAAGGAACAGATAAAAACAACTTAGATCTTAATTTAGAATTAAAAACACTTTATTGACGAACTGTACGACATCTGTTTTGACTATATATGATATATTATTTAAACAAACTTGGTTTTTGACGCCAATTCTTTTAATCGCCCCAGCTTTCCGATTGGAACCTGCCCTTATTTATCTCATATATGTGTTAGCGCGTACGTCGTTAACACTTTTGCGATACGTAAATGGACTGACAGCCAGTTTATGTTTACTTGGTCTTGATATAAATATATCTTGAACCCTCTTACTCGATTGCGCTCGCCATCCCACATAATACTTTCCCATCTCGCTGCAGCAGCAATGTTAACTTCCATGGTACAATTATATAAGAGATGGTTCCGAAGCGTCATCTGTTTTTCCCCCTTTGTTGTAGAAACTCCTTTGTTGTATGAAGTACAAGATCGCTGACTCGCTTACAAATAATGGCAGACAATGCAAGAGCACCTGCTATTTTGCTTATATATTTTGAGGTGCTAGTTGACAGTTTGCAATCATTTACAACAGCTCCTAGTAAATAATTGCATCATGGTTCCTTCCGACCTGTATATATTTTGTTTTACTGGTGGGTTAAACAGTAAAATAAGTTTGGAAACGATATATAACTGCGCGAACCGCTTGCCTATTATGTTGTTCGGAAAACGGACGAAGTGTTTCATCAACTTCGTGGACAGATAATTTTTGTAAAGTAAATTTCAAAACATTTTTGTGACGTTAAACGATTCATGATGACTCGATAAGCCTTATTGTATAAACATGTCAACCTTATGTGACAACCTGAGCTGTCCAACCATGGTTAGTCCCCTTTCACAAACGGAGAAATTGAAAGGCAGATAGACGAAGGCTGTAGAAGAAGATGTAGAGTTTGTAGCACTCGACTATTTGTACTGGACAGCTATTTGATTCTCTTTCCTACTTGTCGCAACAGGGATCCGTTGGGATTCTTAAATTGTGACAAGTGAGTCTTGGTAGTGCCACGGTACCAGAGATGTGGGAAAAGTACCGAATATAAGTACGATTGTACCAACGTTTCCCTCACTATGACACAAAACCAAATGATAATTGAAACAGTGTCTGCCCTTCAATTATGCGTTTGTTAAAGTTGACTTGCCTCCTTCGCCTAAGTAACTGGAAACAACAAAAATGGAAATTAAATCCGCTACTTATAATGTTTCATACAAAATGATTCAGATGTAAATCATAAAGTGTTAATATGTTAACACTTGTTTTATCCACAAATTTATCAGAACTGCAGGGCACATTAAAAATAATTCACTTGCACGTGTGTATGTGTTTGAGTGTCTGTGTATAATGAAAACTAAATTCTCTATGGCTGTTATATAAACTTATTGGCTGCTTTTATAGGTAAAGAAACGACATGAAAGAAATCTACTCAATCGTAAACAATTTTTCAATTTGAAAGCAATACGATTTAATGTTAACGTACAATTACAATTTTATTAAAATTCAATTATATTAAATTGAATTTTAGTAAACGGAGAAAACAAAAGAATTTTATAAGTAAAAATAATGGAAGGGAAAGCTTATAAAAAATACACACACACTCACACACTATTTTTCTAAGAAATTATACGAGTATATAATTTTCAACATTGTTTCAAGGCAGTTGGGCAATTTCAATTATAGCAAAATTAACTTCATTAGAAACGGCGAGATTTTATCTCGAAAGATTTTATAAAAAAACCCACATTCACAATTAAAAGATTTCAAAAGTATCATTAACGGATTACAATTAACAGGCAGTTTAAATTAATTCAAAATTATGGAATATGTTTGCTTATACTTTTAGTGGCTAAAAGCAATAGAATTAAAATATGTTTAAATAACGCGACATTTAAGAAAAAATTTATAAAGTTTTGCAAGTTTGGAAAACAATATTTCCATCATCTTATCAGACAGCGAGTCAATTAAATGAAAGTTTAAAAGTAAATCGCCCAACGCCCGTGAGACTCATTGCAACTGTCATTTAGGCAATTAACATTTTTGTTGTTGTTGTTGTTGTATTTGTGCCTGTTCATTCAACTATAGACTTACATATTATTCATTGCCCAACAGCCTTAACTGAAACTGTTCTCTAACAAGTGGCAAACAAATTCTTATGAAAGTAGCAACAACATCACTACCAGCAACAACAGCAACAGCAACATCTTTGAAAGAATTATAAGAAATTTCTATCATGGCTCTGCTGCAGCCCAGGAAAAATCATATCTTCAAGTTAGTTCAGAAACAATAAAAGAAATAAAAATAAAAAATAAGAAAATTGCAAACTCCTTGAATGACAGGGGTGCAGAGGTCATACTTTCCAACGTTAACGTAAATTTATATTCGCACTTAATTACGGAAGAGAAAGAAATAAAAGTTGCAAATAAATATTTTTATGAAAAAGTTTTCCACTTTATTTTAACAAGTGATTGACAGCTTAAGTAGGCAAATGTCATAAGAAATATTTAACAAAAGAATAAGAAAATATTTTTCCTTCTACCGCTCTCGAGTGCTGTTTCCATTATACGAAAGAACAACTTTTCCTGAATATCTAGAAATATCTTTTATTTAATTTCAAATATAGTGAAGCAGTTTAAATGTTTTTAATACATTCTATGACAGGCCGTCTTGGTTTTTTAAGTTAATGAATATAAATTAAATATTATTAAAAGAACAGAAGCAGGAGTATTTGTGTATCAGGGAACAAAGATTTAGTGGTTTCAAGATGTTCGGTCTGGCAAGGCTGTGAACTGTTACATATCAGTCATCAATCATGGTGCAATTTTATAACAGGTAGTCTCAAACCGCCATCTGGTTTCTTTTTATTGTGGTAGAACATGCCAACTGCTGTTTATGATACACATAAACTATTTAAAAACGATTTGTGCTAGTTTGCTTGTGTTGGTTCGTGGGCTGTTTTACATTCATTTACAGCAATAAAACGGCCTGTTCTTTTAGTTGTTTTTGACTTGTTATATTCTTGCGGCTACCTAATAATTGTACCTACCACGTAGTTATTCAGTGAAAAATTTATAATTTTTGAGCATGGAACTCTAAACAGCCAGAGAATATGGTGAAATTATAAGGTGGCAGGTGTTTTGCTCAGCCGTAGTTGGGCTACGCCGATGTCAAGTTCTTGTGTACACGGCGGTGGAGTAACAAGGTGGCTTCGCTTCGTCAGTAAATACCAACATTACAACAACCAAAGCAATTGTTGTTTGTGTAAAGTCTTGGTCCACATCAAAAATTATGGTAACAAAACATATTTAAATGCAGCACACATGCACAATTGCTAAGCACTCTTACATATACGAACGCAATGAGAACTTGTTGCTGTCACAAATATTTGACATCAATCAAGCCAAACAAAGCGATGCCACCTTATATATATTACATCATGGTGTACACCAAGTGCTCGTTGTATTTGTGTATGTGAGCGTTGTTTGCATTGGGCATGGGTGCAGAAATGTTTATGCCTTTTTTTATAAATTTTGAAGTGGACTATGACTTTACACAAACAATGATTGCTTTGGTTGTTGTATTATTCTATTTGTTGCCGTGGCGAGGCTACCTTCTGAAATATAATTCCACCATGCCAGAGAACGCTTAAGGGAAGTTAAAATCTACTTACGTGTGCGATGCCTTAAGCATGGCCCATTTTTTTAGTATTGCAGAGCGATTATTTGTGATCGTGTTCATAATGGTTCTATTGAACAAACAGTTCGGAAGATTATAAATGAGTTTTATCACATTAAGTTTTAATCAGTTTTAAACGGCACAAACTATAACGAAAACACTGAAAATACAATCTTAGGGTTTTATATATTCTAAGCAACTTTTTCCCCTCAAAGAGAATGATCTAAATTTTTCCTAAAACACTGCGCATTAATTAAATATCTAAGTTATACGAAGAGAATCGAATTTTTTTTTTAATTTACCGGTAGGAAATTTAAAAATTTAAGAAAATCGGGAAGTTATTGGGCTTAGCCAGCTTTGAAAAAATCGAGTTCTCATCAGAGCTACACGTGTTGACTAATCCTGACTAATTCTGAGAACCCGCCAATATATCTGTGTGTATGTGTGTGACCCGCTTATAACTATTGAACGGATAAACAGTTAACGGAATTAACTGCTATATTTCTAAAGAGCATTCCTGAACTTTTCTGTGCACTTGAACCAATTAGAACCGGTAAATTTCAAGACATTGCAAAAAACAGACATAAAGCATTTTCCGAAATGGGGTTTCTAAAATAAGTCTTCAAACACTTCATGATGGTTTCCATAGACTATTTAGCTCTTCAGGTTGACCACCGAAGATCGGGTCAAAATTAGTACAGTGAACAAAAAAATTATAGAAATAGTGTTTTTTAACGCTGAAGTTATATATCTAATCAGACCAAGTCCTCGATTATATTATAGTAATCGGATCTTGGTAATCTGATCTCGATTCTGATCTTATTCTCGGTTCTCTTATGGTAACCGAAAAATACGGGTTTTAAAATTAGATTTCCTGTGAGTTGGAAACGATTCAAACCGATAAATTTCAAAATATCTCAAGAGAATTTATCTTTAAAAACTTTTTTGTGGCTTTGCCGATCAGTTCCACACCAATTCTTAATATTCACGTCGATCTGCGCAAAGCAGGTCAAAATCGGTTAGTCGTGGGATATCGTAAGCAAATATATTCGAAATAATTGATTTATTTGGAAAATCTCAGAAATTTTATGTCTGATCAGTTAGTACTCTCGATTAGTTTATAGCAATCGAAAACTACATCAATCAGCGCTCATCATGAGGGAATCGATTGGTCTGAGAATTAAAACAAAAGCGTTTTAGTTCGAAAAGCTTAAAAGCGTAAAAGAGCACAAAAATGAGGTTACCGTAGTTGTCCTGTTCAAATTGGTGGGAAGTTACAGAGATGTTTTTTAGGGTCAACTTTTTTGCATATTTTTTACTGCTGGAGAGCTGAAAGTGAAAATACAAAATGGAGTTATATGGCATTTACCTTTTTAAATATGAGTTCCGGCAAATATCCGACGCGGCTGCAAGAGAAAATAGCTTATGAGATCAGTAGAATTTTCGACATCTTGTATGACATCAGTTGTGGATTTGGATATTCGCTCTAGAGGCATTAAATCGCACTAACGAGGAGACCATTGAACTGGCACATTTCTCGAAACAGAGTCGCTGGCAAATTTGTTTTCCAATAAATAAGTTTCAAGCGTTCTGGAAGATAAAATACGCTACTTCAATGGAATCTAATGTTGTTGGTGTTTAACTGATTAGCTTTTGCAAATCAAATTAAGGCAGCCTGGCTTGATTGCGCTCAGTATTGAACGTGAGGTCAGCTCCTTCCCCACTTTGCCAGAAATAAGTATCGGGATACCTTGATCTACAAAACTGCCTCGACTTCGGCGTTATTGCCTGAGAACTAACCACAACGCCTGAATGTTTTTGACGCCAGCGTTGGACTTGTTTATAAACGTCTTTGCCAAGAACCGTGTCTGAGTGGATATTCCCCTAACTTCGGGGCAAAACGTTGGAAAGAGATTTCATATGTGTTTGGTTATTTGCTTCTTCTTACATAGACGTGCGTTGAAAACCTGATACCAAAAATACTGTTCAAAGCGCTCGGCGGCAGCTTCGCAAATGAGCTATTATGCGCATTAACTAAAAGCCTTTTTAAGTCAGTTTAAAATGAACATTTTAATTATTTTCTTCCAAGCGTTTTTGTGCTGCTTCAGTAACTTAAGCTTTCGTTCTTTTATTATAACTCCAACGTACACCCACCCGCTTATCACTAACTTCTTATGTTTCCAGCAAATGCGTATTCATATCCTGCATGCTCGCGTTTAAATGTAATCTTGAAGTATGAATTTGCTTTAAATTTACACTTGATTTTTAAAAGTAGCAGCTCCATTTCCTCTCCTCTTCTCCTGTTATTTAAATTAGAAAAAAATGTGTGCAACTTTTCTCCGAAGAAAAACTTTTTCCCATCCTACTGAACTTCTACTTCTACACATTTCTTGCAAGTTAATAAAAGGATTGTATCGGGATTTTAAAATAAGTAAAATAAAGTCATAAAATAAGGACGATAAAAGCTGGAAACGATGTTGAAATACATTTTTTATGTAGAGAAAATTATTCATCTGTGAACGATGCTGCTTTTCATGGCAACTTCTTTAAAGTCTATTTATAGATTTTATTAATGATAGTTTTGTCAGTTGGTTAGCTTTTCATGTGTGTGTGTGTTGGCGTGTTATGCAGGTAGTAGCTGCAGGCCATTATCTTTTGCTACGCTCGGCACAATGAAAGGAAACGCGAAGTGAAAAAAAATTCATTTCATATCACACAAGTTGTGTAACAGTTCATTTAAAAAGTTGTTTTAATTAAATACTACGATTTAAAGAAATGCAATATTTGAAGTAAATTTGAATTAATTTTACCATAATAGCAGCTTAAAATATATGCAAAATGGTTGAACCTTTAGGCCATCTCTGTAACTCTCCGCTAATTTTAACCACAAACATATCGTAACCTGGTTTTTGTGTTACTCTATGCTTTTGATCAGGTTTATAATTTCGTAGTTTTCCAAAAAAGAAATCACTTGTTTCAAATTGTTTCGTTCACGTTATCTCAAGAACCGATTAGTCGTTTATTACCTGGTCTATGGTGATCTACTTGGTTTTAAAATTTTAAAAACCTGGTTGGCTGTTGGAATCGATGGGTCAAACCTGAGAAATTTTTCTAAAAATATATTTATATATAAAAATAATGCTTTTGGGTAAGTTTTTGAGATATCTTATTATCTACCCCTTGGAATCGGTTCGAACTACCAGGAAAAGTAGATTATTATAAAAGCATCGAGAACACTAATTGATTAGATATAAAATTTATGAGTTTTCAAAGAAATAATTTGTTTTCGACCACATTTCTTTGCGATAGCTCACGAGCAGATTAACCCATTTTGACCCGCTTTGCGCTGATCTACGTGATTTTTAAATTACCAGAGTTAATGGGCTTGTGGAATCAATCGGCAAATCCCCTAAAAAGCTATTCTTCTTTCTAAGTTATTTTGAGTTGTCTTAAAATTTGCCGGTTAGAATCGGTCCAACTTGGCAGCACATCTGAGTTCTGGAATTCTACTCAGAACGCTGCTAGTTTGGTCTAATACGGTTCAGCCGTTCAAAATTTATAAGCGGGTCACATAACTACACACACACACACATAAACATACATACAGACATAGTTACTAGTCTGTGTGTATTTACATCTCAAGACATGCAGATCTAATAGGAACTCAATATTTTTAAAGAGGGGTACACCCAATAACTTATTTAAAATATTTGAAAATTTCTAATTTTCCTAGTGAGAAGTTAAAAAAACTTTGGGTGCAATCAGCCGCATTGGGCGGCGAAGTAAAATAATAATTTAAACAAAATAATTTTTATTACTCTTCAAATAGAAAAACATGGAGCGCTGTGCTCCACAAGAACGTCGAATATATGTATCGATTTGTTACCCACAATCGGACGTTCTTGAGTCGCAGGTAATCACGAGCAACGACGTGCATTTTTGAAAATCCGAAAGTGATTCATGAAAGTCGTAACCTACACTCAACCGTGGTGTGCGATGTTCACTCTAGGGCCGCCATAGGCCCACAGTAAGTATTATGAAGGAAGCATTTAGTGGTCGCGTAATCTTCCATTTTGGCAATTTCGCATGGTCAGCACGATCGCCCATTTAACCATACCAGACCTCTTTCTTTGAGGACACTTGAAAACGAAAACTTGTGCAAGCACGCCCCAGACGATCGCGACCCTTAAGGATAATATTCGATAAGAATGCGTCGAGCAGAAAATGAAGGAAAATCCGATAACGCAGTCATAAAGAGCAGCTACACTGGCGGCATATACTTGGCCGATATGATGATTTACAATTAACAGAAAACGTTGTTTAAATCCAAATAAAGGTTGAAGTAACTCAAAATAATAGCCCTTATTCTGTAAGTATATGATGACGTCAACGTCAAGGCAATACCAAAAAAGAGACACGTACCCGTTGCATACAACAATTGACTCCCGTTTATAGTCTCAGACTATCTCTTAACGCCTAGAAAATAGCAAGAGATTGTTAAAAATAGATGATTGATAAAGAGAAGGTGTAAATAGTTGTCAAATTTTTTAATATTGTCTAGACGTTGACGTCTATAAATAGTTACAGAATAAGGAGAAATATTTTTGTTATATGAAACATGAATTGAATTCATGAAAAATATTCCAAAGCAAAAGGAAATGTCAACACCAGTTTTATATATTCAACCAACACAGCAGAGCAGAAGGGCTGTTTTCGAAAGTCGCTACACTCATCCGCCAGTACTCATTTTTACTTTTATCTCTTTCTAGTCAAACGTGATAACTTTTTTTTACCAATTTTATTATGAAAAAGCGTACGAGAATTATTCATTCAGTCTCTGTGTTGCCGTTTGATTATTTTTCTTCATGTCTAATTTTCTCAATTTTTTATTTATCTTTCTTCATTTAAAATTTTTTTATTTACTAAAATGTTATTCTAAAACAAAATTGAATGATTAGTTTTGTGCTACCAGTGAAAAAAATGTGATGTTCGTATTATTGCTTTTTTATGGTGTCAATAGAGAAATAAATTTTGCGGCCATTCAGAAATTGCATGTCACAGAAGGCAGCAAAGATTTGTTAACCAAAATCATATATTGTTGTAATAAACATACTATTGCAAATGCAACCATCCTTTAACGCCCTTCTCACCCTGTTTTCACCAACACAAACATGTATGAGTGTGTATGACACTTACCAAAAGAGTAGAGCATATAATAAAATATTTTTTATAGTTTTAAAATGAAGAGTTGAAATAGTAAAATAAATTGTTCTTTTACAGTCATAAAAGTAGGAAAAGTATAAAAGAGCAATCAAAAGAATTTAGCATTTTTATTCACACGCCCTCAAATAGAACATTTATTTTCGAAATTGAGGTGTTTTATAGTTTTTATAACGACCATGTCGCAACAACAACAACACTAAACACTTTTTACAACAGCTAAAAGTAGCATCTCAACTTAAACTTAATGTTGGTAATTTTCACGTACGAAATACACCTCCGATTGCACACTCACTGCAGCCCTCGTATCTTTTGTTTAGCTACTTTACAACACCCGGTTCCCAGCATATTTTTTTATTCTTTTCTTTAAATCTACATGTTGCTTTTGCGAAACCTCAACAAACAAAAAAGAGCTTCGTTTGCCCACAAGAGAAAAAAAGGAAAAAAGCAACAAGAAAACTAAAATCCCTTGAATTAAAAAAAATATGTTCTTTAAATCCCGGACTTTAGGCAAAACTTTTCATATATTTTTAAGAAGAAAAAATCCCTTTTTGGCAGTTTTACTTAAATACTTTTATCAATATAATCGATAAAAAGCAAAAAAGAAATACTTTGACATGAGGGTGATTACATTTTAAGTTATTCCTGATATCTGCTGGACACCTCTCCCTCTTTGCACTTGTCTTGTTGCTGCAAGAATTTCTCTGCGGTTTTGTTGAGGATTATTTTTTATTTATCTTATATGACATTTCCCGTATAATCTCAATGAATATGTCAAAAGACTAATCTATTTCGCATTGATGGAAGAATTTGTGAAAAAAATGTGGCCAGAAATGAACAGGGAATTCGATTCAATTTGTAATTCAAATATTGCCGGATTTAGTCTTAAAGGATTTAAAGTTAAATCAAATGGCAAAACTAGTTATTCCAGGCACACCTGGTATATAAAAAAATAAAATCTGTTGTTGGAAATCGCTGCCGAAAGCAAACACAAAAGTGTGTACTGGTGGCAACGTTTGTCATTTTCGAGAAATGACAACAGAAATATGGCTGCCCGTCTGTCTGTACGTTTAACGCGTTTTCCAAAGCCCCTACACAAAATACCCTGTAGATTTAACCAGTTTTGTTGGTTGAAGTTGTTCTAATCAACAAAAGAAGTAAAAACAACCAAAGTATAATTGTAAAATAAAAATTTAGTCTCCTTTTACACACATCAGGTTTGACTCGCCAAGTCTAGAGTTTTCGGAAGAAAGAGAAGAGAAAAGAAAGAGGAGAAGAGAACAGAAAGAGGTGCAAACCTGACCGCACCATTCAAGTTTAAGAAAATTTTACACTGCAGAAAAGAAAAAATCAATTTGATGCAAATGACCTGAAAAAAATGTTTGTGTGTTTAAATAAACGTGAATTCAGAAGAAAATTCGCGAAAACCTCATGTGTGTGGAAGGGGACTCACAAAAATATAGGAGCGCCACAATTTTTTTGATAGACCACAAATAAAACTGTTAACTATATCATCGACAATAGTTTCATTACAATTATATTGGTCAAGTACCATTATTTATGGTAGAAGTTCTTATACATGAATCTTTAGCTAAATTGCCGAGAAAGGAGGGTGCTTGTGTTCTACTCCATAGTGCGTAATGTCCTCGGCATTGAAGCCAATAACAATTAACTCAACCATACATTAATGCAGATCAGTTAATTTTTACAAAAAAAAAAAAAAAATAGCATTAATAGTTAATTTGCAATTAGAATTGATTAGATTAACCAACAGCTTTAATTATTGAAAATCATCAATCTTCAAGATGCGATTCCAGAGTTGAAGAACTTAAGCTTATTTTCGGTATTATAAAATAAACTATCTGAAACTAATTTTGCGTTTTTTGATGAATTTTATTTTTATTAGATTTTAGAAATCCGAAAACGCAGTTTCAGGGCTAGAAATATTAAAATAACAATAACATGTTGATCAACAATCCCGCTACCATTTTCATTGTCGAAGCATTAATATTGAATTTCTTCATATTCTGATTCGAATAGGAAGACGACAGTATCGATTTATGTAACACCAACATGATTTCATTATCGATTTCAAATCGGACTCTGACAGCGATCACGTTCCATAACAACAACCCTGACTATTTAATAAGAGTTGCAATTCATTTTTCTTTACTAATAGTTCATTTGTTAGTATATCTTAAAAATTATATTTTAACATTATCCCCAGAATATATATTTTCGCCTTAAAAACAAAAGCTATTTTGTGAGTTCTTCAATAAATAAACGTTAGCACTTGAATTTCGTTTTTCGATTAGAAAATAAAAGTTATTTCTTGGCATTAATTTTTTCGCATAAAAGGCAAGTCATTTTTTACTGTAAATCTGTGAAAAGGTTTATTTGATCGATGAAATAAGAGTTTTTTTCACGGAATATGTAGTCTAATCCGATCATACATCTTTTAGTATTAGTTTTTGCATTCCAAAAGGTCAACAAATAACTTTTATATCCTGAGGTAAAAATGAAAATTCATACATATCTTTTATATTCTGAATGTACTGATATGAGAGGGAGGCCACATTAACGGAGCAACTAACCAAATTTTGAGTTTGAAATTGTTATAACGCTTTTACTTTAAACTCTTCAAAGCCAACATCGTGAATAGAACCATAAATATGACGCTGATCTGCAGTGACAATGAATGCTGTCACATGATTATATTTATTGCATTTTTACTTAAGTTTAATATTTTTAATTAAAATTTATTTAAATTCAATATTTTATATATCAAGATCGAATAGAACTTCTTTCTGCCTGAATTTCAACTGATACTTCCGTAGTTACACTTGAAATTTTCCGAGCTATAACTGACTATTTTGATATATAATTGACGCTTTCTGAATTGCAATTGGCTATTCTGAGAAAAATCACAGCATTCGATATCGAGCGAAATTTCCATTCGAACTGTATTGAAATTTCGAGCGATATCTTGGCCTCTGAATTACAACTGGAAAAGTTGTGGTACACATCCACAATAGACTGTATGAATTATTTACTTAATAAATATTTTTCCACGCTTTTTATTTCCAGACTACATGCAGTCGTTATGTAAAAATCATTTTCTCCAACAACTCTATCGAAAAATTGATGGTGCTGTACTCTGGTCGCAAAACGAACGTAATCTTGACTGCATCATCACCTTTCAAACGCATTCAATATTACAAAGATTCATGTTACGTTTCGACATGTTGCAATTGGATTGCAATGATCATCTGTATGTATACGATGGTGCACATGCTGTGGCAACACCCAAGGTAAGTGCAATGGAAGGAACAACTAACATGCCGAATAAGCACACGCACACACATGCACATGCGGGCTACATTTAAAAAATAAGTTGTACACAATTCAACACATTCATTGAAATATTTTTGCCTTAGAAACACACACACATACACACACACACACTTGCTCATATAACCATAGAAAGTATATCAATTTTCAATATGTGCTGCACATCTACAAGGGAACATTTAAGAATTTTAAACAAAAACCATTTTCTTAACTTTATTTTTTTTACTTCTTTTTTTTGCTCCTCCTAAAATGTGTGCTTATAAAACTTTGTCTAAACTTGGCTAAAGCTGTAAAGAGTAGCATCAACATTTTATGTATTCATAAAAGGTATAAAGAAGTTTAAGTTGCAGTCATAAGAATTTCCATTACGATTTTGTGGTATTTTTCTTTTTATTACCATCATTTTTTTATGAAGCAACTTCGTGCGAGTACATGATTCACACATGCGTTTTTACACGTGACAAACACCAACTGGGTGCAATTTTATTCCACTGTTTTGAATAATACTTTCGAAAATATGTGTGTTTGCAATGAAATTACATTATAAAATTGTTGCAAAATAAACAAACGTGACTGGCTGATGCGCTACAGAAACCCTTCGATTTTTAAGTTCTTATGTGGAGTCTCTTCGCTAGAAAGTATTTTTATGAAAAGTTCATGCAGAATTTAAATATTTTTACTTAGTGAAGTCACACTTTCGTTACATCTGACTTGTAAGCTTTCCAACTCATGCACATTTCGACATGTTTGTCAAATGTGTTGTATTACAGAACGTTTATAATATTCGGAGACAAAACGTATCCGTTTATTGCTTTCCCAACAGTTTATGATTTTCTTAAGTAACAGCTGATCTGCCGTACTCAACACAGGGATCCCGTAAAATCCATGATGTAAAAAATATAAGGTGGCATTGCAACGCCAGATGACAGTTTTTGCTCATACATTGTTTGGCTTCATTGATGTCAAATTTTAGTGCACAAAAAGTTCTGATTGCGGTTGTATATGTGAGAGTGCTTAGCAATTGTGCATATGTGCTACATGTTAATGTGTTTTGTTGCCTTAATTTTTGACGTAGACCATGACCATGTTGCCATATTATTATTCTAGCATGAGTAGATCCCAACTTGCGGAAGAACTATTCCTACACTGCGATAATGATTTTAATGGCATGTTATTCTTAATCTTCTACTTACTAGCCGAACTTCTTATTTGGGCCAGCTTGAGTGTTGAAAGTTAATTAATCAGCTGTTTACGAAATAAACTATAACAGACAAAAATATATATTTTGCAAAGAATAAAAATCAGGAACCGTAACGGTTACAAGTGATATGAAAACAATTTCTTTATAACAGCTGTTGCGTGTATTTGAAAACAGTTATTTTTGAACGCCAAAATAAAAGAACGTATAAAACTCTTAATGAAAGAATTTTAGTTTGGCATTATAAAATAAAACTCTTATGGGACGTTTTATTTTAAATTCTTTGAGAAGTTTTATTTTTCTCATCAAAAAATAAAACTCATTTTATGTGAACTGAGATCCCACGCATTGTAATCTTTCCATTGCAATTGCGCAAGTCGTCAGTTAAATAAAAATAATTTCGAATTGTAAAAAAAGAAAGAACAGAAAAATAACGGAAATATGAAAAATGAATTTATTTTTTAAGAGAAAAACAAGTTTTATTTAAAATGAAATATAAAACACTTTATGACAGCAAATTATAATTATAATTTATATAATTATAATCTACAAATTAGTACAGATTTTGAGGAATTGTTGCTTTTTAAAACTTTTAAACTTTTATTTTCGTGCTGATTCTTTTTCCCAAAACGTTGCTAAAAAATTCAAAGTGATCGATTGAGGGGTTTAAGCTAGTTCCTATGCGCATTTCACTGGCGCTAATGCAGATCATCTGGGAACCTTTACCCAACACTTCTTAGACTAACTAAAGATATTATTTCAAACTTCAACTTTAATAAGTGAGAAGTCTAAGAAAATTGAAAGCCTTCACTTTTCCTTTTTTATTTTCGTCCGTTTGTATTATTATCTATTTTCTAACAATTTCATCTGAACTTTTATTTTATTATTATTATTATCTTTTTTTTTCTTTAAAAAATAACGGTTAAATGTGAAGTTGGGAGTATTTTTAAGATCACAATCATAATGCATCTGTTGGTATTGGTTTCCTTAATAAAGATCTTTGATTTTAAAACTTTTGGACAACTGCAATTTACGGGGTCTGATAAAAAAAAGATTCTTTTTAATAGGGTTGTATTTGAACCGAAAAATAAAATTCCCTAAAAGTTTAATTTTATCACGGCAAAATTTAACTCTTCTTAAAAGTTTCATTTGAACTTTTATTTTGTTTTTCAAGAATAAGGCCTTCAGAGCATAGATTCTGAAAGAGCAAATCAGTACGAATCTATTGCCATATGACAGTAGAGTCTTCCCACGGTTCTACCATGAAGAGGCTTTCCGATTTACGGTCCCTGCTAAAAACGAAACTGTCTTACCAAAAAATTGTTCATACGCTAGTATTCAGTTTGTAAAAACTGTAAAACATGTTGTGGCTCCTGAAGTTTTGGCGTCGCCATAAGAGCGAGATATTCATAATGACGACACTGATTTGGAATAAATAATTCATAAGCAATTAATTATAATTTGAAAAAAAAATACTTAATAAACAAGAAAAATTTAAGATTTACTATTTTTGAGCAGGATGAATATTTGCTTTCACTTTAATAACATCCCCACATTTTGCATATTTTTGTAGGTTTATCTGGATCGCCGCCGACTTCACTCAACAATTCCTGAGCGACTCTCATGTGATTTTTTTTTTTAAATTCAGCAATTTCGGAGAGTTTTTTTTTCTTCGATTACGGAACGAACGCTTCTTGATCGGCGCTTCTGAATAAGCTGCGTTACAAAAGCAAAATGACAAGTCGACTTCTTAAGGATATTATCGAACAGGAGTTCAACGATTGTGCGTAACGATTTGCTTCATTATTTCACAAACTTTATGGGTTAATTAGGTAGTTCATTTGTTGTGGATCGTAGTTTGTAAATGCTAATTAATTCCTTAAATAAATGGCCCTGCATTTGACAGATATTAAACAGCTGAAAGCCCTGCCCTGACACTGCATATAATAATTTAACAGCTGAAAGCCTTGCCAGACCACTAAATTTTATAAGCCGCTTATAAAATTTGAAAGCTTAAAATATTATGAAAGCTATTGTTTTTGTAAGATTTAGGACATCTTCACTGCACTGATTTCAACATAACCTAAAACACCTCATTATATTTTCTTGCAGCAATAACAACACCAAATGAGAAACGTCTTTTATTCGTTTTAGAGCTTAAAAATCCCTACAAAACAGCCAACCAGCCCAGTTGGTTATAACACCTCATAGAAAAACACTTCAAACTCAAATTTTTTGTCAACGAAAATGTACATCCAAATTTGTTGTACAAAAAAAAAAGTGTTTCAGCCATGTGTTACCAACTTGTTGACGAACCAAATTTTTTTGAAAAATCTAATATATAAAAGAGCAGCATTATATGGAAATTGAAACAAAGTTTAAAGAAAACTTAACACTGTTTAAAAAAACACAAACAAACAAACTTTGAAGTTTTGAACACCGTAAACGTTGAGGAAAAACTCTTGGAAAAGATGAGGCAGGCCAAAGTAAATGAGGTTTTATTATTATATTTTTTCTGTGTTCCTGCTGTTACTGCTGCCGCTGCTGGTGCTACTATTGCTATTGTTGCTGTTTTTGTTGATGATGTGCTTTGCTGGTGTTTCTTAACTTAATAAAAGTAACACATGCTACTTCATACATTTAGATGAGCAGCACACAAGAACGTGTGTAACTGCAGTGTTACACTCCAGCACATATTCATACTCGAAGCTGCGATTATATAAAAAAAGTAAGTCTGAATAACAAAGCAAGAATTCAGCTGAAACTAGCAGGATTGAAAAAATTGAAAAATATTTAATAAATAGCAAATCGAAAAACACTCTTCGGCAATTGCAGACGCCAAAGGCAGCTCTCCCTATATTTTTACACAGCACTGTGTTTTAGCCATGTGTGTTTGTGTATGTATATCTTTTTATATATAAATAAACAATTTATTTCTTCATACAAGGTTATTACTTTGTATGGCTTTTTGTTCGCCGCTTTGGCCCATTTACTGTACTCCATTGTTTGGCCAACAACTTTCATTGTATTTCCAGTCTCTGCTGCTGGTGATGGAACAGACTTGTGTTGTATTCACCAGTTTATTAATATTTTCTTTTCTTCACATTCTATGTGCATATTTTGCTCATAAGTTATATACTTTTTTCCTTCTTCTTCTTCATCTTCTTCTTCTTCCTCTTCTTTGTGTTGGTAGAGCAAAACTTGCTTTTTAATTCATTATTTTTCTTGTGGTATTGAATGCACACAAGTGAAATCTCACAATAAACTGTCCATTTATTTAACATGTTCAATTAAAACTGAAAAGCTTTAATAATTAAAAACGCTTATTCATATGAAAAATGTATTCTGTTATAATTTGCTGTCTTGTGTTGTCTGCTTTACTTCCCACCAGCTTTCGTGTGTTTTGGTACCCGTGAGTAATAAATATTTCATTCTAGCGAATGAATGTGTAGAGTAATTTTAACTTTTGGACGGCGGAACAGAATCGTACCAAACTGATAGCAAAGAGCGTTAGAGAACTTAGAGATCCCGTAATTTCGAACCGATATGAATTGGTAGATTTCAGGATATTAAAAAAAAGCTTTTAAGAAACAAATTTCAAAGTGATCTTATTTAATAAATTTAAAACGGCTTCATCGATCGATCCAACATACTGATCAGCCCTTGACATTTGAAAACTACGTCGCACACGATGAACCTGCTCATAATCAGTTACAGGCCCAACCGTCTTTCATGCTTTTTAGTTTGATGTGCTTCGAAGGTTTGTAAGAATACTTATTCTCTTTAATTCGCCGGTAAAGTTTTTCTGCAGGTACCCAAGAAGGGAGGGTGTTGTGTTCTGTTCTTTTTAGTACATGATGGCGGTAATTACTATCGATATATTGTTCAGCGATCAGCGACCATTGAAATAGACAGACAACAATTAATATAATTCTGCACTCATGCAGATCAGAATAATTCTCCACTTAATTCAAGACTCAATGCGGAGTCGGACTCGGGCTCTAAGGCATCGAAGTCATGTGTGCACCACTTCAGCCAACAGCACCCTTATTCACTTTTATATACCAAAAGTAAGTTTGAATGTCCCAGCTCTGGAACCATATCCCACATTTCCCTAAACTTTATGAGACCGTTTTTAATACCAGAACCAAGTTTAGTTTTCGAGCTCTGGAACCCTTGTTGATTTTCAATAGCAGTCATTTTGGCACCGTTTCCAATACATCAATTCAAACCCGAAGTTTTAGCTTTTCCGGGGGTCTTGGTTTCACTTACAGATAAACTGAACAGAAGAACATGGCTTTTTCGAATTCTCAACTATCAGGTGTTAAATGGGTGCTCAAATAAAGCAGTGGTAGCAACTTAAAAATGTGACACTCTAAAATAAATACGCTGTAGTTTATGGGATCGAATATTAATATTGTGGAAATTACACATAGAATGACTAACGCATATAATTCCCTCCTTTAGTGGAGGGTATGAAAATTATAAATATATTAACCAGGTGCAATCATTTAACTTTGTTTGCTGCGAGTTGCTTATATTAGCAGCAAATCCCTTGAATATTTTAATTAACATTTTTCACACTTTAAACAACATCTGCCGTGTTTGAAAACACAAATGCTGAAACAAAATTTTCGTAATTATGTTTCTTAAAATATTTTTATATTCAAATTATGCATTTTTTAAGCTTCAACTTGAAAGAAAATATGTTTTTGACTCTGATATTTAAACACCTGAAACACACACACACACACACACACACACAAAAGCCTGAAGAGCATTTTTGTTGCTTTAGTTCTCACACAACAAAAGGACAGAGTAAATTTTCTATAGAACTTATTTAATCAAGAGTATATCCATTACGAAAACTAAAAGCAACAACAACAACAAGCAGAAACAAAAAAATGGGTATTACAAAGGCATTATTAACATCAGCAAGGAGCCAGAACAATAAAAAATATGTTAAGCATATAAAATTTGTAAATAAATATATTTGCGCACACAAGCAGCCAACTAAAACAACTAGAATGAATAAATTTAAGCAAAGTAGCTTAACGATTTTATGCATATGATAGCATCCATGGACACACACGCACACAAGCACAACAAAGGCAAAAATTCCTTTTACCCACATAAGCCTGAAAACATATTGTATGCACTCGCACATACACCTGTTTTATGAATTTACAACAACGCACACGGCTTCATATTAATATTACAAAGGAAAGCATAAGTGCATACAACGAAATGTAGTGCATGTTTATTTATAAGTGAATATCAGGGACCGTAGCGGTTGCAAGTGATGGGACAAGCAAATCTCTTTATTTTATAATTTTGAAATCAAAACTTTCCTTTAGATGGAACTCTCAGGGCCAGGACTGAACTTGCCTTGTCGATGCTGTTGGCTGAAGTAGGGAACTGAAGACTGCGATGTGTTAGATCCCGATTTGGACTTCGCACTCAGTCATGAATTGACTGGCGAATTTGTGTGAACTACTTTAGTGCAGAATTTCTATAATTGTTGTCCGCTTATCTCAGTGACCAATAACGACAACGATTAACACCGTCATGTACTAAAAAGAGTAAAATGCAGCACCCTCCCCCCTTTCTCTATCCTCTAATCTGTCTTCATCTATTCTCTTAACTCTATCCACTCCTTTCCCAGTTCGAGCGCAATGCACTGGATATGAAAGGGTTCGTCCCCAACATCTGGTGCTACTCATAAAATATTTCAGTAAATATAAGAAGTAACTTACATTATAACGATTTAGGTTATTACAACTATAAAAAAATAAAAAGGAATCAGCCCGATATTAAAATTAAAGAGTTTAAACGTGCGAGTAACGCACGTTTGCGTATACTCAATATTAGAGCTGCTAATAATTATTGATATGAGAAATATTCCTCATACGCCATCACTTTTTAGGTTCGAAGAAGTACAATAACTGGTGGGTGTTTTCATAGAGTGACACAAGTTTATATCATAAAAGGAAATACATTTTTAATAACAATGACACCAAGGCCTTTATTTGAAACAAAATTTTATAAAATTAATATTTAAATAGGATTTCTGCCATGTGGCAACACAAATTTCAATAACTTCTATGGCAGCATTAGCGGCCATATTTCGTCTTGAATGCTGATTTCCAGGTGTTTCCTTGTGGTTTATCGATGCAGACAAGAGACTTAACACGACGCCAAAGAAAATAATACGATAGTGTTAAATCACACGATCATGGTGGCCTATTAATTGAGCCATTAAGTGAGTAAATCAATTGTACCTCCTGCTATGTGGCACGTGGCTCCGTTTTGTTGGAACCACATATCGGCAAGATTAATGCCACGTAATTGTGGTACGAGAAAATTTCGAATCATGTTCCTATACCATTCCCCATTGACAATAGCATTCTGACCATCGTCGTTTTTGAAGCCATACGGGTCAATGACTCCACCATTCCAGAAAGCACATCAAACAGTACTTTTTTGTGGACTCTCCCCTCTCCAAATGCAACAAATCTGCTTATTTAGTTACCCATTCAACCAGAAATGGGCGTCATGGTAAAAAAAAATTTTGAATGGATGAGTTTGGCGAATAGAAAAATTATTTTGATTAAAAATTTTAACAATTTGCACGCATTTCTCTTTAATAATGAAATTTCAAAACAAACTAAGCAAAAAGCAACTATCAAATAAGACACCTAAAAGTTGTGACACTATAAAATAGCACGCGTTACAACTGCATTCATAACGCAGGCGCCAAGAACTTCTGGGGAGCATGAAGTGATATTCGCGATATGTTGGGTAAAGGTTCCCTGATGATCTTCTTTAGCCCCAGTGAAATGCGTTTAGAAACTAGCAAAACTGCTCAATTGACCGCTTGAAATTTTTTATTCAAGTTTTTGGGGAAAATGAATGAGCACGATGTGAAAATTATAATTACAAACAATCTCGTGTTCTGTTCTAAGTGGCAGAAACACACGAGACAACAACCACTACTTTTAGGCTCCTCTCCAGTGCTACACAATTCTAAAGAAGAACAATATTTGCTTTTGCTCCTAAAACTATGCCGAGAATATGTGTACACATGCCTCTCACATTGGCATAGACCTCTCGTTAAAAATAATAGTACGTTCAACCACCCTGCAACTTATCACGCAGATCGGGTTAAAGTAAATTTGTTATAATGAAATCGGTTTGTCCGTTCTTAAATTCTATTTTAACTTACATGAAGTTGTAATAATGACCCTTAAAAATATAGTGTTTTGTTTTGCCACCATAAGATTAAACTCTTCTTAAAAATTCTAATTTTAAGCTGATTTGAGGGATTTTATTTTTCTCATCCGATAATACAACACACTTCACATAAATTTGAAACTTAAAGCGATGTAATTTAAACTATTTTAAAGCGTCTAATCAAATGAATTGCAATTGCATAAAGTGTAATTAAAATAAAAATAGTATTTAATTATTGAAAATTTCCGCTGGTGGAGAAAGTAAAAATTATCTAACTTATGCTCGACGAAAACAAAATGAATACTATTTTAGACGGAAAAATAAAGCCCTTCAAAAATAATTATAATCCTGTTTTCACACTGAAATAGTTTTAATAAATTCTGTGCCTCGTTTCTGTAGCTGACGTTAGAAGTTCTCACATCGAAAAACTAAATAATTATGGTTGTCATGCTTTTTATTGTACGGTTATCAATAATATATTTATTATTATAAAAAACTAACAAAATTTTAAATGCATTAAGAAATAAATTCTGGCTCATCCTGTCTTTCACAGAGTGACGACAATTTTTTCGATTCGAGAAGTTCTCACTTTAGTTACAGAAACGAGGCACAGGACTTTAACGTAAAAAGAGATTTCGGTATAACCAATTTTTAATCGGTCTTAAGTAGGTTTTACGAAATGAAACCTTGTTTTTGGCTGTGCTAAGTTGAGTGCTGCCAAATTCCACGGTTTAAACATCTGATAATGTGTGAAGAGTGCACATTAAAATCCACCACAGCTGAAGATTTTTTAAAAGATTTTGCATGATTTTATATGAAATAAAGTGTTATGGAAGCATTTATTCGAGCTGTATAAGTATTTCCGTAGTTTTGAAATATTTATTTGGAAAATATAAAATATTTTTTATTCTAAAACATAATTTAATTTTTTTAATCTTTTTATAAAAACAAAGAGAGCTGCAATACAGTTTGTCCAATAAGTACTGAAAAATTTGAAGGGGAATACTACAACAAAAAACCGACTTATCCGCGAGATTTTCGAAAGCCCAAGAGTGTTTCCTCTTTGGATACGAACCCTATTTATAACTTCAAATCAACAGCGCCGTGATATACGAGCAGTTTGTGCAATTAAATTAGCGGTAGTAGCGCATTCTAATGTCTAAGAAAATGGTTAAAGAACATTTATTTCTGCCTAAACTTTACCAGACACTGATTCAAAAATCTCCTTTTGAAAACTCTTTATCATAAGAACATCTCAATATGCCTGCTAACAAACCGTAGAGTGCCGATTACAAAAATATGTAAAGCAGTCTTTCCAACAAATACTTTTCTTTCTAAAACAAAAAAAAAAAAAAAAAAAAAACTAACGAACAAAACCCCGAGTACTGGAAAAATACTTAAAGAAACATAAAGAACATAAAAGAAATTGTGTACTAGAATTCGAGTAACAAAAATTATATTAAGGAATTTACAAGCATGGCAACATACTTTAGCTAATGCCTGCAGCAGGGAAGATGAAGCATTCAAAAAATAACTAAATAAAATTGAAAAAAAATTTAAATAACCCAAACAGCAACAGGTAAATACTTGCATCTGTTTAGTTGTAAGTAATTGCACGCAGTTGTTTTTATGTTAAAACCCAAATTAAATTAGTAAAAAGGCCATGACACTGTGGACGAGGTAAAACTTTGCAAGACGTCTATTCGCAGGTTACGGACAACACACTTGTCTCGAATATTTTATTGCCGTTTTAGCTATTTAACATATTTAATTTGTTTGTCAGAAACACTAACCTGAGGAAAGTGTCTTCAAGGAGTTTCTTCTCTTTCAAAAATGGGTCGAGTACCCAAAATGGAATTGAGTACCCAAAAACACTTGGCCTCCACTGGTTGCATTCGGAGTCAGAAATATTAAAAAAATACAACATTTTAAAAGACGGTCGCATATGTGTGAATGAAGACGCTTGTCCTGCACGCCCCAACCAAATTAAAAATCGGAAAAAAATGCTGAAAATAAATAACTATGGCACAAGTCAATTATGTCTGAGGAGGAATACCTTAAAGAGGACACAACAGAAATTGATGAATAAGAAAATTGTTTAAGAAAAATTAACATTCAGCTTCTTTTGAACACACATCGTATGTGCAATAAAAAACGAAAAACTCTTTCGGCCTTAGCTTCCTTATTATATTTCATTTGATTAATTGGAAACAGTCTTAAATATCCTGCTATTAAAAATCAACAAAATCCAAAATATGCTCCCTGAGCTGGAGATTACAAACTTATGGTTGGTGTATCTATAAAACGAGTGTTATTTAACTATCAGATATTTCAAAAAGAATTAAATTCGTATTAAGACGATTTCAGGGTTGGACACTTGAGTTAATGTTTTATTTTTATTTTGTGGTACATAAGAAAACCAGTTTTAAATAAAACGTTAAATTGCAATAAGCAAATAACATTTTTTTATATTTATTTTATATATTTATTTTTATGTACGAAAACTTAAATTTCAAAGTAATTTGGGAAGTTATTGGTTTCACCCCGCGTAAGACAGATTTAGTTCTCATCAGATGTCGCAAAATTTTAGTTCTTAGGAAGCATTCCTAACTAGTTTTGAGAACCTGACACTATGGCTGCATATACGTATGTGTGTGTGTGTTTTGCAAATATATAACCCGCTTTTTGAACGGTTGAATCGAATCAGGCGTTCTTAAAATTGCTCTTTCAACTCAGATTTCCTGTGAATTTCAACCGATTCAAACCGCTAGATTTCAAAGTATCCCAAGAAACTTCTTCGAAGTGGGTCTTTTAGAATAACTTTTGAAAGGCTTCATCGATGAATTCCAGAAAACCATCTGTTGACATTTAAGAACAATTTCCATCACTGCAAGACGTGTCAAAATCGTTTAATCCACTCGTGATATATCGCAAACGAAACAAATCGAAAAATGATTTCTTTGAAGAACTCCCAAATTATATATCCGATCAGTCGGTGTTCAATTCTGTTAAGGTAATCGAAAATTGCATCAATCACAAAAATAACAGTCTTTTAGTTCGAAGAACTCAAAAGCACAGAATAGCGCAAAGACCAGGATACGATAGTTTAGCGGTTGAAACTAGTGGCAAGTTACAGGGAGAACATTTAGTAACAACAAACTTATTTTGAATAGTCAAACATATCCTACATATTAAAAAGAAAGATGTTATAAAATATTAGAAAGGCCAAAAATATAGAAAATTTTAGTTTTATTTCATTGATATAAAAAAGTAGCCAAATGAAATTATGTTCTTTCTTTGATTACTAAAAATATTTTATTAAAAGATTTAAAATCAGAAAGACTAACGAGATGAGCCCCGACCCCGGGCTGAAAACTAAAACTCCTTTATTTAGTTCATAAAATGAAAGAAATTTTTTAATAAAAGAAATTTTTAATTTTCCTTTCGTGTTGATTGTTTTTTCCCAAAATTTTATTAAAATTGAAAGTGATCAATTGGGGGTTTTTAGTTAGTTCCTATGCGCATTTCACTGGGGCTAATGCAGATCATCAGGGAACCTTTACCCAACTTTTCTTAGAATAACTAAAGATATTTATTTCAAACTTTCATTTTAATAAGTAAGAGGTCTAAATTAAGAACTTCTTTTTTATTTTATAGCGTTTTAATTTAATTTCATTCCTCAATTAATCACTATGAATTTAAATTAAATTGCAATTTAAAATTTCTTCACTGCAAAATATTTTGATGATTTGTAATTTTATACTAATTTCAAACCGAAAGTTGAAACTTGGTTAAAGCCAAGCTTTTACACTGCATTTTAAATCTGTCATAAAAATTGGTGTATTTGTGTAGTATTCTTCTCTACACTTTATAATACTTATTGCACAAACTGTACTGCTGCAGTTATTGTTTGTATAAAAAAATCAAATTATTTACATCCCGCTTTGAAATAGTCATTATTTTACATTTTGCAACTTAATATTTTAAAACAAAGCCACATTCCTTTATATAAAATCGTGCTAATTTTTAAAGAAAAACATGCAGATGTCGTGGACTTTTCTGTGCATTCTTATAACATTATTTGCTGATTTCAATATATAACTTGGCAGCACTCAACTAAGCTTAGACAAAAACAAAACAAAATATGGTTACATTTCATAGCACGTATTTAGAATTAAAATAACTAATTTAAAAGTGGTTTAAAGTAGGCTTTAACAAAATCATTTTTTATAGTAAGACCAGGTTTTAACAGTTGGTTTTAATGCTAAGAACAGAATTTATTAAAACCACTGCTATTATTTAAAAAGATATATCTGAAAGAAATAATGCATCAATAATTACTTCCGTCAGCATGAGTCAACCCACGTTCCCCATATTAATTTAATAATCTGATATAAAAGAAGACTTCCTCTAACAAATACTGTGCCCTGGCCTAGAAATTCGCATACAAGAAGCTAAAGAAATAACAAAAATTAAATTTTCATAATCTCAAATATACAACCAACATTCTCAGCCTAAATAAACAAACAAAATACTTGAAAATAAGTATTTTTTATTCTTTATTTCTTTCTCTATTATCACACACACACACACACACACACACAAATGTTATTAAGGCCATTATTAATATTGGCAGCGATGCAAGAAGAAAATTAAAGAAAATAGAAAAAAGTGCACGAATAAATCGGAAAAAATATTAATAATTCCTTTTTGTATCTGTTTTTTATTGTTAGAAAAGTGTGTGAGAGAGCGATTGAAACTGCATGTGAATGCTCTCAATTTCAAATGGAACTTAAATAATCCACTGCGACGTATGAGTGATATCATGAGCGAATGCAGCGAAGCCTCCACAATTACATCACTCATACGCCAGTGTGTTTGCACATGGATTTAAGTCAAGTTAAATGGCAATTTTGCTTCATACGGTTGATTATGAGTTGCAAGCAAATTAATATTTTGCGTTTGCTGAAGAAAACTGTTGCTGGAGACGCGCAACGTTAAGTACCCTTTACCTCCAACGACTTTATCATTCTGACGGCTGGCTAGTGTTGGACTGGAACTGAGTTTCTCACAATTTCTTGCCGTTTACCAAAAATCTGAGATTGAAAATTGTTCTGCTATTTAACGCACTGAGCTTTTTATAACTTTTACAAGCAAGTGAAAGGGTAAGGTACATATGGGTTTGTCATGCCGTGTTTAATTTCCTCAGTATTAACATGTGACCCCAATCCTTCTGAATATGGAAGTCGAATAAGCGATGAGGATATTTAACTTCCCGCTAATTTTAACCGCAAAACTATCGTAACCTAGTGTTTGTGTCTTTATATACTTTTGAACTCTTCGAACTAAAACGCTACTATTTTAATATACAAATCAACCGATGCGCACGTGATAAGCAGGGATTGATATAGTTAACGATTAATATACAAGAATTGAGAGCAGATATATAATTCATCAGATAGCTCGATTTTTTTCAAAACGGGGAGAAAACAAAAGCTTCCCATTTTTTTTCATATAAAATTTTTCTAGCGGGAGGAAAAAATGTACCTCAATAAGTTAAGAAACATTCAAGAGCTAAAATATGATATGAATTATCGACAGAGAATATCAATTATATGTCAGAGTCACTGGAAATATTGGGCATTGTCTACAAGTGTATCATCAAAGCCGTGGCTAGCATTTGGCCGATATTTTGTTCCACATAAAATTTTCATATATTCTTCTATCAGAATAAAACTTTTTAATATGCTTTTTTGAAAAGCGCACACCTTAAATTGGTGTACTGGCATTATAGAATGTTATTAAAAATGAATAATAAAACAACCAAAATATGCTTCCATGTAAAACTGGTTTTCGCTAATTAAATCTTTTACAGATTTCCGAAATAATTAATCGGTATAAAAAATCAAACAAAATAAAAACCACGGTTCCAGGGTTGGACAATTGATATATATATTTTTTTTTTCTTTTTGTTTTTTACATAAACACATAAAAGGAACAGACACACATTTGAAGCAATCCAAAGAGTTTCAAACTTCGTACTTGCACTGATGTATTTGGATATCAGCGATATTCCAAATTCAACTCGTGCTTTTTTCTATTTCATTTTGTATGTCTTGGAATGTACAGGTTCCAATCGGTTCAAATTTACATTAAATCTGTTGGTTCAACCATTCAAAAGTTATAAGTAGAAGACACACTCAGGCACACACACACCCACACTTATATACTTACAGACAGACATGGGGACGCAATCCCCAAATTAAACGGGATCGCTTCCTAGTGAGTCAAAACGTCGATATCACATGAGAACTCAGTTTTCGCAAAACGGGATAAAACAGGTAAATTCCCGATTTGTTTTAAATTTCAGTTTTCCTACCGGGAACTTAAAAAGCACGGATATGGGGAACGTTACCTAAATTGAGCAACAATTAAGTGTATTATTTCAATTGCTGAAATTAAATTAAATTTTTTAGATCGTTACAGCTTTGAGTTGGCATCAGTGCTTTATTTAAGAACCCTTTTAACAGATGATCGTTGCTTTTGGTGTAGTGTGCTTTGAAATTTCATTATAAATCGATTTACACCAGAGCAACGCGTGAAAATTGTTAAAATTTTTAATCAAAATAATTGTTCTATTTATCGAATTCATCCATTCAATATTTTATTTTCCGAATAAGCCCATTTCTGGTTGAATGGGTACGTAAATAAGCAGAGTTGTCGCATCAAACCAGTATGTTTTCAAAAACGATGGTGGTCAGAATGTTACTGTCAATGGTAAACGGTATAGGAACATCATTTAAAATTGTTCTCAAATCGTATCTCAAATACGTGGTATTAGTCCTGCTGACATGTGGTTGCAACAGAACGGAGCCACATGTCATTCAGCAGGCGATACAATTTATTAACTCAAAGAAACTTTTGATGACAAAATTTCACGTAACGTACCGGTGAATTGGCCACCAAAATCTTGTGTTATAACTCCATGCTATTATTATGTTCTTTGGGGTTGTGTTAAGTCACTTGTCTACGTCGATAACCCACATACAATTGAAATTGTCGAGAAATACGGCCGCAAATGCTGCGAATTGGTGTTGCAGCGGCCACATCGCTGAAGTCATTTTTAAACAATAATCTCATAAAATTTCCTTTCAAATAAAGCCTGTTTCATTAATATTCAAAATATATTTTCTTGTTTCATTATGATCTTAAATTGTGTTACTCTAAAAAAAACACCCATTATATTCACACAAATTATATTCCAGAGTCAATTGTCAAGGGAAGAAAATTATTTACTGCATTTACTTGAGCAAAGCGCCATCGCTTATCGCAGATTCCAACTCCAGTCGCCTCTTTGAATATCTGAAATATAATTTTCTTTTCCAAAAACGCCACATAAAAACCCAAAAACCAGGGCTTAGATAAGTGAGTTATGGGTGGTGGCGGTTACTCTGCTTTTTAAACCGTTATCACACTTTGTCCCCTAACATTGTTGTTGTTGTTTATTATTTGTGTGTCTCGGAGAAGCAGCCACTGCATGCATTTCTTTAGTAAATCACATACACCCACAAACACAGTCGCAGTCGCAAAAGGTGTGCGTGCAGAAGATTGCATGCATGCGGTTGTTGGTAGGGATTTGAGGTTAGTTTGGTTCCAGCTATTGTTGTTTTTGTTTTTGTTTTGTTTGTGTGTATTAGTTTTTGATATCAGTTTTGCTTTTGTTGTTCTACATGGAAACCACACTTTAACAAGGCTCTTCTTTAACTTTTGAACTCTTTTATTTTGTTTTTCTTCTTGTTGTCTAATTTTAAGGTCTGTGGCTTTTCGTTCAAGTTTATATTGGTAACGTTGAGTTTATATGTTGCAACATGCAGACATGCACACACACAAATCTAAATATAATAACACTGTGTTGTTTATTTATAATGAATTTTCTTTCTATTGTGTGGGCTTCAAGGCACTGAACGACAGAAAAACTGGAAAATTATTGAATGCATGAAATAATAAGAAGTTAAAAAATTTTCTGGGTAGTCTGTTCGTATTATTAAGACCTAATAACTCATATATACACCTCAACATATCGTCAGCTGAAATGCAATATTTTATGTTTTAATTTTGAATATTTTAACGAATTAGAGGGAGAAGTAAAAGACGTTACAAAGTGGAAAGTGTTGAAAAAAAATTTAAGTTTAAATTGATTTAATTCTGGACTTGAGAGTTTTATTTGAATATTCCAAGAAGTTTCAGCTAAAATAATTTTTTTTCAACTTTTGGAGATGAATTTTGGGTTCCAAAAGTATTTTTATTGCAGAGAGACACAATAAATATTCCAAAGCACAAGGGAAAATCAATATCAGTTGAAATTGCACAGCAGATTATAACAGCTGTTTTCGAAAGCTGCTACAATTTCATCATCAGTACTCACGTTTATTTTTATTAATATATATTTTTTGTTGAATGTGTAACAGTTTCTATTTGTACCAATTTCATTATGAAAAAGAATTCTATCAATTGTAGCACTCTTTTGTTAACTCCCGCTGTAGCCGATACATGGGAGCTTAATTCCATTTTTGGTCAGATGTAATTGGTATAAATATTGCGGAGATCAGAGGGCTTGTAGTATATTTTACGCCGCCTTAAAAAGCCGAGGGCACTTGAACATCCGTCGAATATCACAACAGTTTTCAACTATTTGTTTATCATTTAGTTTCCAATAAGATTTATTAACATTTCGAAACAAGTAAGAAAGAAATATATTATATATTATATCTGGAATAATGGGGGAGGAGTATTTACGATTGGAAGCATCATAAAAATCTCCCACCCGGAACTTCTTGGACTTCTAAGTTGTTACTTCTATTTTTCAGAAATATTTGCAGCCATCATTACGACCAGAGTTACTTCCCATTTCAATTGAATTTAAATTTAAAAAAATAAAATATATCAGAGGATTTGAGTAAGCCCGAACAAGCGCTGTATTCGGCTGTGTCGAATCTTATATACTCTATACCGACATACTACTGGAATATAGACTTGCATTCATTTATTTTTAGCTGCATTCCAAATAACTTAATAAAACGAATTTGTTTTCAGCAGTAAAAATTTTTCTAAGAAAAATATATATTTAATTTTAAAAATAAGTTTAAATATTCAATAATGGAATCAACTATTTGGTATTTTTCTTTCTAGCCCAGTGAAAAAAATTGGGAATCACTGTTGGGAAACTACTTCTGCTTCACTTCCAAAGTATCAAAAAGATCGGGAAAGCTCATCGGAGACCAAATCCATTGACTCTTTTGATCATCGTCGAAATGTGGGGTGCATTTTCCTTCTTTTATCGTTACTAATGAAATCAGGAAAATTGCCCCGAAACCCATTCCATTGAATCGCACTACGCATTAGAGAGATCATTCGTTTTTTAGTTTGTAGAACAAACTGCCTGCAGAAGTCTTTCTAGTCTTTCTTAATTACAGAAGGTTTAAATCCAATGTCCACAGACTCCACTCCCTTTTCGCCCCTCCCAAGACTTATGTTCCCAGCTCCAGCTGAATGCATTATATATTTGGGGTCGTGCCCTGAGTGCTGGTTCTGTTCATTTAAAAAAGTGTGTATTTTCGACTTATTAGGAAGCGATTATTAACAATATCCAGATAATTGGTTAGGAAGTTAGTTTACTTACAAGCAGTTGGAAGTTATTTGTGAAAAATAACGTTTTTATTTATAAGAATATAACTAAATTAAAATATGTTCATGAAAAATTTATATAAAACAAAAACTACTAGACTAAACTAAAATTGGCGGAAAATATTTAGGGGAAAAAAGCGTAACGCATAAATATCAACGATAAAGATTTAAATTCAGACAATTGTTTACTGCGTTAAACAGTTCCCAATAGCATTAGATTCTAGGCCACTGACTGTTGGTTATTTATGAAACAGTTTGACTTAAGAAACTTTGCCACGGTGCCACGGGTGCCAGCGCCTTTGCAATTGATTTAAAATATAAAATTTACGTTGGGAAATGACAAGGAAATGTCTTCTAAGTCCCCAAGCCTTGAGAGAATGCACCGTGAATGACTTTTTCTAATCAATTTAAAAAATTATTAGAAACAACATACAAAAATCAGATTTAATTAACATCAGAAACATGACTTCGGATTCACTGAAAAGGTGACAAAAAAAGGCAACTTCTAGCGATGACAACCCGTTGAAAAAGCATTAGAAAAGATCTACAAGCGCACTACTTCTGGATCAAAAGTTTATGATCTTAATAACTTCTTTGGAAGGTATTTTTTTACTGGGAATAAATAAAACATGTTTGACATCAACTAATTGTACTTAATTTGACAATCGCAATTGCCAAGTCCCAATTATTTTTAATAAACCCTTTTCCTTCGATACCCTCGTAACTAAATTACAAACCTGCAACAATAAAATGTACTCGCGTATTGAATTATTGTTCGGCTTAATCTTTAGGCAGCGTAACTAAAGATTCATAAAAGTACGCATTTCTTTTGCTCCTCATCACTGTTTCTCACCATCCTTTTGGCCAAGAGCTGTGCGTAGTTTTTACATAAATTTCTCATATTTTATATGAATATTTGCAGGCTTTCATTTTCCCTAATGCTGGTGCTGTAGATGGTTTTTATGTTTAAAGGAAAAACTTGAAAATTTTAAATGCTTCTTTGTTGTCAAAAACATGCCAACAACAAAGAAAGCATCTTACAACAACATCTAAAATGTTTGCAAAATGTTATTTATATAAATTTTTTTTTCCTTTTTTGTTACAAAAACTCTGTTGTACTTTATTTTATATTATTTTTATAATATCTTTTTAAATTTGCAAACAAAAATAAAAAAGAAGAAATAACAACAAAATAACTGAGAGAAAATAAAGGATTTTTATATGGTATTTTTGTTCTTCATTTAAAATATTTTTTTTTGATATTTTCTTGTACCTCAAAACCACAACCGATGGGGAATACAAGTTTAGTCGTTGTAAATGTGTGAAAGATTTATTTTTATCAAACATATTTTAAATATGCAGTAACAGCAAAGTGTTTTCCATTTGACATTTTTCAGATTTGTAAAGTTCAATTAGCAGGAGAGCTAAAATATCGGCTCTGCTTGCGTCTTGTGTTATAAACCTCGGCGCTAAACTAAAAATAGCTTCCAACTTGCTGAAGTTCGGTTAAAAGGAAATAAATTGTTGTCAATCAGCGAAGGACAAATTTAAAATTGGAATGTGGCACAGCAGGCACTTCCCGCAGCCAATCGGTTACACATCTTTGAAATCTCAATAGATTTCAGTGCTTTTCATAGTGTCACTTTAAGCTGTCACAGAGCCCCAACACTTGCCACTTTCTACGGGATAAATTTATTTTGTACAAAAAATAAAGCAGATAAATTATAATTCTCATGTCCATCTTACGAGCGCTGTTAAATAGCCCCGTAGCTATTTTATATTAATATTTCTTGAAGCAAACAATTTTTTATTTTTCAAAATAAGTCCAGCATTTTTCCAATTGTCTTATTGCTTCCAAATAATAGGTCAAAAAGCTTAAAATAGATGTTTGTTACGACTCAAATCTTTCAGATTTGGAAAATAGTTGCAGGCAGCTCAATCTATCGCAACCCAAATTCGAGGACTTTTGCCATACGGACTGCTCACGTTTGCATTCTTGAATTGTCTTAAAAGGACAGCAATTGTTTTCGGAACATGTGATCGAAAACATTTTTGCTTGAAATCAATAGCAAATCTGTCTAAAAGCTCTAAATAATATTGGCCAGAGGTCGTGATACAATTTAAGTGAATGAAACCGCGTGCATCGTAAAAAACCGGGGGCAAATTGGCTTCGGGAAATCTCAAAACACTTAAAAATTAAACTTCTTAAAGTAGTTTTTTTGGGAACAACTTTTAGGCGGACTTATTAATAGATTTCGTAATCAGTTCTTGATATTAAATAATTACGACGATCACCGCGAACCGGCTTAAAAATGGCTGGTCCGTTTGTGAGATATCATGAACGAAAAAATTCGATGATCCTAAAAATACAATGATTGACAGACCCACGTTGGCCTTGTTTACTGCACGGTCAACCGGAAAACCCGTGTTTTTTATTGTTCCCTGGTCTGTGCCGTACTTCTATAAGTCCATGTTTCATCGGTGATGAAACAATGACGCAAAAACTTGTTCGGGCTTGAGTTGAATACCGATTTGAAGTGGTTACACAGTTGCGCGAATGATCGAGTGCTAACAATTTCAGCACGCATTCCGCTGATAAAGTTTTCATATTCAATTTAGGAATGAGCGAATGAAAATATTTATCGCTTTCTATCGATATCGATTTTCAAAGATATATGGATCAGTATCCCCTGATAGACTTGCCAAAACACAAATAATCTGTCCAATCATTTTTTATATATAAGAAATCATACCAGAAGTCAGCAATAAAAAATATTATAGAGGGTGCACTCGTCTACAAGTATTCTGTTATTCATTTGTAAATACTTCATAAGTTTTAATCGTTTTTCTTATAACGTTTTTGTTTTTTATGGATAAAGAGATTAATATGAATTAATAAGGACGTTTGTCATATTCTACAAGCCGCAGTGGCAGTTGTAGGGGAATTGGAGTTTTCGGTACTTCTAGTGTTAAAAGGCAAACCGGGTCGAAATCGGTCAATCCGTTCTCGAGATATTGTGAACGAAAATATATAAAATAAGTGATTTTTCGAAAAGCTGTGAAAGTATACATTTGATCGGTTAATATTCTAGATTGTTTTGTGGTAATTGAAAAACATCGTTGTTGAACAGATTCCCCGTAAATTCGAAACGGTAAATTTCAAGAAAAAAATAATTTTTTAGTGTTTTTTATAATAACTTTTCAACTGCTTCACTGGCCGAGTTTACAAACTCTTGACATTTGAAAACCTTGTCGATCACTACAAACCGGGTAGAAATCGGTTAATCGGTTCATGAGATGCCGTAAACGAAAAATTCGAAAAAAGTTATATATTTTGAAAAACTCCAAAACTATATATTTCTGATCAGTTCGAGTTTTCGATTCCTTTATAGTTATCGAAAACTACATTCGTCGATGCTTATCACGTGGAAATTGGCAAAGAGTAGCACAAAAAACAGGTTACGATAGTTTTTTTGTTGAAATTAGCGGAAGTTACAGGGATGGTTTTTGAATCAATCGTTTTCCATACAATTGTTTTATAATTTCTTTCTTTTAAATATTATCTGTGCGAAATAACGCCTTTTTTCGACATCGATAAACAGCTCGTAAATCTGTTCGTTGAAATTTGGTCAAAATCGAGTCTAAAGAAGAAGACGGTTACAAGCACACAAGCCTACAGTGGAAGCTGATAAGTCCTGCATAAAATTTTTGTTCTGGAAAACGCCGAAATTTTACATGAATTTCTTATAACTTTTTTTCTATTAAAAATAATCGTTTTTCTCAGTATTATAGTGGGATCTTCGCTAATAGTGCAAACTGAAATGTTTAACTGCAATAAATCTTATTTATAGAAATAAACGTACATGTTTTGGAGTATCCTGTGAAATTGGTTGTAGTCGACGATTAACCAGTTTTGAAAATGCTGGATTGTTTGAAATATTGAAGAAAGAAGATGCTGAAAAAAGAAATAAAAAAAAATTATTTATTGTTGTTTAAGATAAAATATTTAAAAAGAAAATATGAAGGAAATTTTAAAAATTTTGTGGAAATGGGAGGCACTTTTTGCATTAAATTGGAGTCGGCAGATGAAAAAAGCCCTAGAGGACGTTCTGGACTGTAGAAAAAAAAATCTGGTGACAGTTTCCATTTGTACCAATTTTATTATGGAAAATAGTAGGAGAACTGTTCCAAAGCAATGGTAACACGTTTTTGTTAAGTCCCAGTGTTGCCGTTTGAATATTTTTTTCATGTCCCAAGAAAACTTTATTTATTAAAGAGCATTTCCCTTGGCTCAACTCTTTTACATGCTCTTCGAGCGCATACATTTATGTTTCATTATAATACCAGCAGTTTCTTTAGGACAAGAAATCTAAAGGCCATTTTTACCACCTCATGTTAATTAAAAGTAGAACTTTGTCGGGTGTATTAAAATGTTTCCATATTTTAATTTTATTTCCACTTCCACTTCATACGTCCTATTAAATCCTATTTTTAACTAGCCTGAAGTTGTAAGCGACCCATAAAAATAACATTAAGGCAAAGATGAAATTATATCATTCATTCCTAGTATAAATTTATATATTAAATTATATATCCACTTCTTGTTTAAGATTGTCCAGCGTTTTCTAATCACCAGATTTGTGTTTTTGTGGATTTGATGGAAATATTTAGGAAAAAGTTGGTCCCATATAAAACAATACAAGACACTTAATTAAATGATGAATTGAAATTGTATATTTCAGCTTACAATAATAATAAATGTAGCAGCTCCAGCAGCAACAACAACAACACCAGAAATAGCAATAGCAACATCAACAGCAACTCAGAGCCACATGAAATTGTTGATATTGTTGGCATTAGATATTTTGTAGCGACAGACAAAATAAAAACTAACAAACAAACAACAACAACAACAACTGCTAGTGGGGAAAAAGAACTTGAAATAGAAAGTATGACAAGAAGATTTGAGTGTGTAATTAATTACTTTGCTGGCATTAACTTGTCATAGACACTAACACACCGATGCATGCTACACACATACACATGGCAGAACAATAGCAAACGCATTCATACATTCACATCTTGTTAAGGAATCCTAACGACATGAATATTAACATGCCATGGCAAACCATACCTTCCTCCAGCACTGTACTCGTACATGCTTATGGCAGGATACACAAGGATACAGTGAGGAGCATTAGTGATAGGAGTGATAAGGATATAGTGATTTAGGAGGAAGATTTGATTCGAAAATATTTCAATTCGGTTTATTGAATTGTTAATCGAGCACAAAGAGATTAATAGGATTTATATTATGATGACACAAGAAAATTATATAAAATAATTATCAACTTCATGCAGTTGTTTCAAAAATTCTGAAAGTATTTCACATTAAATTCAATCTTAAAGGGGCAGATTTTTGAAAAGCTTTTTTAATTCAAAAAGACATGATAAATATTCCAAAGCACAAGGAAAAGTCATCATCAGTTTCATGTACTCAAGTCACACAGTGGAGCAGAATAGCTGTTTTCGAACGCCGCAGCATTTTCATCATCACCACACATGAGTATATTTGTTTGTTACCACTGGTTAGTTGGCCTAATTGTATGTGGTAACAGTTTCGTTTGTACCAATTTCACTATCGCAACACACTTTTGTTAACTCAACGTGTTGCCGTTTTGATTACTTTCGTCGTGTTATTTTTAATTATTTGTAGAGAGTAAAAATCTAATAGAAGAAGATGTCACCAGGTAAAGATGTCCTTTTGCTAATATTTGAAAACGATTTTTGTTAAAATATCGCCTATTGGAAATGAGTAAATCTACCCCTTTGCGATTGTCAACAGCATTAATAATTCTTTTTCATCAATCCGCCAGCCAAGCTTGGAGGAGCTTGACGCCAAAAGACGAATAATGAATGAGTCACTTACAAGTGATCTCATTTCAATTTCTCACACATAGGCGGCTGGAGAATGGTGCTGCTCCATCAGTATTTTTGGAAATCAGAAGCTCTTCATGTTCTTGGTTGGAAAATTCAGTTCGATGTTCGATGGACACATTTTCATCTCTCAAAAGAAGCACTCAAATGCCAGACATACTTTTACACCATCCGATCTCCTCACTTTATATAATGCTGAAATTCGACCGAAAGCGGTATAGAACTCTCCGGTATAAGCCGATAATTAAAAGTGTATTTTAGAACTACTCGACCCCATGCAATAGCGAGCGAAGAAGCTCATTGCTGACAGAAGGGTACTCAAATATATTCCCTCAGTGCAACATCGACGTAACGAGGGTGACGTAACGAGGTGTATTAAGAAACTTGTGCCCGCTAATCGACTGTTTTTGCGAGCTACACGCTCTTCACACAGGACGCATCCTTTTGTGGTCAAGTTTGCCTGTAAGCAGCAGCACGCGTTCCAAAGAGAATTAGTTCTTTACCCGAACGGTTCGTATGGGGAATTAACTTCCTGCAAAGGTCTTTCCTGCCACTTTAGACCTAAGAAGATTAAAACCGAAAGTCTATCCTACTTTCTATTCTGATTTCCCACTTCTGACACAATCAATCGCACATGTAGAGGTCATCTCTTGAGACCAGACAATAAATTTATATATAAAGAATTATTTCCTGAAGCAATTGAAAGCGAAATTTCAATATTTTGAATTTCCAACAGAATCCTTCGTAATCCAAAAATTCTTTGGAAAACTGCATTCTTGCATTATTATTCGTAGTGAACTCAATACATTTAATATTTTTACTTCAAAATCACAACTTGAATAATAAAAATGCTTCATTATAACCTTAAAAATATTTCATTCTTAACTCCAAAATATACGAATTTTTAATTTGAACATGTTCAACTTCATATCAAGTTTGCTGTGTCTTTTAAAATATATAAATTCTTATGAATGTGATTCATAAATCAGCTTTTTGTCTCTTAAATTGAAAATCGTTTGATAGACTCTGAGTTGAAATCTGCCATCGGAAAACTATTTTTTTTAATTTACTTAAATAATAATTTTGTGGAAGATTTTGAAATTTTTTTATGATCATCAAGCTATAAATTAATAATTCTATTTTGTTTCAAAACAGCTTTCATGCCAGAAATAAGAATTAAAATTATTAAAATGATATAATAATTGATACATTTTTGTTTTTAAAATAAAGTTGTTTGCCTTTGATTGAGTTTTATAACTAAATATTTAAAAATAAATTTTTAAATAAGTCTCAAAATACGAGTATTATTTAATTAGAAAACGACATACGAAATATAAGACACAACACACCCACGTTTTTGTTCTTGTATTGCGGTTTGTTATTGTTTCAAGTTTATTTTAAAATAAATTTTTAATTTTTCAGCTCGTTCTTCTTAAAAATCGTGTTTCTTAAACTTTTTTTTTTAATTTGATGTGCTTCAAAAACTTGTAACAATACTTACACTTTATTATAAGAATATTAACTACACCAACAACAATGTGCGTGTATAATGGGACGGCTGAGTAACATTATTAATAACATTAAGTATACGCATGGATGCACAAAATGAAAGAAGAGTTTATTGGTTTTGAAAAAGAACGATTCTTATCAGATCTCCATAAATTTTAAAGTCCCAGGAAGCTTCCCTGGCTAATTTTGAGTGCCCGGCACTCTGTCTGTATGTGTGTGTGTGTGTGTGTGTGTGTGTGTGTGTGTGTGTAAATAAGCCGCATATTACTTTTAAATGGCCAAACCGAATGAAAACAAACTGTAAGAGTTCTGAAGAACGTTCTTGAATTTCTACCGATTTGAATTGGCAGATTTCAAGATATTTTATAACAACTCTTAAACATCTTCAAAAACTATGCAACGATCAACGCAAACAGGGTCAAAATCGCTTAATTCGTTCGTAAGATATCGTGAACTTTTATAGCAATCGAGAACAACATAAATCGCCGCTTATCACGTGGGAATCGGTGGATTTTTTATTCGAAAAGCTCGAAAGAAGTTACAGGGATGTCCTTTAGGATCAACCGTTTTCCAGGGGTGTAGCTAAAACTAATAAAATGTTTTTTATTTTTGTTTTACTGAAGTATTTTGTACTTCAGAAAAAAATTTAATTTGTATTGAAAACCTAACAAAATCTTGCTGCGAATATAAAAGTTGTTCAAGAAGAACAGATTCGAACCGGTAGATTTCAAGATATTTAAAAATAAAAGAATTCTTTGAAGTGTTTTTCAGAATAATGACTTCAACGATCAATTATACAAAATTAAACAGCTTTGAAACTTAAGAATCTTGTCGAACACCGCGAATCGGGCCAAAATCGGTTAATCCGTTAGTGAGATATCGTGAGCAAATAAATTAAATAAACTAACTTTTTTCAATTTCAATTATATATTTGATCAGTCAGTGATTTAGATTATTTTATTTAGGATTGTGAAAGATTATGAATAAAATTTTTAATAGGAACTGCACAATTTCCACAAAAATCTGTACGTTCTGTGCAAAAAGCTATTTTTTTTAATTTCCAATTAAATTTTGTTCGGGAAAACAAAATAATTTTAATATGTTTAATTTTATAGGCAAATAGTCCGAAAAGTGCTTTTAATTCAAGAAGACATTTGGAATATCCAAAGCACGATGGAAAATCAATATCTGTGCCTCGTTTCTGTAACTGATGTGAGAAGTTCTCGCATCAGAAAACTAAATAATTATGGTTGTCATGCTCTTTATTGTGGGGTTGTCCATAGAAAAATATTATGATTGTTATAAAAATCTAACAAAATTATGAATGCATTAAGAAATATATTCTGACTCATCCTGTGTTTCACAGAGTGACGACAATTTTTTGGATGCGAGAAGTTCTCAACTCTGTTACAGAAACAAGACACAGTTTTATATATTCAACTTGCATAGCAGAGCAGAACAGATGTTTTCGAAAGCCGCTACACTCTCAATTTTGTTATGGCAAAGGAAACAAGAACCGTATCAGTCTGTTATGTCCCGGTGATTCCGTTTGATTATTATTCTTCATGTCTTTTTTTATGGATCACTTGTTCCGTTTTTTAAGTCAAACTTTTTCTTCTTCAGTAGATTTCAACGTTTTCGCCTTTTTTACTTTTCTTTACTTTTATAACCCCAAATATTCTATTTGAAATAATATAAAAATAATGTTTTTATATGAGATGGCTATTCAAAAATTAAAAAAATTTTGAATATGACAAAAGTGTCTCTCCATTTTTATAAATACTAAATAGAATGAGGGATCCAAATTAAAAGGTCGATTAGACAAGGATTTACTTATTTAAATTTGTTCACGTTTGCTAAGGACCCGCAGCTAATCTATAACAAATCGTTATACCCTCCCCGCGATTTAAAAAACATTTTAACATATTTATTTTTAAGAAGATAAATTGAAATAAAAAAACGTTGACACACAAATTGCGAATTGCTTTCACGTGTAAGAGAACTTGGTTGGAGATGGTTGCTACGTACGCGCTGGTAATCGTAGTTGCACGAATGTCTGACAGTTACAGCATCGGCAGTAACTGAAGTACTAAATCTGTGTATTTTTATCTTTTTTTATTTTTTATTTTTGGTAAATGACAACATCAAATCACACTCACACACATACACAAATGTATCACCATAAATAAATACCCAAAGAAAAATTTGCCAGGCATAAAGACAGTTACAATGAAAAACAGGCAAACAAACACGCACACGAGATATTTAAAATGTATCGCTGCTAAAAATGTCCACGTAACGGGTGGTCCAAATGCAAGTCTCTAAATTAGTGCTCAACAGCAATTATTCGTTGAGTTCTTAATGAATTAATAAAACAGTCTGATCTCTCACAAATAAGTGCGAAAGCGGTGCAGATGAAACAACGATTTTGGAAGCAAATCAGAGAGTTTTTCATTTCCTGTACAAAATTATACGACCTTTTTCTTTCAGCAACTTTTCGAAGAGAATAATAGAGTTATAAAAATCATAGTTTGAAAGTATTTCTGACTTTTTGCAGATTCAAAATATCAGTGAAACGAATACTTTCTCTAATTTTTTTTAAACGCATGAAATATATGTAGAGAAAAAATTGACTGTATGGAGTTTTTTGAACTTGTACTTGCTTGTGATAACGATGGTTAATAAGTAAAAAAGTTCGAAGTTAAAAAAAAACTATCAGCAAATTTTCAAATTAAGGAAAAGAGTCCCTCTTTTTTAAAGAAAAAGAATTAGTAACGATGCTACTAATTTTTATAATTTAATTTTATAATGCTTTTTTATAGCAGAATCATAAAATCGCTAAAATGGAATTTAAATTAAAAAGTAAGCAACACTAATATTTCAAAATAAGAAATTATGGTGTTTTGCTTTCCAGTATCGTTGGAAGAATCAGAGAGTTATTTTTATTTTTCCTCTTATTAGCCCTTAAATGAAGTGGCATATGAAGTGTAGGGTATTCGATTAATTGGCTTTCTGTTTAAACAGGTTAATGGCTGAATTAATGAAGCGCTGTTTGGGTTTACACGGTTCATAGTCGGATGTTTTTCAATTGATCGTGTTTGTGGTTAATCGATTAATAAAAACCTTGGATGAATAAGAGCTTAAAAAATAAAAAGCATTCTTTTAAGCAAATCGAAGTAAAAGTTAAAAAATTTATTTTAAAATGAACCAAAATACAAGAGTTATTTAAAAAAAGCGTTTGGCGCTCTATACAAGAAAAATAGGGCGTGGTCTTTTTTCACAATAATAATTTTCTTTTGGTTCATAATTGTTTTAAGTTTTTTTTTTTTATTTATTTTTAACTTTTCTGTTCGATTTTCTTATGAGGCGTGTTTTTTTAGTTATTTAAATTTAAATATAGTTTTTTAGTTCGATATGCTTCGAAAGCGTGTAAAAATACTTGCACATTATCAGAAAATAAGAACATGAAACACACCAACAGCTCTTAACGAGCACAATGTGTCGTATGAGCAACATTATTAATAATGTTAAGTATACGCGGGGAAGCACAATACAAAAGGAGAGTTAAATACAAACGCACTGGCGAAGCTCATAAAAGGAGTATAAAAATTAATAAACACATTAAAAATTTTGTATTTTATCTTATAAATTATAATGCAAGTTAAAATAAAATAAATTAATAAAACAATAACATGACACAAATAAGAAATTTTGCACTAAATAAGAAGGAGAGTTTTAAAATATTTTTATTAAAAAGAATTTGCAATATCTTTTTATTAGATAATTTAATAGTTTCAATGAATGTTCGGAAATAATATTTTATATGCCGACTTTAATTTTAATAACACCCTTCTAACGTGTAATATCTTGCCCTGCAGGTTCTTAACATTTTTATAATTTCAGTTAATTTTTCAAAAAAACAAAGAAACTGTTTGCAGTGGCATCGATAGTTTCCTCTAGTGCCACGATGTCCTTAAGACTTATTCTGTTGACGTTTCAAAACTTTGGAGGCTGGGTACGCTCGTTTAAATGTTTTTCTTTTTGTTGGTGCAGTGGTCTCAAAAATGTATTTTCAATTTCAGCTGTTCATTACGTTACTATATTGCAATTTTTGCTGTAGAATGGAAAATGGATCAAAGAATTTCAAAACAAAACTGTAGTTAAAAAGAGTTAAGTACTCGAAATTACTCGCAGTGTTCACAGTGCTGGTGATTACTTTATTGTGTTCAGTCGGTTTAAATAAGGAAGGCCTATTGGCTAGTTAGCGAGTGACAACGGTTCACACAATCTGTTTCCAAAAGAAATCCTTTAAGACATTTTCGGGTCAAGGTTCCCTGATAATCGCTTAGAACTTTTTTCTACACTCGGAAAAAAGAATCAGTACGATTAAATTTAAAAATTGAATTAACTTGTATCTAACTGTTTATTGCTATATCCGATGAGTATTTTCAGTTCATACAGACATGATAAGGAAAAGAAATTAGTAAAACGGCAACACTGGGACTTAATGAAATTGTGTTACCATGGCGATGCATCGGTTTGGTACAGTTCTCGTATGCTTCTCATAATAAAACTGGTACAAATATAAACTATTATCGCATTCAATGAAGCCGTCCAACACGTGGCAATAGACAATAACACACATGCTTACACATGATGAAAGTGTAGCGGCTTTCGAAATCAGCTGTTCTGCTCTGTTGCATTAGTTGAATATATAAAACTGATGCTGACTTTCCCTTGCACTTTCGAATAATTGTCGTGTCTCTCAGAAAAAAAAATAGTTTTCGAACAATTAGCCTATAAAAATTATATTTATATATTTTTGAGTCAAGAATGAAATATTTTTCCGCGAATTATGAAGCATTTTTGTTTCATAAATTTTGATTTTAAAATAAAACCATTTAATTTTTCGAATCAACTACGGATAATTATTATATTAAGAATGAAACTTTCTAAAGAGTTTTTGAATTAAGAATGATTTTTTTGGAAACTCAAAATTTTAATATTCAACTTTCAATTGCTTTAGGTAAAAGTTCTTATTCATTCATATCCGATAAGTGATATTTTTACAAAAATTGTTTTTAAATATTTTCATTTCGATTTGAATTGGAAAGACAATTTCCTTCTTTATAATAGCAAATTTCCGGAACTGGCTTCTGACATCTTCATCAATTTGGTTCTGGAAGTCTACAAAACACGAAAACGTTTGAAAATAACATAAGGAAAATAATCAAAACGGCAACACTGCGACTTAACAAAAGTGTGTTGCCATAATTAAATTTGGTACAAACAGAACCCGTTATCACATACAATTAGGCCAACTAACAAGTGGTAGCAAACAAAAATATTCATGAACACTGACGATGAAAGAGTGGCGGTTTTCGAAAACACCTCTTTTGCTCTGCTGTGAAAGTTAAATATATAAATCTGATCCTGATGTCTTATTTAATTGAAAATAATTTTCGAACAATTAGCCAATAGAAATTAGATTTGAAAATTGAAGCGTTGAGGCCTCCGATCCGCTATTGTAGCAAATTTACAGCCAAAAGAAAACAACGAAAAATGTGGCTATCGAAAGTCTGTCATTTCGAAATAGTCCCCGTTCTCTATAGTTCCAGCACATTTGCATGAATAGAGGGTAACTAAATGATGATGCCTGTTCTAAAGCAATAGAAATAAATCAACTCATTTTGCTACTCATGGGAATGGTGGTCTCTGATACACCATCCGGGTCAGAGTTACATACCAGAAAGATATAAAAATCTCCTTACACATGGAGCACCCGTTAGTTATGTTACTCTACATATCTTTTTGTCAAACGAAAAATACTACAGAAACATTTCTAAAGAATAATACTCTCACAACACTCTGCTGCATATTCATATTCGCGTTTCCAATTTATACATCCACAACTACATGCTCTTAGGAATTTATCCCGATGTTTACAAGGATATTTTCAAAAATATAAAATGCAGATTTGCATACGTGAATGATACAAACTAACAAACGACTATCTGAATGTGTGTGTTTATGGATGCATTACAAACAGTATAAAAATATGCGGTTTCCGTAGTTACAAATTACATTGTACACATTCCTGTGCATGTAACAGCAGTTGAGCACAAAATTATAGCAGCATGATATTAGGAGCACAAGTGGGAAGAATAGGTTGCAATGTAGGTCCATCGTATGAAAAATCAATAACGACGAATAAATTGCAACTGTTTTAATTGGCGAAATAATTTATAGTTTGTTATTTAGTGTGACCATTTTCAAATAATATTATTTGAGAAAAAACACATTAACGAATCACAACTGACAACAATTTTTAATGTTAACTATTTTTATAATTATTTTGAAGTCTATGAACGAAAATTTTATGGGTATAGCAACTTCTCTTCTCTTATCAAAACGTTTCAAAGCTGAAACGAAACATGGTCACACTGCAATTATTAACTGGTTATTGAACATCGTGAGACCAATTTTACACTGCCAAAGTTCACTTTGTTAAGCTTAAAAAAAGTGGTGGTGGAAAGACATCTGAATTAAAACCTTGAAAATTAAATTATCCCAGTTTAAAAGAGGTCTAAGATTTAGAAAAAATTAAAGAAAAATTTCACTACACGTTAATAAGGAATTATTTTATATTGTGCAAATTAATATTTTAAACAAATAAAATACTAACACAGACCAAATAAATGCTTCAAAAACACAAAATTCATATGAAATCAAGCAAATAAATGCTGAAAGAAAAAATTAAGATGTGGAGGATTTTTCTATACATTCTGCGCACATAATCAGCTGTTTCCAATATATAACTTGGCAGCACTCAATTTAGCACAGCAAAAAACAGGCAAAAACAAGGTTGCATTTCATAAAACCTAATTTATTAAAACCACGTCAGTGTAGAAGCACTAAAAAAACCTGGAAATAATTTTAAGAATTCATGTTAAACAAATTTTTATTTGTATAATAAATAATATATAAATGAGTTCCGGAATCGCACATTTCAGCCTTAACGCCGTTCAGGTAGAGGAAAATGTTGGTTTACCTCTGAATATTTCATAACTTCAATCAACAACAAAAATCCTTAAACGTAAAGCAGATACTGTAGGCTGAAGTTGTTAACACTTTGAGTACGAAGCCAAAGGTCGTGAGTCCAATACCACACTTTATCTTTAAAATGGCATCAAAATTTACTGCTCTGCACTCGGTATTTTCAAAATCGCCCTCACCTTGTTGCATTGCACGCGGAGGAAGAGGTTTATTCGGTTTTCCAAACTACCCCTCTTTTTATTTAGCTTTCATGCAACATTTTTTGTATTAAATTCATTTACAATATGTATAAATATTGAGGAGAGACTCGTAGTGTTACATTCAGAATGACAGCTGAAAATCAGCTCTGAGGTAGTCAACAGCCTCGTTGGCAATTGTATTTTAAGCTCAGCAAATTCAGTGATTATTTACTCTCCTTTGAAAGTTTTGCGTCTCATTCGCACTATTTAATTTTTAAACCTCCGATAACTAAGGGATTTTTCATAATGATTTACGTCACTTTTTCTAACTTCCCGCTTTAAAAAATTCAAAAACGATATGACCTAATAACCGAATTATGCCAAACTGATTTCGTTCTAAAAAGCGTTTCTAAACTTATATTTTTGATTCATAAGAAATATATTCGAGCCAATAGATTTCAAGACATGTCGACAAAACTTAGAAAAAAGGTTTTTTCAAAATGTTTTTAGAATATTAAGATCTATTGCACAAACTGATCAGCTTTTGGTAACTGTAAGCCGGATCAAAATCGATTAATCCGCTCACAAGATGTCGTGAACAAAAGAATTGAAAAAAGTGTTTCCGAAATTATATATCTGCTCCCGATTTCGTATTCAAAAGAGGGCCGTTCCTGAATACAACTTTCCTCTTAATTCGAACCGATTCGAAGCGGCACATTTCAAGATGTCTGAAAAAAACTCAGAAACAAAAAATTAAATTTTTTCTTTAAAATAACTTTCCTACGGCTTCACCGATCGAAGTTTAGTTCTTTAGATTTACAAATCACGTCAATTGTCGCAAACGGAGTCAAAACCGGTTAATCGACTCGTGAGACATTGTGACAGTAAAAATTCGCAAAAAGTAATATTTTTGGAATACACCGAAAGTATGTATCTGATCAATTAGTGATCTCAATCCTTTTATAGAAACCGAAAACTCCATAAATCACTGCTTATCAAGTGGGAATCGGGTGATATGATTCGTTTAGTTCGAAGAGCGAAAGTCCAGGGCCTGGTTGCCACAAATTTCGATCTAAATTTCAATAGAATTTTTACACAGATTTCGATCGGTATTGAATACCATAATTTGCCCTCAGGTGACAATGGCTTTTCAGTTAAAGTAAGAAGGAAGTTACAGGGAGGGCTTTTAGGGTCAACTTTTTACTCATTATTACAAATTTTTTTTTGTCTTGAAACAACACAATTAACACAATCTTGCACTCATTGAGGTCCAGCAAATTCGACAACATATCCGTGACTGAGTGCGAATGAACTCGGGTTCGAAGGCATCGCAGTGACGTGTTCACTACTTCAACCAACAGCAGCCATCACACGTGAAGGAATAAGTCGTGTTCTGTCTGTCACAGAAAATTTATTTCGCAAAATCTTTTTGAAATGAACGAATAGATACTCAAAACCGATTAGACACGATCAATATTCTCCGCAACAAGCCAAAAGGTACATCAGTTAAAATTTCAAACTGACGCCGCAACACTGAAAAACGCATTTTTTCGGAAACAGTATAAATCAGCTCATTAGCATCCTGAACGCTGAAGATAGAAGTATGGCGACTTCTGCATTGTCCTCGACTGTCCTTGTAAATTAGAAATCGCATTAGTGCTGATCATCACTTGTTTAGGTAGTGGGAGTCTTAAACAACAACATGGCAGGTGTTTTTTAGAGGTTTGGAAATTTTCAGTGCAAAAGAATAGAGATGAATATTTTATATTGACATGAAATTTGCTTTATTCGAAAGATTATCTGCTGGCATTAGAACTTAAATACGATTTCCGGCTTATGACGGCCACGGCCGGTTCACACGTAGTCTAATCTGGAGGCCCAATTGTGATGATATTTTCAAACGTGTCTGGCCTCATGTCGGCAACAACGCAGCGAATGCTGTCCTCCAAGTGGTCATTCATTTCGGCATTGAGACTTCATATATTTCACTATCTAATGGCGTTAAATCGCATGATCTTGCAGGCCTATTCAAGGATGCGAAATGTAAAACTATACGATTAACAAATGTTACCATCAATAAATCAATTGTGGTACGTGTTGTGTGACACGATGCTCCGTCTTGTAGGAATCCACAGCTCCTCTACACCTTCATTGCATAATTGATTAATGAAAGAATCATGTAATCGTGGCTCTATAGCGGTGTTGCATTGACTGCAACATTCTGACCAGCATGGTTTTGAAACATTGTCAGTTTGTAACGATGTCTCAACCTGCACTTGCGAATTGTTGTTACTCCAAATACGGCAGTTTTGTTTGTTGCTGCATCCATTCAAATAAAAGTGTGATTCATGGCTAAGCAAAGTTGGCGCGATACGTATTTCGAGATAAAACACATGACAGCTGACAAAATAGTGGACAGTGTTTTCAACTTAAAAAGTTATACCTCTATATATCCTCTATATCCTTTATGAATACGTCACACGATTTTTTATCTCCTTCTGATTATTTAAAATAAACCATTTTAAATTAATTAAGGCCAACAGAATAGCTTTGCTATTGGCAGAAGTCTGATATAAAATGTGTCACACATTTTTAATAACATATTTTTGTGGTACTATTTTAGGTATCTTAGCGTCCTTAAATTTCTCAGAAATATACATCATTTGAAAGGTATTTTTATGTATATATGTACAATACAGTTTGTTACGGTCAACATTGACTGTAATGTTTTGACCAGCATCGTTTTTAAATAAATACAAAGCAATGATTCCACCAACCCATTAATTACGCCAAGTAGTTACTTGTTCATCCACGTAGCGGTGTCTCAACGTACATTTAAGGCAGTTGACGTGGGCTTCATCACTAACCAAAATTCGCATGATATGCATTTCTAACAGAACCATGTTGTTCAAAATAAATTTGCACTATTTAAAAATGTTGTTAAGGTGTCAGTCTATTCATATTGATCGTAGTCACCCGTTGGCATGTGTGAACTCATATTTTGCTAATCTATTCGCAAACTATTTTCAATATGAATAAATCACTTGACAAAGTGATCGCCAGTTTCAAAATCCAACTTAAAGTTTCATACCTCTTTAAAAACACCCTTTACGGGCACATCACTCAATTTTTTTGTAATAACCTTTTTGATAACTTAACATGAACTATTTTAAATTAATTAAGGCCAACAGAAAAGCTTCTCTATTGGCAGAAGTGTCGCAAATTTTGTTATTAAACTTTTTTGTGGTACTCCTTATATCTTATCGTTGCTAATCTATCTTAGCGTTGCTAATTTTTTTTTAATATACAAAATTTGAAAGGTACTTTTATGTAAATATGTTTAAAATAATTCTAATAATAGATTCTCAGCATAAAATTGTCTTGAACGCGTTTTAGATGTGCTTGAAAATCAACAACAAAACCGTTCACTTTTCTCTTTGTAGAGTTGCAACTAAATATTTAAATATATTTTCCCTTATTTTATATCCCACTACCACCGACATACATGCATACAACATTGTGGCATGTGTGTATTAATGATGTAAGTAATCCCTCTCCATCCCCACCGCCACCATAACAATGTACTGTCACACACTTTGTGGCAAACAAACAAATAATACAGCAATACCAACGACAGCAACAACAACTGCAGCAAAGAGAAAATTTTATGTAGCAGTGTCACACATACTCAGGCAGTGCTACAGTAGCACTCACTCGTGCAGTGCAGTGCATTCTGATATGCAGGCAGGCTGGCTGGCTTGCTGGTATTGTTGTATTCAGTCGATTGAATGTGGATGACATTTCGGGTTAGAATATATCCCGTGGGGGATTTTCTATTTTATCATTTGCATGCAGCAAACAAATAAACATACACTGTTGCAAGAGCACACACATGCAGACACGCACACAAAGCCACATATTAGATGGAAAACAAATGCTTACGATAGTAACTCGTATTCGACATCGTTTGCATCAGTTTACTGCTCTATTTGCGCCAAAATCATCGGCATGCTGCAACTTAAATGCAGTCGTGGCTCTCGTCCTTGTTTGCCACATGTTAGATGCTGGCATATAATAATAATAATAAAAATAATGAAAATAATAATTTTGATAATGATGAAGATTACGATGAAGATTACGATTACGATTACAACAACGCTGGCGATGGTAGCGATGCCACAAGCAGTCGTATTAGTGATGGCTTTGCTGATGGCGCTACTGATATTTAGATGATGATGATGATAATGATGCCGCTGATGATGTGCTTGCAAAGATTTTTATAAATACACTCGCACACTTATAAAACTTTCTATATTTATTTTGATTTGAATTTGTTGTTTGTCTATTTAAACGGGAGACAGACTGTCTGTCGTTGATGTGTATTTAAATGACGATTAGTTTAGATTGTTGCTGCTGATGCTTTAACCAGGCAGCCAACCACGGTCTCCTCTTTCTGCAGCTGCCATCACCAACCACTATGATTTTTTGTTTGTGTGTTCGCTTTCCTTTTTTTTTTTTTTTTGCTAATGCAACAATCCGAGGTGTCACACAATGCTTGAAGTAGGAAATTTCTTGTTTGAACAAAAGAATTGCATGTTAAAATTATGCTCGAAACTTTCATTGTCAAAGGAATTTTTGAAAACAAGCGGTGAAAGAGGGATGCTCTTGGTAAATGTTGCAAATAATTATGTCTGAAAAAATGCAAGTTAAAATTTGGAAAGCAAAAGAAAACAAAATTTCTTTTTTTAGCACATTTTAGTTGCTCAATTGAATTGGTGAGTTGGCCTTGTGGAATATTCAGAGGCTTCAAGGCGCACATTGAAATATATTTTATTGTTTGCAAAAGTGCTTGGGGAATTGAAAATTTGCTTTTTAAAATCATTTCATCGAAATACGAATCGGAGAATACTCCACCTAAACTTTCGCAAGAGCGCTTCATTGTATTATTTATATTAATTAATTCAACTGAGAAAGGCTTGATAAACATTCCGAAAACTAAGAGAAAGTCAACATGAAGTTAGTGGCCCAACTTACGCAGCAGTGCAGAACAGCTGTTTTCAAAAGCCGCTACACTTTCAGCATCAGTAGTCATGTATACTTCTGTTTATCTTCGAACTCATGTTTTTTATTTTAAAATGTATTAACTTTATCAGAAATAAGTATACGAGAAGTGTATCAATACTAAATAATCTTAACCCATATTAAATCCATGTGGTGCCTTTTGCCTTCATCCACTAAATGCTCGATATGATACTTCTTATTGCGTTAAGTTTTTCTCCTAAATTAATGCTTCAAATCACAAAGTTCAAGCAAATTAAATTAAATTGCTTGTAAATAAATTAAATTATATTTGAATCTAAATTATATATTCTTCATATTTTCCGTTAAAAAATTAAAAATGTTTAAAGTTTTTAAAATTTGTTTTTGTTTTAAACGTTATTTTAAAACCGATTATGGCCGATTGATTTAGTCATCAGATCTTTACGTCTTGAGGTGTAGGACGCTTTCTTGGCTAATAATTCTGAGAGCCCGTCAATTTGAATGTATATGTGTGCATATGTCTGCGTGTGTATAAGTATGTAAACCGCTTATAACTTTTGAAGGGCTGACCTAATCGTTTAAACGTCTCCACTGATCAATTTCACAAACAGCTTTTAACATTTGAAAACTACGGCGGTCACCACAAACCGGGTCAGATCGGATATTCCGTTCGTGAGACATTTCGAACGAAAAATTAAAAAAAAATAGGTTTTTCTTTTAAATCTTCGGATTCATACATCTGGTATTGTTTTCGATTCTTAGCGTGAAGGGTCAACCGTTTTTCTCATGATTTTCGTTTTCCTTTTTTTTACTGTGAACTTAAATTTTTGTTTTGCACGAAATTCAGTTTTCTTTAAATTAACTGCCTGTTCGCCGATGTCGCAACGGATTATTTTTCATTTTGATGTTTTAAAAGCTTCTTACCACTTGATTATAAAAAGTTTATAACAAAATCTCCAGTTCAACTCACACAGCAGAGCAGAACAGCTGTTTTCGAATGCCTCTACACTTTCATTATCAGTACTCGTTGGTATTTTGTTTATTACCACTTGTTAAGTGGCTTAATTGAATGTGGTAACAACTTTATTATGAAAAAGAATACGAGAAGTTTTTCTGTGTTGAGGTTTGATCACTTTCTTCATGTTCATGTTAAGTTCTTGGGTATTATTTCCCGCCACGGCAGTTTGGCTTATCAACGTTGGCATTTAATCAGAAATGAGACTCATCCTGCGTTTGAAGCTCTTTGATTTTTATCATCGGCTGGTTTCAAATGAGGCTAATCAGCAAAAATGTAACTTTAGTTTTTACACGATCTAGAACAGTAAGTAGAACATGGTACAATTATATAGTAGGTAGTCTTGAAGCGCCATCTGCTTTTTTATTGTGGTAGACCCTGCCAAATGTTGTTTATGTTATACAAACACCCACACAAACTATTAAGAAACTACATGGCCGAAGACTTCGTCAAACCCTTCTGATTAGAATTATGAACACAATTTGAGATTTCAGCTGTCGAACGACATTTATCGATATCGATGGTTCTCATGCAGCTAAAAATTAAACGATTGTTGGAAAGGTGTTTTAGTGATAAATATTCCAAAGCTCAATATATTCAACTTGTAGAGCAGAACAAAACAGCTGTTTTCAAAAGCCGCCAACACATGTTTAAGGGCGGCTACAAGACAATTGTGTAGCATATTGAAGACAGTTCCACACAAATCGTTAATGAAATTTTCATATATATAACGGCGAAATCACACGAGATGAGATGAGCGACAATATCGCTCCGCTTGTCATTGACCTTTTCAGAATAACAAACTATTTTAATAAGACAAATTGTACGACATTCTTGTCAGACAGTCATGAACGAAAATTTTTCCTTAAATTTTATATGACAGACAGTCGTATATTCATCGTCGAAGACAATATAGTCTACAAGAATATGGCCAATACTTATGGGCTTGTGTCCTCGATCTTTATGTCTTAAGGTTTTAAGCGTCTTTCTTTCTTTTGCTAATTTTCTTTATAAAATTATTTTAGCCCCATTAATTATTTAAATTTAATAGAGCGAACTGCAAACAGTTTAACAGCTACAAAAATTTATTTGTTTCGTTTCTCCGTTTCACTTCCTGTTTAGCTTATCTCGAGACAAGATTTAATTTCAATTTGCATTATTTTCAAAACAATTAATTTTAAATAAAATGTAAAGAAAAAATATATTGAATTATATTGCAGAAATAAAAAGAAACAAATTAAAGATTTAGTTAAGCAACAATGGATGGGCTGTTCATGGGAGTGTGGGTTGGTGTAGTACTCTCGTTTGAAAATCATTTATTTACCAAAAATGTATTGTTGCTGTGGTTTTGTTTTTATTGTGTGTTGTATTCGTTTTTTCTTGTTGTTGTTTTTGTATGTCGTTTGTTTGTGTTGTGAAATTGTATTAGTAGTGGTGGAATACAATGGCATGGTTCATTTACAAGTATCTACAGTATTTGTTGCGCATTGACTTCTTAACCTAAATATTTCTGGTTCTGTTCGATGTTTATGAAAAAAGGGGAAATCTACAAACACACAAACATACACTGACGCAGAAAAGTAGGCATGTTGTAGATGAATCATTTCAATTTAATAAAGATTTTGATTTGGATAACTGTTGCGCTCAATTAAGATATATTCTAATATTTATGAAGATAATCAAAGTTAGTGTTAAATTTAAATAGTTTTGCAGCCGAATCGAGTTTGGGGTCTACTATTTCATAGTCCATGTATCTTAAGCAGCTTTACGCGCTTATAGCCCGCAAGGTTACATAAAGATATTAATACAATTGAGCTTGTGCACATCTGCAAGCAAATACCTTTAAAGAAACTACACGTTTTGATTGAGCCTGCGGCATGATAAGGACGTGAAGGGTGTAACAAAAGTTGCATGGTATCAGTTTTGCTTATTGCGAATTTGTCGGGTTTGTACTGCATAGTCCTGAACAATAAGAGTAAAGTTTTAACTAACGAGGTCTGTTCAAAACATTTAGTGAATCTTGAAATTTCGCATTGTGGTAATCAACATATCTCCAATCTTGGTACTTCATTTTTCGAGACTCGTTTACAGTTCCAGCCGCTACTTCCAATGTTTAGTTTGTTTGTGAGAGTGCTACAAGTTAGAAGTGATTTATGTGTTCCAAACTTTTCTGCTGCCGGAAGAAATTGGATGACAGAATGTACACCAAATTTATAAAAACGATTGAAAAACAATGCTCATCCTCGGCGTCCCAACACATCCACAATCAGTGAAAATATTTAGAACGCGAAGAACACACAAACGTCTCTTATATGTCCTTGAGTTTGCAAAAATGAAATGGGGAAATTGAAGGTTAGGAAGGAAATCGGCGTGAAAACCCACCTTTTTGCAAATTCAATTTCATTGATGCCAAATGTGAAGCAAAAATATAAATTAAATTTCTCAATGAAATAGATTCATTTTTTGTTGTTCTTTTCGTCTCTTTTTGTAACACTTAATACACAAACTGTATTACAGCTATTTTAATTTTTATACAAAAATTAGGGCTTTTTTCGCTTTAAAATAGAAATTCCATTATGTCTTGCGAATGATTATTTTGAAATTATGAAAATAATTGCACGAAGTAAACAAGTGATTGGAAATAACATTATTTCTTGTAAAAATCTGTAGATATATCAGTGGGTTTTTTTAATATTGACAGATGTTTCCAATACATAACTTGGCAGCACTCAACTCAGCACGAAAGCAGTTAAAAGCAAGATTTGCATTTAATAAAACCAAAATTAAGAACTGGATTTAATTTGGTTTTAAGAAATCTTTTTATGGTAAAACCAGAATTCATTAAAGCCATGTTAATGCGAAAACCGCTATTAGCGTCTTGTAATTTTTGTAATGCCTTCAATTTTGTTGTACACTGTTATTTTTGCTCGTATGTCGTTGTCTATTTGAAGATGTTGTCTGACAACTCTCAAAAAAAGTTGCTGTCCCAGAAATAATACCATCTCCATTAAAATCTATCCGGCAGCGTCTGTTCAGTCATATTTCTTATTGAATAATATGAACACACATAATTTCACAAGTATTTTTTAACTCAAGTGAAAAGTAGAGACCAAAGAAACCTCAAATCCTATTGTAATAACGATTATAACCTAACTTTTTTTGAAATAAAAACTCATATAAAGAACATCGTTTTGCAGCCAGACATACAATTTAAAGAAAAATATTTGTTGTCACATCAAATAGCCCTTGACAAATTGATATTTTATTTATGACATATTTTAAATAGGAAAACCGCAAGTAAGCAACTGCAAAGTTTATTTTTAGAGGCAGCATTCAGAACTCTGGCCAGGAGTGGGTAAGAGTACTGTAAGGAAATGTGGAAGAAGAGAGTCAAATCAATTTTATGTATTAAATTTTCCACAATCAGGCATGTCACAAGTTTTGTTTCAATCGATTTTGTTTTAGGCTCTTCAGATTCCAAAGGATTTTGTTTACTCCTAAAAATTGTCTTCTTTTCAAATAAAATATGGCAGCGTCGTTCGTGGTAAAAGAAAAATATCTGGTTGATGATTTAAGAGCAGAGCAAAAACAAAATGAGAAAAGAGTTCTTAACACAGACATTTTAAATGAAACAAAATAAAACCAAAAATTAATAGGAGAGAATAATAAAAAACGCCGATATTTCACACGTTTTTATTCGCAATATAAGTAAATTTACACAGAGAAAAAAATGTGGCAATGCCTCTATTGAAATGAATTTATTTTGCTCTTTCAAAAAGTTTGGGAATTTAAAATTTCCTTGTTTAAATTATAATTAAATGGTTTACAACCCGACATGGTTTTACTGAATTAAACCCGTCTGTTAAAACCTGGTTTTACCATACAGAATAATCCTGTTTAAGCCAACTTAGGACCCACTTTTGAATTGCTTTTGAATAGGTTTTATGAGGTGCAGTCTTGTTCTTGCCTGTTTTCATCTGTTTTAACTTGAGTGCTGCCAAGTTATACAATGGAAACGCCTGGAGCGATCGATAATTCAGTACAATTTTTCAATTTCGATTGTATTCAAAAACCCTGCATATTTTTTTTCAGAATTTACATGATTTAATTAGAAATTCTGTGTTTTTGAAGCATTTATTTGCTCTGTATCAGTATTTCCAAACTCTTAAAATATTAAATTGCAAAATATTAAATAATTCCTATTTTAAAATGCGATGTAACACCTGCAGTACAGTTTGTGCAATAAATATTTTAAAATCTAGAACAAAATACTTTGAAAATTCACCAATTTCTATGAGAGATTTAATTTATTGGGGTTAAATTTATTGGACAGCCTTTTTGTTAAAATCTGAATTTATTAAATCTGTAGTGTGCACGCAAAATCGCATATTCCTGATTTTACTACTAAAACCAGATTTTATCTCTCAATGTAAAAACCCTATAACAAATGATTGCAGTAAATAAATAATTAATCTTTCATTTTGATTATTTATATTTCTTATATTTTTTTAATCATTAAATATATCAATTCCACTAGGAACATTTGCAGTGGTTTCATTTCGAAGTAATTTTGCGTTATTCGCGTTTTCTAAATGCCCTCCTTCTGTAATTGAAAACACTTTCGATCGGAAATGCGTTCTGTGACATGGTTGAATACGGGGGAAGGAATGCGCTGTATTATATTTTCATGTACTAAAAGCAGTCGGTACATGTCGGCTCATGTTCAGTGAGTGGTGATAAGTCGGTGTGATTTAAACAAGCCTAGAAACCCCACCACAAAAAAGCAAATCAGAAAAACTGAATTCTATGTTCTTAACATTTCCGAGTACGAAATCGAAACCAAAATATTTATTCTCATAGCCAACACATTAACTATTTAAGCCAACAAAAAATAATCCTCTCCATTTTTGGTGGTCTAATTTGAAATTTATAAAAAAATTTCTTAATTCGATTGTTTCACTATAAAAATACGACAAAATTTAGTATTTGAAAGATTTTTTAATATTTTGGCGTTGCTGGTACTTTTTGTGGGGATGAATAACATTAACAATGAAATATTTACAGCGCAGTTTGTGTAGCCATAATTTGATAATATCGACAACCTGTTAATAAAACCGATCGGAAAGAAATAACGAAACCCTTCCCCGCAGATTCTATGACATAATTTAAATCTATTAAAAAATAATTATGAAAACCGCTTAAATACGCTAATTCGTGTAGCTTCATGGCCGAACTCTTTTGATACAAAATTGATTTGATTAAAATTCACGATATTTTCTCATTTTCATATTTAATGGAATAATTGTTACAAAAAGTACTTTTCCAAAAACACCTTTTCAGATAAATATATTTGCATAAAACTACATTTTTAGAAAAGTATATTTTAAGTAAGAATCTCTTTCAATTGAACACATTTTCCAAAAAGTACTTTTTCAAAAAGTACCTTTTAAAAAAGTACCTTTTAAATAAGTACCTTTTCAAAAAGTATCTTTTCAAAAAGTAACCTTTCCGAGAACCTCACTCGTAATAATTTTTTTAAGTGTTTTTCCTTAATTAGTACTATTTTCATAACGCCCTTTTACTGAAATGTACAATATTTTCCTATTTTCTTATCTAATAAAATAATTGTTCCAAAAAGTACTTTTTGCAAAAACCTCTTTAAATTAAATATATTTAAAATGAGTTTTTGTTGTTTTGCTTCGTTCATTTTTATATAAAATATTATCAAAACTCTTGGGTCGATTTTCAAGTTGTTGAGTTTACATAATGGGCATGTTGTATTTGTTGGAAAGAGTTGGTAAAAATATTCTTTAAAAAAATGCATATTAATTCCGGATATTAAATTTAAGCATATGCAACGCTTTAACAAAGAAACTGTTAGAAAATTTTACCTGCGTTACGCAGCGATATTTCTACACGGAACGTCATTATTGTTCTGATTGAAATTCAAGTCATTATTAATTTTCATATTATAAAAATAATACTTTTCAAGTATGACTTCTTGAGTCACTGATTTATATCATGACGATTCAGGAATATAGACAATGATGCCATACTATATTTTAAAAACTCCTTAAATCGTTTTTTTTTACTAAAATATAATTTATGAATACGAATTTCTTAAAAAGCTGCTTAGCTGCTTCTCAACTAAACTCTATTGGAAACTTAAAGAAGATTTATTTTATGATTACGGCTGTAAGTGCTTAGACGTGTTTCAGTAGTCGTCGAGGTTTCGGGTTGCGCCAACAAATTTTGTTGTTTTTCTAATATTTTACCTGACCTTCGAAATTCCGTAAATTTCTTAGTGACATCGTAAATGCGATGTGACAAGATTTTATGGTGGATTCTCAGCTCAAGTCCAAAATAATTTATAAATTTTTTTTTTACAAAAAATTGTGCATTTTGATAACACACGAAATGCGAAAATCGGTTAAAGTTACAAAATTATGAATTTATTTAATAATCGCTTTATGGCCACAAAATTTAAAAATTATAAAATTGAAGCTTTTGCAAAAACTTTAATATCGTTTACGAACTTTGCAATTATATAAACAAGAAAAAAACATCTTGAAAAAAAGTTTTTTAAGCATTTTCATTATGCGTAATAAAATTTTATGAGAAATAAAATCAGACGTTTCCGTATTAAAGAAATGTCACGACCCGGCAGACTGTTTAATATATTTTGCAATAAAACAAATTTCAATCACATCATTCTTCTAAAACATGTACATCATGCACACACACACACACCTGCAAACTCTTATAAGTACATCATGTGAAAACTTAAGAGTATCTGCATAATAGGAAATAACGGGTGTTTTTTTTTGGAGTGACAAAAGTTTGAATCATAATAAACAAGGAAATATATTTTTAAAATAAATGAAACGGACTTTATTTAAAAGAAAATTTTATAAAATTATTTTGAAAATATGATTTCTGCCTTACGGGCGCCACGGCTGGCGCGTAGAATGCGCAATCTGGAACACCGATTTCCAACAACTTTCTCGCAGCATTTGCGGCCGATAACTCTTCGAGTGTTGATTTCCAAGTGTTCACTTGTTTGTCGTTTATTGACGTAGAAAATAATCCTGTTGGCCAATTAATTGACCCATTACGTGAGTAAATCAGTTGTAGCTCCCGCTGCGTGGCATGTGGATCCGTCTTGTTGGAACCACATACCAGCCAGACTAATGCCAAGCAATTGAGGTACGACAAAATTTCCAATAATGTTTCTATACCGTTCACCATTGACAGTAACATTCGGACCATCAACGTTCTTAGGGGCAAGTGGGTCAATGAGCCCGCCAGCCTATAAAGAGCACCGAACAGTAATTTTCTGTGTTCCGACAAAAGCTTCTGAACTCTCCTGACTCCAAATGCAATAAATCTGCTTATTTACGTACCCATCGGAAAATAAAGTTTTGAATGGAAGAGTTTGACTAATAGAATAATTATTTTGATTAATAATTTCAAAAATTTGCAAGCGTTGCTCTGGTGTAAATCGATTCATAAAGAAGTTTCAAAACAAACTAAATAAGAAAAAACTATCGGTTGTAGTGATGCCAACTCAAAGTTGTGACACTCTAAAAAACACCCTGTATTTAACAATCCTTTACACTATTTGCACACCTTTAGAACATCATTATTAATTTTATATATATTTATTTTTTCCAACCTGCCGACTTGTGCTCATGCGAAATTATATGAAACTCATATATTTTATATTAAAACTTCCTTTTCACACTTTTCCTTTTCTCTTGTTCTTCTTCTTTTCTTGCAGATTGATATATCGTGTCGTCAGACTAAACAAACAGTGAGTTCAATATTGACACGTACCAATTTTGTTACACTTAAATATGTGACAGACAATTGGGGCACAGATGCGAACGGTTTCAAATTGGTTATAACATCCGTAAAAGATCCAAGTAAGTTTTAAGATTCTTTGAAAAAACAAATTTAATAAAATTATTCTTCAACAGAGACACACACTCGTACACAAGCATTTCTAAACATGAATTAATTTAAAAAGTTTTATACTTTTTGTAGTTTAAATCAAATAAGAAAAAAGGGTTGCAAGCTAATAAACAAACAAACTGTTGTCGTGCTATAGTTTCATATATACGAGGTCTGTTCAATAGGCAAAAAGTATGAAATCACTAACTGTCTGCTTTTGTAAGTAAAATAAAAAGTTAACATTTGCGTCGTTAAACAGAGAAAATTTGTTTTTTCGATATAAACCAGATGCAAATTTTTATTTTATAATATGAAATTTATTTGTTGGGTGGTTAAGCAAAGTCTATATGCATTTCATTGGCGCTTCTTACCAAATCGTCAGTAGACTTCAACCCCAGTTTTGAAAAGTTTCAAGTTTCTCAGCTAATTAAAAGACTTTTGTAAACCATCTGAGAATTATGTTAATAAATTAACTATAAAAATTCACAATTAACAATTTTTATTTTATTTACAAAAACTCTCCGTAAGTCAGATTTAAGTTAAGATCCGGAAATTTATAAATAAATTTTTTTTAAGAATTCATTTTAAACACAAACCATGGAGTAATAATTTTAACAAGAAACGTGAATTTAACAAAAAATCTTTGCATCACTTTTTTCTTAAACACTGCCAGCAACCAGTGATGTCAAGTTTGAAATTTCAAACAAAAACGCTATTTAGAAAAAAACGCAAAATGTTTAGAATTTCATTTTTATATTAAATATTTATTAAATGAATTATTTATAAAAATTATATATTATAGTTCAGGGTTCTTAAAAAAATAAAACTTGAAAAATAACCAAAATAATCGAACTATCGAAAGCAGCTTTCTAGTCAACAAATCGAGTGCGATTGTTTCTTAATCCTGAGCCTTTTCCAGAAAGTCTCAAAGCATTTATGATGTATTTATTAGATCGGTAATGACACAACTACTTTCCCATCGTGGTGTTAGTGTATGGCTGCAATGATTCGAAAATACTTTCGTTGATGCTACGAACTAATTTCAATGATACAAGGAAATAATTTCATCTATAGAATGAAATAACTGCATTTATTGAAAGTCGTAATTTCATTGAGACAGTGAAGTCAATTCATTCATTATATAAAATCATTTCATTGATTTAATGCACTAATTTATTTGAGTTAATTTACCAAACACACAATTGTTTTGTTTATGTCGCGGTCAAGTGTGTGAATATGCTGCATTTCATGGGTTCGGGCGCCAAGTCATCAGTAGATTTTAATACAGACTCCAAGACAACAAAACCTCTTAAAAACTTTGGGAATTACCAAGCAGCTGCATAAACTTAGAAACTTAAATTGCAATAAAAAATTGTTGATTTGTTATTGATGTAAAGAAATATTATCGTTAATACAGTGAAATAACTTCAGAGATAAAATGACATCATACGACACAATTTTTCGTTGACAAGAAGTCAAATAAATCAGAAAATGTATATCAATTTATTAAATCCGATCGTCGTAAGTTCAACGAAATCTTCATTAAGACGGCGAATATATTTCATAGATGTAATGGAATTCTAAACTTGTTTTAATATATTCAGTTCTAAGGAGTTTTAACACAAAAATGAGTACTATTTAATTTTAATATCGTGCTGATTCTTTTTTTCCAAAATTTTGCAAAAAAATCAAAATAATCAAGTTATTGATTACCTAAATTTTACCCAGACTTAAAAAAATTATCATCAGACATCCACGTAAGAAACTTCTCAGACTAATTCTGAGAGCATGTCATTATATTTATGTGTATGAATGTGTGTGCGAGTATGTGACCCGCCTAAAACTTTTAAACATCTTAACTGAATAAAACCGAACTGGAAGCATTCTGACGAGCGTTCCTTAACTTATTTGAACCGATATGAACCAGTATATTTCAAGGTGTTTCAAAAAAGCACTTTTCAAAATTTTTACTTTTAGAATAACTTTTAATTGGCGTCATCGATCGATTCTGCAAACTAATCAGTTCTTGTCATGTAAAACGTTGATTACCGTATAGCGGTTCAAAATCGGTTAATCCGTTCGCAAGATATCATGATCAGAAAAGGTTCGAAAAAAGTGTTTTCCCTTAAACTCTGAAATTATATATCTGATCCGTTAGTGCTCTCGATTCTTTTATAGTAATCGAAAGCTGCATCTGCGTTTAAAATTAGTGGGAAGTTACAAAAACGTTCTCTAGAGTTAACCGTTTTCCACATATATATTTTTAGTACAAAAAATCGGGTCTTAACAACATACAAAATGTTTTCATTAAAGCAATGAAATATTTTTACGAAATTTTTTTCCGAAATTCATACAATTTTTAAATGTTTGAAAAGCAGTCTAATGAAATTGTTTCGTTGGCTTTATAAAGAAAAATTCTTTTAATACAATTAACCCTGAATGGTTACTCTACATTTTTGTAGATGTAAGTTATTTTTCGTTAAATAGACGAAAAATTTTTAATAAGAGTTCCAGCGGAGCAATTTTTGGAGTTAAGAATAAACATTAATATTTTTAGTTAAGCATTTTATTGAAAAACTATTAAAAAGAAAATAATATTAGACGTAAAAACTTTTTCCCTCTGCTAAAATTCATTATATGACAAAGAGTAAAAAGGAGCTTCGACGAACAGTAACCTTCCAGGGTTAAACAGGCCTTAAGCTTTACTTTTGGTTCATCACACCTCTTTTAGCCATTCACACATGTTCTTTTTAGCATATTCCTTCAAGTCTAAATATCTCGCTCTCTCTCCCCCCCTCTCTCTCTCTAAATAATATCTTTTACCCTTTTATTCAAATTGCAGAACACACATGTAAAGACTTCACCTGTGGCTCAAATGGTTTTTGCATACATCCCGATTTGCTGTGCGATGGTATTAATCATTGCAGCGATAATTCCGACGAATCGGTGCATAATTTATGCCAAAGTAAGTACAAGAGGAATTTATTAAAAAAAATTAAAAAAAAGAATGAAAATATGATAGAGAAGCGAATAAGTGCTTCAACTGATAAGTAGAGAATTGGTGAGTGAGTTAAACTATCGCTGCTACAAAATTTATTACATTTTATCGTACAAACAGCGGGGCCGTTGTGCAATTGTGCATGTGTGCAATTATAGTGGTGCAACTACTACATTAACATAAAAGCAAAGGATCATACGCACACACATCCGCATATGTTTGCTCCCCCCGTTTGTGCGAAAGGATTTTCACTTAATACCGAAAGGCAGCAGCAGCATTATTTTGTTTTATTTTCTTTTTTCTTTTTATCTACATAATTTTCGTAATTGTATTTAGTGGTGTTACTTTTTGTGATTTAACTTGTTTGCTATTTTTGCGTTTTATTACATTATTTTTGTTTTTGTTTTTGTTTTTGTTGGCTGTTAAATGTTGTATAAATGAATTTATTATCACTGGGAAATTTATACAGTTCACACAGGCTGATATTAAACGTGATACTTGCATTCATTATCCTCATCATTGTTGTTGTTATTGTTGTTGTTGCAGGGTTTGCTATTTATTTTTGTGTTTATCAGCAGATTTCTGTTTTTGTTTTTTTTTTCTTTTTGTAAATTATAATTTAATTGATTATTAACTTATAGTGCTGGGTAGTGATGTGATGTTTATTTTCTGTTTGCGCTGTTCTTTTTTCTGCATTAAAATGCAATCATTTATTATTGCATTTGTGTTGGTTTTATTTAATTTATACACGAAACACTGCTTTGCATACATTAAAGCATGTTTTTGCCACTCAATACATGTAAATATATCGTTGGAATTAAATTTGAAAGGAAAATATTTAAAATACAATTTCATAAAATTACTTTAAAAACAGTCATTGAAATGAGTAAATTTAAATCCATCAATTATTGTTAGGAAATTAAGTTACAGACTTCAATTCAATGATCAAAAATGCAACGCTTTGATACAGCAACTCTGCAACAACGCTGGCAGTATTAACAGTAACTCTCATATTCAAAATAAAGGAAATGAAATACTGATCGTGGATTAGCTATAGTTCATCCCTTTTCGCGGTTATATTATTTCATTGAAACTACTAAACGATCAGTAACAGCAAAAGCCACTTCATTTCCTAGCCTGAGTGCACTGCAGTTCAAGTTGCTATAGAACCAACACACCGACACTTCCACTTCGTCTGCAGCTGCACAAATTTTGGGTACCAGCGTATTACAAACTACTTTGTTGGCTCATGTTATCAGAAAAGCCTGACCCACTGCCATAAATATGATCTGTTGCGCGGCTTCTGGACAGAACTATTTTGATACAAAAACGAATTGCATTTAATGCGCAATATTTGTTTGTTATTTTCATTTACAAAAAATAATTGATCCAAAAAGCACTTTTCCCGATAACCTCTATTTAGATAAATAGTTTTCCTTAAAAGTACATTTTTAGAAAAGTATATGTTAAGAAAAAAAAAACTTCTTCAATCAAATACTTTTCCCAAAAAGTACTTTTTCAAAAAATAACTTTCTCGAAAAGCTCTTTCGTACTAACTGTCCTTGATATTGATTTTCTTATATGAGTACTATTTTTATAATATCCTTTCACTATTGTGTATTTACATTATTTTGTTATTTTCATATATACTAAAATAATTTTTCCAAAAAGTACTTTTTCCAGAATCCTTCTTTTTAAAATAAATATATATCATTGAGAACTTATGTGAGAGAATAATATTTTTAAAGTACTTTTATCGAAAAGTACCATTACCGAAAAGTAAATATTTCGAGAAATACTTCTTCCAAAAAGTACCTTTTTTCTAAAAGCATCTTCGTAATAGTTTTCCTTGAAAGTGACTTTCTTACATGAGTACTATTTTGATAATGCTCTTTGACTTAGGAAAATATTGTACAGTTTTCTTATTTTCAAATAAAAAAATTATTGTTTAAGAAATACTTTTTCCAAAAAGCTATTTTCAGATAAATATGTTTCCATATAAGTACATGTTTAGAAAAGTATATTGTTAGATAGTACCTTTTTGAATCAAGCACATTTTCCAAAAAGTACTTTTTCAAAATGTACCTTTTCAAAAATTATCTTTTCTATAAGTAGCCTTTTTGGAGAGCACGTTCATAATAAGTTTCCTTGAAAGTGAATTCAATACATGAGTACTATTTTCATTACTCGATCTCACTTTAATATACGAGTACAAAAGTACTTCCTTCATAAACCTCTTTTTAGATAAATAAATTTTTGTAGAAGGAAGTATATATTTAGAATAGTTTATTTTAAAAGAGAACATTTTTAAATACACAATAGTTCTTATTTTCATATTTAATAAAATAATATTCTTACATGAGTACAGTTTTTTGAAAAAGTACCATTAACAAAAAGTACTTGTTTCAAAAAGTACTATTTCCAAAAGTTTTCATATTAAACAATTAAATACTCAAAAACTATAATAAAAAAAATTTCAGTTACCAAAAAGTATGTTTACCATTTCGCAAAAGTACCCTTTCCAAAAAGTGCTGTTTCTAAAAATATATTGAAAGTGTTTTTTCAATAATGTTCTGGTTTCAAAAAGTATTTTTTCCCAACAGAGCTTTTTCAGAAATCCATTTCCTGCAAACAAATTTTTCAAAAAGTTCTTCTACCGAAACAATAAAAATTATTTCTTCTAAAATTACTTATTCTAAAAGTACTTTTCCAAAAAGTAGTTGATCCAAAAAGTACTTTTCTAAAAGACTGTTCTCAAAAGTCACTTTTGCAATGAGTGTCTCTTTTCTCAAAAGTACTTTTTTAATAATGTATGTTGTAAGAAAGTACCTTTTTAAATAAGGTATCTCGTCAAAAAAGTACCTTTTCTGGAAAATTACATATTCCAGGAAATAAAATATTTAAAGTGCGTTCCATGAAAAATTACTTTCCATAGGGTGTTTTTTATAGAGTGATACAACTTTAAGCAGGCATCACTTCTTTATTTGACCACCCATTTAACAGCTGATAGTTGCTTTTCGTTAAGTTTACTTTGACATTTTATTATGAATCGACTTACACTAGAGCGACGCGTGCAAGTTGTGGAAATTTTTAATCAAAATAAGGGTTCTGTTCGTCAAACTTATCGTGCACTTTGTCCATTCAAAATTCTATTTTCCGATGAAGCCCATTTTCGGTTGAATGGGTACGTAAATAAACAGAATTGTCGCATTTGAAGTGAGGAAAACGCACAAGCTTTTGTCGAAACATCCACAGAAAATTACTGTTTGGTGCGCTTTATGAGCTCGCGGAGTCATTGGCCCATATGTCTTTAAAAACGATGATGGTCAGAATAGTACTGTTTGTGAAAATTGGTGTTCCAAATTAATCCTTGTACGGGGCAGCCGTGGCGGCCACATGGCCGAAATCGTATTTAAGCATTAATGTCAAAATTTTCTATACATCAAAGACAGTTTCATTGAAATCAAAAATATATTACAATGTGTTATTATGATTTAAACTTGTATCACTCTATAAAAACACCCTATACTTTCTAGAAACTGTAGCTAAAATATATTTTGAGTTCGTTATACAAAATTATTTATTTGAATTAATTTGAGCGCCTCTTTGCAACATTTTTTGTCTAACTGATTTTCATCACGTTGTTTTATGGTCCCTACTAAACACTTTTCCTCTTTTCCAGTTGTCCCATCAACAGTTTCAGCTTTTAATTTGATTAAAACAGAAACCGGATGTTTAGAAATACCCAATCGATAATTTATTTGATTAAAAAAATAGCTGCAGCTCATTCATTTACAGAATTATTGTTTATCCTAAAGCAATTCAACAACGCCAGAACTCATCGATACTGCTTTACGATAATTTATTTGAATAATTAATGCAAAACTTTTCCCTACTTTTCTTTTTTCATTTTTGCCGCACGTTTTGCAGACGAGACCGCCAGTACTGTGTTTGGCATGGATATGACATGGTTCGTCATGATTGTGGTCAGTGTCCTGCTGATATTAAGTGCGGCCATAGTGGGCATAACAATATGTGTGTGCCGGCGACAGGAGGAAACCAACAACCAACAAAATACAGCCATACAATGTAAGCTCTCTATCTCTCTCGCACACACACTCGCAAAATATATAATTTATTTAAATAATTTTATTTCACATTTTACACTTCTTCTGCAGTACATCACAATCTGGCTGAGACAAATGGCTCGTCAAAGCATTTACACTACACGCATGGCGGCACACTGACGAGAGAACACACACAACTACCGCCCACGTCGGGAAACTGGCATCACCCTGCGGGACCATACACCGGGTACCACCGCACGCAACGCAATTACTTGATGATGGCCACCAAAGTCCGTCCCATCTTGTGCTTAGCAAATTTCGTCAATTAGGTCAAGATCTCAATACAAATTCAGTCAATAATCTTGGATTATCGCAAACCAACATCGCCATCAACAATGCGGCAGCCCAAAACGCTGCCAATGCCGTGGGAGCAGCACAAAAAGATGAATGGTTCGTTTGAAAGCCGCACTGAATTGCTATCAAGATTTTGATCATTGAAAAAGAAAACAAAAACTAAAAGACAAAAAAATAACGAGACAAAATAACAATTATTTTTGTTGAACAAAATTTGCACAGCATTAAATGAAGTGAGTGGGATTTCAACAAATTCTTATTTCCATATTTTATATCTTCATAAACTTTTTCATTAAATAAAATCACTTGTTTCTTGCAGGACTGTTAAATGACTTTTTAATAACAACAATTAATAAGTTTTGGTGGACATCACCCAGCAGGGTGTGTTAATAAGAGATTTAAAGTACCCAAATCTCTTAAGCGAAAAAACAAACAAAAAACACAAACAAATAAAAACAAAAACAAAAACAAAAACAAAAGAGCAAACAATTTTATACAAATAATAAGATTATTTTCTAACTGAAAAAAAACAAACAAACAAAATAAATCATTCTGTAAATAATTTATATTTATAAATATCAAATTGGTTTATCAATATTTTAATGCAGAGAAAAGCAAAAACAAAAACTAAAATAATTTTGCTCATTCGGAAGCGTTCGTCGATGACTACACGAAACATAAACCACTCGTAGTGATCGCGGTTAAGACATCGTTTTTTTTTTAACTAAAATCTGTTATCGATAAAATAACTTTTACACAAAACGACAGTTATTGTCGATAGAGAAAATGTTTGGCTCTCTAACGAGTTCATGTGAAGTCGTATCAGACGTTTTTTATTTAACCCTAAAATCCAAATATGAAGAAGATACTCTCTTTCCTCCTTCTCTTGTTGGTTTTTAATGATGCGGCCATTGTTGCTATTTTACTTTCGTTAAAGGCAACAAACTCTTCATCAATTCCCTTAAATGCTGCTTTAGCAAGGGGGTTATTCTGTAACACGGTGAGAAAGGAATCACTATCGCCTTGCAATGTGAAAAGTTGTTCTTTCGCATCGCATTACATTCGTCAATCGGTCTTTAAATGAGCAAATACACAGGAATGAGTAGCTGATATCACGATTTCGGTAATTGTGGCATGAGATGTGTTGCATGTTGCACCATCTGTTCGAAAATCTGTTATGGACAGAATTTGTATAAATTTTTTGAATTTATAAGAACTCTTGAGTATTGCACGATTTATTTTAGAGTAGAACACAAGTTGGCATTAAAATCTGTTCTTCAACAAAACCGCATTATTCTATAACTTTTTAACGTTTACAATGCGAATGACATCAATATATCTAATAAATTCAAAACAAATTCGATTGACTTTGGCACGATATTTTCTAAAAAAATTGCTAAAACATTATCACAACAAAAGAAAGTTTCGAATGCTTTTAAAATAAGTCATCGAAATCAAAAATCTGGTCTATTATGACGCTTTCGATAGGAGATATTTTAAATAAAAACCATCTGCTCATTCAAGATTTTCTTCACATGGAGCAACAAGTGAATGAATATCTTGAACGTATAAATTTATTAGCTGCAAACATTCTGGGGCTCAGAGTACAGCATCTTCATTAATTGTTGATATCGTACACGATATTATGGCGCTGCTGATTCCATTGAGAATTGAAAGCAATTGCACAACTGTCGCCTACAGAACTCGGTACCGTTCGAAACGGTGAGTCGTATCCGGAGCATCTGAAACAAACCTGACACATTTAAATCTTATCACCAGTCGCTACAAAATCGGGTTGGTTGAATTGTATTTGATATTTGTGACATGCCTGTGCAAACAGTTTAGACTGTGACTTTTCCTACACCGAAAGTTTTGTGCTAAACCTGAAAAGCCCTCTATCGATAACAGAAAGCTTAATTGAAACGATATATTTTTGTTTTATATGATGCAAATTAATTGTTTTGATTTTAAATCAATTACACAAAATATCTTTGGCCTAAAGCGATTCATTCTGAATATATAATTTGTTAGCCACTAAAAAGAAAAGCTTTTGATATCTAAATTAATTAATTTTAAAATAAATTTTAGTTAAAATTTATTCAACTTTATTTAGAAAAAACGCATTTATGAAAATTAATATATCAAATTTAAAAAAAAAGAGTTAAAGCTTAGAATTATTTATTAAAAAAAAGAAATTGCATTTTATTTGTAAAACTAACTCAGAATAAATATTGAAAAGAGATTTAAATCTAAGTTCAAATATATATTTAAGTTTATGTAAAATAATAAATAAATTAAAGATTCCAACAAAATAATTCCAAACATAACAAAAATGAAAACAGTATTGAAGCTCAACTATTGAAAATATATTTAAAAAAAGGAAATTAAATAAAAACTAAATGTAAACTTTAAAAACTTCCATATTGAAAACTAACAACAACCATATTTAACAAGCAGAAAATGATATTAAAGCAATTAAAAGAACAAAGAAAAAGGAAACAACAGCAAACAAAACACTTCCTCCCCTCCAAAACTACAAAATTAATATTAAAGAAAAATAATAACAATAAAAAACATTCTTTAAATAAATTAAATTAAACATTTACAACAAACCAAATTGTAATAAAGTGCGCGGGAAAATGCTAAAGTTACTCATTTCCTTTATGTTTGTGGAAGAGTACAAAAACGATTTTAAATTTCATTTAATTTTGCTTTCCAATTAGAAACGGAAGGATGGTTCCCAGATACAACAATTCAGCAAACTTTTTAAAAACTGTTTTGCAGTTCAGGTAACTCTATCACTTTAATGCGCACTTTGCAACTACAAATTAAAACGTTTGGCCTGTAAACCGTTTAATACGAATCAATTAAACATAAATAGAAATATATTTATAAATAAAGTGTTTAAATAAAACCACAAATAAAAAGGAAAACTCCATAAAACGTATAGATCTTTTTGTTTTCAAATAATTATTTCTTTTCAAATTTACTCTAATAAAGTTTTTTGTAAAAGTATAGAACAAAATAATAACAATAATAATAATAATAACAATAATAATAATAATAATAACAATAATAATAATAATAATAATAATAATAATAATAATAATAATAATAATAATAATAATAATAATAATAATAATAATTATAATAATAATAATAATAACAACAACAATAATAATAATGAAAAATATTACAAGAAACTTGAAACAAAAATATATTACCAAAATGAAAAAACAAGGGATGTAAATAGTTGACAATACAACAATTTTGAAAATCATCATAAAATCGTTTTCAAAAAGCATAAAAATCGTTTATGCATTCTGAACATCTGGCATTAAAAACTTTATTATATTATTTTCAATTCATATACATTTCATTTCCCCATACATTCAATTGCAACGTAAATATTTAAGAAAAAAAACTTTCATCAATTCGAAAAATTCAATAGGTGATTTCTCTCAGTGTTTTTTTAGCAGTGCAGTGTAAAAGCTTTGGGATGCCATAGAATTGAATTGTAGTTTTGAGGGAGGCTGCCACATTTGAAACAATTTTCTATTATAAATATTTAAGGTATTCAAATGATAGTCTTAAAGTCGTAAGTTGTTGTTTACGAAAAATGCGACTGCTTTAAATAAAACATCATAACATAAGCAGAAAGCAGTCTATGGCATTTTGCTCCAACACAATAGTGTGTACTGGAGGCTTCGTTTGCAAACTGTAAATTTGTTTCCTTTTTAAAATCTATTCAGGTGATGAGAACAATTTTGGATATCAAAATACCAAATAAGACAGTGAAAAAACTAGAATATTATATTCTCGAAATCACAAGACAAAGTCAACATCAGTTTTATAAAGTCAACTTTCACAATAGAGCAGAAGAACTGTTTTCGAAAGCCGCTACGCTTTCATCATTTCTACTCATAAATATTTTTAGGAGGCTTTGCTACATGTGACCAAAATTTTTAATCGTACAAATTTTATTATGATATAGAGAAAGGAAAACAATCAACCGATGGTAACACTCTTTCGCTATTTGCCTGGGTTGCCATTTTAGTTATTTTCATTCTGTTCTATTTTCTAAGTTTTCTTTTTCCGTTTTGAAAGGTTGTGCAAATTTACATGTTCTATGAAATTCCACTTTAGCTGGTCTTTAAATATATTTTAAAGTTTAAAATTTAAACTGACCAAATTGTATATCACATGTTTAACAAAGAACCGATCCAATTGATCAAGCAATCAGTGTATAGATAACGAATGACAATATTGACAAATTGTGTCTAAGATTTACGTGGTCTTAACACCGGGTGAAATTAATGTTCACCACCACCCTTGTCGCTCTCAGGGGTCACCTGAGCGTCCCCTGAGGACACACAGGTTGCAATCTTAGGCATTTAGTATCGCCATATATACCAACTTCATACACCTTGCTAAGGTGTTCGGGTCCATCTTAAACCCTTGTTACTTCCGAGGAAAGCATGTCGTCAGCACCAGGAGGAATCAAAGGTCAAAGTCATAAGACTTATCCCTCTTGACACTCCCAGCACCAACAACTCACCACCACTTCCGCAACGTCTGCTGATTCGCAGCAGCCCATAGAGGCCACCATCAGCGGGGCCGAAGTAACAGCATAGTATGAATATGCCAGAACATCAACCCTTATCTGACACCTCTCTCAGCGACTTTTGGTGTCAAACCACAGCCACCATGTGGACCCAACCAACATCTGGCCACAGAATCAACTGAATTCTCATCTGTGGGGCTCAACCAGATCCCGTGGTACCAGTGTAAAGAAACTGGTTACGCCTCGCAGGTCAAACCAATGTAGGTTTGCCAACTACTATTGATTTTTGATTATTGTATGCCGGGACCCAGGTATGCTTCCACCTGTATTTCTCATATTTACCCCAGAAAGCACGGCAACAAGGCGTTACGACTGACTAAGTTGCCTGTTGTGCTCCCCGGGGGGAGAAAATATTGACAATACAGTACGTGGGGTTAAAGTTGGTAAATGCACAAAAAAATATATAGAAAACGTTTGACCCTAAAGGCCATGCCTGTAATCTGCCGTTAATTTTAACCGCAAAACCATCGTCACCTGGTTTCATGCTATTCTGCGCTATTTGATTCATGATATCCAAACCGTGAGTCAAATGAAAAAATCGAGAATGCTAACTGATCAGATATATAATTTCGGAGTTTTAAAAGTAAATAAATCGCTTTTTTAATTTTATTGTTAAATATTTCACGAATGGATTAACCGATTTTTAACCGGTTGAAGATGGTCGAGATGGATCTTAAGAGTCAAAAGATGATTATTTTGTTAAAGCCGATAGCGTGAGGCCATTTAAAAGTTATTCTAAAGAAAAAAAAACTTTGAAAAATTCTTTTTTCTAAGTTTCTTTGAAAACCGTTGCGGACTGTTGGACTAAGAAACGAATTCGGCTGCAGTAAAAGTTTAATAGTGTGGACGAGGACTAACGATAAAATAACGAAACGCTCCGCCCATTGCGATGGTGTCTCCGATAACCTCCGGTCGAGTAACTTTGAAATAGACTTTGAACTACCGGCCCACACATGAGAGTATTGTTCCCTTTTCGGTTGGATGTAGGAGGTCTTAAGTGGGATGTAGCACATCTTAAGAATTTGTGGCACTTTGACGGTTCTATTGCAATTTGAAAGATGTGATCCATCAATCGAACCTTCCAAAATATCAAGAGCTCCTGATTCCTTAACACTTACACCACCCACGGAAGCAGATGAAACAGCAATACGCCATTTTAAACATCTCTGCGTAAGTGACTGTATCCGTCCTGCATGATTTTTTTTCGGTTATTATCTAGTTACAGGTTATCGCTTTCACATCTTATTCCGATTCGAGTCAGTGTCCAAAAGTAAATCTGTATAGTTTTCATATTTACTTATTACCTACAAAGTCGTTAGAGATGAAAGGGCTGTTTTTATATGATAATGAAATCGATGACGTCACGGGTCCAGATCACTTATCGACTTACGGTTTCTATCTTTAAACAGTATTTATTTTAGTTACTGTTTCAATGGACAGCGTTCATGATATGTTGCGTATTCACAGTTGTACAACAGTTTCAAAAATTGCTGATATGGGCAAGATTATTGAGAGCTCAGCTTTCGTTAACATCACACTTCTTATCGAATCTATCACTCGGGATATGTTTTGAAGTCTTCCTTAACTCATTACAGACTTACATATAGGCCCGGCATTTGCAATATTATGTAAATACTTCAAGACTTCAGCCTGGAGCGATATACAACCGCCAGCAGCAGGAGTATAAATTCTTCTATTTCCTTATACTGTCATCAGGTAACAGTTTCCATATACCGATTGAATCAGAAATAATGATGGAATAATTTAAAGCTGAATTATTTATTGTTGAGCTTGTTTAGCACTCATTAATTGTATTGAGCAATTTTGAGCCCAGTGTTTATTAATTTTATTTAAATAATAATCGCTAAAAAATACTTCAAGGGGCTGTGAAAATAATGAGCAATAAAAACTGATTGGGCAACTTTGACCCATGAGTGCATGATAAGGGTTAATGTTAGAAGAAACTGTAGCATGTGGATGAGCAGCCCTGATGAGAGACCTGTTTTGATAGCTAAATAAGACCTGATAAGAGTACAGCAAATTACTTTCATATTTTGGAATAAATAGGTCACAAGGAACTGGGGAAGTTGGCAGTTGTTTAATGAAATATGTATCAGAGATCGACAGTGCGTGGTATTTTTGGTATTTAAAGACATTCATGAAATTTAAAATCTGAGTTGCAATGCGCATGAGTTCCATATCACCTTCATACTCTCAATGGGTGGATACATCTCTTAACCCATTAGCGACGTAAAGTGTTCTGCTGAATATAAAAAATAAATTGGTTTTTGATTCTTCCTCCAGAAGGCAACATTTTTATTCCAAAGTCTTATCAAATTTTAAAAGTTTGTACTTCTTTTACGAGAAAAATTATTACGCAAATATGACCCATTTGGGTACGAATTTGTTGATCATCTGAACGCGTTTTGTCGTTACAAAAAGTAAGTATGAAACAACATGTTACTTTTTTAATATAAAAAACAAACAAAGGAGAAGCTAATCCTTGTTTGATCAATGATTTAGTTGATAGTGTGTGGCGATGCACAGAAAACCTCTTCAAACCATTAGTTTCATCAGGCGGTTTGATTTTAACAGTTTAAGCGTTGAAAATATATTTTGTATAGTTGTAATTACTAAACTTATTCTCGACAAATAGAAGCGTTATGTATATTCGGTTGTGCCGAATTTAAAACACCCTTCACCAGCATACATTTGAAGTGTATAAAAAAGCTTTCGATCGAATGGAAACTACATTTTACATTTTTAATCTTAAGTAAACAGTCTTTTTGAAATAAAATTATGGGTACTTTAATATTTTCAAAAAAATCCAAACTCACCAACTCTGGAAATGTCTTTTTGGCTCTTCTTATTTCTAACAACAGTAAATTTCTTTCAAGTATATTTGATTTATAAAGAAAAAGAATAAAAATTTATTAGTTGGCTAACTTATGAAGAAATAAATTTCAAGTGTTCAGCGCTGGGATGGAATATTACAATTCCCTTTTGATTTTGAATACCAATTTCAATTTCTTTATAACATATAAATATGTTTGAGTGAAAAAAAATTAGTTTTATTTACTTACGTACTGAAAGTTAAAACCAGGGTTTGGCATAAAAATCATAAACATGTGATTTTGTGATCACAATACTGATATAATAAAGTCAGGTTTTAGCCCACAGGCTGACCAATAAGTTTCATCGCAATATATCATATCTCTCATAGAAATCGGTGTATGTGTTCATGTATATTCCTCTACATTTTATAATACTTAATGCACAAACCGTGCTGCAGCTGTTGTTGTTTGTATGAATACAAAAACAAAGTAAAATAAAATAAACTCATTGTAACTTTGAATAGAAATTATTTTATATTTTATAAGTCAATAAAGAGCTAATATAAGAATATACATTATTTTGTATAAAACCATGCAAATTCTGAAGGAAACCATGAAGATTTGGTGGATTTTTCTGTGCATTATCATATGTTTCCGATATATAACTTGGCAGCACTCAACTTAATACAGACAAAATAGGCAACACGAGGTTGCGTTTCTTTAAAACTACTTAAAGTACTTTTTATATATTATATAAACCTATAAGTTTAGTACTATTTTTACGAAAAAAAAGTTACAGATTGCCTAACCCTGGAATCAAATTTTCGAAGTCTCGAGATCTTCGGGGGGTTTTGGAAACCCGATTTAATATACAGACGGACGGACAGATGGGCATCACTTATTCGACTTCCCCATTCGTAAGGACCCCGGGGTCACATATTAATATTGATAATATCACTACAACTCGAAATCCTAAGGAACTAAAATCGGTAAACAAATTTTAATGTCTGACTTTGAAATGACATTGAACTCAATTTAAGCAAGAGAACTTTAATTTTTTTAATATTTGCTTTCTAGAAAACACACTTTTTAAATGATATATAATTTAGAATAAACCCTTTTTGAAATGGTTAGTTTTTGAAAACTTTTTTCCACATTTTTTTTTTTCGAAAAATACTTTTATGAAAAATTATGCATCTTTTATAAAAGCTTTTGTGGCATAATTTCCTTACAAAAGTTACTTTTAGGAATGAATATTAACAACATAATTTTAAACAAAAAAAGTTTTGGTATAAAATATATTTGTCAAACGCTCTCATGTGATGACATCAACTATTTGGAACATGTGCTTTTGGAAACAGAAAATATTTGAAAATAGTACTTTTTTAAAAACGAATTTAAAAACAAACGTACGTTTGCAAACAGAATATAAAAACTCATTATAAAATAATTTTTGAAATGCAAAATATTTGGAAGACATATAAAACAAAGTACTTTTCGGAATAGGAAATTTTTGCTGAATGATCTTTTAGAATAACTCACTGTTTGAAACATGTACTTTAAAGAAAATAGAATTCTGAAAATAGTACTTTTTAAGAAAACCTTCAATTTTATGTAGAGTTACTTATTTTCAAAAAGATTACTTTTGGAAAAACATATTTTTATTAAAGCACTTTTTGAAAAGGGTACGTTTTTGAGAAAGTACTTTTGCAAGAAGCCAGTTTCTTAAAAAAGTACTTTTTATTATTAAAATAATTTTAATAAGAGTGAATTTTGAAAAAGCATTTTTAGACCAGTAGAAGATGTACTGGTAAAGGTACTTTTTGCAAAAAATTTTTCAATAGCACCAGCACTCTGGGCATGGTCGATTCGTAGACAATACAAAGCACACTGGAAAGGCTTGTTGTGGAAAAAAAGAAGTTGTAAAGTTTTCATTTTGAACGTTTTCAAATTATAAATGACGGAGAGAGCAAAGACGGTCATTTGTTTTCGCCATACGATTTATTGAAAAAAACAAACGAAATTCCTTTTATAATGCGTGCGTCAGTTCTTGTCGGCATGCATCAGAGCAAAAGCATATAGTGTTTTGTTTTCTAAAAGACATGACATTTTTTCACTTATTTTCCAAAAGTGGCGGTTTGGAAAAGTTTTAAAACAGAAATTATTTTTCGTTAGTTTCTTTTCTAATGAATTCCTTATATTCAAACGGCGAAATGTTGCATTTTTTCTTAAAAAGTGTTAAAAATGGGGCATTATTTTCTAGAAAAGAAATCGACAATAGTCTTGGTCGCTGAGCAGTACCGACAGCGATTGACACAATCATGAGCGCATAGAAGCTATTCCTCCCTCACTGTTATTTCCACATCGAAATTAAGGAGTGGAATGAAATACGAAATATTTTTCTATGAAGTCCTTAAGACGGCACTACAAATTTTGTGTATGCGCACCCACTGTGCGAATCACCCACAAGAGAACACCTCTGAGCCAACCTCTACAATTTGATATAAAATTGCAACATTCTTCATAAAAAATATAGGATATCTTTTCATAATCAGTGCATATTTCGCTTCATAAATAACAGATCATAAAAACACACACACACACATTAACATTTACATTGAATCCATTACACCGCTATAGAATTTATACACCGAAAAAAACAAACAAACAAACAAACAAAATGTAATTGAGATCAATGCAAGTCAATTGAACAACTAAATGAGAAGTTCTGAACGTTACGTTCAACAACGATCTTGACATTTACACATAACAACAACAACATTTAAATAAGGGATACATTTAAATATAGAAAAACCAAACTAACAAACAAACAACAATTATTAAGAAAAACATAATGACAATACAAGCATACAATTTATTAAAAACAAAAACAACAAACTTCTATACCAAAAAAACAAAATGTCTCGTTTTTTCTAATTTTTTAAAAACAAAATCTACGAGTATTTAAAGTAAAACTATTAAACAAACAACAACAACAACAATACATAAATGAATACAGTTTTTTATAAAATATTAACAACAACTAAAAATGTTTACTAATCGCTTATACTTTTTTATATATGAGAAGATTCAAATAATTGAAAATAAACTTATTCAAGAAAAAACAGGTAAATTTTATAGATCGTACGAGTAAAATAAAATCATACAAAAAGAAATAAAAGAAATTTAATATTATTGAAAACAACAAACAAAATTAACAAAATTTATTTCCCTTTTCTCTAACTCTCTCTATCTCTTTCTGTCTCTGTCTCTGTCTCTGTCTCTCGTGTTTATTTTTTACAGATTTAATTAAACAGTGAAATTAGTACTACCCGCCGTTTATAAATAAAATTAAATAACATAAAATTATATAAAAGTAAATTAAAATTAAATCAACTTTGAAACCGGATAAAAAGCAATTATTTTAAGAAATAATAACAACCTAAAAACTATATAAATGTGATGTTTACACAGAAAGAAAAAGTATTAAATGCAAATTAAAGTTTTGATCCCTTTAAATGAACTTGACGGAATTGTAAATGATGAATTCTTTAATAATTTATTAACTGAAATAATTAGCCAACGCTTAATATGATAATTTTGCCAACAGTTTTCTTTCTCTTTTTAACATTTTATGAACTCATTTTTGGGCAACTTTGGATTCGATCTATTTCGGACCTTGGGGTGTGATTTTATTTAATATGTCAAAATTACTGACACATTTTTGTTCAGAAAACGTTGGTTATTTGATAATTTTAAGATAAAATAAAATAAGAGGGTAAAGAATACAAGGGGAGGAGGAAAAGTGTTAAACAACCCCCTCCCCTTCTCTTTATGAAATAATTTCAATACACAAAATTTCAATAGCAAAATTTAATTTATGTAAAATTCTACAAAGTCAACCGAAACGGCAAGGCTGGATCCGCATCTGCTTTAAGGCCGTCCCCGTAACTTCCCACTAATTTTAACCGCTAAACGATCTTAAAGCAGTCTGTCGTGGTTAATAACAACATAAAGTTTTCCAGCTCTGAAGCCAATAAATTCTTTATAATATATCAAACATGTTTAATTTGTAAAAAAAAGAGCAAATCATTTTAAGATCTTAACGTGGTCTGTCGTGCTTAATGCTTTCGTGCTCTTCGAATTCAAGAGTCTATAAAATACTATTAATTTAATATTGAAACTGCGATTCTAATATACCAGATATTTAATTTTAAAGATTTTTAAATGTCACTTTTTCGATTTTTGCTCTTCCTTCACAAAAAAATCAACCGATTTTGACCCGGTTAGAAGCGATCGCCGTGGTTTTGCTGATTAGTACGCAAAATTTATCAATAAAACCATTAAAAACAAAATAAATTTGAAATGTTTAATTTATTGTAGATGTCTCAAAATATACCGGACCGAAACCATTCCAATTCACAGGACATCGAAGTTCATAAAATCATATGTTAGAACAGTTTAAGAAAGTTGTTGTACTGCATACAAAAAAGTCACGAAATAATAACACATTTTAAGGCATAATTTTGTTTTGTGATAAAATAACGCTTAAAAATTTAGAACTCTTTAGGCGAGACGGCGTTGGTATATCTTTGCCGCGTTACAGGACTAAAGAGGTGTTCATACTTCGTATGTCCGTACTTTAAATCACATTTTTAAAACAAAAAAATAAGTAAAAGAAAGCGGAATCGCAAAATCTAAATAGTTTGAAGACAATTTTTCTCTTCTAACTGGAGTAACTGGCAGCCACTGAACGTTTTTTGTCAATAAAATATGTATTCAGGTCATATTTGGGCAGCAGCTGTTTTAGTTTATTCATACAAATCTATTTAGCAGACAGTGAAACTTTCCTTTCGGCTGTTTTTATTATGTGACAGAGTGATGAAACTGAATTATATACTCATTGAAATCCCTCTCGCTCTCTCTCACTAGAATGTAAAAGTGGCTGCAGCAAAAGTTTCATAGTGCGAACGAGCTATTACTTTATGACTTTAAGACTGCAGTGTGAATCCCCCATTAATATGTACTAAAAGCTTTTATTCCATTAATTTTTATATATATAAATTGCTTATGCCATTTTCTTTATTAAAAAATGCTTCTACATGAGCCTTTTTCCTAAAAATATTTCATCAAGGAAATTTTCTCAGGTATATACATATGAATAGTCCACATTTCAATGGTAATTCTCACAATATTCTCACAACTCTTTTATAACAGATTTGCCATTATATGTAGTTGCGAATTACTTATGTTACGAGGGAGTCTCCGAATAGCACCGATTTACTAACGTTTGATTTATTCAAGAACAATAACTTAAGTAGAAGCATTATTTTAAAATCGGGGTTGGCACACTGAAGTCTTGCATTAAATCAATTTGAATTATAATAAATTTTTATGAACAGATCTCTGAAGCATTTGCAATACACCAATACTAATGATTCCTATTCTAGAGCAGTTGATGTCCACTCAGGGGACGGCCCCTAAATAAGCAACGCATTTAGCTGGAACCATGATGTAATAAATATAAGGTGGCTAGCGATACCACCTTATATTTATTCTGGACTGCTCGGATAAAACCAACTTTCTGTCTGTTATTCATAGTGCGATTCGTTGAAATATCGACTACAAGTTACATGCGCTCTGGCTGAAAAAGGCATTGGGCGGCAAAAGAAATAGGTTTCGAGAACAATTTCCCTGATTTCATTACAGCACATTTCGTTGCAGTAAGTCCTGGTCCACACAGTGAAACTTTTGTTTCAGCAGTTTTATTATGTGTGAGAGTGATAAAATGAAAATATATACTCATTATATTTCCCTCTCGCTCTTTCTCACTAGAATTTTAAAGGGGCTGCGCCAAAAGCTTCATAGTGTGGAGGAGGACTAACGATAAAATAGCGCAACGCACCGCACATTGCAACGATGCTCAAGAGTGTCACTAGAATTGGATACGCTAATGTCTCCGTTGACCTTTTCCATTCTCCCTTGTACAAGGTCGAGCAATCTCAAGGCCATTGAAATCGACCCCGAAAGCTTGACTCCATTCATGATAAATAAACAATTTACTTTTTCGACTCACAAATCCGAGTAGAACAGCGCTGTTTTCGAAAGCCACTGCACTTTCTCATCGGCGCTCATGCGCATTTCTTTATTACCACTGACGTCTTAGTTGAAGTAAAAACAGTTTCCACTTAGAGAAATTTTTTGGAGAAAATTCTATACGAGAACTGCTTCAATATAACCCGTTTTGGTATTGAAACGAATTGTAGTGCAAACCACAACAAAAATTATAGCAACAAAATACATTGAAATTCTCCACACATACGCAATTGCCAACAACGCCCACGTATTCAAACACACCGAGGACTTGTTGTACGTAGAAACTTAACAGCACTGTAGTCAAAAAATGGTTGAGCAAATAACAATCTTGTGGCGGAGCGATGCCACCTTATATTTACTACATCATGGTGTAAACGGTGTAGATTTTAAAGGAGGTTTTCATCGAAATCCTCAAGATTTCAATCGAACTATGGGGCATTGTTGTTATCTTTTTGTAATTTTAATGGATTTAGGCAGAACCATCTTTATAATTAACAGGTTGATGTTGGAAAGAAATAATCTTAGAATTAATGTTTTTAAATTTAACTCAATTAACTGTGTGTTATTAACTGGTGCGTTACACCTCCTTTTTAAATTATCAAGTGAGAATTTAAACACGCGTGAACTTATTTTGAAATACCAAAGTTGCAATTTCTTATAACTAGAACTGAGTTTTAATATATTCAAATTCATTCCTAATGCCAACTGCAAGTCTATTTGCATTTAAGTCGACAAACTAAAACAAAATCAATTCAAATAACGCTCGTTTTATATGGCTTAACAAGAAGATAATAGGGTTATTCACACCGGCCTTGTTAATTCGTTAGTCGTTATTCGATAGTTTTTTACGTGTATTTTGTTTTTGTAAAATTAACAAATTATCGAACTGCCGAGTAAAAAAGTACCAGTCTGACAAGCTTGGTAATTTTCTTGTTACTCGGTAACAAAAAACGAAAAAAAAAAGAAGAAAAAAAGAATTTTCAATTAAATTTTTTACTATTTTTGTTTTTGCACTTTCTCGAGGCATTTTTGCTTTTTAATAAATTTAAATCATCTGTTTTGTAGCAAAAGTTACCGCACTACTGAGATAGAACAAAAAGTGTGTTCACAGTAAAGTGTTTCAACAAATTACCAACTAACAAATTACCGGATTAACAGACTCGGTGTGAATACCCCTAATATTTTTAATAACAAATTCGTGTTAATTGTATAAGTTTGCATACAAAAAATATATATATTTTCTTAATTTTTATAAATATGAAAACTAGAGAATGTAGTTAATGTGTGTTGTAAGCAAAATGCATATGTAATATGTTAGATTTTCTATTGCAAAAGTCTAATATGATTCCAGCATATCCTTTAAGGATTTTTATGAAAACAAAATTAGAAAAAATTTAGATTTTTGAAACGAAATTAGTAGAATTTAAAAAAAATTTTACTTAAGTAAAAACTATATATTTTAAAAATTGTATATGTATATTTTTTCAAATATCATATTTGTTTTTCTTTTTATAAACTTAAATTAAATGTATTTATATGTAAATTTAAGTTTTGAAATATTTATATTAAACAATTATAAAGCAGTAATAAATATGTTGTTAAAATTCCATAGTTAAAAAGGCAAAGAAAATAATTATAAAAGAAAAACTACAATCAATTTATCTTTAAAGCCAGCAATACATTTTGACATAAACAAAAACAAAAACAAAAACAAAAATTCAATTAATCAACAAACATATTTTAACCAACAAACAAACAAAAAAGAAGACATAAACAATTTTAATGATATTGAATATGGAGCAGTTACAATAGTCAATATTAGTGAAAACAACTATAAAAATATTAAGTAAGAATTTGGACTTAAATGAAATATATAATATAAATATAAAAAAAACAAATAAATAACAAAAGAAATGAGAAAAACAACACTAAAAGCAAGTAAAGAGTAGTTAAAAACTTAGAAAATCAATTTCAGAAATATCTTACAGGATACAAGCAGATATTGATTGAACACAAACTTTCGGCATGATGTATAAAACCCAAAAAAGAGAAATAAATAAATAAAAATTAAAAACAAATAAGAACAGCAAATATCTTCAACATATTTATTTAAATTAAAACCAATAAAACCATGAAAACACCAGCATTTTAATTCCAAAGGATGGAGTTCGTTCATACTTGTCAAATATTCGCCGAAAAAAAATTGCAAATATTCCCGATCAGGTGCGTGTTTCTGAAGTAAAACAGATTCACAGACATCTAATAGGCAGCGACATATAATCCAATCTTTTTAACCCGTTAAACACTTGGCTGCATTGCTAGTTTTTTTCAGTAGTAAATATTTAGTGGTCACGCTCTAATGGGCAAATGTTAGATAAGTGTGAACGATGTTCTGGCCATGAAAGCCCAGTGTGGTGTCACATCGCTCAAGCTGCAAAAGAAGCATTCAAGTGCCTCGTCTTCTTAAGCCGATGTAAGAGATCTCATCTGATCTACACCTCTTACATCGGACCGAAAATTGAACCCAACTCTGATGTGCAAGCCGGTGCTTCAAAGTCTATTTTAAAGTTAGTCGGCCCATGTACAGAATAGGGCGAAGAAGCTCTTCGGAGACAATAGGTTAACTAACTCTATTGACTCCCTTGAACATCGCCACAAAGTGGAGTACGTTTCGTTGTTTTATCGTTACTATAATAGAATATGGGAACTTGTTCCCGAAAAGCATGACCAACGCGTTTTTGAGCAAGAGCGAATGCATTCGTGGCCCAAATTCCAAGGAACCGCACTACGATTTAAAGAGACAACTCGTTTTTTGGTCGAACAGACCGCATGTGCAACAAACTACTTACAGAAAGCTTCTCAGTCACGGATATGAATATGATATTCATAAAAAAAATTATTAATAAGTAGTCTCAAGAATACCACAAGTCAAGAAAAACAAATTTTATTGTTGTAACGGTCGATTTAGCAGCACACTGCAATCGTAAATGCAGCACAAGCTGCAGTGCAGTGCAGCTAGACTACAGAAAATAGAATATCAGGCTAAGGTTACGCAAGGAGAGAGAGAGAGAGAGAACATACTCTCTCTGCATGCATACGCGTCCGTACTGTAAATCATGGTGATTAAAAATAGTGAGATTTTCAGACTTTTTTATTTCTTCTATTATATGTATATGTACGAGTATATATATATATATATATATATATATATATATATATATATATATATATACATATATATATATATATATATATATATATATATATATATACATATATATATATATAAAACAGTAGTTTTTTTTAATTTTAGAACCATTTTTTACATTGGAAATCGCGTGGTTTCAAATTGACATGGTTTGCAGAACAGGCACGATAATTATTTTTGGTGAAAGCATGCTCCGATTTAAAGCGTTCAATAAGTGGTGCTGCGTTAGCATTTACGTTGCTTCAGCATTTAGCAAGCGTTTGGCTAAATGGGCCTTAAATGGTTACAGCACGCGAAGAAACACAAAAGAAATAGCACGTGGTCTTGCATTTTCTGTACGCGCCATTATTTGTAGACAAATCGTCCATGTTGTTTCTTACTAGTTTTTGGGCATGTTTAACCAAGGCGGAATAACAATACAGCCACATTACAACAACCAAAGGCCGCGTTGTTTGTGTACAGTCATGGGTCACGTCAAAAGTGATGGTAACAAAACTCATTCCAACAGAGCAAACGTGCACAATTGCAAGCACGGCTCACACATACAAACGCAATGAGATCTCTTTGTACACAAAAATTTTACATCAATGAAGCCAAACAATGGTTGAGCAGAAAACTGCCATCAGGCGTGGCGATGCCACCTTATAGTTATTACACTAGGAGTTGCACTTGCCTTCAGTGTTGTCAACTCAGTGTTTTTCGCACCGCTCTAGTGCTTTTTCGATTCATCGACGCGAAATACCTTGAAGTTGGTGTTTGGTGCTTGTTCTAAATCAACTATTTATTAAAATAGTAATGAAATTAGTATAGCCAAGAATCGCTATCATATAGCACCAAGTCTCCTTAGAAATCGGAACAGTTTACTTTGACAAAATAGTTTCGATATTTTTTTTCCAAATTTCACTCGGTTCGTAATCAACAGGTGGAGTATTACTATGCGATGAGAAGAAAACGTCCGAATCCGCAATCACATTCTATTTCGTTGAGTGTGCGGCAGCGCCCTAAAAAGCGCTGATGACCATAAATACACACAAGCACTGATGATGTGAACTTAAAGACTTGCGAGATATTTATTTGTCTGTAGTTCCAAGAACAATTTTTGAAATTTAGGACGACAGTATTGAGCACAATTCAGTTTCTGCCATTGTTGACAGCTCAAAATAAAATGCAAATTACTAATAAAAATTGTCATTTATTGACATACATGAGTAGTACGTTTTGTCTAAACTGTTAATCATATCTATTTTGACTTTTCTCTTTTTTATTAACCCTACAAGAACAATGCCGGTCATATTACCGGTCATATGACTGCCACTGCTGACCAAGTTTCGGTCAGCACGTAGAACAAAGTTTCTATCATTTTATTAAGGCCAAAATGAAAAGACTGACTGAAACTTTTGCGTACGTGTGCTCTTGCATACCTCTCTAACTTGTGTATATAATCGCCTGTAGAACATATATTCAAACTACTTTACTTTTCACCGGTTACCCTTGACGGGTATGGTGTCACCGATGATGGGGTGGCTAACAATCTTGACCTAACCAAATTCTATGAAATAAAACGCATTTAATATCATTTCAATTAATTTATAACAAATTTATTATTTCTATATATATATATATATATATATATATATATATATATATATGTATATATATATTTATATACAAGTATGCTTGTTTTATATTTTAACACAAACAACACTAACTGATATCATTCCATCGACCAAAAATTTATTTAAGCCCTGGTAGACAACAAACCTAAAGAACAATCCACCAAAAACACTAGGGTGTCGTGATTACTATGTATGAGTATACCCGTATGGAGATATTCAGGTTGAAATCCTCTTAACTAACCGTTTCATTTATGGCTTGAAAATTCAACGATCACCAAGGGTACACATTTTCAATAGTTTCATACATCTAAAGATGGAAATAAATTTAGTTTTATACCTTGTTTTTTTTTCTTTAAAACTAAATTTACTTGTGCAATACATTTTGGCTTGGCACATCATTGTGAAATAAATCACCGCCCAACAAAATGAAATCAACATCTCCGTACAGCTAAATCCAGCATTTCCTAGAAAGCGAGGAAACTGTCATCAGCTGCAATATAAGAATAAAGTATCACCGCTAAGAATTTTTCAAAAGAACGTGGACATAATACAAAAGAGAGATTTACCTCTTACAGTATCCTCTTCTCCGTATCCCAAATGATCGTCAGTGGTCCTCATAATACGCAAGGATGTCATTAGTATTCAAAATTCACTTTATTTGAGTTTATATTATATTGTATATTTTAATTAACTTTTTCTTTAATTTAGAAGCTTTTCTATACAAAAGGTTGACAAATTTATTGTCTTACTCTTGCACACAGTATTCTAGACTGTAAAAACCAGCGTTGTCGCTCATACTTCTTTTCTTAATTCCTATACATATTTTTATGCTCCTGAAAATCCCTAAGTCTCGTGAGACGTTTAAAACGACAATTAGAGAAAAATTTAACCAAATTTTGTTAATTGGTTTAATATATAAATATTTTTGCAACTTCATTGAACTTGTACATACACAGACATACTGAAAAAGTACAAATTTGATCAACTAAAAACAAATCGTAAAAATTTAGTATGAAAAGTCGAAAAATGGTAACGCTAAATAGGCTAAATATTTTTAGTTGTGTCAGTGAAAATCTTTTTGTGTGTGTTAGTTTCAGTAATTAATTTCTCGTAGGGAATCTATTCAATACATTTTGAGCAACAGTTTCCTTTTCATTACCTAATCTGACAACTGTATTTCGGCTTATCAACATCACGTAATTAATAGAAGGTGGCATCGCCACGCCAGAGTACAGTTTTTTGCTCAACTATTGTTTGGCTGCATTCATGTCAAATATTTGTGTACACTGAGTTCTCATTGCGTTTCTGTATACGAGAGTGCGTAGCAATTGTGCATGTGTGCCACATTTCAATGTGTTTTGTCACTAAAATTTTTTACGTGGATCATGACTGTACACGAACTACGATTCCTTTGTTTGCTGTAATTTTGTATTTGTTGCCGTAGTGAGGCCACGTTGCATTCTTATATAAGCAGCTTACAAGCGTAAGGTATTGTTTTGTGAATAAGGCCTTTGATGTATAAACATATTGATACACCAATTAAGAATTTAGTTTAAAAATAACGTATAAACATCAACGACTACTCTTTTGGTGTAGACACGAAATAAATTTACCTCTACTGAACACACCACATTCGCTAGCAGTTGTGAACCACAGCTGTTTCTCTAGCAGGCAGAACATTTCTATTAAACAAAAAACAATTGCAAAGAAAGCAATAAACTAACCTCGCGATATAGAATTCCTGTTATATTTTGTGTTAAAACTATAAAACAAACTTAATTAAATAATATAGTTGAATTAAACATAAATTAACAAAGTGTTCGAAAAGTAAAACAAGAAATGAAGCAAAATTTGGATAAACGAGATATACGGCCATTTATTTATGGTGGTTTGGCATCGATAACAGCGGAATTTGGTAAATTTTTCCAATATACTATAATAAATTATTAAATATAAACATGTTTACCATTGCAAGAAATAAAAAGTCATGACGCATGATAAAGTGCATTAAATGCAATTTTATAATGTGAATTGAAAAATAAACATTCTAGTGTTAATAGTACATAAGTAAGTATATCAAGAGTAATCGTACTCGTCTTCGATGGGGGCTCAAGTTTTATAAGGCAAAATGCTGATGAAAGACTCTACATCCATGTGTATTATAAAATAAACAATAGTGGTCAAAACAATTTGAACCAGAATTTATTATCGATTATCAACAAGTTATAATATTTGACGAACATATGCAAACATTTATTTGTGAATATGGTTTAAATACAATTTTGTGCAATGAATTAAATAGAGTAAACTGTACCAAATAAATATTTTTTGAAAATACAATGATTTTTCATGGCGAAGACTAGTAACATTACGCTATACACCGATCAAGACGTTCTATATTAATACATTGTAACATATTCGATAGGGAATGTATTATACTGTATGGCTTTTAACAGTTCCAATCACAGTATTCTTGAAACAACCGCGACGGATCTAAAGAAAGCCATAAGATTGGCAATTATTGTATCCATCAATGATAACGCTATTAAAATCTTCTCTTGATTTTTTTTATTTCGATTTGAAAACACCAAACAGTTGTGACAAACGAAAACGCAAGAAATTTTACGTTTTGAAACCGCTATTGCATAGGTACTTAAGCGAATCGGTCTGACTTATCTTACCACTAAAAGAGAAAATTATAAGATGCATAATATAAATTTGATAAGCTTTCTTTCTATTTGTAGAAAACTTTTTCATATTTTATAAGATTTAAACATTTTCTTGAAATTTTTCTGTTGTCTGTCTCAATTTTATAGATATGACTTTTTTCTTGGAGCTCTTTTAAAATCAATTTAACAAATATTAAAGCTCTTAAATCAAATGCAATTTTATATGTGCTTTTGTATATCACTTTTTAACATCACCTTGAGCTCTAATTTTATTTATTTTTGTTTATTTATTTATTTTTTTTTTTCCAAAGAAAAATTGCTAAACTAATTTATTTATATCTTGTTGTAACCCAGTTAGTGTATAATTTTTTCAAAAATTACGCAGACAGTGGAGTATTAGAGTATAAAAAGAATTTAAGCTAACGTTTAAATTCCCCTTAAATGAAACATAGACTCAAACATCCAAATTTCAATGTACATGTGATTGTCAGTGGCTTGACAACGTTTTTATTTTAAAAATTTCTTTAGAAATTAGTACAACTTAAAAAGTTATTGAAACAAAATGTGTTATTAGTTTTTATTTCACTATTTTTTGTCCTACACTGTATTTGCAATCATGTGGGTATGAGACTCTTCCCGCTGCGACTGCTATAAAACTTGCATGTGTGCATTAGCGGTCTTATCGTTCAAATTGTTTGTTTGTTTTATTTACTTAAGTTAGAATAATTCATTCATATTACTTTTATTATTTACATGATAATTTAAACGTTTATAAAATTATCGTTTTTACTTTGCATTGTCTATAAATAGGTACTTTTCCTATTGATACAACAAAAACCCGCCTCCAGGTTCAAGGACAAAAAAACGACAAATCATTTTCACAATTACGATACCGTGGTATGACGGATGCAATTGTAAAAATAAGCAAAGAAGAGGGCTTAAAAGCATTATACTCAGGGTAAGTTTGTTTTTGAATTTATTGGTATTCCGTATTCGTCAGTAGTTCTTAAATGTTAATTTTCACTATTTTTAAGTTTGATATTTTTTTAGAGCTTGAAATAATCTGATAATTATTTGTTGGGTGTCTATGTGCATTTCATTGTTGCTTTTACGAAATCATCGGTAGACTTGAAATATCATATTGGGAGCTAGTTTCTCATATATGATTTAAAATACAAATTATTTTTGAAAAACAAAGAATACTTCGATTTGGTTTGCAGAAGGTGTGTCAACTGCTGTAAAGTCTATTTTAGACGTTTTCTTTCATAGATGTTCGCGATTAGGAAATTATAATCGCCTTCCATTCTATATCTCTTAAATTAGTTTCGGCAACTCTATTTTAATTTGGAAATTACAAATTTTATTTGAATTACACCTTAAAAACTGAAGTGATTAGAGGTTGTGAATTAACAATTATTGTAATTAAACTTATTTACAATAATTAACGTCGAATTGAAGCTCTAAGTATCGCATGATTGTGAAAAAAAATTTCATCATGAATTGTTGATTAATCTTCGTCTCTGTTATAAAGACACAATGAAGACCAGTTTTGGAACAACAACAGTGTCAGAACATGTTAATCAATTTTGATTTCCCTATTAGTTTAAAATATGATAATAAAAAGAAAACATATTTTAACATTAAAAACGGAATACTATTAAAACTGCATATTAATTTTCTTCAAGTCCATAATTTTATAATCATACTTAAGCACACAATGAAATATCGGTGGGATCCCGTCAAATCTGCAAATCTCAGAATGCATTTGGTTCAAATTCTTGGCTACATTCTCTTAATTGTGCAAAGCTGACACTTTGATATTCATAAATACCTTCAAGATAAATATTACAAAAAAAGATATTGTATTTTGCTTATGCAGTAAAAAGATTTGTTAGGAAGTTTTGAAACTAATACAGCGTTTTGATGCTTTTAAATAAATTTTGGTACATATTCTAATATGTTGAAAAAGATTTTTGTCAAAATTTTAACACCCATAATCATAAAAAATAAAATATGTATGAAATCTATTTTAAGAAAATTTTGCATGAAAAACTTTGAATAAAATAAATATCAAACTTTTAAACTTTTGTGAATAGGGGGGCAAAAAACTAAAAACAATTTTTTTGCATAGTGAAATTACGGATTCTTGTTGGATTTAAAGCTCTTTTGGGTATTCATAAAAAACCTGTCCCACTATAAGACAGAAAATTCCGTTGGCACAGTTTTCATATGAAACAAAAACATATTTAGAATTCAGGCCATGCAGAATATTTAATTTTCAGTAAAAAGATTTCATTCGATTTTATCATAGGAAAGTGAACAATATCTCTCTCCCTTAATTACAAACAATAGAAAATAATATCAATAGCATATTTTTATTTCATTTGATATCTTAGAATTTGGCCGGCAGTATTAAGACAAGCAACTTATGGCACTATTAAATTTGGCACCTATTATACATTAAAAAGTTTTGCGAGCGAACATGGCTTACTTGTCGATCCCGACACTGGGACAGAAAGAGTATGGGGTAATGTACTGTGTGCAGCAACTGCCGGAGCAGTATCCTCAGCTTTAGCCAATCCCACCGATGTATTAAAAGTTCGCATGCAAGTTCATGGGAAAGGTTTAACGCAGAAAGGTATTTGGGGTTGTTTTCATGACATATACAAATATGAAGGTGTGAAAGGACTGTGGCGAGGTGTAGGGCCCACAGCACAAAGAGCAGTTGTAATAGCTTCGGTAGAACTACCGGTATATGATTTTTGTAAACTGAAATTGATGGACTATTTCGGAGATGAAATGTCGAACCACTTCATGTAAGTTTCAAACAGAAATACCGTTTTGAAATTATATAATAAACTATTTTTGTACCATTAGATCTAGTTTTGTAGCCAGTTTAGGTAGTGCTATTGCTTCTACACCCATAGATGTTATACGTACCCGCCTTATGTATCAACGCCATTTTACGGTAGTCAATGGCATGACTACAGCAGCAACGCCAACAAAACTATATAACGGTAGTTTAGATTGTGCTATACAGGTATACATAATTTTATATGTTATCAATCAGTTTTTAATACAAAATATAAATTCCTTCATTACAGACTGTACGAAACGAAGGTGTTTTGGCTTTATATAAAGGTTTTATACCCACTTGGGTTCGCATGGGTCCTTGGAACGTTATATTTTTTATAACATACGAACAACTCAAAAAATATTAACAAAAACGCTAACTTTAATAATGTTGTGCATGGCTGTTGTTAGTTAATTAAAAAAACATTTACAAATATTACTAAAATAGTTAGTACAAGCTTAAACAAAAACACCTCATTAGTTATATCAAATTTTTTTTATATACAAATTAAGATATATTTACCATTACATATATTTTCTCATTATTATCATTAGTTTTTAAGTAAAAGAGTCATACATTTTTGTAGTTAAAATATCCCATCTACTGAAATACGACAATTAAAATTTTATGGTAAATTTGTCGTAAATTATTCAAGCTTTATTATTATAATTGTTTTTAATTAAGTTTGTTTTAAGCAAAACTGTTTTTCTGCTTATGATTTTATACATCTAATTATTTGAAAGTATTTCTTACACGAAAGAAAATTGCATTTTCTTTTTAACATTTTGCATTAAACTAACATGTAGATTGGCATTTAAAGACTCAAAAAGAAATTTATAAACTAACTATACACATACACTTTTTTGTATTAAAGAACAAGCGTTTTTTACAAATTAAATTTATAAAAAAAATTTTTTTCTATTCTTATATATATATAAATATATATATATGTATATATATATATATATATATATATATATATATATAATATATATATATATATATATATATATATTTATATATATATATATATATATATATATAATATATATATATATATATATATATAATATATATATATATATATATATATATATATATATATATATATATTGTCATTTAAAAGTATTTACGAATGTATCTCTTAAATTAAAAACGAATTAATATATTTTTTTAATATTTCTCTAATAAATAAGTTACTCGAAGTTAGTACAAAAAAAAACTTAATAGCGTTTTGTGGAAATAATTTTAGAATAATAATTTAGTCCTAAAATCCTTCAAAAAGTAAAGGTAAAAAATCATTGGAACGTAACTGCTAGTCATGCACAAAATATACGATATGAGCTTAAAACCAGTATGTATACACTGGGGACGTACAACAAATTTTTAATGCATATGAAGCAAAATGGTGCAAATTGTAAATATGTATATTTTGTTGTTGTGTCAATAAAACTAATTTTGTGTGTGGCTATGGAACCAGGATAGTAACATTTCAAGTTATTTTTTTAAATAAATATCGTTATTCGAGAGTTATAAAAGAGCACATGTTCTGAACAACTTATATCCCTTAAAATCATCGATTTCGTTTTGAAAACGCCAAAGAACTGTTGACAAACGAAAACATTATAGCACCATAGAGAAAAAATAAAATCACGCATAATATAAATTTAACATGTTTTATTTCTATTCGTAGAAAACTTCTTAATTTTAAAATGTGCGATATAAATATCGCACAGACATTTCTGTCAAAAGCTTATGGTCTATATTTATCGGTGTAAAAACACACTTTTTAGTGTTCAAACGCATATACGAATAATAGGAAAACGCCAACATATCCCGAACAGAACAAGTGCTATGCGTTTTTAATGCGGTTGGCGTTTTGACAACGCTGCGTTTGTCAGAACATAGGCGTATATAGGCATCTGTGCTCCGATGCGTTGTAAATTTAGTTTGCAAATAATTTTTGCTGATAATTAAATTAACGTCAGCCTATGCAAAATTGTATCTCGGGTTTTTAAACATGCAGCCTTAAAGTATGTGAAATTTTTATAAGAAAATTGTTAAACAAGTGCTGCCGTTGCAGAATATGTGTATAACCAGGCGATTTTGAATATTATGGGAAACAATATTTATTGTCGATTTAATTATTTTGCAATAAATTGCGGACGCTACATCAACAGAATTTTAGTTTTTAGAAAAAAATGTTCAACGTAAATGTTAAGGTGCCACTAATAATTTAAAAAAATTTAAAGTCGAAAAGTGTACAGTTATGTTTTCGGATGTCGCACAACTTTTGTGATTTCAATTGCCAACAGAAATGTGTTATAAATCGCAATCTAAAGGCTCTTAGCGAGTGCAAATCGCAAAAGTGAACTTATTGTATGAGACTAAACTCAACATCAATGATATGAAGAATGAATTATATATTTTTTTTATTTTCGCTAAAACCAGTCTTGCAATTTTTAATAAAAATATGAATTATAATAAATGTTCTTTGTTCTGGCTTGGACATTGTGTTCTTCCGCATAAATCAAAAATGTGAGTTGCAGAACATGCAAAAACAAGTTCGGCGATTTCCATACGCGATTTGACAATCATGCGATTGTCGGAACATAAATTATGATGTGTGTCATTATTAAATTAAGATACTTCACTTTCTATTGATATCACAACACTATTTCAGTTTCTATAAAAGTGCATTTATACGTGCAGGAAATGTTGCACTCGCAAGATTTCGAATCATACATAATGGATTTTGATTACATTATCCCTATATAACAAAATCTGGAAAGTCACTAGATTTTATCAATATCTCTGATGAAAAGTACTCGAAGATGTAGACTGTATGTACCGAGCACTTTTGCTTGTTTTTTTTCCTAATTTCGCATTTTACACGTAAATATCAAGTAAACAAACCCATCTGTCTGTCAGTCGGTTAATTCCCCAATTGCAAAAGCCTTAGTCCAGACCAAAATAGAGTTTAAGAATATATGAAGAACGGTTGACCATAAAGGCCATCCTTAACGCTAATTTTAACCGTCGCGCTACCTCTTCGAGCTCGAACAATATTATTTTAATTTTCAAATCAACCGATTTCTTCGTGATAAGTAGAGATTGACGTAGTTTTCAAAAACGCGATATATATAGGGTCCGCAATCTGACGTTTTTTTTTCAACTAGTGCTTATTTCGTAAATGGTAGCACTTAGCTTCATGTCTGATTTGACAGATAATTAGTTTTATCCGTCCGCCGAACGAATATGATTGTATATACGACTGAAACAACGCTGGGAAATATTGTTGCGATCGACTTACAGAAAATGCCGATTTTGAAAAAAAAATCATCTTTTTAGATGAAGCTCATTTTGATCTTGGCGGGTATGTAAACAAGAAAAATTGTCGCATTTGGGGCACAGAAAACCCGCACGCATACCTTGAAAGGCCGACGCACCCAAAACGAGTCACTGTTTGGTGCAAATGTTGGTCCAGAGGCATAATTGGGCCATTTTTCTTCGAAAATGAGCAAGGAGTGGCCGTTACAGTCAATGGCGATCGTTATCGGGCCATGTTGAACGAAGTTTTGTTCACAAAAATTGAAGAGGAGGATATTGGCAACATTTGGTTTCAACAGGACGGCGCTACGTGCCACACAGCCGAAGCTACACTCGATGCCGCAGAGCTGATGTCGTTTGGCCACCTCGGAGCTGCGATTTGACACCGTTGGATTGTTATTTGTGGGGTGCCGTCAAAGATAAGTGTTACGCCGACAAGCCAGAGACAATTCGTGAAGCCATTGGTGAAATACAGCTGCACACAATCGATAATGTGCTTAAAAATTGGACCGAATTTGTAGGCTACTGCATGGCCAACCAAGGCAGCTATTTGAATGAAATTATATTCCATTATCATCCGGAAGGATTGTACTTTCAAATAAAAAAAGAAATTTGAGAAAATATTCATACATATAAATAGTTTGTTTTTTATAGCATTAAAAAAAGTTATTTGGCGGACCCTGTGATTTCGGGGCTTAAAAAAAACACTTTTTTCGTTCACGATATCCGACGAATGGTTTGACCGATTTTGAAGCAGTTCACGCTGATGGACGCACTTTTCAAAATTTGTGAGAACTGATTAGTTTGTGGAATCAAGCGGCTTAAATTTTAATCTAAAAAAACATTTTGAATAGCTGATTTTTGAAATCGATCACTTTTTTAGAATTTTTTTCGGTCGCAATATCTTACGAACGGATTTTGACCCGGCTTATGGTGATCGACGTGGTTTTTAAATGTTACAAACTGATTGGTGATTCCAAAGGTGAAGCTGCTTAAAAGATATTCATCAATAACCACCATGAAAAATTCTTTTCTTCTATGTTGCTTTTGAGATATTTTGAATCGGAGTGCGAGTCAGATAGTTACATACACACACACATATATACAAACTTTATGGCAGGCTCTCAGAATCATACAGGAAAGTTTCGGCTTTACCGATTGATTACAGAAAGTAATCAGCTCTCAAAATTAAAATTAGCGGGCAGTTGCAGGGATGGCCTTTAGGGTCAACCGTTTTTCATATTTTTTGGACAAATTTTGGTTTATTGATACCGAGGTAAAGTGGAAGCCTGAGTTGGCAGACGTCTGCTCTCTTCACAAAATTTTGAACCGCATTTTGCCATAAAGTTTCTTTATATAGTCAAATTTCATCTCTCAGAGGGCCCCAGAGAAAGGCGGCCCATTGGAAATGAGCCTCATCACTTTTATTTAGTTTTCGTTCAGTTTTTCAAATAGCCACATCACATGGCTAAAATTTCTCAACAATTTACTAAATAAATACCAAAAGATGACAGCTCAGTGCTTTATATTTCATCGTTTGACAGTTAATTTACTCCCTAACCTCAAATTTGCTAACCCTGTAGTTGTGCTGATATGATCAAATTACAACTGCTTATTTTCAAAAAAATTGCCTATTTTAAATTTGCGGCGTAAAAATCAGACTGAATTTACTATTTATATGGAAGATCACAAAACATTTTTTTTTTCAATTTATTTTGTGTCGTTAAAAATTCTGCTCTGGCCAACTTTTTGTTATAAAATAAATACTTTTAAGGCCAGAATTATATAGCCGTAACACGTTTTGGCACCTTTTTAAAACTAAAAAGAGAAAACCCAAATAAAATTATAAATAGAGATAACAATCTGGCAATTATCGTTACTATTTCAATAAACTCAATCATAATTATAGATATTGAGATCAAAATAAGTAAAACGTGCAATCAAAATTCCTATTGTTGTTTGAAGACTCCTTCGTTAAAGTAACAAAAGCTTGAAATCTTTTTGTGCTGTTCGGACAATAACTCACAAAAAATAAAAAAATGTTTTCGCTTCATAAAAAAATTTCATTTATTACACCCTTCAGTGTGCATGTACTTCTGTCATCCTGTTTGCAATCGGTTCGCTTTTGGCTTGTGTTCTTATATGAATCGAAGAGGAATACTTTTACGAAGCACTGCGATACTCCAACTCTGTGTTGTGTTGATGTTAGTTGTCCCTTTCATGGAAACTGATATGAAGCACATTAAAAGTCTTTATTAAATGGAGTAAAGAAGTCCATTATGTGACTTTGAATACAACAAATGTTGAAGTTCCCCTAGAATTACCGATATAAATAAAAATAAATGGAAAACGTTTCACCCTAAAGACCATTCCTGTAACTTCCCACTAATTTTAAGCGCAAAACTATCGTGACTCGATTTGCGTGCTATTCTATGCTTTGCGATCTTCGAGCTAAAGCATAATTATTTTGATCTTTAAATCAACCGATTCCCACGTGATAACTGGCGATTGATGTAGTTTTCGATTACTATAAAAGAATCGAGAACTCTGATCAAATATATTTATAATTTCGAAGTTTTTGAAAACAAATCACTTTTTTCGAATTTTTTTGTTCACAATATCTCACGAACGAATTAAACGATCTTGACTCGGTTCATTGTGATCGACATGGCTTTTAAATGTCAGAGCTGATTAGTTTGTGGTAACGTTTGAAAGTTATTCTAAAAAACTCTTCAAATTAATTGATTCCCACGTGATAAGCGCTGATTGATGTAGTTTTTTAATTTTCATAAGAGAATCGAGAACGCTGACTTGTTAGATATATAATTTCGGGGTTTAAAAACACTGTTTCCGTTCATGGTGATGGACGTAGTTTTGAAAACGTTAAGAACTGATTCGTTTGTGTAATTAAGCGGTGAAGCTCTGTAAGTTTTATTCTAAAAAACAATTTTGTATATTTGAAATCTACCATTTGAATCGGTTCCAACTCATAGGAGATCTAAAAGTTCAGGAGCGCCCTTTGGAACGTTACCGTTTGGTTTGATTGGTACAGTCGTTCAAAAGCTATAAGACGGTCGCATACATACACACGCACACACACACTTACATACAGACATAGTGACAGGCTCCCAGAATTAGTCAGAGAAGCTTCCTAAGACCTTAAAACTTGGAAGTCTGATGGGAACTTGATATTTTCAAAACGGGGTACAACTAATAACATCCCGATTTTAAAAAATTTTCAAAATTAATATGAAATTCGTTACTAAACGAAAAATTATTAAATTTATATATGAAGGATGTTAATCGAAATTTAAGTGAAAATTGTGATCGGTATCGAATGCCGTAATTTGCCCCCTGTTGTCACAAAAACCATTTTCACACTGGGAAGGTTTGCTTTGGCAAAGTCGTTTCGATTTTTCTCTTCTTTCAATTCATGATAAACAGGACGCCAATTGCAACTATGCGATAAGAGAAGAACATCGAAATTTGATGATGGGAATATGGCGAATTCCGAGAACCTCGTTTTCTTCAGCGCTGTGTATCTCAGATAACTAAATTGTTATTTAACTTTCCTGTGTAATTTGGTATGTCGATTTCGAAATATTTTAAGAAGCACGAGCCTAATAAATAATTGATGGTGACCAGAAATAGTTGAAGAAAAAAACAAATTATTGCAAGACCGGCCATGTTAAATTGGAAATGAGGATTTACTTCATATGGCTCTTGAGTTTTTTTCAAAATTGTACTCGTATTTATATCGAAAAAAAAAATCATGGTATAGGGTATGCAGCATTCGTTAATGTTGGCGTTCGTTTTCTGGCTCAAAGGGTTCTGTTGTTTGTTAATCTGTTTCATACCATTTTAATAGTTTCTTAATGGGAAAAATAATATGTTAAATCGTTGACTTCATGAGTGAATTTTTTATAACGATTTTGATAATAAATTGAATTGTTTTCTTGTTTGCACATAAATTTTTATTTGTAATTAAACACGCGAAAAGAAGACTTTTTTGTCTGAAGATGTTGTGTTATCTCAGACTTATTTTTAGAAATTTATTTTTAACAAAAAATGTTTTTTCCAAGAGCCAAATAAATAAACAAAAATAAATAAACAATGTTTTATATGTATGAAGTTAAATGCCAATTCCAAAATAGTACACACTTTGTAGGTTATGCCGTAGCTTCCAAAATAATAAGCAACTTAATTATTCTCTTAACCTCATCTAGGCCAGCAGTGTTTTATAAGCTCCCTTACACTTCGTTCGCTGGTACGAAATTAGGTAGGGAGTTGAAGGGACAAATTGTTTAGTACACAAAACAAAAACAAAAATGTCTATATGCCCATCAATTTCGTTTCTGTAAACGGAGTCTTGATATAACGTCTAGCGGTTTTAAGGCTTTCACAATGCCTACCTTTTCTATATGAGAAGATCAAGATTGGCAACTCGGTGCTATTCGCAACTTTTTAGTGCTTTTTTCATTTATCGGCGCAGAAAGTATAGAAATAAGTGCTCAAAGCTTTTTAAAAGATGGTGGCACTAAATCCAAAATGAAACATGTGAAAAGTGGTATCTGTAACTTCCCGCTAATCTTAACCTGAAAACTATTTTAACCTGGTTTTTGTGCTATTCTATGCTTTTGAGCTCTTCGAGCTAAAACGATCACGTGATAAACGGGGATAGATGTAGTTTTCGGTGACTAACTGATCAGATATATAATTTCGCAGTTTAGAAATAAAATCACTTTTTTCGATTACTTTTGTTCGCGATATCTCATGAACGGATTAACCGATTTTGATCCGATTTACAGTGATCGAAGTGGTTTTTAAAGAGCTGAATAGTTTGTGGAAACGATCAGTGAAACCGTTGAAAAGTTATTTTAACAAACACTTTCAAAAATACTTTTTTTAAATATATTGAAATCTATCGACTCGAATGGATTCCAGTTCACAGAAAATCTAAGCTCAGGAGTGATCTTCAGAAAGCTAGTTCCGATCACTTCGGCTCAGCTGCTCAAAAGTTACAACTGGGTCACATACATACACATACACACGAACATACATACAGACATAGTGACGGGCTCTCAGAATTAGTCAGAAAAGCTTTCTAGGATCTCAAAATGAGATCTGATGAGAACTCGATTTGTTCAAAACGAGGTAGAACCAATAATTTCTCTATTTTTTTGATTTCCCCAGCAAGAATTAAGAAATTATACGAAATAAAAATTATTTTTAAGTTAGGGGATTTTAAATTAAGCTTAATGAATAATTCTTAGATTAATAATTGATTTTTTTAAATTTTATTCGTTGGCCTACCAACAAATTTTACTTCATGGAGTTGTGCGCAGAAAATAAACGAAATGTGAGACTTTGGAGCACTGCGAACGCCGGAGTTGTTCACCAACGCCAATTTCACTCGTTCGACTGTAATCTGTAGTTACTTCTTTGAGATCCTACTTCTTCGAAACCGAAGCTGATAATGCAACAACAGCGAATGCGAACAGGTATCGTATTATGATTAATAATGTTGCCTGTTCTGTGGTAACTCACAAGCAGGAGAGAGCAACAACCGACACGATTCGTGCCACAATCACTCTTTCAAATGAAATTATTAATGACTGAATTATCTCAAGAGCTTCAGAACTCAATTAACCAGCACGTTTACCAGCTTTAACTGCCCCTGATTATATTCCTTGGAGTTACCTCAAGAAACGATGCAATTATGGTCATCTCTCTGATATTATTTTTCATAATTAAAATTTATCTCATATAAACTTAATATTTTACTAAAAAAATTATAAAAATTTTAATATAATTTTTACCTCAAAATGCGGAGATCCGATGAGAACTAAATATTTTAAAACGGAGTGAAACCAATAACTTGCCAACTCTTAAAAATTTTAATTTTTCCAGCGGGAAGTTAAATATATTTTTAAATATTTTTTTACCCTGAATCTTACTGCAATTAATCGATTTCCCTGTTAATCGAAATTTTCCCTGCATTTACGACTGGCACTAACTGAATATTATTCTACTGTATGGCAGCACATGAAATGCACTCCATTCGGTTTATATTAACATAAATATTTCTATTTGTTGCACGACAACTTGATCTTCTTATTTCCTCGTAGAAATCTGGTTTACAAAACGACCATCACATTTTCAAAAGTCAAAAAACCCTTTTGTTCTATAACACCGCTAAGCTGTTGTATTTTGCATATAAATTAGTTTTGCATTAAATAATCTTTTCATCATAGAAAATTATTTCAATAAAAATATTCAATAAATTCTTCAGTTAACACGAGCCTTAGCCAATTGATTGTTGCTTTGAATTAATAATATGTAGTTCTGATACGAGCGGCTGACTGGAATGAATAGATTAACTAGTTTCAGTCAACATATTTTTTTCTTCTAGAATATTAACATCTTCATGTCATATGGCCAGCACACTTAATCTTAGTTGAAACAAATATTTTATGCCGCACACAGTCAACTCTCGAAAACGTAAACTGTAGTCAATTCCTTATTGATTTCTATTTATTATTGATTAACCGAATTTACTTCTAATCGAAACTAATTGAATATTTAATTCATTAATTAGTCAGTTGAATATCTTACAAATATTTAAATATTCGGCAAAGGGAGAAGGTACGCTAATTTTATTTTATTGATAGCTGCCTTTATTTCACAAGAATTTCGCTATTTTCCTTTATTGTTTTGAAATAAGAATAATTTTCCTGAAGAAGCCTCCCAAAGGCGTGGCAAAACATGAAAATATATAGTAAAAATTATCTTAATAATTAAGTTCGAATAGTAAGTCATATTTATATCAAAAGATTATATCAAAATCCTATTATTATACCGAATGAATGGAAGATTCGTGAAAATCGATTTTTAAAAGTGTTTTAAGTAGAAAAACTATGATAGCAAAGCACCCAATAATGTCGCAAATATCACCACTTACTTTCGTAAAGTTTATGAGCGAAACCACCCAATTCTTGTGAAATAAAGGCAACGTTGAATAAAACAAAATTAGCGTACCTTCCCCCTCTACCAAATGTTTTTGTGTTTGTAGGGTGTTCAATTGGATAACTAATTAAATATTCAATAAATTTCGATTAACAGTGAAATCGATTAATTTCGGTTAAATTCATGGTAAAAAAATATTTAGGAAAAATTAAAATTTTTAAGAATCGGGATCTTATTGGTTTTACTCCGTTTTAAAATATTTAGTTCTCATCAGATCTCTACATTTTGAAGTCCTAGGAAACTTGCCTGATTAATTCCGAGACCCCGTAACTATTTCTGTATGTATGTAGGTATGAGTATGTGTGTATGTGTGTGTGTGTGTGTGTGTGTGTAAGTATGTAACCCCAATATAAGTTTTCAACCCAAATCAAATCAAACTGGTAGCGCTCTGAAGAACGTTACTGAACTTGGATTTCCTGTGATTTCGAATGTGTAAATTTCAAGACAAATTAATTATGCAAACATACACATTTTTAAAGTGATTTCTTAGACTTAACTTTTCAGTGGCTTCACAGACCGATTCCAACTAATCAACTCTTAACAATAAAAACCAACGATTTTTCTTTAAAAACTCCAAGATTTCGATTCCTTTATATTAACTGAAAGCTACAGACCGCTTATCGCGTGGGAACCGGTTGATTTGAAAATTTAAATAACTGTTTTGCTCGAAAAGCTCAAAAGCATTGAATAGCACAAGTTAAATTGAATAGAATAGCGGAGTTAAAATTAGCGGGAAGTTACAGGGATGTCCCTTAGGGTCAACCTTTTCCATATATTTGAAAATTACTAAATTCATTTATTATCGTTCACTCATTATTTCAATTTAGCTTCCCCTCTAGAATGTGCACCCTTTATAAATTACCGTTGCCAATTTAAGTCTTTAGTGGAGCTCAAAAATATTTCCATACGAGCCGAAAATCTTAAAAATATTTATAAGACTGTTTCAGAGCATCATTAAATAATAAGAAATAAACCGGCGCCATGGAAATCAGTTACAATAAATCAAATCCGCCGAAAAAACCACACGAAGTGCTTAAGAAATATAATTAAATTCACGCATAATTAAAATTTCTAGCTAAAAATTAACTACATCAAAAGGATTTTATCACAAAATGTGTGTATTTATTCTTAAAACTTAATTAAAAATATATCTGATCTTTAAACGTGGTTAAGAACAGTTGAAGTGTTTATTTGCATTAAATTTCATCCGGCCGCCTGAGGAAAGTTGGACAGAATTGCGTTGAATCGTTAATTTAATAAAAAGTTGGTGTTGGCTGACACGTGGCTACCAACGGTTCTGTTTTATTTTATAAAAAAAATTATACATTTTAAATTCTATAAAGATTCATCTCTGTGTTATTTAGATTTGGAGCTTCTATACCCCTACAGAAATACCAGTCATGTGAGGGTCCGTTCTGAAGGGGACAAAACGGAAATTGATGAATAAACAAATACTTTTCGAAAAAAACATGAACATTTACCCTACGTCTTGACTGCATCTCGTATAGCCCAAATAATACTAGTAAACTGAGCCAAACCGATCTAAAATCTTGTTGGTTCTTAAGGAAAGGCAGTGGCTACAAAAATAAAACTCCCGCCTCTTTGGCACTTTCGGCCTTCAGTGTTTACGTGGGTTAACTGTAGTTTAATTCTAAAACAGACTTAAATAAATACGTTGTTGTTGTATTTGAAATGTCTAACAATATTTCAAAATGAACTAATAAATAATCGAATGAAATACACAGACACACACACACAAACACTCATAAAACATTAAATACCACCGGAGAAATATCAACAATTCAGAAGAAAGCGAAAAAAGTAGAAAAAGCAAAAACAAGCCCCGAGTTGTTGGAAGCGGAAATTCCCACCATCCTCTTAATGTTAAAAGCTGAACAAGAACAACAACAACAACAATCCAGCAGCCCAGCAGCCCGTAATTCATACAATTTCAGCATTTTTGTTTCAAGTTTTTTATGTATTAATTTGGACAAACAAATCAAAACTGCTTCACTAGCGAACCCACTAAATAATACGATTTAAATTTACGTCATCCAAATGATTATTTATGGTCTCCTATATTTTAGCTAAATATTTCTGGTGAATTTAAAGGCGACAGATTAGTAAAATTTTGTTTCAAATTTGCATTTTATAAGAAATATTTTGCGGTTGTTTTTCTAGTCTGGTCTGGCGTCTTTATGACGCCAAATTTTGTACCCGTTTCATGCCAGATATAGACATCGAGATACGAGTTCCACAGTGTGTTGGTTTTATTATTTGATTTGAATTTTTGAACTGACATGTTCTCACCTTCTTTGGGCCTTGCAACGGACCATTTGAAATCGCTGCGTATATTAATTTGGTTTCTCTATTGCAAAGAAACAGAAATTAAAGCGAATAGTTTGGCTAAGAGAAGTTTAAATTTCGCATAAATCACTCAATTAAATTATTATTTTGATAGACTTTTACTTATAAAAATATTGTCAAAACTTTATTGTTATTAAAAACTAAACAACTTAATCAAAGTGAGTGTGTATGTACGTGTGTGGTGTAAGCTTTTGTTTGCATAAATATTTTATAATAAATATCGTTGCAATATCGGTTAAATTATAAGAAAAAAAGTTCAAGTGCTGCGACACAAAATAAGTATCAATAGCAAATTATGCTTTTGTAAAAATTCGTTGATATTAAATACTTTGAGTAAAAAGTTTAAAAATAGTTGCAAAACAGCTAAAAGTTTGGCGTCAGTAAATCTTATTTTTTCTCAAGTAATTTTGGCAAAGCGATAAATCTTATCGTGCAGTCATCAAAAGCCGGCTTTTACCCAAATGTTTTGTTTAAAATTGCAATAAAAACTATTTTTAGTTTTAATAGGAACATCAATAACCGGTTCGAATGGCAGGCACCTTCTCACACATCCCTAAGACTTTATTTGGAACATGCTGATTATGTTAAGAGTTATCGGGTTGTCTTTTCAGAATGATATGCTGCATTTAATGTGCCTTTTGCATTTCTTTATGCTCTATTCTGGAATATGTGTGTTATTTTAAAACTTGTCTCATGTTTTTTTGTAATGACGTTCGCCTTAAAATGGACAAAATGCACATATTCAGCCCCCATTTTCATTAAAGGGGTATGACTGCAGCCATGATGGAATAACTGGGTGGTATCACTATGGCATTTAAATATACATATACATATACATATACATATACATATACATATACATATACATATACATATACATATACATATACATATACATATACATATACATATACATATACATATACATATACATATACATATACATATACATATACATATACATATACATATACATATACATATACATATACATATACATATACATATACATATACATATACATATACATATACATATACATATACATATACATATACATATACATATACATATACATATACATATACATATACATATACATATACATATACATATACATATACATATACATATACATATACATATACATATACATATACATATACATATACATATACATATACATATACATATACATATACATATACATATACATATACATATACATATACATATACATATACATATACATATACATATACATATACATATACATATACATATACATATACATATACATATACATATACATATACATATACATATACATATACATATACATATACATATACATATACATATACATATACATATACATATACATATACATATACATATACATATACATATACATATACATATACATATACATATACATATACATATACATATACATATACATATACATATACATATACATATACATATACATATACATATACATATACATATACATATACATATACATATACATATACATATACATATACATATACATATACATATACATATACATATACATATACATATACATATACATATACATATACATATACATATACATATACATATACATATACATATACATATACATATACATATACATATACATATACATATACATATACATATACATATACATATACATATACATATACATATACATATACATATACATATACATATACATATACATATACATATACATATACATATACATATACATATACATATACATATACATATACATATACATATACATATACATATACATATACATATACATATACATATACATATACATATACATATACATATACATATACATATACATATACATATACATATACATATACATATACATATACATATACATATACATATACATATACATATACATATACATATACATATACATATACATATACATATACATATACATATACATATACATATACATATACATATACATATACATATACATATACATATACATATACATATACATATACATATACATATACATATACATATACATATACATATACATATACATATACATATACATATACATATACATATACATATACATATACATATACATATACATATACATATACATATACATATACATATACATATACATATACATATACATATACATATACATATACATATACATATACATATACATATACATATACATATACATATACATATACATATACATATACATATACATATACATATACATATACATATACATATACATATACATATACATATACATATACATATACATATACATATACATATACATATACATATACATATACATATACATATACATATACATATACATATACATATACATATACATATACATATACATATACATATACATATACATATACATATACATATACATATACATATACATATACATATACATATACATATACATATACATATACATATACATATACATATACATATACATATACATATACATATACATATACATATACATATACATATACATATACATATACATATACATATACATATACATATACATATACATATACATATACATATACATATACATATACATATACATATACATATACATATACATATACATATACATATACATATACATATACATATACATATACATATACATATACATATACATATACATATACATATACATATACATATACATATACATATACATATACATATACATATACATATACATATACATATACATATACATATACATATACACATACATATACATATTTTAGTTGTGCTGCTGTCAGCAAAAAATGTTCTGTATTTTTTTAAAGTAACCCATATTTATACGCTTGTATTTAAAACTCCTCTTGTATTGTGTTAAATCACACTGTACTCGGGCAAGGTTGTTAGTGTGGTTTGTGTTCCCATTTTCTTATAATGTAAATTCATAATGGACGCTTTGGTTCCTATTTTTCGTATATCATGCGCCCGACGCTTTTTCACAAGAATACTTGCGTATTGGTTTGTTGTTGTTTTAAATATATTTTGAACATTTTGGTTCGATTTTCTTAAAAATCGTTTCTTTAACTATATTTTTTATAAAAGCTAAAACAAATTTCAATTTCAATACAAGATATGTGTTTTTACTTCTGACTTGTCAACTTTTCAATTCATCTGCAATTGTCAATGTCAGTCAAAAGCAACCATTTTACAGAAGGAAAACAATAAATAATCGGTCACAAACGTTCATGTTAATGGATCATGACATAGTTTCTGTTGTACGGGCAAAATCTATTAAAATAATTTTTTATTTCAAATTGAAAGGTTTGCCGTTGTAGTGGAACAGACGACTTATTTCAGCATCGTAGAGAAACAAAAACATTTTAATGAATATTTTTGTTTGATTTTCAAATCTGCTTTTCTAATAACGTGCCCTGCCTAAAGACAGACTATTTTGAATTAAAGAAAGGAAATAAGTTCAGATCTTAAGACTGACATGTTTCTGCATATGAAAAGTGCTCAATTGTAGTTTGCAGCGTTATTCGAATTATAAATTTCCTGGGTTAGCGAAACTAAAATGCGGAATATGATATTTATTCAATAATATTTTAAGTCAAAAGTTTTGTCGATTGAAAATAGAACTCCGTTAGATGACTTTGTTTCGGGCTTTTAAAGGGCCACTGTTTAAAAAAAAAAAAACTCCACGACATGTTTGTATTTCGCAAAATATGTCGTGTGGCAGATTCAATCATTTCGTTTACGTTTTATTTCTTTGTGATTGCGGCTTTTGTTACACATTTTAAAAACTTGTTAATTTAAATAATTATATCGATATATTTTCCTAACAATATGTTCGATATTGAAAAACTATCGATATTTCAATAGAAATTTTCCTTTCATATAGTGGGCAGACAGTAAATGTGCGTTTCTCTTGTATTAAAAATCTACTTAATAATTATTATTATATTTTATTAATAAAAATATCGAAATTAAGCTTTTACCTCCGATTTGATGGTTGCATGAAGGCCTCTTGTGTGTGACAAAGCGGTTATTTCTACAAACAAAGAAAATCGTGGTTAATGGAGGAAGTTACATGATTACAAACTATTATTAACTATCATATTCCTTAAATATCAGAAAGCTAATTCAAAAATGGTTTTAATAAAATACTACCATTTTAATTCTCAAATCAAGTGATTCCCACGTGTAAAACTATGATTTATACAGTTTTCGATTACTATAAAATAATAGAGAACAGTAGCTGATCAGATATATAATTTGGGAGTTTTAAGAAATAAATCAGATTTTTGGAATTTTAAAGTTCAGAACATTTCACGTACGAATTATCCGATTTTGAACCGGTTTATGGCGATCGATTAGGTTTCGAAATGTCAAGAGTTGGTTAGGAATCGATCGATGAGCCCGTTTAAAAATTATTTTTTTGGAATATATTGAAATCATAGAAATTCTAAATTCAGAAATGCTCATCAGGACGACACCAGTTTGGTTTGATTCTGTTCAGAAGTTATAATCGGGTAACATAGTTGCACACACCTGTAAACACACACAAATATACATCCCTACAGACATTGCGACGGACTCTTAAAGTTATCCGAGGAAGCTTCCGAGCCCTCATCTTCCGAGATCTGATGAGGGCTCAATTTCTTTCAAACGGGGTAAAACCAATCAATCACTTTTCCATTTTCCTAGCGGGATATCAAAGAACTGCATTCAAACAATATTTCCATTTTCTGTTGCCATTTAAGCTCTGATGCAGCTAAGATAAACAGCCGATATCACAAAAGATCCAATAGGTGTCACAATGGCAGTCTTTGGACCAGATATTTTTTATACATTTTTTTTCTTTGTTTAGTTCAAGTATGATTTTCTTTATTGTGTACCTACATTTCTGAAACTTTTTTTAAAAACCCACAAGTGATAGAACAGATATGCGACTCAATATCTTTAACCACAAAACACTTTTTATTAGCATACCCTTTAGCTGATTTATTTCGCTTATTTAATTATAAATTAATATGTGTTAATTGAAGTAAAAAAGGGGGATCTCTATTCACAATCGTTCTTTCCCACACACAAATTAACATAAAAAAAATTATTCAATAAACAACAAACAGAAACTGTTTACAATCCATAAAAAAATAAATTCAGTAAAAAAAAGTACCGCTAAAATATTGACTTATAAAAATATTTTTTATTAACAAAATATTAGCAAGAAACCATAGTTGGCTAAAATATTTAGTCACTGCAAATGAATGCGGGTAGAAATTTCAAAAATAATAATTCGTTGGCAAAATCACAAGCGCAACAGTTTTTACCTTTTACAGTATTACGAGGACTGTTCCAAAAATTAGGTAAATTTAAATTTTTATCAAAAAATACTTATTTTTTCATAAATTTCTGCTTTGTCCAGCCCTCGTAACCAGGAAAGGAAGTGTGAGGCGTACGCCAAATATTTGAATTTACTTTTGTTTGTGTTGTTGTTATTTTTATTAGTTAAATTGTTTGTTTTTTAATTTGCTCATTTGAATGATGAGTCATCATCTTCTTGGGTCCATTTACTCTGTATGACAAATTCAATGGAAATTCCAAGAGTTCAAACTTAAAACTTTTTGTCAAAAAACATTAATTTCGTATTTGATTATTATTTGCATTTAAAATGACATTATAAACGTTTAATAGACTTGAATTTGTAATACGATTAAAACGCTGATTATAACACAAGAAAATTTGAATGCTGTCGACGAATCAAAAGTGAATAAGACAACGAACGACATCAGATGTTCAACATTTCTCTTTGCCAGTTTAGTCACTGAAATAATTTTATTAAACTATTCATGACGTTGCCGAAATGTTACTTTGGATGAGTGTCTTAAAGAAAACAAAAAAATTTGCTTTTTTTTCCAACGTTTAGAAAGTCAAAAATGTCAAACTCTGCTGTCTTCTTGTAAATCTTTTGATTTGGATTTGTTTATGAGTGATAAGTTGGGAATTTCCCAAGTGAAACAAAATTAAGACTTACAAAATAAACTTTTAAACTTAGAGCTCAAATAAAATCACTTTAGAAGAAAAGCATTTTTTTCCAAGTTCATGTCTAACGTTTTTTGCTTTAAGAAACTGAAAAAAACACTCGAATCAATACCAAAAACACTTCAGACTTACGTCACGAATTTCAATAAATCACTTCGTGGGAATTTCGTTAGATACAAAGTATCAGTTAATGTAAAATAAATAATTTGATGCAACAAAATATATATGGTTATCTGAAACGCAAAATGCCCTAACTGGTAGGGTATTCCACTCAATTGGTTTTGGTTTTAATCACTTAATGGCTTGATTAATTAATAGAGATTTCGGTTTAATCGGTTTCCAATCGATAATTTTTGATTAATCGGTTAACCGACTACTGTGAATTTTTCATAAATCAATTGATTTTAAGATAAAAATATATAAAGTGGCCAATATGTTCTAAATTTATATTGAAAAACAAGACAATAACAAAATAATTATTCTTGAACTAAATGAAACAGAGCAGACAGGACAGAGGAGATTCTTTTGTTATGCATTTTAAGACGTCATATAAATTGAATTGTTCTTTTAAAAAAGTTGAAGGGCTGAAATGTTAAGTATTCAAGAAAATTTTATTCTCTAAAAGTCCTGTTGAAGAAGCCAAAGCCAATTAAAAGGAGGAATTATCCAATTTTTCAATTCTCTTCTCTTCCATTAAGACATTAAATTTAAATTTTTAAGCTCCCGCTGGGAAAAGTCGGAATGTTATTGGTTTTACTCCGTTTTGAAAAAATCGAGTTATTACCACATCTCCAGGTTTTTAGGTCCTAGAAAGCTTCTCTGGGCAAAGGCGTCACTTTGTCTGTATGTGTGTGTAAGTATAACTTTTGAACGGCTGAGCCGAAAATATTTTGAATTCTATCAGTTCGAATCGGCTTAAATTCACAGGAAATCTAAGTTCAGGAACGCGCCAGATTCGGTTCAGGCGTCCAAAACTTATAACCGTGGCACAGACATAGTGACGTGCTCTCAGAATTAGTCAGGAAAGCTTTCTGGGACCTAAGAACGTGGAGTATCAGCTCTCAGTTTTCTTAAACTGATCCGATATTTTAAAATTAAAATATTTTAAAATTAAAAGTTCAAAACATAAACAATATGGCAACCAGCGTTGTTATTTTCTTAATGTCTATTCATGCCTTTTTTAAAGTTTTACAATCTTGTATAAAAAGATCATTGAAACAAGCTGTCATACGCCAGTGTTTAGCTGGTACGATCGCGTATATATGATTTTATTTGCTTAATCCAACTTGAATGTTCGTTTGTTTTTTATTTCTTATTTCATGACTAACAGCCAACTCTTGCAAATGAGTACTGAGAAGGATGACGATCATCATTTAAAATAGATCTTCCATAATGTTAATCAAGTCATAAATGAATTTAATCTCTAGACAATCAATGCAATATTAAATTATAATGCAATATTAAATTATTTCTTATCTACTCTACCGTTTGATCAAAACAAAAGGCTTAAGCTTCAAGAGGGATTGGAAAAAACGATGAGTAAAAAGAAACGTTCATATACAAAAGGGTGTTTTCTTTAGTCTGTGTTCATGCGAGTCATGTCTTGTTGCCAAGATTCCTACTTTTTCTTCTTTGAACTTTCATTGGTGTTCACACAATTCATGTCTTGTTGACGATAAGTACATATAGTTGTGTACGTTTTTTAAATTTTTTTAAAATAAATTCTTTGACGAAACAAAATAAAATAAAAGAACATGTCAAAACTTATTTCCAATTAAAAATTACGAATGAGAAAACAAAACGTACTGACAGTACATGCGCATGAGTATTCGTCACTTTTCCCCTCGTCCCTCTTGCCGGGAAACTAGCAATCATGTCAATAAAACATGACTCGTATGAACTTTGAGTTGCCATCACTGCTCTATTTGAGCACTCATTTAACAGCTGATCGTGGCTTTTTGTTTAACTTGTTTTACAATTTCATTATGAAGCGACTAACACCAGAAACGCGCGTGTAAATTGTAGAAATTTTTAATCAAAATAATTGTTCTATTCGTCAAACTCATCCAAAGTTTTATTTTCCGATGAAGCCCGTTTCTATCACGTAACTAAGCAGAATTATCGCATTTGGAGTGAGCAGAATTCACAAGTTTTTGTCGAAACACCATGACATCCACAGAAAATTACTGTTTGATACGCTTTATGGACTGGCGGAGTCGTTGGTCCATATGTATGTCTTCAAAAGCGATGATGGCCATGACTTTTTTTCCTGCTTCAATTACGTGACATTAATCTGACTTATATACGGTTCCGACAGGACGAAGCCGCATTCCACACAGCGGACGCTGCAATTGTGTTAAATAAAGAAAAAATAACTCCACTACGGCTTAATTAATTGGCCTCCAAGATCGTGTGATTTAACCCCCATTATTTTCTTTAGGGTCATGTTAAGTCACTTGTCTACGTCGATAAGCTACAAACAGTTGAGCACCTGGAACTCAACATTCGAAGAGTTATCGACGAAATATGGCCACAATTTTTGAAACTTGGTGTTCCAGACTCTGCGCGCCAGCAGCGGCGGGCATATGACTGAAATCATATTCAAACATTAAATTTACAAAATTTTCTTTCAAATAAAGTACGTTTCATTGATATCAATAATATTTTTCTTTGTTTTATTGTGATTTAAATTGTGATTATTTTAAAGGTTGTTTTTTTAATAGTACAGCGCTTTTGAAATAATTAACTGCCAAATCAACTTTCATACTGCGTTTGCTTTCATCGTGAAAAGTTTAACAACAACCACTCCGTTAAATTATCCAGACCTATTTTAGAAATCAGTTGCCGATGAGCTAAACTTGTGGACGATTTCAGTTCTTCCGATGATACAATTTTATATGTGGAAAATTGTTAGTACATGATCAATTGTTGACTGAACAACGTAAAAACGGTTTCCATCTTCACGACTTGGCTGAGTATCGGATCAAAGCCATGACCTGGTTAACTACTCGAGTCAAAGTTCTCTGAGAATAAGATTTTAGAACTAGAAAATGTTCCAGCACCATGTTTTCAAAAAGAAAATGTTAATTTAAAGCTATTTTATTAGAAAATTTTCTATTCGCGTTGCAACTGAAAATAAAATTTTATTTAATAACAAAATGGGCAGTGTTGCGCCCAAATTTACTGGAAATATCGATTTATTTGCTTTTAATATTCTGGCATTTGATATCGGCTAAAGAGCATCGAAATCACTACTGGCATTCGATGAAAGAGCTTCTATTCGAATGCCACCGTGCGAATTTTAAGTCATTAGCAAATTGTCTTTTTATTTCTAAAGAGTTTGTTGAATGACAAGCAAATCGAATTATTTTTTATTAAATTGAATTAAATTTTGAGAGGCCTAAATGCTTAAAAAATATATTAATTCTGACATTATAAATATTCCACAGCCTAAGGAAAAGTCAACATCATTTTTACATATTCAACTAGCAGAGCAGAGCAGCTGTTTTCGAAAGCCGCTACAATTTCATCATAAATACTCATGTGTATTTTTATTTATTCGCACTTATTAGCTGGCGTAAATGAATGCGAAGACAGTTTTTATTTCTCCCAATTTTATTATGAAAAAGAATACGAGAATTGTTCAAGCCGATAGTAACCCACTTCTGTTATGCCTCCGTGTTTGATTATTTTTTTTATGTCTTATTTAAGTAGTTCGTTACAAAATATTTATAATAAACATACCGGGTGTGCAAATTTGAGGTTAGGAAACAAATGGCCGGTTAGATGATGAAATATCGAGAGTTGATCTGTCGTCCTCTGACATTTATTGAGTAAAAAGTTGGGAAGTCTTAGCAATGGAATGCTACACTTTTAATTGTAAAAATTTACTATCGTCGCAGTAAAAATTTTACTGCATCACTTCGAGCAGCTTTTCCTCGTAATTAGGCTCCTTCTGAGTCCGCTTTGGCGTAATTTAATCGCTACGTTTAAGGCTCCTGGTACAGCTGCTGACATAAAAGCGAGCCACCTAAACAGTGGCGAGAGACTTTAAATAGGAGTTGAGCGTTCACGAGTATTTAAAGTGTTCTTCTGAGTCCGCTTTGGATCATGGTACAGCTGCTGACAGTTGATTAAAAGAAGACGTATAAATTGCGTAAAAAATTTAATTCGACATAAAAGCGAGTCAGGGGTGAGAAACTTTAAATAGGAGTTGCGCGTTCACGAGTATTCAAGTGGGCATTAATTAGTTTTACTTCCCCTGATATTATCTCCTGACCAATTTTGAAATAATACTGCGAACCTTAGCAACTTAAACGATTTCATTAGCAAAATATTAAAAATTTTATTGTGAAATAGCGCTTCAAAGATCTGATCTTATATCTTCTTTATTTTCACAGCACGACATCAAATATTTAATAGTATCATAACTGATCTGTTCTATCAATTCAACTTTTATAAAAAAGCCAAATTTAATCAGCTAAAAACGTCTCACTAAGCCAAAGGGTTACAAGCAATTTCATTAATACGCTCGTACATAATAAAAACCTCCATGGAAATTTATGCGAAAGAAATCTTCAGTCATCGTAAATGACTTCATGCAGTACAAAAAATCTATTTTAAATGATGATCTCCGAAGTTTTTATTGGATTTGCTTTATAGCAAAAGGAAAAACATTTTTAATTAGCCATGAAAGACATTAAAAGTAGGCCGAGCATTCACGTTAATAGTACCCGCATAGAGAATTAAATTAAAATTAAGTTCAAGCGGTAGAACCAGCAGCCGAATGAGTCAGCATGAGAAATACAACACGCACACATTCGCATGAGTTTGGTAAAGAAAAGAAATGGTTCTTAAATTAATTACAGCGGAAGAAATCTTATATATCAATATGCCACTTTTTTGTGGTACACTTTTGAATATCATGTCGTCCACCGATATTGATTTCATATAAATGATTTAGCAGGCATATTTTGGCAGATATTAACAACATAAATATTTTTCCTATGCTTTTAATTCACTTAATTTTTACAGCCTGTAATTCGTAATATTAATCGTAGTCATGTAACCTTCTAATTAACCACTTTAAACACAATCAGACGTCCATACATCGAATATATATATATATATATATATATATATATATATATATATATTCTCTCGTCTATAATATCGGCGGAATATATACGTATAATTAATTTAGAAACTGTTTACAATCGAGCTCAATATAACATCGAACAGCGGGCGTACAAAAGAGAAATAAAGATAATTTTATCCAGTCTTCGTCAAAGGATACGTGTCTAGAGTTAAATTCGTAAACTCATAATAAACTTTGCAAGAAACAACACAAAATCAACATCAATTTCATTTTCAATTTACCCAGCAGAGTAGAATAGCACTATTTCCGAAAGCGGCATCACTTTTTGAATGGCTTTTGATATGAATTTATATTTACAAAATTTTTGTAGAAAAATTGTAGCAGTGATGACACACTTTAAGTCCCACTGTTGCCGTTGGACATATCAGATTTCAAAAGAAAAATTTTTTTCCATTTTACTTCAGTCAAACTTGTGCATTTTTGCTAGTGTTTTAGCAGAAAATTCAGTGCACTAAAGAATGCATTACAGCAACCTCCTTCATCGGTACCTCCCCAAAAATTCACCGACGATGTAAAGAACAAAATGGCCACAGCCATTTCACCTGTCTTCTTTACAGTATCGTCTCCTGTTGGCTGATGTAGTAGACCACAAGTCTACCACGCCGTAGAACACGAGTTCGCCTCCGCACTCAGTCATGAACATGGTTTCGAGTTTTTCTGATCTGCATTAGAGCGGGAGCGTGTTCAATGGTCGGTTTGTCTCAGTGACGAAGGTCGCAGAACATTGCCGACAGCAATTAACAACTTCACGTACGAAGAGAGCAGAATACAGCAGCGCGCTTTGTCGGTACCTGTAACAAAAACATTCACCGGCGATGCAAAAAACCAAATTCTCTATTTTCTATATTGTTTTCATCTGTCCTCCTAACACTATCTCCTCCTTTCCTAGTTCCAGGGCAATGCACTGCCTTGCTTGGGGGATCGTCCCCCAAGTGCTGGTCCGGCACAATGCCTTGCATGAGTAGAGTTCATATCCTGAATGCCGGTCTAGTAAAAATCTCTTACGTGTCTCAGCACGTGACTCTTTAGTCCTTCGTAATAAGAGGCGAGTGGCGACATCCACGGTGCTGATGTTACCGCCACCTTCTTTATGAATGGGTACAATGCTGATGTAGCACAGTGGGGAATTATTGGGAAATAGCGGAAGTAGCTCATGCTCAGGGAAATTTTACCCATCACTTCTTGGAATAACTAGAGTTATTAAATTAAACGTCCATTCAAACAAATAAGAAGTTTGAAAATATATGAAAATCATAACAAGAACTCGTTAATCTGTTTTCCTTTTTATTTTCTTATTTTTTTTTTTTTGAATAAAAATTTGGGAAAATATCAGCACGATTAAACATTTAATTTTTTTAACTGAAAAAGAGAGGATAGTGTTGGCAGGACAAACGGAGTTGATTCAAATTCCATGACGAAAGTTTACACTCTCGGAAAAATTAAGGCAAATGAACAAGAAGTTTTCTGCTTATCCAGCGCAACTTATTACAGGACGCCCCCGAATTTTGCGAAAAATTAAAAGACAAAATTATTGCACTCACAATTTGATTGAAGATATATTTTTGCTCAATTCACATGCTCTGTTGTGTCGTTTATTTCAGTATTTGAAAAACAATTTCAGACAAAACCAAAACCAATGACTTTTAAAATGTGTTTGTTTTAAAAATTTTAGTTTGAAATCGTTTCACGAAGTACGACAACAGGACTTCGAAATTGATTAACAATTCAATAGCTGCAACCCATAATTATAAAAGTTGGGAGGGCTTTGAGTGTTCGGTGATTTTAAGCTGTTGAAAAATCTGGATCACGAATTCGCTTAAATTTTTTCGTAAAAAACGGTATTAAAAGTACTTCAAATCGCTTGAAATGTTGACAGTGGTTCTGATTTTTAAAAAAATGTTTGGAAGACTTTCTAAGAGGGTCACGAATTTGAGAATGATGACGCTCATCGTTTAAGCTCTAAACACTTAGACGACAGCAGACTTCACAACTTCACGGCTTCAAATGCTGCCAACTTCAAATGCTGCTCTGAAGTCAGCTTCATAATTATTTTGAAGACAGCAACAACATAATAATCAGCTGGTGTGTAAATCAATTTCAAATTTTAGGGATGCCGCATTTATATTTTATAATGAATAATATTAAAGTTATTGATAAAAACTGTAATAAAATCACAAAAAACTATAAAAACATATACATTTATTTCTTTATTGTATTTTTGTAATGTTCTTTTATGTTTAATATTAAGAAATAAAGTTTTTGTTCTAATTTGTCCAATTTATATATATAATGGCAACTCTATATTTGCTTATTGCTGCCCGTCAAAATAGAAAATAGCCTAAGTTGGCAGCAGCAGCAAATGCTGTTGTGCAGTCCTGCTGCTGTGCTGCCGTCAAAATAATCGCTTTCATTTAAACACATGCATTTTATTTTTGACATATTGCTGCTTGCTGTCTGCTGTCGTCTATGTGTTTAGAGCTTTGCCGTTGACAGTAACATTCTGACCATCATTGTTTTTGAAGGCATATGGCCCATTGACTCCGCCAGCCCGTAAAGCGCACGAAACAGTAATTTTCTATGTTTGATGCTTCGACAAAAACTTGTGGATTTTCTTCACCCCAAACGCGATAGTTCTGCTTATTTGCATACCCATTCAACCTGAAATGGGCTTCATCGGGAAATAAAATTTTGAATCACAAATAGAACAATTATTTTGAGGAAGAGTTTGCGATACTCTAAAAAAACACGATGTACTTGGCTAATGAATTGAATAAAATATTAATACAAAATTGAAACGATTTCGTCAAAGCCGCGTTTTAGATGACTTGGTCATGTGGGGTAAATTATTATTATTAAATAAATAAAACAATGCGAAAATCACCGAGCTGGCAACGCTGTTTAAAATACTTTCTTCAGTTGTTCTAAGAAATTTGGTCTAAAGGTCACCTGATGATATGCTTTAATCCCAGTAAAATATGCGTAGAAACTAACACTGTGTTCAGACATGCATTTTCAATTGAGTCAATTTAATTTTAATTGAGCAATTAAAGTGTTCACACATACTCAATTTAGCTGACTCAATTACCATTTGACAGCTGAAAAAACATTGTTTTTATTTGATTCGTGAATATTTGTGTTTGTAAATTTCAAAAATAGATGGAAATTTTTCTTGCATATATTAGAAATATGGAGCTCTTGGAGTCATTGCGATAGATTTTTGATTCAAAATTATCAGTGTTTCAGAAAAGAAAACGGAAAACTTTACAATTTTACAAAGCAGCAGCTATTGCTCCTTTATATGTATGCATATTTATGTTTATATGTGCGTGTATGTATATTTTTCGACATTTAGCTCGCCATTATAGGAAAGTTTTCTGCTCCCTGAACACAGTTCTTAACAAACATACTTATGACCAGGGTTGCAATTAGTGATGCGAATAAATACTAATTGCTCAATATATTAATTGACATATTGTATAATATATTGTGCTCAATTAAGGAGGCCTTAATTGCAAAAAATTCCCTAATTGCGCAATTAAGGGGTATGTCTGAACACGGTATAACTGAAACACTCTCAATGATCACTTTTAATTTTTTTCCTAATCTGGATAAAAAGGAATCAGCGCGACTTAAATTAAAAATTCAAGTATTCAACTAGAATTCCTAAATAAATTCAGATTATTTTTGGAACAGACCACGTAAATTAAAATATGCAAAACACACCCACATTTAAAATGCTGAAAATTACACTGCCGTCATTCATTGCAATTAAAGTTATAAAATAGAAATCTTTACTGATTCTTTAGAAAATTTCAGTAACTTTCAGTAACACCGAAAACTTTTACGTCAGCATCTGTTCACCAGAGAAATATTTTCAAAAATGAATAATAAATTCTAAAACCCAAATTCATTCACACATTCAAAAGAGTGTTGAAATGTTTAATTCGGAGAAAAGTAAAAATTGTTTCGAATCCAATAACAAATGCCAGAAGAAGAATTTCAATTAAATGAATTATTGAAAAAATGAAATTCGTGTTGTACACAATTTTTATTTTTTATTAAATGATTATAATTGCGATTTTGAAGAGAACATGAAAAGTTTAGCGACTTGCGGTTTTGCACATCACACATGTTGAGTGACTGATTCGGGACGATAGAACACCACAAATCGCTTTAATATTTTGTATAACGAGTGCACACTTGATTAATCTCTTTGTTCGAAATGATTAGAATGGACAACGGATGAGCCACATGGTGAAGAGTTTCATTTAATTACAATTTCTAGCGAGCGAGCAATAAATCATGTTAATAAAAAATGAAAAGATTAATTAACTATTTTACACGATACACAATGGAACACGTTTATTTTTAATGTTGCTTTTTGAGGAGGCAACACTTTCTAATTACTGCCAACACCTTTTCAAAGTTAATGCGATTTTTTACAATCTCAAACGAATATTAACAATTTAATGGCGCTTTTCTGGGAAAAAATTGTTGCCTTTTAAGCAGGGCAATGCCTTTTACATGTTTTAATGGTGCACATTTACAAAATCTTGTTTGTTTTAGATTTTAGAAAAAAAATTCACTTTTTAAAAAGTGACTACTGTTTTATGTTTTTAACCATTAACTTGAGAGTTCTTATTTGGGCTAAAATTCAAGCTAGGGAAAATTGGAGTTTTCCGGAAATCGGGCAGATATGGCTTTAACCCCGTTTTGAAAAAATCAAGCTCTCATTAGATATACACGTTTTGAAGTCCGACAAAGCTTCCCTGAATAATTCTGAGCGGCCATCGCACTACGTCTGCATGTGTGTGTGTATGTATGTGTGTGAACAAGTATGTGTGTATGTATGTGTGTGTATGAATAATTATCTAACCCGCTTATAACTGAAACGAATCAAAACAAACTGGTAGCGTTCCTGAATTAAGATTTCCTATAAATTTTAACCGATTCGAATCGGTTAACTTCAAGATATCCCAAAAATAATGAAAAAAGCATTTTTCGAAGCGTATTTGAGAATAATTTTTAAACGGCTTCACCGATCCTATCCACAATCTTATCAGCTCTGTCACTGTAAGCCGAATCGAAATCGGTTAATTCGTTTGTAAGATGTCGTAAATGAAAAAAATTACAAGAATATTTTTTTTTAAAGCTCCGAAATTATATATGTAATCCGTTATTATTCTCGATTCTTTTGTGGTGATCGAAAACAAAATCAATCACCGCTTTTCATGTAGGAGTCGGTTGATTTGAAAATTAAAATAAATAGTGTTTTGGCTGGAAGAACTGAAAAACATAGAATAACACGAAAACCAGGTTACGATGTATTTGCGGTTAAAATTTGAGGGAAGTTACAGGGATTTCTTTCAGGGTCAGCCGTTTTCCATATTTATTTTTAGGAATGAAATTTTTAGAACAATTTTTATAATCTTCATCACACTGGCAGTACGGATCAGTGTTAATTTGCAAGTAAAGAAAAACTGGTTCACCAAAAATTACTTCCAATTTTTTTAACGGTAGTTTTGAAAATATATTTGTATAATTATCCATAGCGGTGGTGAAAGGGTTAATGCCCATCGGACTTTACATTTTTAATCATTCAATGCTCTTTAATTTGAATAGCAAGCATTTTTGTTTAACCTATTACGAAAATTTTAATTGGATTTGATATATCAATTCCTTGTGTTGTAGCGTGCGTCACGTATTTATTATTCAGTATTACATTCAATTTTGATAAGGTTATTACTTGAAAATTAAATTTAATATATAAAGACATGATAACTATTCCCAAGCATAAGGGAAAGTCAACATCAGTTTTATATATTCAACTTACACAACAGAGCAGAACAGCTGTTGTCAAAGGCCGCTATATTTTCATCATCAGTTCATGTTTGTATTTTAATTTATTTTTACTTGCATGTGGCAACAGCAATTTTATTACGAAAAGGTGTACGAGAGCTGTGCCAAATCCATGGTAACAAGCTTTTGCCAGATTCCAGTGTTGCCGTATGATTATTTTTCTTCATGTTCTCTTTTTCTGAATTTTTTTTTGGCTCAAATAGAAAATTTTATTTCTCTTTGTTCCAATTTTTATTGTGAAAAATGATACGAAAACTGGGGGCAACTTAAGGCACTCGATATTTATCGAAGTATCTTTTTAAAGTGCATTTAAATTTCGACAGATATCGAATGAGGTAATTCGGTCCTTGTATCCAAGCGACGGTAGCACACTTTTGTTCTGTGTTGCCGTTTCATTATTTTCTTCATTTTCTATTTTCAAATTATGAGCAGAATGAAATATAAGAAATTGAAATTCTGCAATAAACAAATATATTAATATTTTTTAAAAAACTCAAGTTTGGGCCTGAATTACGGCGGTCCGTTATCAAAACTTTCATGTTTCAATTGATTTCCATTATCGCAAGATATCGATATTTACCTGCTTCAATGTTCGCGATTCCATGTGCTAAATTTATGATAGTATGACCCATATTCTTGTTAAACTTTTTCTCAAAACTACTTGAATTCGAAAATCAAATCCAGCCGTACGAGCATTTAACAAATTAAATTTGCTTTTATTAATAATCATTTGATTTATGCCGCGCTCGGCACTCTAATCTTGACTTGTTTTTGTGTTTTTATTGTTCTCTAACCAGTCGCTTATCTTATAAATTTGCTTGGAATTTTCTCATGCTTTTAATAAAATATAAAAAATAAACTTGTTATACAAACACTGTCAAATAGTTTCATCAATTAATTGCAACGTGTTTGTTGTTGTTGTTTAATCCATTACTGATGTCGCTGATAAAACTTGTCATTTAATCATTTGAACTTCAAATTTAATTTGTTAACTTTTAGCATTTCTTTCTTTTTTTATCATTTTTTTTCTTTTTTGGAAAATCCCCAGCATTTTATAATTTCACACCTACTGGTTTTGATACTTTTGACGTTTTTATTTAAATTTCTTTTTTTGGGAATTTCTCACAGCACGAATAACATCATTAACATATTTCTTTCCAACAAACTCTTTGCAAAGCATTTTTGCCGTTTATTTGGCAGACAGCATATTTTTAGCAACGGGTGTTTCTGTTGCAGGCGTAGAAGCCTACAACTTAACTGATTCTTAGGAGACCTTTAACGATAAAGTTTTATAATTCTTCTAATTCAAAAAGGCATCAGTTTTTTTTCACATATTCAACTTACACAGGAGAGCAGAATAGCTGTTTTCGAAAGCCTTTACACTTTCATCATCAGTGCCCATGTGTGTTTTTGTTAATATTTATTTTTTGTTGAATGTGACAACAGTTTGTATTTATGCCAAGTTTATTACGAAAAGGCGTACGAGAGCTGTATCAAACCGATGGTAACAAACTTTTGTTAAGTTCCTGTGTTGCCGTTTAATTATATTTCCTAATTTAAAATTTTTTTTGTTCCAAACCTTTTTGGTTTGAATTTATTTAACTTCATTTGAACGTTTTCAAAGGTAAGTTTTACGTTCACCTCAAAAATGTTCTAGTATTATAAGTAGAGATATGCGTTTATACGAATTAACTATTAATTCCTGCTAAAATTAAAACAATAATTATTTGTAAATATATATATTTTTTTTTCAAATAGCAACATAAGACCTTTTAAAATTATTAAAACCATATTTCAACTTATCATGGTTTAAATTTAACTCCCTCTAAAATATGTACCCGTTATAAATTTCTGTTGCCAATTGAGATCTCTAGCGGAGCTTCAAAATATTTCCATATGAGACGAAAATCTTCAAAATATTTATAAGACTGTTTCAGAGCATCATTAAATAATAAGAAATAAACCGGCGCCATGGAAATCAGTTACAATAAATCAAAACCGCCGAAAAAACCACACGAAGTGCTTAAGAAATATAATTAAATTCACGCATAATTAAAATTTCTAGTTAAAAAATAACTACATCAAAATGATTTTATCACAAAATGTGTGTATTTATTCTTAAAATTTAATTAAAAATATATCTGATCTTTAAACGTTCACGTGGTTAAGAACAGTTGAAGTGTTTATTTGCATTAAATTTCATCCGGCCGCCTGAGGAAAGTTGGACAGAATTGCGTTGAATTGTTAATTTAATTATTTTTTTCACACAAAAATGGTTGCCTTAACCGGCACGTGGCTATCAAAACTTTTGTTTAAGTTTATAAATAAATTACAGATTTAAAAGAAAACAAAATAACATTTAATTGTTATAGTAAATTTTAATTGACATCGCAAGTGTTTTATTAACAAAAAGAAAACACAATTTGAAGAATTCTGAATTTACAAATTAGTCATTTATGGCCGGACAATATGACAGCTTCATGTTAATTAAGAGAAGGATTTTATAAGGACATATAAAAAGTTTATTTTATATCAGAAGATACGATTTGAGGGGTGGACAACTGAATCTTTTCCAGAGGTAGAACTGGTTTTAATATCAAAGCAATTAAATAAAACGACTGTTGTTTTAATACTTAAAAAAAATTCATTGATTATATATCCAACGAACTCCAGGGTTGGACAGCTGACATTTTTTTCTCTTTGTTAGATAAATTTATTGAAAATAAAACAAAAATCAGCTGGAAAATTTTAAGATATAAAAGAGTAGGTTATTGTTTCTGTTTTTAATGAAACCAATTCTATGTTTCAGATAATATAAAGTAGGTTTAGAAAGTTAAACAACATGCAGGCTTGGATAATTTAAATGGGCTTCATCGCTCATTATCGAATTGTTAGCGAAACCGCGATTTCCTTCTGCTTTTTGTTGGAATTAAATGGCATAATCCAGCCGTTGTTGGCAGTCCAAGCTGAACCTTAAACGGTAACATGTGCAATGCGATGAAAATCCTCTGAACGGACCTGGACGTCCCAGTTGTACCGAATATCTTCTTGTTGATTTTTCTACCCTTTTCTGCACACCATCCACATGACATTTTCTTCCGTGTGAACCGCACATGGTATTTCGGTACATGGAAGTTGTGTTACTGTTGAATATTGTTGAAAATTTGCAACCAGGCGGTTTATGGTTGATGCTGAAGTTCCAGTAAGCCCATTAAGAAAAAAACACGCTGCGTCAAAACAATTCCCAGTTGACTTTCAAAATAAAATTCAACAATAAGTTTTGATCTCTCTTCTATTATGTGTTCTATGCAGTGTTCGAAAACCGCCACACTTTCATCGTCAGTACTCCGGTGTATTTTTATTTGTTGTTGAATGCGCAGTTTAGTCGAAAATAGAAGTTTTTTTGCACCAATTTTATTACGGAAAAGCATACGAGAAGTGCGATGATAACATACATATTTCTATGAAGTCGCTGTGTAGCCGTTTGATTATTTTTCTTAACTTTTTCATGGTTTGAATTTAATTTTGATCGCTTTTTGTTCTTTTATTGGGTTAGCACAAGCAATAGCTTTCAAAAAAGGCATGCATTTTTTAATAAGAATGTGGGAAAAATATTAACACGCAATTACAATTAAAGACTTTCAAAAAGACATGTAATTTGGCTTTAAGAACTTAATCAGTTCCGAAAAAGAATTGATCTTTACTGAAAAGAGAAAAGTTTCCTAGGAAATTAATTGTACCCGATTAGTGGACATCGATTTAATTAATCGAACAAAGATTATTCGAGTGAATACTCCACTACACTTCAAAATACAAAATATTTCAATCATAACAATATCTGCATAATATTTTTCGATTGAATAACAATAACAATACATTTTGTATTTAAAAATATCTTTTCGAAAATACATAAAATTTTATATTAATAGTTCTTATAAAGTGGCGTTTTACAGACTAAAAGCCGTTAATTTTTATGTGTGATTATAGACTCGTAATAAATATGCAATTAAAATATAATTATAAAAACAAAACAAAAATGAGAAAAAATTTACGTTGATTATAATCTTCTTCTAAAATATAATCAACTAATTTTGTTCAATTTCGCAGTAGCGTTATTGCGCCTCATGTCTGTATATGAAATATAAAGTAAGACGCCATAATGAACCGGTAGAGTTCAGTAGATTGATATGGAAATAGATTTCTATTACAAGCATTTCAAATATTAAGAATATACCCGAACATATGGGCATTTCCACTGTCACCAAACAAGTTGAATGTTCTTTAAAACACTATATATTATTTTTTGACTAGTCGACCATATAAATTTTAATAAACAGGTTTTTAATGTTTTTAACTTTTTATTTTTATTTCAGAAGTTTGTGAAGAAAACTGGGGCGATTCGAAATGGAACAGCACACAATAGATCAAGTAAATTTTATTTCGAAAATCTCTAGTCCATGGTCTTGACGCAGCGTGCTTAACGTCGTTCTTTAATGTTCGTACTGGACCTCCAGCACCAACAACAAACCACCTGATTTACAGTTTTCGACAACATGCAACAGTAAGACAACTTCCATGTACCGGAAGACCCAGTACGGGCCATACAAAAGAAAATATCCGACGTGTTGTGGATGGTGTGCAGAAACATCAACAAGAAGACATGCGGCGCAACTGGGATTCCAGGTCCGTTCAGAAATTTTGACTGCAGTGCACATGTTCCCGTTTAGGGTTCAGCTTGGACTGCCAACAACGACTGGATTATGCCATTTAATTCCGTCAAACAACAGGAGGAAATCGCGGTTTCGTTAACAATTCGATAATGAGCGATGAAGCCCATTTTCATTTGAATGGTTTCGTATTACATAAGAAAGATTCCAGGATATGGGCTAAGGAGAATCCAAGAACAGTTCGTCAGCATTAATTGCACCCACTCAAGTCCACTGGTTGGGGCGGTGTAACGTCCGAAAGGATTATCGGCTTATATTTCTTTGAAAATGTTTATGGTGCCTGAGGTGCAGTTAACGACGCTGAATATCGAACGACAATTTTTTAAGACCGACTGTAGAAAAACCATCCACAGTTGTGATTCTGACCAAATGTAGCCACAGCACACTCCGCAGGGGACACAATGGCTCTGTTACGGGACTTCTTTGGTGAAAACATTATTTCGTGCAAAAGTGATTTCGATTGGCCCCCACGTGCACTGGACTTAACAGCGGCAGACATTTAATTGTACTGTTTGGCGCGGTGTATCGTCTGAAAGGATCGTTGGTCCATATTTCTTTGAAAATGCACGTGGCGCCTCCGTTATATTACATGGAGCTGAATATATCGAAGGATGCTCGAAAATTCTTGAGGCCTAGAAAACCATCAACAAGATGGGCCCACAGCCCACACTGCATGGAATGCACTTATTCTGTATTCTATAAGGCCATAACTCTGTAAATTTTACGAAAAGTTATGCAAAATGTATTCGAAAGACCACAAATTGGCGCAACCGAGAATGGCCACCACTTGCGAGATATAATTTTTCATACTTAAGCCAAAAATACTTTTCACCCTAAAGGTTAAGAGGAGGGTAAACACAACGTGTGCATTTTCCTTAATTTCCATTAATAAAGAATTATTAAGGAACTATAAACGGTTTATAAAACAGACTCAACTGCACAATCTCATATCGGCAACATCTGCCCTTAAGTCTCCTAATTTCGGCAGTTCTTTTGAACGCCTGGTGTTCTCTCTAACTCTTTAAAATAAATACCGGGGTTCCAGGGTTCACTCACACAATAATACGAATCTTTCGCCAAACAATGGAAATACCCATATGTGCGTTGATATGCAAATATATAATTTATTTATTTAAAACGCAATTATTTACAAAACCTCAAATAATTATATAATAGAGTCTTAACACTGACATGGTTTTAATAAACTCTGGTCTTAACGTTCAGACCAACTGTTGAAACCTGGTTTTGACACAAAACCAACTGTAAAGCATTTTTAAATTGGTTTTAAATAGGTTTTGTGATATACAACCTTGTTTTGGCCTCTCTTTGTCTGTGCTAAGTTAAGTGCTGCCAAGTTATATTTTGAAAACAGCTGAGAAAAATCCACAATTTGCATGATTTTATCTGAAATGATGTGTTTATGAAGCATTTATTAGCTTTTTAAAAGTATCTCCGTAGTTTTAAAATATTAATTTGCAAAATACAAAACAATTCCTATTTTGAAGTGCGATTAAAATTGTGTCTCTACAAACAAAAACAGCTGCAGTACAGTTTGTGCATTAAGTATTATAAAACGTAGAGAAAAATACTATAACAAATACCACAATTTACATGAAAGATTTAATTTATTATGACTAAATTTATTGGACAGCCGTTTTGTTTTAACCTGAACTTATTGGATCTGCAGTGTGAACGCAAAGTCACATGTTTAAGGTTTTAATGCTGAAAACGGGTTTTAACTTTTAGTGTTAAAATACTTTTAAACGTACGTCAGGTAAATATTAACTTAAATTTTGAAATATATTACACATCCAAAACTAAGTGAAGCCAAAATAAAAGGCGGTATTAATTAATTTGTTTACATATCTAGTACGTTTTTCGTCGTTTTTATCTGTTTTGATAACTTTTAGGTCTTTTTATTGGTCCTCAAATTCGAAAAATTATGAGAGATGCAGATTTCATTAACAAGCTAAGGTCCGTTGAAAGACGTGCATGGAAGAGTTTTGTTGCGCTATGCGATAATTTCCTTGGAAATCACAAAAGCGACGACTATGTCATAGTTGTGAATGAGTTTTTAAGTGCGTATGGTGAAATGATCTGCAACGTGTAAATAAAAATTCATTTCCTGCATTCGCATTTGGACTTTTTCCCAGATAACCTGGGCCAATGATGAACAAGGCGAACATTTTCACCAGGAAATGGCAACTATTGAAAAACGCTTTGAAGGAAAAAATAAGATAAAAATGATTTCAGAATATTGCTGGTCACTTAAACGAGATACTGATGATGCTGATTAAAAAAAAAACGATCAAGCAAACACTTTTGAGTTAAATAACCAACAATAAAATTTGTATAAAATGTTTAAAAGTTTATTTTCATGAAAAGTTAAATAACTCAGTCAATTGCTTATCTATTTTTAACCCCAAATATGCATTATAATCCTAAATAAACGTACTTTTTGAATAAATTCAATAGTGTTATAGTTTCTTAATAAAATAATGTATAAAAACGTCACCAAAGTTGAAAATTTTTTGGAAAATCTACAAAATTTGTGTTTGTTCGACAATAACACCCAAGTTTCTTATATAAATTATATATTATTCGAAAGATTTCAGTTTCTTCTTTCCAAATCTAGTAAGAAATTGAAAATCGGATCAAAATTACAGGCTTATAAGTGCACAAACGTAAAAAACCGGGTTTTTAACCGTAAATCCGGATTTTGGAGGTGTCCGGCATATTTCACTATTGGATTCTTCTTTAACTCGACAAGACCTACAAGAAAAAACATATCACTCCCCAGGTTTTTCTATTTCATTCAATTTTGTACCACTGTGTTATTTGAGCTCTCGACTAAATTCCCACAGCGCTTCTCTGTTCTTTAAAATTTGCATACATCAAAATCTCGAATGAATTTCGATGAAGCTTTTACCTCGTTACAATGCTTGGACCTGCTCTTAAGTGCGTAATAAAATATCATTTAAATGGTGCACAATTGACGTCGTCAAAACGTAAAATTGCCCACTCTCAAAATATGTGATGCTATAAATCAGAAGCCGCCATGCTTTAAGGACCGTGGCACCGTGTTATCGTAACCATTTCATACTCATAATTTGCATGCGAAAAGAAAGTCGTTTATAATGCGGCCACAGCACTGTGAATTGAAGGGGAAGGTTCTTCCAGGGATGATTACGAACAAACAAATTAAAATACGCCCATATGACGCTTCTAAGCGCACGGTCACACTTGGCAAACATTTGCCCCAAAAGGCGTAACCACTAAACAGTAAGAAAAGTAAAAATGCTAGGGCTTGTGCTAACCCAATAAAAGGCCAAGGACGTTCAAATGGTTAAAAAAAATTCAAACCAAAAAAGTTTGAGCTAAGAAACGGCAACACTGGGACCCAACAAAAGTGTGTTGCCATCGATTTAATACAGCCCCCATGTCTTTTTTCACAAAAAAACTTTTACAAATAGAAACTATTGTCACTTTCATTTAAGCCATCTAATAAGAGGTGACAAACAACAATACACCTAAGCACTGATGATGAAAGTGCAGCGGCTTTTGAAAACAGCTGTTCTGCTCTGCTGTGTAAGTTGAATGTATAAAAGTGATGTTGACTTTCGCTTGAGCTTTGGAATATTTATCACGCCTTTCTGCATTAAAAACAATTGACCCAAAAAATTAAATTTATTGTCGTAAAGAAAAACAATTTTGATTTTGATCCGCGTTTCGTAAGTGAAACAGTTTCCTAAATAGCAGATTGAAAAATGTTCTCTTCACTAAACACTTGTCTGAATTAAAATGTTTCATATTAATATTTAGTGGTTACGTTATTTTGAGCAGACATTTTTCCAAATGTGTGGTACTAAATTCTTAATTTTGGTACTGAATTATATAACACAGCAATAAGATTTTTATGTACTGTTCCAAAAAGTACTCTTTCTAAAATGTACTTCTTCTAAAAAGTACAATTTTCAAAAACTACTTTTAGATTAGTACGATTTCTTAAAAGCACCCTTTTAAAAACTTTGTATACTAAAAGAGAACGTTATCCAGTAAAGTACCTTTTCAAAAAGTACTTTTTCTAAAAATTATGTCGTTTTAACGAACGACTTTTTTGATAAATTTTGTTCCACCTAAATGTGTGTTTTTGGTATAAAATTTTTATTTTTGACCCAGAGCCTGAAAAACACAAAAATTAATTTTTAAAGCAACTTTTTAAAAAAGTTACGCTTTAAAGGAGTACTCATATCGGAAAGTAACTTCATAAGTTTAACAAAATGTTCTTTTCATAAATCTTTCGAAAAGTACCTACCCGGACAGTATTCTGCTTTTTAGTACGGTGTTAATCGCTGTCGGTAAATCTCAGCGCTCCGTGCTTGCTTTCCACAATGAAATAAGTCGAAAATCTTGAACTCGATCAAGTCAAAAAAATTCGCCACCATATTCTTAACTGAGGGCGGAGTCAAACCGGGGAAAAGTACTTTAAAAATACTTTAAAAAATGATTAATGTGTTGTTAAAGTTCTGGGTCATATATAAGAATTTAGTACTAAAAATAAAAATTTAGTACCAAATAAAGTCAGTCTTATTCGAATCGTATTTTTCTTGAAAAGAAACTTTAGTAAAAAAGATGTTCCATAAAATGTACTTTTCTTAAATGTGGTTTTTGAAAAGGTACTTTTTGGGACAAGAGCTTTTGGAAATAAGTAATTCTTGGAATATAAGAATTTAGTGCCAAAAACAAGAATTTAATACCAAAATAAGAACGATCAAATTGATCAGACTTTGAAAAAAGTAGAAATAATTTTAAGAAAAAGTACTTTTTGGAAAAGGTACTGTACTGGATAAGGTTCCTACTTAAAATATGTTAACGTACTATTTTAAAAGGGATTTTTGTAATAATTGCCTTTTGGAAAAAGTACCTTAGAAAATACTTTATAGTATTTAGTACCAAAAATAAAAATTTTAAGTGATTTTCAGAAATGATTTTATTTAAGGTACTTTACTGGAAAAGGTGCTTTCTGAATACACGCTTTGGAAAAAGTACGGTTTGAAAAATGTACTTCTTAAAAAGGGTACTTTTGCGTATTAATACTTTTTGGAAAAATTACTTTTACATAAAAGTACCTTTTGGGAAGAGTAATTTTTGGAAAAAGTAATTTTTGGAAAAAGTACTTTTCGGAAAAAATAATATTTGGAAAAAGTATTCCAAAAAATTCCTTCAAACTTATACTCGTATTTGTGTTGTCCAGGCTCCAGATTTAAAATGAGAATTTAGCACCAAAATTAAGATTTTAATAACAAAATTAGGTCGAACGAAATATGTCAAACTAAATAATAAAATAATAAGAGATAATTTTTTTGAAAAGGTTCTTTAATGGAAAAGGTACTTTTTTAAATATGCTTTTTTCAAAATATGCTTTTCAAGAAACGTTATTATTTCAAATGCTGTTTTTGAAAAAAGACACCTTTTAGATGAATTCTTGTTTGAAAAATGTGCATCTTGGAATAAGAGCTTTTTGGAAAAAGTACTTTCAGACAAAGTACTTTTTGGAAAAAATATTTCACATAAAAGTACGTTTTGGAAAAAGTAATTTTAGAAAAAAATACTTTTTAATGAAAGTAGTTTTTGGAATAAGTGTCTCAAAAGATTCCTTCAGACTTATTTTTTATTGTTCAGATTGAAAACAAAAATTTAGTGCCAAAATAAGGTCGAATATATCAGAAAAGGTCCGTTAATGGAAAAGGCAATTTCTTTATGGAAAATATTGTAATATATAAAACTATATTTTTGGTAAAAGTACTTTTTGGAAAAAGTACTTTTTGGATAAAGAACTTTTTGGAAAAAGTACTTTTTGAAGCAGATGTTCTAAGCATTTATGAAAATGACATTTTATTCAAAGCGAATAAAATAGCATGAGAAATAATATTGTTCGCGGTGGTCTAGGCTTTTTAGTACCATCCGCTCTTAAAGTAGCGGATAATACGCTGGTAATGAAATGAAAAATAAAATCTGATAAAATTTCTTTATATAAATTCTTCCCCGCATACCACTGTCAACACTACGGCTGCTATGGAAGTTCTATATCTTCCTGTTGTCACTCCTTCAGCAATCAAGAAGCTGCAAAAAACACTGCAAACTTGTTTGCCACAATCGAGCTTAAGAATTTATTTGCATCATCAGTACGTAAAGAGTGCATTCTTTATGGCACAGGGAAGCGCTTTAATGCACGCATGTAATTTCGCAGGGTAATGACGTCAATATGTTTTACTATGATTTTAATCTGATGATATTTTTTTCGCTCAATTTTCATATTAAAATCAGTGAATACCCGCTGTTATGAAAATATCAAAAAACAAGTCCTTTTTTTAAATGGAAGTCGGAAACCATATCAAGCATGCTTGTGTCTTAAGTCTTTTGTTTTGCTTCTTTTATTTTCTTGGACGAACTTCATGATGAGAAAAAAAGTTAAATTGAGTTTTACGTTTTAGTTTTAAATTCAAATTTATTTCTGTAATATAATTCCTCTTGAGCTTAAGAGAGAAAAAAAGGATTGAAATACGTCACTTCTTTTAGCCGAACTGAAATTAATTAAACAGGGGATTTTTTGTTTGTTTTCATGAATTTTTTCTTTTATCGAAATCGCTTCGTTGGCGTATGCGAACAGACATTCTTTTGGCTTCAGCCAGCGTGTAATTTATTTTCATTTTCAATTTAAGAAGCGTCTGTCCGTTTCGCATTTTGTAGCCAAAATAATCTTACAATTTTAGTATTGGCGCGAATTAGAAAAGATTTTAAAGTTGTAAAATATTCTTAGAAAACTGAAATCTAAGAATTCAATAAGCTTCGCTTGAAGAATAAAATCTTCAACATTCTTACACAACTGCAACGACTTCTATACGAGGTTTGTTCACACAAAAAAAATATAGTGGGAAATCGGCGAGTTACTATTTGAGAAGTTTCTGCGGACGTCGTTACTTTGGTTGGCCCGTCACACAGAATTTTTCCAAAAAGCGTGAAGCTGGTGACAGCCAAGTTCGTTCCGAAATTGCTGATCTTTGACAAAAAGATATTCTTATTTCTCCAAAAACCGCTGGCACAAGTGTATCAAGTTGCAAAGATCATGCAGAAAGAAAGAGAGAGAGAGAGAGAGAGAGAGAGGGAGACAGAAGGCTAACAAAGCCGCAATCAAGCAATTTCCTTAATTTGGGCAACTGTGACTTTTCCTGTTTCCAGGGTTGACGAGAACCATGAAAGGATTGCATAAAATTCAAATCGCAGAGAGAGAGAGAGAGAGAGAGATAGAGAGAGAGAGGGAGCTAAAGGACATAACAAAAAGCATATATCCGATCTACTTATTAGACTGAGGGGGACTTCTTTGAAAAATACTAACAAAAAATTAATAAATAAATAAATATTTTTGAGAAACATTTAAAATTCCACTGATTTTTCAACAGTCTTGTAAGATTCTTTTATCGGATAAAATAATTCACGCTTTAAGAGTCTAACACGCTTAAGCACTTGCAGCAATTTTGCTTAACGACTTGAAAATAATCGGCAGCAACAATTTTTTACAAATAAAATGAAATCCCACGCGGTTGATAGAATGGGGAAATAAAATAAAATTACATACGCGACTAAACTTTTAAATTATAATGGAATAGAAATAGAATTGTGAAGAACTTCATGCTCATGCATGCTGTCGTTAATGCAGAGTTGATTCAAATGACTCCATGACGAAAGTTTACACTCACGAAAAAACTAAGTCAAGTGAACAAGAAGTTTTCTGCTTATCCAGCGCAAGTTTTTGCAGGACGCCCTCGAATTTCGGGACAAATTAAGAGATAGAATTTTAGTGAAAATATATTTTTGCTCAATTAACATTCTCTGTTGCACCGTTTATCGCAGTATTTGAAAAACTATTTCAGACAAAATTTCTCAAAACAGAAATCAATTACTTTAAATATATTTTTGCTTCAAAAAATTTAGTTTGATATCGTTTCGCGAATAGAGCTTGTGACTTGACCAACAGTTCAATTGCTACAACCCACAATTATAAAAAAGTGTTTGACGTGTTCGGTGATTTTCTGCTGTTGAAAAATCTGGATCAACGAATTCGCTTCAATTTTTTCGTAAAAAACGGTATTAAAAGTACTTCAAATCGCTTGAAATGTTGACAGTGGCTCTGAATTAGAAAAATAGTTCGAAGAAGACCACGAATTTGAGAATGACGACGTTAATCCTGGACGCCTCTGCATATCAACAATCGAAAAATATGTTGAGAAAGTGTAGAAAATTATAGTTGAGTGTTAAGTTGATGACGCTGCCTGCATATTATTTGGCTCGTGTCATGAAACTCTTTTCCGATATTTAAGAATGAAGATTGAGGCAACGGAGCTCGTTCCGAACGTAGTTTTTTTTTAACAAAAACAGCACCATAATCGCGCCTCATCCAGTTTATTTACCAAATTTGGATCTCTGTCTTATTATTAATTTTTTTTTTTTTTTATGAAATAAAAACCGAGTCCTCAAGGACATACCAAAAATTCAATATCAGAAGAACTTTGAGAATTAAAAGAGGTAAATGCTCGAACCTGTTTATTATAACATAGAAATTGATGACTAAATAAATAGTTTCGAAATAAACAACTAACCTTTTTGAATAGACCTCGTACTTATATAAAGTACAATATAAAATATGTTGACTGCGGTTATATTAAATCAAATAAGTCAGAGAAACGAAATATGATTTAAACAGCAGGATTTAAAGTGCTCCATCATCAGTTTAGTATTTATACAATTCTCGTATACTATTTTGTAAAAAAAAAATTACATATAAAAACTCTTAACACATTCATATAATTTATTTGCGATTTCCTTTTGTAGTTCTCACATAGTTTTTTAAAGTCTGTTTATTTAAGCCAACGAACTACAAAATATTCTCACAGGCAAACGAAAAAATTAAAAAATAAAACACACCACAACCATAATTAATATTTAAAGTCTACAATTCGGAAAGATAAGTTCTTTAATTTTATTGTTATCGTATGAAAACATATTCCACATTTCGCGTTGTAACATCAGAAACTGATTAAAAAAAACTTCTGGAGAGAGGCAAGAATCGGGAGAAACGCATACAAGTGAAGCTAATATCGGAAATACAGGGTGGCACAAAACTACCGGTAGACTTTGAATGTTCAATAAATTTTTAATATTGATTATATTTTTTATTTTTGTTTCACAGCTTTGTAAAGAAAACTGGGGGAGTTTTAGAGGGAACAGCGATCAAAACTTGTTGAATTTCATTTTGAAAATCAGCTGTCAATTGTCTTGACACAGCGTGCTAATCGTCGTTTTTTTACTTGCCGTACTGGACTTTCAGCTTCAACAATAAACTGCCTGGTTGAAAATTTTCAACAGCATGCAACAGTAAGGCAACTTCCATGTACCGGAACACCCCGTACGGGCCATACGGAAGAAAATATCCAACATGTTGTGGATGGTGTGCAGAAACATCAACAAGAGGGGACTAGCGCAACTGGGATTCCAGGTCCGTTCAGAAATTTTGACTGCAGTGCACATGTTCCCGTTTAGGGTTCAGCTTGGACTGCCAACAACGACTGGATTATGCCATTTAATTCCGTCAAACAACAGGAGGAAATCCCGGTTTCGTTAACAATTCGATAATGAGCGATGAAGCCCATTTTCATTTGAATGGTTTCGTATTATTAAGAAAAATTCCACGATATGGGCTAAGGAGAATCCAAGAACAACTCGTCAGCATTAATTGCACCCACTCAACTGGTTGGGGCGGTGTAACATCCGAAAGGGTTATCGGCTTCTATTTCTTTGAAAATGCTCATGGTTCCTGAGTTACAGTTAACGACGCTGAATATCGAACGACGCTGGACAATTTTTTGAAACCGACTGTAGAAAAACCATCCACAGTTGTGATTCTGACAAAATGTAGCCACAGCCCACACCGCAGGGGACACAATGGCTCTGTTACGGGACTGCTTTGGTGAAAACATTATTTCGCACAAAAGTGATTTGGAGTGGCCCCCACGTGCACTGGACTTAACAGCGGCAGACATTTAATTGTACTGTTTGGCGCGGTGTATCGTCTGAAAGGATCGTTGGTCCATATTTCTTTGAAAATGCACATGACGCCTCCGTTATGTTTCATGGAGCTGAATATATAGAAGGATGCTGGATAATTCTCGAGGCCAAGAAAACCATCAACAAGATGCGCCCACAGCCCACACTGCATGGAATGCAATTGTTCTGTTGTGGAACCGGATTCAATAGGAATAGGAATGAGTCAACGTAAATAAGCCTGCGACCAAACATTCGCAATGAAATTAAGGTCATAACCCAGGAAATTTGACGAAAGACCACAAATTGGCGAAACCGAGAATGACCAACACTTGCGAGTTATAATTTTTCATACTGAAGCCAAAAACATTCCCCATTAAAATACTTTCAATAACTTTCAAAAAGATAATAATAACAATAACACTTGAGCGGCAAATAAAAAAGTTGTTGAACATTCAAACTCTAAATCTGCTTCCATAGCAACGCTCTGTTGGTTGTGTGACAGCTGTGACAAATATTTAAATTTTCAAAAATTGCTCATCTTCAGCCAGATGACAACAACAAAAATATGACAACAACAAAAATTCTATAAATAACAGTTGAGATTGCGTTGCCTTAAAAGGAAAAATCTCAAAAGAATTTCAAGAAATAAAAATACTTGAAATGCCATTAAAGATTTATAGGGCAGCGTTAGCTGACATGCACACCGCGTACACATATTCCAGGCGTTAGTCAAAGAGATTATTTCAAATATTTTTTGTTTCTTTTTTTATTTTTTTGTTTTATTTTTTAATCTTTTTTTTTGGTTTTGTTTCATAGAAATCAAAACACAAACAAACTTTTAACCGGTCTTTTTTATTTTGCTACAGCAAAAATATATGAAATAAAACAGAAATTAAATGGGAGAATACACTAAGAGAGAGGTCTACCTCTCTCTCGAATTGTTTTATTTGTGAGAAATATTTTGCCAAAGTTGTTTAAATAAGAGTGCTGAAGCAGAGATTTAATCAATAGTTAATACCAACTCAAAGCGCGAACAGTGAATTGATAAAAGCTAAAAGTCGAACTAAAACTAAAAATTTTGATATAAAAACAAATTTGTAAAATAATTTACAAGAGTTAAATTGAAACTATAAAATTAAAACAAAAAGTACTGGCATTTAACCTGCTTCAAATCTTTGAAAGAAATTGTTAAAGAAAAGTATTTGATATCAGCAAAAGTCTTGTTTTGCAGAAATAAAATCAAAAAGAGCTGCAAATAAATTTAAAAGAAAACAAAATCAAACATGTCTTGTAACAAAACCAGTTGTTTGTCAATGGCCTGCGTGGCCTTAATTGTTGTGAGTGCAATTTCAAATATTTGCACTACGGAAGCGGCGGTGTACTCCCAACGCGCCTTGTTCCATCCTGGTTAGTATATTTTTCTTACTTATTGACACAAAACTTGCATTTAATTATTTATTAAATTGTATTTTAATGCGGTTGCTTGTTTAGTGACTTAATGACTTGTTTATTTTGCATTTTTAATTAATGAAAATTATAAAATTGCTAAATAATGAGTGGGAAAGTTAGAAAGGAAACGAACAAAAAAATTATCGTATAAAGCAACAAAAAAAAAAGTATTCCCCGTGAAACAGTAGAAACTTAATTCAATTGTTTGCGAAAGAGTCGCATGTGACAGGGGAGACTTAATGATTTTAAATTGATAAGAATTTTATGATTTAAAACAAACAACAATAAGACTCGAAGGCAACAACACAGTCCAGCTAAAGTTGTTGTCAAGATTTGCTTCGCAGTTGCAGGCTATAAGTCAATGTAACGAGCCTTAATTTCGTTAATATCGTAAGCGACAATTCATCGAAATTTGCTTTTTCTCTAGCTTCTCCTGCACCAGTTGCTTCCTTCACATTAGAAATTCAAAGTGACTGAATTTAATCGGTTTTCGTATTTTAAATAAATGCAATTTCGTGATAAACAACACCAGTGTCATTTTTATTTTAAAAAATGAAAATCTAAAACTCTTGAAAATAATAGTGAAACAGAAGATGTTTTGAAGTGAAAATAATGAATTCTCCAGCTTAAGAAACACGTGCAAAATAAAAATACGCAGTCAATTTTCCAAATTGTATTATAATTAGCGAAGTGTGATAGAGATGATAAATAATCTGAGGATTAATAAAAGAGTCAGCATTATTTTAAATTTTCAAATCACACAGCAAAGTAGAACAGCGCTGTTTTCGAAAGCCGCTACACTTCCTCATCAGCACTCCAGTGTACTTGCTTATTACCACCGATTAGACGGCTCAGTTGCATGTGAAAAAAGTTTCCATTTCAACAACTTCTTAGGAGAAAGTTCCATACGAGAATTGCTTCAATATCAAACTGATGTAGAGAACCCGGGTAAATCTCCGTAACGGTGGAGATTATCTTTTTTTCTCATATATTTTTCTACGTGTTTTTTCTTAACTTCTTAAATTTAAAGTGTTTTTGTGTGTGTGTGTGTGTATGTGTGTGTGTGTATGTGTGTGTGAGTAGGTGACCGAACTGGTAGCGTTCTAAAGAACGTTCCAGTAAATTTTAACCGATTCAAAATATCTCAAAGAAACTTGGAAAAATGCACTTCTTAAAGTGGTTTCATTGAATAAATTTTAATCTAATCAGCTTTTAACATTTAAAAACCACGTCTCTCACCGTGAATCGGGTCAAAAGCGGTTTAACCGTTCGTGAGATATCGTAAACGAAATAGTTGGTAAAAGAGAACTCTTTTTTGAAGTCAAAAATTATGAGTCTGGCCAGTTCATGTTCTCGATTCTTTTATAGTTATCGAAAACAACATCAATCACCGCTAATCACGGGGTAGTTAGTTGATTTGAAAATTAAAATAATTCTGTTTTAGCTCGAAGACACTCCAAAAAAGGCAATAAAATATTAAATTTATGATCCCAAAACAGTGCAAATCCGAATCTTTTCTACCACTTTTTGCAACGGGTTGTCATGGCAAGAAGCTCTCTTGTTAGTCACTTCACTTTTTAAAGAACACCTTTTGATTAAGGGTTGGTGCCTAATATTGGACGCCAAGACCACTTCTTCGTTAAACAAAGAATTAAGTTAAGACACTTTTAAAGAATTTCACTCATATAATTTACATATACGCCACGCCTTGCGCAGTCTTAAATTTAGTTTCCCACTGCCGTGAATTTAATTTTCTTCTACATTTCGTAAGTCACGTAGTTAAATTATCACACCGTCCCGATGCAAATAAAAAAATAAATAAAATAAGAAATAAAATGAAATTGAATTACAAAACAGAAACAAAATAAGAAATCAAAGTTTATTTAAAAATAACTCATGACTCAACTGTAACTTTACAACAAAGAAAAAACAGCGCTGAGAGTCAACAAAATTTTATTCGTTTTGCTTCCTTCCAAAAGAAGTCATGGAGCGCCATTAAATATTTCAAATTACGCACATAAATAACTGCCATAAAGTTGTCGAGGGAATTTAAAGAATTCTAGCTTTTAATATATTTCAGCATAAAATTAAGAAAAACGTTAATAAAAACAAGTCATCAAATGATCAGTCAAAACAGAATATCTCACAAGAAGACTCTGCGAAATTTCAGGGGGAAAGCATTTTAAATCCTTAAATTTAAACAAAAAGAAGTGCGAGTCTGTGTGAAATACCATCAAAACTTTTTAATCGTTCAGATATCCTGAACTGCTGCTCTCCGAAATGTCCAACTTTCCGCTACTCGGGCAAATAAATCAGACTGAATGTGAGCGATAGTGTGGTTTATGTTGGGCTTGAAAATCGCCATGGAACCCCTTCCCAAGAATAAGTCACCCGGGGTCAAATCGATGTCGGTGGCCAGTTCACTTCAACATCACTTGAGATCACCATCAACTCAAGTCGCTCGCACAGAATACCCGATGTGACAGTGACATGCATGTCGTTCTGTCGACGAAATTTATAAACCAAAACAACATTTTGAAATTTGTTTTTTCTCATATTTTCGGGCCGACCCGAAATCGGGTCTCTTTATTTTCGCTTAAATAATTGATTTGTTTTTCTATATTTCGCCACTTCTCTGACTGACTTCTTCAGGGAATTGAATATATCAAATGATATGAAAATTTGTCTTGTTAGAAAAAATCTTTTTGACTTTAAGCCTAAAAATAATGCAGCAAATTAAAATTTAAAAAGCAGTTAAAAAGTTAGAAGAGTTTGAAAATTTTGTTTTTATTTTTTTATCGACAGAACGTTGTCGAATGTCATCCCCGAGCCAGTTAGTTAATCATAAGAAAGTGGTGCAGGAAAACCAGAGGGCTTCAGGCCCTTCAAATCAATACTTTCAAAACAATAATGAAAATTAAATTACCGTCGCCTTTTTAACAATCAAGAGATTTATTTGAGTTTAGAGATTATTTTTATTGAAATTATTAATTAATCGGACACAAAAATCATACCAGTTCTTAATTTCGCTTTCCTAAATTTCCAAAATTGAAAAAAAAAAATTTTGATTCAAACAAATTAATTTAATGTTGTTGCAACCAACAACAATATAAATCTTTTCATTTATTTATACTTTTTTGTCAACAGCCCAGACAATAAATAATTGCAATTTATTTATTTTTATAATTATCACGATTTTTTCCATAAACAAACAAAAATGATTTAAACGTGTCCCAAATAACCTCTCACGCCAAGCGCATCACAACAACAAATAAATAATAAAATCTTTTTGTTTTAAGATAACAAATTAACAAAACCAAGTGAATAGAAATTTATTTAAACGCCAAGAACGAACTCTTGGCTTAAGAATTGATATAAAATCATTCTTTTAAGCAGATCAATCAAACGTACAACACATTAAATCTGTTTGTACCCGCTAATTTGTTAATGAAGAACTTGAAAAAAATCAATGATTAGTTTTTTTTTTTTTTAATTGAATAAATAAAATATGAAACAGATATTTCATGCCGCATTCCCTGTGTTTCCAGCCCACATTTTGGACGTAAATCTTTAGCATCGAATTGACTTAGTCTCACTCTGGTGTCTGTCGTATTGTAAAAATAGGCACACAAACATAAATTGGCTTTTTAAAATGTGTTGTAAGAAATTGAGTAGACGAAGACGGCAAAGAAAATATTTCGTTATTGACGTCAGCCGAAAACTGACTTCAAAACAAGTTGAACAGGTCTAAAGAATGAAGTAGAAAAATTTATAAAATACCACAACCAAATCTGCGTAGTACAATGAACTAGAAAAAGTTTTATGTTTTAAGTTTTTTTTTTCTTTTTTATTTAACAGCAAAGAAAACACGATAATAAAGACTAATTAATTTCGGGCTGCGGATTTTTGGGAAGGTCGTTTCGACTGTGTTTGTTGTCAAAACATATTTAATTTTTAATAAATAACTTTGCGTGCTTTTTGTTATCTTTGTTGTTGATGTTAATTAAATTCGAAAAAATTAATTATTATTGTCGCGTTTTTTATTTGTTGTGATGAGATTTAGTCTCTTGGGTTTTTACACATCATAATTTTATAGCGATCGCTAATTGATCGTGTTAGTTTTTTGTTAATTTTATGCTCTGCTTTAAATATTGTCTTATCGTCTGGTTTATTAATTTTGTTTAGCTTCATTTAAAGCAAATAATGAAACTATTTACGTTTTAAAAAATAGTTAATTAATAAAATTTGTTTTTATACGATTTTTTAATAACTTTTTTATCTCATAAAACGATCGAAAATTCAATACAATTTATCTATCGAATGCCGTAAATTGCCCCCAGTTCTAAGTAGTTCGACAATCAGCGTTGCCGCTTTAAATTTATTTTGCCAATAATGTTTAGTTTCCCTTGTATTTATTAAAATTTCAGTTCAATTTCTTTTAATCCCAACTATGGGCAAATATTTCTCTTCAATTTTGATACACCGTTTAATAAATCAAAATCAAAATGTTTTAAAATTTAATAGAATGAAGAAAACGGTGAAACCTTTATTAAAACGCAAATGCAAAAATTATTTTTAGCAGCTTTTTTTAGAAAAAAATACTCTTGAATTTTCCTTATAAACACACATGTCACAGACTCCGTTCTGAATGCTTCGATTCCATTTTTTTGTACCAAACCGAAAAAAAATCAATATTCAATTCAATTTTATAGGCCAATTATTGGAAAATGTTTTTAGTTTAGAAATACATGGTAAATATTCCAAAGCAGTTTTATATGTTCAATTTACAGAGCAGAACAGCTGTTTTCGTAAGGCGCTACACTCTAATTATCAAATTTATAAATTTATAAGGCTAATAGGGCAACCCTGTAATAACTTGGCCAAACAAGACAATATTTTATTGTTAATGTTTAATGAAAATAACATTAATTACAGATTTATAAGCTTTTATCGAGGGTTTTATAAAAGTGTTCGTGCGAAAAAGAATTGGTGTAATTAAGCAATAAATCAATAAATCAATAAATCAATATCGACAGTTTTGTTTTCTTTCTGAATTTTTGCTGAAGAAGTTTTGAAAACTTGCAATATTAGGCTCTAAAAACTATTTTATAATTTCCATAAAATTAAAAGGTACTAAATTTAAGGAAAGACCGAAATAAAATAATTATTATATAACATATTCTTGCAAAATAAATTTATTGAAAACTGAATGTGAATTCATTTCTTTTCTTTAATATTGATCATTTAAATTATTTAAATAACGTTTCGTTAAGAATAACAAACGTCAAGTCCATATGCTGGCTTTGCAAATTTGAAATCTTGTTTAAACGGTTAATATGGGGCCAATTAAATTTTATTTAATATTTCGGTGTAATAGGAAATTGTGTGTTCAAATAGAATTTAAAAATTAATTTATAGGGCATGAAGTTTGTTAATGGACATTTGCCAAAGCGGTTTGTGTCTTAACTTTTTGCTTTCAAGCAAAAATCCCACTTAAGTCTTTAACTAACAACTTTGAAATAACAACAGCCCCAAGGTCATGCTCTGAAGTTTAGGTCTTAAGTCTTCTACTCGACACATGCTAAAGAAGTTTGTGGCTCAAGTCTTTGAATGTAAATAACAATCTAATGAAGTTTGCAGCTGAAGTCTTTTGAGCTTTCTCACTCTCTCGCTCTCGCTAATGTTGTGAGCATCTATTACTTGCGTCTTCTCCTTTGTCTTCATTTAAAATATTTTTACACAAAAACAATAAAAAAAACTTCAGCCTACCGAAAGCACAACAAATTTGTTTTTATTAAACGTGTCAGGGTACTAAAAAGGAAATATGAATAATTTGTTGTGCAAATTATTACTTCCTTATGACTTTATTGTCTGTTTAATATGTTTTTCATGAAAAACCAATTTACTATGATTTATGTGTACACACACATGCACACACGAGTATGCGCTGGTGTTAATATAAAGAGTGTTTTTTCGTTTGGGGAATATTGTTTTCTTATCACAAAGCCAAGCAGACAATTTATGCGTTTCCTGTTTACTAATAATTTTCTTTTTTATTTATATCGTTTTAGCACATCCCGGTAAATGTTTTGATAAATTTACCAGACGCGCCATGTTGCCGTACAAGGAATATCGGCCCAAGGGCATTTGTGCTGCCTTGACATGCGATCTGGAGTCGCAGCTAATAAATATTGAAACCTGTCCCGCCATTGAAATGCCTGGCTGCGAAGAATTGCCTGTAAATCCCTCATGGACATTTCCCAAGTGCTGTCCACAATTTAAATGCACCGATTTCAAAACTGGCAAAGATGTTGTGATCTCCGTGTAGGTTCATGCACTCAAAAAAAGTCCCATCACCAGCAGCATTAAATAATGGCAGCACACATTTTAACTTTAAACAAAAAACAACTTCAGCGTGATTTTTATTTAAAAAAAAGAAAACAAAATATTATATTAATATCGCTATGCCGAGTAGTTTGTAAATTGTAAATAATTCCTTAAAATAATAATTGTACGAGTGAGTGAGTGTTTTCTGTTGCATGTCTCATCTTCACATCATTTTGTGAGTTTATTTTTTTGTTTTATTTTAATAAATTATTTATTGATTGTTGCATATTTTCTATTTCATGAATTCAGTTTTTTTTTTTTTTTTGTTCAACATTTTTCATTTTCTGTTTTAAAATTGTAAATATGCATTAACGATTCCACATGAGTGCTTGCGCAATATGTATGTTTGTTATTTCTTTTTAATACTCTTATAATTAATATTATCGCACAAAATATTATTAAATATTTTTTATATTAAGTCTTTAGTTGTATAAAAAATAAAAACCTGAATTGATGATCTTCGTTTGCGTTTTCAGCATACTTTTTATGAATATTGTAGGAACATGTAAAAACAAAACATTAATTATGTAAGATTTTCGTGTTAATGTAAAATAAAATAATTAATAAAAAATACAAATTGAAAATATATTTATAAATACGAATGCTTTTGGCTTTGATTTATTACATTAAATAATTACCATAAAGTACAAATACAACAACAACTTGTATATGTTTAATTAAAAGTGTTTACAAATGTTGCTGGTATTCTTTTCATAGACATGTTGCTAAACATTTTGGGACGATTCAAATGTTACAGTCCAGGGTCTGTTCACACATCAACAGTGTAACAGTGTTTTCACACTGACAACCTGGATTTACCATCCATACAAAATGATTTGATTAAAACCCACTTAAAAACCATTTTTGGTTTGATTTTAAATAATGGGTGCTTTTTTCATAGACTGACACAAGTTTAAATCACAATAAAACAAGGAAATATATATTTAATATCAATGAAACGGGCTTCATTTGAGAGACAACTTTATGAAATTCATGTTTAAATATGAGTTGTATCATGTGGCAGCCACGGATGGCGCGTAGAAGACGCAATTTTTAAAAACTTTTCACAGCATTTGCGACCGCATTTCTCCGATAACTATTTGAATTTTGATTACCAGGTGATCAATGGATGCGGTTTTTCGACGTAGACAAATGAATTAACATGACCCCCAAAGAAATTGCCCGATGGGATTAAATCATTATGTGAAATTATTTTTTCATCAAAAGTTTCTTTGAGCAAATCAGTTTTAGCGCCTGCTGGCATGTGGCTCCGCCCTGTTGGAACCACATATCAGCCAGATTAATGCTACATAATTGAGGTACGAAAACATTTCGAGTCATGTTTCTAAACCGTTCATCATTGACATCAAAATTCTAACCAACATCGTTTTTGTAGACACATTTGAGAATGACTAAGCGAGCCCATGAAGCGCACCAAACAGTAATATCCTGTGGATGGTGTCTCGACAAAAGCTTGTGGATTCTTCTCCCTCCAAATGTAAAAATTCTGCTTATTTACGTACGCATTCAACTCGAAATGGGCTTCAACGGAAAATAAAATTTTGAATGGATGAGTTTGATGAATAGAAGAATTGTTTTCATTAAAAATTGCAACAATTTACACTCGCACTTCTGGTGTTGGTCGCTTCATAATGAAGTTTCAAAACAAAAATCCACGATCGGCTGTTAAAAAAGTGATGCCAACTCAAAGTTGTGACACTCTAAAAAATACATGCTGTAGTTGGTTTTGTTGGTGTTAAGTTGAGTGCTGCCAAGTTGTGTACTGAAAACGGCTGATAGTGTGTGAAGAAATTTTTTCTTCCAGAATTTGCTTGATTTCATATAAAATTTTGCGCTTTTAAGCTCTTCATAAGTATTTCCGATACTTTTAAAATATTAATTTTAAAAATATAGAACGATTTCTATTTTAAAGTGCGATGTAAATTTTTGAATATTTTTTCTATACAAACAAAAACAGCTGTAGTACAGTTTGTGCATTAAGTATTCTGAAATTTAAAGGAAAATGGAACAATTTCTATCACAGACTTTATTTATTGTGCTTAAATATATTTCACTCGTTTGTTAAAATCTGAATTTATTAAATCTGCAGTGCAAACGCAAAATCACATGTTTGTGGTTTTATTGCTAAAACCTGCTTTTAGCTTTCAGTGTGAAAACACTATAAAGCTCTATGAGGTAGTAGCGCTCTATTTTTTGTGTTGATTTGTTGTGGAGGGGGGAGAGGGAGTCTTTAAAAATTTTAAGCGGCACGTTACAAACAAAACTGCGAATATACCGAGTGTATTCGAGATGGTGAATTCTTTTTGTCGACTATACGATTCCATAACCGTAGAGGAGCAACTCTTTGCTTTTCGTGGTCCAACAAGTTTTACACAACACATGTCTTCCTAACCATCTAAATATTAAGTAAAAACGTTGTGGGCATGTGATTTCAAAAGTTTTAATCTACTTAAGGCCAAACACAAAAAAAAATTTGTTCGGTGGGAATGTACAAAAAAACCGGAGGAAACGTTACAATTTTAACAGCACTTTCATTTGCCAAAAGACAAAAGATTTGCTTCTGAAGAATTTACACCGTCCTGAATCCACGAAGTTAAATTTACTTTGTTTGGCTTTTCCGAAGCGGAGGAAGCGAAACGGTTGCATACATGTTCCTGCCAACACAAATCAAAGAGATAAAATTATATCTTTCCTACAATATAAAATATAAAGAACTTTTTATTAAAGTGAAACTGGGGATTATGTATTCACAATGGACAAGATGCAGCACTCATTCGCACTGTTTGCTTTGAGATTTGGGAAACAGCCGCCCTTGGCTTATTTATAACACACAAGAAGAACAGTGGAGAGAAATTAGTGAGAGAATCGAATGCATTTTATTGGGTGATTTGGAGAAGATCCATTATAAAGAAGGTCCGTTAATATAGAAGCTGCTTTCGAGACAGAAGAGAGTCCAGTAAAGGATGCAATTGGGGTTATTAAGATAATCACAAATTACATATTCGTTACTAACATAAGCTCTGTTCATTTACTTTGCTATCACTTTCCATCAACTAGAGAGTAAGAAGAAATTTTATGAAATTTCTCTCAATGATAACAAAAAGTAAATGAACACTTTCCCATCCAAAATTATCAACTTAAAATAGTGATGTGTTATGTTGGTATACGCAAGTACTCAGTATTTACTCCAATATTTGCTCCAATAATTGCTTTTTACATGTAGCAGTCGTAGAAGAACACAGTTAATAACAAACATTTATCTACCCAAACTTACTTTCACTATCAATACATATAATTTTTCTTATAACAACGTATATACAGCGCAGTCACAAGTTTATTTTCTGGAATTTTGAACTATTGCAACGAAAGAAATATTCGTATAAGAGTTTTTCTCGATCTTGTTATTGATTTCACTATGGTTTTGTGTGAAATCGCAGTGCCTCTATTCTTATGTGAGACCGCGTCGCACCAACAAAACGTTTGTTATTCTCTGAAACGCAGAATAAGTCAAAAAATGTATCCATATTGTATGAATTTTGTTAAATTTGGATAATAACCAACATATTATTCTATGAATCATCCCACAATTTCTTCTTAATGTGGAGACTTCTCACAAACTGCAGCATGCAGGCCCTCTGTAGAGCCCAAAAATATATACTTTGACCAAGCTTGCACTATATGAAATATTTGGATCCTTAAAAATCATTTATTTCATACGGAAATTCATATTTTAAATAATTCGACTATCTACTGCTATTGTGTAAAGTGTCGAGTATCTAGGTACTTATAGGTTTTACATCACCTCCCATCGCTTCGGCATCCTGTGCTGTGTCCCTGATGCACTAGGCGTTTTGCTACTTAATTCAGTTTCTTTATACGTAATATTTGATCACTGCTTGATCCTAAGCTTAACAAAAATAGTCATAAGCATATTTAACTTGATTTTTAAATTTAAACACAAAAGAGCTGATTGGATAATTATTAGGTGTGAATCCGTACTTTTTGGGTAAAGTTCGGTAAAGTGAGAGTAAGCAAAAAATTCTCTCACATATTGTCAAAAATGTACAAAAGTACGGGAACAGAAAAAGCCAAACTTCTTTACCAAAAGAAAACATCGAAGTGTTTTTAATTTTAATACATGGTATATGGGTCTGCATGCAAATTGAACTCAAGCAGTACTCAGTTTATTCGCCATTTACTCTTATTTTCCAGTTTATAATTGTTTATCTTTTTAAAACAGCTGATCGTTTAACTGTTTCTCCAATCTGTCCGAAAAAATTTTGCGGGCTGTTTCGTGCAAGAAGAAGAATATTGTTCTCTCGCAATCTCTCTCACTTGCCCAAACTTTGAGTACGGGAACAGTTTTGGGTAAGATTGGGCTCCCGCGGACACCCAATGTAGAGTACGGGATCACACCTATTGAAAGTAAAAATTTTACTATCAAGAATTTTCAACAATTTTCAAGTCTCTCAATCTTTTGCTCTCTTTCGTGGCTCTCTCGTTGAAAGTTTTTCGAGTTAGTGAACACTTTTCTATCAACAATTGTTAACAATTTTCAGTAAATGAACAGAGCTATAAGCAAAAGATGAACCACAACGACTGTCAAACTAAATTTGACAGCTGCCATCATTCTCCATAATTGTGATTGTTTTATAATATATTTAAGTTATTAACAAAAATCAAAATAGTGTGTCAGATAGCGATTTCATGGAATATCACAATGGAAAATATCAAAGTTTTTAAAATGAATGGAGCAAAAAAATTTATTTCGTACCGCCCAGGTGGGTATTGGTAAGCCTTAACGAGAATTTTTTAATATCTGAAAACACCCAACAAAAATATTAAAATTGTTCACATTTTGTTAAATCCTTTAGAACTCTAAGATTTGTTCAGTGACTCTAAATTTAAATTAAATCGAAACAAAACTGAAAATGTTATTGGAAAAATAAAACCGAGAATGTCACGCGGATGGGTATTGGAAAAGCGAAGGTTATATAAAAAGTTATAACCAATTCACACCCCTTCGGCCCTCTTGTGCCACTCTGTGCCTAATCGTTTCACACAAGACTTCACGCTCATTTTTAGTTGCTGAAATAATAAAATTTTAAGCTTTGCACACGCCCATAAAAAACATAAAACATATTATCGTTTTCACTTACCCCATTACGGTGAACTGGTGGACATACAACGGGTAGATAACTTAAAAATTTAAGAAAAATATATGATTTATTGTTTGATTTTTGTTGTTTGATTTTTTTCTTAGATTTTCAGCGATCGAACTTAAATGCAATTTTCTAAATAAACCGGTTAAGGCACTATTACATCAGGAGGATATAAAACATAAATTAGAGCCGAGATGTTCAAAAATGCACAGAAACATCAAGTATATAAAGTAAGTATTTTTATAATTTTAAAATAATCAGTTGCAATATATAACAAACTTTCTGTATTAGAGTTCAGTGAAAAGACGACTCCAGTACAGCTTGGAAATTCAGTGCAATAAAAGAGAAAAATATAACAACAACAAATGCATATATTTCTTTGAGAAATTTATGTTAGTGCCAGTTTACATTGTGCAATTTTTGCTGCTAAGATTCTTGAATCTATAGTTATAGAAAATATAGATAGTTATATATCATCACTTTCACACAAACTAAGAATTGCAGCTACAAAAATTTCTCAATGTAAACAGGCACTTATTGTGATTAAGCTTATAGGATATCCTGTGAGTTGAAACCTAAATTTATTACATCAACAGTGTGAATGAAAAATGTCATTCATGGTTATGGCTTTAACTTTCACTGCGAGAACACCATAACTCTACTCTGATACTAAAGCTTCGTGAAACTAATTTGTTCAATGCATATTATATAGCGTGATACCATTAATATACATGGAAATCAAATTTGTTAGTTTAATTCTAAACAATTCTATCCCTTCTCGTTCAAAATTTGTAACGTGACGTTACAATTAATTCTAAATCATAAGGAACCTAAATAATACACACACTGCACCTGTGATATACAAGCTGTATATTTACAATCCGCATACATACACACATCGCAACACATACAGACCCCGCACATAATATACACATTGCCTACAAACCCAGATTTATGCACACAAAACGATTGATGCACAAGCTGTAGAAGCAAAATAATAAACATCACACAATCCGTTGGACAAACCAGCAATTGAAGGACTTCTCAATCGCTTGGTATCTCATACGCGAACTATAGTCTGCATAAGTGACCAAGTTTTAATCACAATCGGGAGGAATGATTTGGAATACGATTCTTTCCTGTAGTGCATTTGTATATTAGAGGACGTCCGTAATAGTATCACCGTTGTTAGCCGAACGATATCCGAAGAATTTATATCGTTCGTATTATTATACTATTTTATTTAGCTGACCGATATCCGAAGAATTTATAACGTTCGTATTATCATATTATATTGTTTAGCCGAACGATATCCGAAGAACTTATATCGTTCGTATTATTATACTATTTTATTTAGCTGACCGATATCCGAAGAATTTATAACGTTCGTATTATCATATTATATTATTTAGCCGAACGATATCCGAAGAATTTATATCATTCGTATTATTATACTATTTTATTTAGCGGAACGGTATCCGAAGAATTTATATCGTTCGTATTGTTATACTATTTTATTTAGCGGAACGATATTCGAAGAATTTATATCGTTCGTATTGTTACATTTTGACAACTATAGATTAATTGGTAGTGCTGCCAAGTACATATAGCCACATTGTCGTTTTATTTAAATCTATTTCTAATCTTTGTAACAATATTATATTATTTAGCCGAACGATATCCGAAGAATTTATATCGTTCGTATTATTATACTATTTTATTTAGCGGAACGATATCCGAAGAATTTATATCGTTCGTATTATCATATTATATTATTTAGCCGAACGATATCCGAAGAACTTATATCGTTCGTATTATTATACTATTTTATTTAGCGGAACGATATCCGAAGAATTTATATCGTTCGTATTGTTATACTATTTTATTTAGCGGAACGATATTCGAAGAATTTATATTGGTCATATTATTCTCACCGTAGTTAGCCGAGCGGTATCCGAACAATTTATATCGTTCGTATTACCATATTATATTATTTATCCGAACGATATCCGAAGAATTTATATCGTTCGTATTGTTACATTTTGACAACTATAGATTAATTGGTAGTGCTGCCAAGTACATATAGCCACATTGTCGTTTTATTTAAATCTATTTCTAATCTTTGTAACAATATTATATTATTTAGCCGAACGATATCCGAAGAATTTATATCGTTCGTATTGTTACATTTTGACAACTATAGATTAATTGGTAGTGCTGCCAAGTACATATAGCCACATTGTCGTTTTATTTAAATCTATTTCTAATCTTTGTAACAATATTATATTATTTAGCCGAACAATATCTACAGCATTTATATCGTTCTTAGTAAGAACTTCTTACTAATCATATTCCTTAATTCAACGACTGATTAACACCCCGCCTTGCTTAGTGTATAAAACCTAAGCATACGAATTGGACAATAGTGGTGTGCATAATTCACAAAGGAAACAGACCTTTGACGATCCTGGACAGACTGAGTTTATACCTCGGCTGGGAAAATAAAACTGTGTTACAAATTCCTTTTCTCTTTATTTCCTTCCTAATTTTTAGGTCAACAAATATGACGCACAAGAAACGGCAACGGAGTCTACTAATTTTGTTTTAGCCGTGTCTATTTCGGAACGGCGTTAAATGTGAATATCCAACTTCGTTGTTTATAAGACGTCATCAAATGCCAGAAAACGTCAACTACGCCCATACATTTGTGCATCGTTTATGTTGTTTTAATATCATTCCATAAAAAAGTATTGTTAAAATTTAAGGAAAATGCAGAAACTTGTGTTTATTGCTTTAGTGCTCGTTACTGTGACAATAAAAGAAGGTACGGAACAAAAAGCAACAAAATATATTAAGCAAAATATTTGAAAGACTTAATGTCGAAATATTTATATACCATAACAATTAATGCATGTTTGTAAATATAGGATTGGCTATATGGTGCTACCGTTGTACATCAGCGACACCAGGCTGTGCTGAAGATTTTAATTGGCGCGGTATAGGGTATTTGGGTGAAAAATGTCCTGAAAGCGATGATATCTGTGTAAAAGTTACCGAAAAACGCGGAGGTTTGTAATTATAGTCTGAGAAGTATACATACATGTATTTTTAAAGCTAATTACTTCAATATATGTTTGTAGCACAGAGAACTATCATACGTGAGTGCTTAAGTGCACTAAGTTTTAGAACTGATATACCAGCAGATAAATACGAAGGCTGCCGTCCAGCAGCCAAAGATGTACGTCTCGCCAACTATGTCAATCATACTATTAAGGAACATGATGTAAAGCGTGATTATTTTAGTAACGTCGAATTTTGTTTTTGCTTCCTGGATCATCGCTGCAATGGCGCCAATCGATTACTAAAGTCGGAGACAATTTTAGGTATTAGTATTTTAAGTATAGTACTAATAAGTATTAATAGAATTTTATATCGTATTTAACGTACAAATTCATGAGGGTTAATTGGCAAATAGTTGATCCAGATTTAAGCGAAATTTTTAAAACAATATCCGATGTCAGACTTTTAGATCACAACAAAAAACAAGTGCCTTCTTGAAATTTATTTAGGCAATTATTAATTTTACAATATTAGGAATTAAGCTATAATTAACCACATCCGTCCAATAACTAAGACTATTATGAATAATAATCTCAAAGAATATTAAATATGTATTTACAAAACAACATTTCGAATAACAACCATTTACATTTCTTCTTTATATAATAACGTCAATTGAAACATAATTGGCAAATAGTTGATCCAGATTTAAGCGAAGTTTTTAAAACAATATCCGATGTCAGACTTTTAGATCACAACAAAAAACAAGTGCCTTCTTGATATTTATTTAGGCAATTATTAATTTTACAATATTAGGAATTAAGCTATAATATACCACATCCGTCCATCAGTTTAACTATAGTCGCTGTGTTCCAAGTCAGCTGAAACATTTAATGGAATATCAGTATAAACAGATAAAACCATTATGATGTGATAGTGACGATGTTAGAAATTGTACCGACCGTTACACGGAAGATAGCAAATTTGAGCCTAGAAATAGTGATGCATGAAAGGGACATTTTTATGAAAAAATATAACATTCCAAAATTTAAATATGTAATTTTTTTTCGCTACATTTACAATTTATTAATTATTTATTCATTCCGTTACACGGAAGATAGCAAATTTGAGCCTAGAAATAGTGATGCATGAAAGGGAAATTTTTATGAAAAAATATAACATTCCAAAATTTAAATATGTGATTTTTTCACTACATTTACAATTTATAAATTATTTATTAATTTTTAATAGTTAGTTATTGGCTGTGTGAATGGAACACATGTACTACAAAAGCCAAATTAAAAATGTCAGTTAACATTCCCAACATTCAATTTCTTATACAAAAACGCGAATTCGAATGCTTATTTGCTTGCGTGTAAAAAATCGCAAGCTAACATTCGAGTAACTATTCGTTATCGAATGCCTTCATAAGAAATTTCGATTATGTTTACTCGCTATCGAAAAAGAGAATACGAAATATTAAGAACTCTTTCGATCAAATAAATGACTTTAGCATTGACAGGCTTGTTAGACGAAACAGGAAATGAAATTTGCACAAAAAAAATCTTACTCTTTTTAAAGGGTTACACAACTGATAACTATGTTGCAACAGCTCAGTCTGTTATTTCAAATATATTTTGGAAAGACAAGTAATCAATCATTCAGAATAAATCTTTAACCTAAGAAATGTGAATATTTTTTGTTTTGTAATGAATCTTCCTGCATTCATTTAATTTTCTAATATTGTTTAGTCTTATGGTGTTGTTTTTTAAGTAAGCAATATGTATTTATTTTTCAGAATTATGCAATTAATACAATTTATTATTTAGTGAAGTAATAATTCATACCTTTTGTAATGTTTATACAAATAACTTTTTATACAAATAAAGAATATTTTTAAACGAAACATTTTATTTTAGTAAGTAAATTTCTGTTGTAATCAAAAATGCCTATACTAGTGAAGTAAGTTCACGATTTTTGGGTGCCCGAAAATCGTATAATGCAATATCAGGATTTTTATCAATATATTCTTTATAAACTGTAGCTAATCGTATACATTCATCAACTGATAACTCGAAAGGTCTGAGAGTATCTACAACATCTGCCATCTTAAATAATTCGTTGCACATTTCTAAACGTTGTCCGGGAGGAAACAGAGTGCCGTAGCCACGCCGGCAATACTTTTGACGCATATTGAATATGTGGCGTACAACTTTTTCCACTAAAGGAAATGGCAAATCAGTTTTCGGTTTCTTAAGAGGGATTAGTTTCACAACACCCACATCTACTTCTGGTTTAGGAACAAATGCTTTCCCAGGTATGGTAAACTTATGTATTGGTTGTGTCCATATCTGTGACATGACAGAGAGACGACATCTTTGTTCATTACCTAAAGGAGCACATATGCGTTCTGCCACTTCCTTTTGAAAAGTTAAAGTCATACAGGTATCAATACGACGAAAAGCCTGACGTCTTAGAGATAAATCATGTAGCCAGTTGATGAGCAATCTAGTAGAAATAGAAAATGGCAGATTGCCTATTAAATGTAACCGATGAGACGTATCATTGACATGTTTTTCAATATCGAAACCTAAAATATCAGCAATCATAATATCCACTTCCAAATTTAATGGTTTAGCGGAATCGCGTAAAAGTTCCAACGTTGGAAGGAATCTTGCATCTTTTTCTACTAAGACTAAACGTTGGGGCTGTCTACGCAATATAGAACGTGTAATACCGCCCGGACCAGGACCAACTTCTAAAACGGTATCATAGGAATCTATACGACCAGCACATTTTACAATTTTGTCCGTTATACGCTCATCCATTAAGAAATTTTGTGATAATTTTTTTAAAGCTTGTATCTTGTATAATTTTACCAAATCTCGCAGAGTAGGCAAAGGTGGCAAACGCATGCCACTTTTTAGTATTCTTGCAGCAGCCTCAGACATGTTTCTGTAACTAAATTGCAATGCAAGTATTATTTTTTTTATATAAAGAGCTCAAACTAACCTTGATTTTTTACTTTAGGTCTGATACAGTTGTTCAAACGTTACCCTCACAATTTCAATTTAAGAAGTTATACAACAATTTTATCGCTTGCTATTTTATGAACCTTAAACTATGTACACAAATAAGTATTTAAAATTTATTTTAATTAGCGACTTTCTTCGGTTCTTCAAAGTCATCCAAAAATTTTTCTTGTTTTACCGACAATATAGAATAGGCGTAAATGCCCAGAACGGAGCTAACCAATACACCGGCCGTAATCAAATTGTTACGTTTAAGACGTTGTAGTTTGGTAGCCCTCTCGAAGTTTTGCTGTTCAATTACTTTCATAAATTCCAACTGAGCTGCGTCAATTTTTGCTGCGTTTTCGCCGTATTTGATTTTAGGTGCTTCCTTGCCTGTAGACATAATTTTTCGTAACAATTTTCGTTATATATTTGGAAAATTTGCAGCAATTTTTTGTTAACACATTGATGAGTTGCAGACAAAACTTTTCATAGAGATCAGATGTTAGTTAAAAAGTATGATTCTGACAGGGTGACGTAAAATAAATTACAGGAAAGTGCTACCAGACAATTGTGAATTGGATGAATATGATGAATTATGGGAATACCTTATCTGCAATAGTAATCACATATTCTGTGGGTTAGCTACGTGTATATACTTGCGTAAATTTTATTCGTTTCTACACAAAATCATAAACTAAAATATCAGCTGTAAGGTCCATATTATTCGAAAGTTATATTCTATTATTAGATGTGCAGAGAAAATAACTAAAATTGGTTGCTCCTCTATTGCACTTACAAATGCGCCTAGCTTGTTCCACAAAATATCATTATAATTAGTATAAGAAAAACATTTTTCAATGAAATTTTTATTTTGCTTATTCGCTTTTCTACAGATTTTACTCTGTTGAAGTTACATGTTTTCTGATAGGAAGCGTGGTGATGTTTACGAGTATATAATGCGTTGCTTGTCACGACAATGGTTTAGTTTACTCTGATTATTATTGTGAATTAATGAAATAGATTTATTCTATTTGTGTAAATACAATATTATGAACTTTCATAAATACAACTGCAAAATAGAATGCTATCCCCGTTTATATATAGAATATTCCATGTTGTGTACTAACACAAGTATATAGAATTTTTATCATATCATCGTGCATATATCTTTAATTATTTAAATCTATTTAATTATAACAATGAGGAAGCACATGTATTTTTTAAAACATTAGCTCATTCAAAAACTTTTATAGCATTCCATTTTGTTTCGTTACACGAACTAATTATTCGTTTTTCACTCGCTTTTGAGTTATAGAAAAAATTCCACTACCGGCGTTATTTAGCTGCTTGCAATCAGTTGTTTTTCAAACGTGAACGCGTGTAGTTGTGCTACTTGGAAGAGGTGCAATAAAAAGTGAGAGTGAAAAATACGGTGAATAAAGAGGCGAAAGGAGAAGCAAAACAAAAACCAATAACGAAACAGGAACGCGGTCTTTACACAACGTTTACAAGTAAAACAATCACATAAAACGTACCCATAGATATAAGTAAATGAATTCGATTTTTGTTAAAGAGACTGAACAGTTTCAATAAGGAAAGAAAACAAAAACGAAGATATAATTATAAACGGCTTACCTCACATGCACTTTAAACGGAACAATCATGTTTTTAATTAATTAGAAAAATTAATTTAAAGGTGCTTTGTACAGAATGAAATTTAAATTTTGTTTCTCAATTTGTTTTGCAATACAACAAGAACATAAAGGAAAAAAAACAGTACATTGTTTATTGTGTGAGTGAGTTGATTAAATCGTTAGTTGAATGTGCGAAAGGGGGAGTGCATTCGGTAGTGTATTTAATTTTTTTTCTTATTGGAAAAGTGTGTTTGCATTGTCAGTTAATTATTATAGAAGGGGTGTTAGGGTAGACAACAACGAAATACAAATTACACGTTTTTAATTTAAAGTATGTTAAGCTTTTATATGCAGATACATAAAATTTCCATATATTTTGTTTTGTTTCATTTTAATGCAGCATTTTGTAATAAAGCCAACAAGCACAAAACGCAACAAAGTACAGTCTATAGTTATACCAACAACTGTGCCAAACACCTACAAAACAATAACATAAACGTAGCAATATAATAACAGGCATAAAAATGGTTTTAACTAATATTGAATTATGGGCTGCTGATGGCTCCTCAGGCCCATCCATGCCATTGGATTTTGAATCCAACAATCTACATGCTCGCCATTTAAATCCTTTTGACCCACGTGTTGTACCACAAATAAACACAAATTCAAATCAATTGTCATCAAATGGTTATTACGGTTTCTCTTATGTGAATGCTGCTCATGATTTGGAGATCAACAATAACAACAACAATCATAGCAACATTAACTACAACAACAACAATAGTACGACATATAATTTAATGGCAAATGATGTCAATGGCATGAATAACACGCTCACAACAGCAACAATACATACTACACAACAAACAAATACGTCTTCAGTCAACTTCGAAAGCTCTGCTCGCGCAGACGGCCATGCTCTTAACGTAGCACGTTGTAAAAAACGTTTCTTCGTTATGAACGTTGAAGATGATGTTGTGACTGATTGTACAGCCACAAAAAATATAAACTATTATAGCGATAACTGTGAGGTTTCAGCCAAACGTTGCCGTTTTGATGACGACTCTTCGGCCCAATATTGCAATGGTAAGTGGTAAAATATTATGTTCATTTAAAAGAAATGATACAAAGTTTCAACAAGAACCACCATCATTTAAATACATACTCTACATGCTCGTACATTATCTCTCTTCATACTACTGTGTTTGCACATAACTGCATATAATACATACATATAAATCTAAATACAGTTTCGAGCAAAAGTATAGCTGTAACCTTGGCTTTGTTTCGATGGAGTATGTGAATATGACAACAAATTTACCTCTGTCCTATCAAAAAAAATTTAAAATAAAACAAATAAAAGTGCTATATTCGGCTGTGCCGAATCTTATACACCCTTCAAAGTACGTCTGGCGTTACATATATTTTTAAATACAAATTTTGTTCTGTGTTATAAAATAGCTTTAGTTTTAGTTAGAAAAAAAACAACGTCAGTTGCCTTTTTGGTTACTTTTACGAATGAAAATATATATAAACTTCCCATCCCTGGAAACGTAATTTCAATATATTTTTCAATGCAAACCTTCATGATGTATAATGCGGTTTTATTTAAGAAAAGCTACAAATTTGTAACCATTTTGGTAACTTTCATATGATACAAAATATTGCAGTTATCCGACCCTGGAATCGAAATTTTGATATTTTTTAAGTATTTTTGAAGCGCTGTTTTATTTAAGAAAAACTACAAATTTGTAACCATTTTGGTCCCTTTCATGTACTACAATCTATTGCAGTTATCCAACCCTGGAATCGTAATTTAGATTTTTTTTTTCAAATTTTTTATACCAATTTTAATGTAAAAAACAGTTTTAACTAGTAAGAAACGTTGTTAATGTCTTTTTGGTGACGATAATGATTTTAATAAAAAAAAAACTTTTTCCTTTGTTTTCATGATGTATAAAGCGGTTTTATTTAAGAAAAACTTGAAATTTTTAAGCATTTTAGTTATTACATGTACCGCAAAATACCGAATGTGCCAAAAAAAAAAATTTCCATTCCTTGGAAAAACAATTTTTATTTTAGTTTTCAATAGAAAATTGAGGATTCCCAAAGCATGAATTCACAAATAAACAAAAAAAAAAAAATAATTGCTATTTGGTTAATTTTGCGTCGAGAAATAGGTGTAAGCTTCCCAGCTCTGGAACCGCATTTCCGAACGAATATATTATAATTTATGAGAATATATATACTTTATGAGAATACATATATATACTTTATGGGGTTCCATATTAATATCGAAGAAATTACATACGGAATGATAAACCTAAATATATCCTTTTTTTTTTTGTGAAGGGTATAAAAATATGTGGCACCTTATACTGACTTACACACATACGTGGAGGAGAAAATTTAAAGGCCGGCAATTGAAAAATGTTTTATATGATTGTTGATTTGTTGTGGGTTGTGTACGTCTATATGACAGCATTCCGTTGGTTCCGATACTAAATTATCATAAGACTTCATACTACACGATAACAAAAAAAAATTAGACGATATCTCACATGAATTAAAAAGAATACTTTGATATATTTTTCTTATACGAATATATTAATGTTCTGCAGAACAGGATTTCTTTTTTAATCGGAGAAGTGTCGGCGAATTTAATTTAAAATTTGTGTTGTATATTTTTATTTTTCTGTTTTATTGACGATAAGTCTGAAACTATTAGTTACGGGGGTTTCGTTTCATATTGCGATATTTACATGCAGGATACATACCTGTTTTATTTAGTTCTGCATATTTTTAAAGAATTTTAAATTCTAAGAAATAGAAAATATTCCATTATCAATGTGTTGTTATTATCTTACTATTTGAACCGTCGATATAAACGTAACTGTAATGTTTATTCCCGTTTAGTTTTGCGACGTAATAAAATATACATATGTATATACGGAAGTTTATATATATGTATGTACATAAATACATAAGCACATACCGTTAAAGTATTGACTTATTCATGGATAGATAACATTGTAATAAAAAAATAATTTATTTTTAATTGAATTGTTTTTTCACTAGCACATCTTTCGACCAACACTGTAATTATGTTTCTCATGTGCAATTTTTATGTTTTAAAACTTTTATATGATTATTTGAATTGCAAAAAAGTAAAACATAACACTAAACACCGAAAATCGCATCTGATTCACATTTGAATCATTTGGGAAGGTCAATCCAATTTGATTTTATGTATTTACATATGTATGTATGTCGTTTGATAACGTATGCAATATAAATCCTAATGCAAATCGTTCACAGTGTTGCCGCTTTAGTGTTATTTGCTTTTTGTAGTAGTATTGCTAATTGCAGTTTACTTATATTATCCACGCCGGATTTAAATATACTGAGATATAGTAAGGCACTTCTATTGAGAAGGCATATGTTGTAAATTGCATGTCACTTCTAATATGAAGGCACATGTATGTCATGTAAAGACAGTCACAGTTACGGATAAAGTTCGGGTTAACAACATCGCCGATATATGGCCGGTCACCCCGTCGACATCCGTGTACAAATACACTGCCAATTTACTTTGCAAAATATGCTTGAAACATAAATATTTTGCTATGACTTCAGTCAAGTTTCAGATACAATTTGTGCAGATGGTACTAACTCGAAGATATAATAGTTTCATATATAAATGTGTTGCAATAAAGGAGCGATAGATATGTACCTACATATTTTTCTACAAATATGTATGTATTTAGGAATTTGACATTTACAAATATAGCGCTACCCAACGGCAAAATCCGGAACACTTCTTAGTTCTAGCCTTATTGAAGTCCTGTTTAAGAACACACCGTGTTATTTTAGGTCATTGCAGGCAAACGCAATAGTGTGCAACGGCAACACTTCCATATTTCGCATATATCCCTCTGCGTAATGGAAGAAGAGTGCTGAAGAGAATAGGTGTGATCCCGTGCTCTACTTTGCGTGCCCGCGTATGCCCAAACGTACCCAAAACTGTTCCCGTACTCAAAGTTTGGGCAAGTGAGAGAGATTGTGAGAGAACAAAATGCTTCTTCTTCTTGCCCGAAACAGCCCACAAAATTTTTTCGGTCAGATTGGGAAAACAGACAAACGATCAGCTGTTTTAAAAAGATAAACAATTAAAGACTGCAAAAAACAGTAAAAAGCTATTATTAAAAGATTTTAAATAAAGATTGTAATAAAATAAGAGTAAATGGCGAATAAACTAAGTACTGCTTGAGTTTAAGTTGCATACAGACACCATATACCATGTATTAAAATTCAAACACTTCGATGTTTTCTTTTGGTAAAGAAATTTGGCTTTTTCAGTTCCAGTACTTTTGTAAATAATTGGCAATATGTGAGAGAATTTTTTGCTTACTCTTACTTTACCGAACTTTACCCAAAAAGTACGCGATCACACCTAATATTTATTCTTTTAGACCCCTTCTGCACTGGTAAAGCTTACTTTCAAAAATTTTAATACAGATGGTAGAATAACAGATGAAATGTTCCTCTCTCTGCTTTCTACCAGCTAAAATAAGAATTTGTAAAGTAAACAATCTTAATATATAAAAGCCAATGATAACAAGGCCTTTCAAATAGTATTACGCATCCGAATTAAGAACTACTGATGCCTCTGTACTGCGTTGGGATGTACAACGACTCGCTCCATTTTTTTCCGCTTGCAGTTCATTCTCCATAACTTCTGAAAAACTTTAGATGGAGTTGCTCTGCTGTACTAGCTGAACAAAAAGTAAGAAAATAAAAAAGGAAATTGATCAGTGAGTTCCTGTTGTGACTTTGATATTTGGATTCAAAGCTTCTCTCTTAGTAAAGTGGAAATATGAAATAAATGTCTTTAGTTACTCTAAGAAATGTTGGGTAAAGGTTCCCTGAGATCTGCATTAGCCCCAGTGAAATGCGCATAGGAACTAGCTAAAACCCCTCAACTGATCAATTTGAATTTTTTAAATAAGATTTTGGGAAAAAAGAACCAGCACATAATTAGAGTTAAAGAGTTTAAAAAACCCCCAAAATATAAACTAATTAAATTGAATATGTATGTATATTTAAGAGAGTCATGTCTTTCTGAATTGAATGTTACGACTTCGGCTAATATTAATAACTTTGTTATAATAGAAATAATTAAATTTCGAATAAAATACATAAAAAGAAAGTAAGTTTTTTATCCTAATGAACCATAGTGGATTAGTTTATTGATAGAGTTGATGAGAATGTAGATTCAAGTTAAGTACACCTTGACTGATAAAAGTCTTATAATAAAAATTTATGGCGGACTGCATAGAATTTAAAATTATCATATACCGAATTTTTGATGATCGTTATCATTTTGTGTATGTATAAATTTAATTACTATGACAAAATTTTCGTTAAGACTCGGCATAAGTCAAGAATTTTTATGCAACAAAACAATTCTCGGTTCACTATATATGAATATATTAAATTCACAAGCTCGGATATATGGTTTATCGCTGAAAGAAAAATATATTTGTTGGAAGTATATAGATTCGGTGTATCATTTTATTATCGCATTTACATACATATGTATTTATTATTAATAACTGCGTTATTTAAAATATTTTTACAAATTAGAATATTCCAAGACCTGGTCTTTTTTTGTTTGTATGTGTGTAGCAGAATAGGACCCGAACTAGAAAGGAGGGGATAACAGATGAATACAAATTAGAACATAGAGAATTTTTAATTCGCCGGAAAATCTTTTTGCTACAGGATGCGATGAAAGAGAGTGCTGTATACTGGCCTCTTCGTTCATGACGGTCTTAATCGCTGTCGGTTATGTTCAGCGACCAGTGTTATGCTTGAGACGAACACGGGATCTAATGCATCGTGGTCTTGTGTTCACTATTTTAGTCTTAAACAATGGAATAATATTTTATTATTATAAAAATGAAATAAAAGTATAAAAGAATAGAGTTTCGAGACTCTCTCACGGATAAAAATACTGATTAATAACACCACCCGTATGTATCTGTGCACCGATATTTTACAAATACGTTTGCAAAGTATTTTAAATTCAAATATATTCTGACTCATCTGTGTTTCACAGAATGAGGACAATTTCTTCGATGAGCGAAGTTCTCACATCAGTTACAGAAACACATTTGAAAGACATATAAATTCAATCGTATAAATTAGAACACAATTTTGTATAAAAATTATTCATAATAAAAATAAAATTCTGCATGGTTACACAATTAGACAAAGCATACGACTAAAAAAATATTAATTGATTATGTGCTTTATATCCGAATTGGATAAAGTGTCAACCATTATGGCCAAACTAGGTTTTGAACATAAAATTATTTAAACTTATTTTATAGTAATTACAAGCAGTGTATGTGTGTAGTTATCGATCAAATGGGATATTTCATTTATTATTATTGATCTCAATATATGAGAGCATTACTTTTAAGAATTTTTCTGTAGAAATAATAAAAATATTATTTGTTAATTGTGCAACACCAATGGAAAGGAAAATTTTAAAATATATTTTGGTTAAATGCCAAAATGTAAATGAGCAAAAAAAAGTCTTCTTGTTTTTGGAAAATTTTGTAATTAAATTAATAAATAACATGAATAAGCGTAATGAATAATAGCAATTTCATCAATATTCTTTGTACACCAAATTTTTTTAAGCGGAAAAATAAAAGTTTTACACGAAACATATACACACATACAGGCGTAGCAAGTATTTGATTGTGACCTTGACAGGTAATTATGGTATTCGAGACAAAATTTTATTAATTAACTTATTTTCGGAGGAACGATTAGATATGTCACTTGCGATTTATTTCTTGTTAATATACTCGCATCATTTTATGGAGTGGAATCGAAACTATTTGCACAAAAAATTTTCAAGATTATACACACATACAAATGTTTGTATACATACACACACAATCCGTTGATTAGAACCGCGTCTTATTATCTGATTTTAATAACTCATATACATATAATAAATTGTTGGCAGACGAAATTTTTATACCATTGAAATGGAAATTATATTAGCATTACAACAATGAAAACAACAACCTTTAAATTTAAATTTTAAAGGCTAATTATTCGAAAAGTGTTTTTAATTCCAATATAAATGATAAACATTCCAGATCACAAGGGAAAGTCATAATTTTTATGTATTCAAAAGCAGAGGAGAACTTCTGTTTTCGAAAGCTGCTACACTTTCATCACCAGTACTCATGTAAATTTTTATTTATTGCCGCTTGTCAGGTGACTTAGTTGAATGTGATAATATCAGTTTAATTGTATTAAACCGATGGTAACACAGTTTTGTGAAGTTCCCGTGTTGCCGTTTAATGATTTTTCTTTATGTTCTATTTTTCTGAATTTTTCTGTTTCATGCTTCATAACGGAGACTGTTTTGGTTTGAATTACAAGCACATTTAAACGTTTTTGCTCTTTTATCCGTTTAGTACAACTTTTTATTGTAATTAAATTGTATCCAACCATTTTTTAAAATAAAAAACACTTCGACCAATTAGCCTGCAAAATTAAAATTTGATACAGCAATAAATAGTTTGATACATATTATTTTTAATTAAAAACCTTTAAAGTTTGATGTAATTCTTTTTTAGTTTTTTCTTTTCCAAACAGATAAGTAGGTGAACTTTGTGTTCAAATGGTTAGAAGCACTTTCATTTTTAAATTTGTTGCAACTATTTGCAACAAATTTGAACTTGTGCCTGAATAGCAATTTAAAACCAAGTTTAACATTTTTTATAGCCCTAGAAACTTTGATTCGTAAATCGTTATATAAACAAACAATGTAAATGCTGCCGATATTTAGGAAAATCACTTTGTTGTATTATTATTTTTTCAATAAAACAAAACTACTTTATAATTAATATTATTACATTTTCAATGGGAAAATATGATGAATCCACACTCTGCTGACACAGTTTTCATTTATTTTTCTTATTTCTTTTATGTGTTTACAAACTTTTGTAACTGTGCAGTTGTGGCTGTACCATGTTGTTGATTATTTTATATGTATGCAATTATATTGCCGACCCAGCAGTAACAACGAATTCAGTTAGCTTCGTTTAAAATTTATTTATGAAAGCAAAGACAATATCGTGGTGTTTTAAAGTAAAAACCATATTTTAAAAAATCGTCTCGCATGTTCAGCGAAACATTTCTATTACGACTACTGTATTTTATATATTTTGTACATTCCTTAAAATTTAGCAAAGGGAAATTTTTTTGGGATAAAAGGGAAATTAAAACTGCACATTATTTATATCAAATATAAATACGCAGTACATATTTTTTGTGGTGCCCTTTTAAGTGTCTTATCGTTCACCAATATCGATGAAACAGATATGGCTTAAAAGGAATTTTTATGCAGATATGCACAATTCTTTCTTAACATGAAAGTGGTTAAAAAGCGTTTGTACTTACATGCAAATATAAACGTTCAAAGAACTCTGCATAATTCCTTGTTAGTTGGTAGAAAGAAAACAAAGTGCTTTTTGTGTAAAAATTTAAAATAATTTATGTAAAGTCTTCTGTTGTTTTTCTTAAATTTCTGTAGTCTTAACCTTACCAAAGAAACGTATTTACTGCTGTTGGGAGCATATGGCTTCCACAAAGCATCTGTCTTGTATTCGTTTCGTTAATAGTTTTGTTTTTACATGTGAGCAAATGCCTTGCCTGCTGTATGTGATGTTATTAATGTCGCGAAGAAACATGAAAAGGATTACATCATTCATATGATGCTGTTGATGAGGATGTTATTGTTACAAATATTCGAAAACTGCAATGCATAATATGAGAAAACTATAGCTATTTATCTTTTGTCGATCGCCTGGAAATATTTGCCACAAATACCGCTGCTCTTTTCTGCATGATAGTGTCAATCTCATTTGTAGAGCTGTACAAAACAGCTCTTTTGAGTGAGCGCTCTTTTTAGCTCCGCTCACTTTACTGAATTAATTCATTCAGTTGTTTCAGTTCATTCAGTAGCTCAGTTGTTTCAGTACTTCAGTTTATTCAGTAACTCAGTTGTTTCACTAGCTCAGTTCATTCAATAGCTCAGTTGTTTTTTTTTTGCTGGCAACTCTATAAATAAAGAGCACTACATCCATGTATGCATTAGCACATGTGTGTGAATTAATTCATTTTTTTCGTATGGATTTTGACATGCAAACTGAAACATCACTGAAAAGCGCTACTGAAAGAGACAGATCTTATGAATCAACTGAAACAACTGAGCTAAAAACGCTCAATTGAACGAAAGATTCACCTCGCTCAATTGACTGAATGATTCAATTGAATTAATTCATTCAGGAGCCGTACAGCTCTACTCATTTGGTAATGTTGGACAACCAATGCAATGCCTTGATCATTAAAACATGGATTAGCCGCATATCACAAGAAATCTATATCGACTGTTCTTTCTGTTGACTAACTCAGTGAATCTTTTAATATTGTGGAATGCATTTTGTTTTACCACACATTGTCATGAATTTAAAGTGAACTTTGTGAACTCATTAGCACCACTTAAAAAATGGCATATTAAGCTCTTTTATTATATATTATGATATATTTATAATATATTAATTTTTGTTTGTTTTGCAAGTACACTTATGATTTGGTGTAAGATCAAATGAAATGCTGGCATATGGACATATGTGACCACACAATAATTAAATCGGTTGTATATATATTGAATTGACTGAAAAGAATAATTTCATTTTAAAAAATATTATTTAATGTTTATAATATTTTGTTAAGTGTACTCGCATTTTATAAATCACATTTTTTATAGTAATTAAGCTATTTTTGCTTAAAGTAGGTCATGAGGCACGTAACCGTAGCAGCGACGATAATGACTTTTTCTGACGCTAGCGTCTTGTGTTTTGGCTTTAATTAGCGAGAGTGTAATAAAAACGACACTTACAGATGTCCCAATAAAAACTTCATCAACAGACATGAGAAATATTTTGTTAATACATATAATTAAGTTTTTTTTTGCATACACTTAATTTATTGCACTCAGAATTCATTTTCATATGAATATTTATGAATGTGTTGTATGATGCATGTATGGTTGAGTATATTATTGTAACGGATATATAATTTCATTTGCAGATTTCTTTCAATTGCCTTCAACACAAATTGCTACACAATCGTGTTTAATGGACACTGAAGAAGGCTTGCAGCAGCAACAAGTAGATGAGGCAATGTTTGAAAATAATAATATTGAGAAACTAAACCCGCAACTACATATTGTATCTACTCAGCACAACCAGCCAGAACTGCAATCACAAGAGCTGCCGCAGCAGCAGCAGCAGCAACTGCAGCATGAATCTCAGCAACAACACGTATATCATCAGCAACAGCACTATCAAGGTCATTTACATCGTGCTAATCGAGATGTTAGCCGTTGCATGTTATCACATATGATATAGTTTTATTTCTATTATCTTTTATAGATTTTAAAACAGAAACAGTTTAACACAATCACACTAACACACAAATTTAGTTACAAGATACCTTTTTAATTTTAAAATTTTTCCTTTATAGTAAATATTATTTATAGGTTATTTTAGTTGTATTATATTTTTTTCTTAATTCATTTGATTTGATTCTAATAGTTTGGTTCTCGTATTAGATTAGGTTCTATTGACCTTGACCTACTTTGCAAATTATCAAATGCGTTCTTGCACATGATCACTCACACGCAATAATTTAAAACAAGCAATATTTTTAATAGAAATTTATAAAAAATTACTTTGAAAAAGTTTTTGTTAGAAACTTAAAGTTTATAGAATTTTTTTTTTTTTTATTGGACTTAGATATAATAAGGGAAAGCTACAGCAGAAGAGCAGCAAAAGAGAGAGAAGCAAAAAGACGTAACATGCAGCTGTTATTTGTTTTGCAATCTTTAACCCACATGCTCTTCTTCATAGCTTCTATGGTTAAATAATACAGGGATGGAGACCACTCACTTGATATTCTTTAGTCAAACGCGATCACTTATCGCTCATTTACTGCAATAGTGTTATAATTCAAAAAAACTAATTTCGCAGAAAACATCTTTCAAGTTTTAAATTTACTTAACTTAACTTATTCACTTAATGGATATATAAAAATGACTTTTTGTCAACAATAAAGTGTAAGTAAATGAAATTTTTACACAATGACAGGTTCGATATGTAGAAATATTCTGCATCAGTATTGCATTAAATGAGCGTTGATTTTAAGTCTGCTTTTTATTGAAGCATGATGCCATAATTAGAATGAAATAACAAAAGAGAATTTAAGTAACTTTTCAAGTACTTGTCCCGCTTCTTTACTCAATCTTTTATTAACAGACTTTCTTCAAGAAAAACTGATGTGTATAAAAGCAGATTAACCGACAAGCCCAAATCATGACGGTGGCGAGATGCTACCGCTCGATTTTAATTTCTGTAAATACATTTTTTGTACAATCATGCGATTGCGTCTTAAATAACGTTTTCGATTGATTGCCACGTTCTAAAATCTTTATTAAAGCTGTCAAAATAAAAATCGTTCTTTTTTTTTGTCAATATTAAAAACATATTTCCTTCATTTAATTTATGTGAGCACGATTCTTTGTGACAGTGTTATTATTTGTTTTCTGCATTCAATTAAGAGAGCATGATCATTTGCAAAATTTACAAGGTCGTTCATGAGTTATACTCGTAAGTAAAAAGTTACTCATGATCTCATCTCGAACGAGTAATTTTCTAGAAAAAGCTAAGATCCAGCAGTTCTAGACTTTTTGCAATGACATGCTTCAAGAAATTTGAAAAATTAAACAGCTTTTATTTGGCAAAAGAAACTAAAAAAATTAAACAAAGGAGCATGTCTAAAAGCTTTTGTCATGTTTTTAAATTCATTTACGACATCATGTATCGACAAATTATAAAAGCTTAATGCGTCGACTTTTAATAAAAAGTAGAACTAAATTTTATTCAGTCAGTACTGGAATTCTTTAAGGGAAACTTGAATCGTAAATGCGTGTCCCTAAAATTTCTATTTGAAATTTCTTTTTCGACTTGCTTCGGTTATTTTTTATTTGTCCATGTTACTGTGGGGTTTCTATTGAATTACGGCGTCATATTATTAAAAAGTTATTCAGTGGAGATAATAGTTCGGTTAATGATGTTTTCGAAATGAGATTTGCTACCGTGCTTTTTGCTTATTTTCAAATTCCATAGAAATATAACATAAATATTTATATATCAGTTCTTAAAGCTTGCACATTAGAAATATCAAGATAATCAATGCGGTCTCAATATATTTTGATTTAGCAGGGTATTACCGGAACTTCGCAATAATTTTAAGCGGCAATAGACAATTTTTTTTTATTTCAAATGTGAAAATATTATTCATGATTTAATATTGCAAATAGAAAGTACTTTCTTCTGAAGCGAACTAGATAGCAACTCAGTTCTCTTAAAATTGCACCGAAGTGTAATACAGCCTTTCAACATTAAATCAATTTCACATTGAAAAACCGCAATGAAATCTGTTTTTGCCATTTATCTTTTGAAAATGGGTAGTTACGAACTGTGAAACTCGATTCGAATAAAAACTTTTCAAATTTGTATGTTTTTAACATTGAAATTTGAAATCAATTCCTATCGAGTCCGTGGTAGCTATTTGACAAGATAATATTTTCAAATTTTGCTTAATCAAACACTTATATTTGAAATGAGCATTTCAAAACAAAATTCTTTGAATGAACACCTTGACTGAAGATATATATATATATATATATATATATATATATATATATATATACATATATTTTTTTCATAAATGCTTGTGTTCATTAATCAACGTATTTTTATTTTAATTAAATCTCATTAATATGTGGGCAGAGTATGTAAATAGTATTGATATTACTTCATTTTCATCAATTTCAGTTTTCATTCTATTTCATGATATCGATTCTCGTACGGCTTTAATTTTTTTTAATGTCAACGTGTTATGTGTTCTCTGTAAATGCTTCATAAAGCCAACTTGTCGTTCATTTCTTAGTATCTTTTTTATTATGCTTATTTTCTTTTTGTTGGAATATATATTGTTTTGATTCTTTTTTTCAATTTGTTGGCGAATTATCAATGAAATTTGATTTATATTTTCTTTTTAATAATTTTTCTCTTTACGTTTTGCAATTTGTGTACCTAATTTAATATAATAAGACAACAATGTACTTAATTACTTTTTTTTATAAGTATGTGTAATAATAATAATTTAAAAATATAAACTATGGTTTGATAACTATATAACAAACGCAAAAACAAAACAAAAAATGAATTCAATTTAAACACAGAAATAATGTAATATATTTTCATATCGAATAGGGCGAAAAGTGGAAACGAAATAAAGAAACATTTAAAGCAAACTAGTATTACAAATCCTAAATTAAACAAACAGTTTGCTATAACAAAAAGGTACTGAAACAAACTGAATTTATTGTTAAACCCAACTTGTTATTCAATGAATGTACAATAACATTCTTACACCAATAATGAAATTCATTAATTTTACGCAAAACTTTGCAGCTTTATAAATAATTATAAGGCGTAACGTTCATAGGAACCAATACATTAGATGTTAAGTATAAAAGTAAAATTAAAAATATAAATCGTTTATATATGTTTGATTAATTATTGTATTACATTTTAATATGAACACGCTACATTTCGTATGTCTGCCTCAAGGGGCTTTTCAGAATTGATCTTCAAACCCATATCAAGTATTGAGCATCACTTTATGTAAATACACATGTAAATTTGAAAGCACTGCTATTTAAATTAGTAACGGTATTATCAGCCTTGTCAGAGTTTAATACCACAAGAGTTTCTCAAAATGAAATCATTTTAACAGCGCCATCATAGAACGCAATTACATTACGAATTCGATTCAATTCCTGAAGATTATTCGTTAGAAAACAAAGATTGGATTGGATTGAATATTTTTTTAAGTTAAATTGATATTTTTAAACGTTTATTAAAGAAAAACTTTTAAGAACTAAGTCAAAATGAAAGATTAAGAAGTATGTTTGATAATAATTCCTCATGTGATGTATTTTTCGATCGAAGTATTGTTGAGCTATATATTTGTGTAACCACTTATTTTTCTAAACAGGAATTTATGAAGTTAGAACAAATTTTAACGTAACCCATAATTTTGCTTGGTGTATTCGAATTTAATATGTCGCAAGTTTTAATAGATTAAAGACAAAATGAAAATTTTTTCTTTAATCTACTGCATTTCGAATTTAAAGGCGAAAAACGCCAAACACGATGAGGATTACTATTTCTTTAATTATTTAATTGTAGTTATTTAGTTTATTAGTCTCTTTGCATAAGTAAAATTTTAACGTTTAATATGAAAAATTAAATTGTATATAGATTTGCTCTGCTTAAAAGTTGCTATGCTTATCAATGGTGTTCTCTTTTTCAGAAAACGTGTACAATTTGTTGCGCTTTTTCCCAAAGATGTACTTAGACAGTCTTCTTAACATTGTTTTCGCAAGGGGTGATAGATTAATACCTAATAAACTGCCATTGTTCATTGAAAAGTGCAGCATTCGTTTCTAGAAAAGAAAACAACATAAATAACAGTAACATGTGACTTAAATTAATACTACCATTATTTACATATTGAATAGAAAACTGAATAAACTATACTCGAGAACGATCATTTAAATCCATGTGGAATAGCTTGCCTCTTATCAGCCATACCATATTGACTATTGTTGTATACGCCAAATAGGATAAGGCTGAATATCTGAGATGTGTATAAATGTGTGTCACAGTATTAAAAAATATCAGTTACGTAAATGTTTATGTTGTGTGGATCAAGGGGAAGTAATATCAGGTAAATTACCTATAAATGCAATAGGCAAGGCCAAAAAATTCAACTTAACCAATCCGTCAAAAAACAGAATAGGAAACATAAACAACTATTGACAGCTCAGTTCATTCATAATGGTCTTGGCACAGATGATTATTCAGTAGACCAATGCAAAGCGATTCAATACCAGATGGCTTTATTACAGCAAGGGATTATAGTTTTTTTACTGCCTGTTCGCCGATGTCGAAAGCTGTCGCTTGTTCGAATAAATGACATTTAAAAAAACAAAACAATTTTAAATTTATTCTTGTTTTAAGTGTTATTTAGTCGAACGAGCGATAGCTTTCGAAATCGGCGAACAGGCCGTTAGTTCGCATTGACTTGCTCAAATCCAATCCGTCAATATAGTTTTAATTCTCTTAGGCCAGGTATTTGAGTGGATTAAGTTTAAACTTAGTTGAACGTAGGCCGAAATTAAAAATTTTCCGCTGAAATGTAATTTTTTTATTACATCATTAAATACCAACATTTTAAGTAAAACTATGAAACAGATGTTCCCTTGTCAACAATAGAAATGATGCAAAATCCTGATCCACTAAATTTTTATATCTTATAAGTAGAAAATATAATACGATTTCTGGATTCTACAGCTTCTTGTTTAGATTCCATAACAAGGAGGAATTTGAATATCGAAGCCTCCAGATGATTACGAGTCTTTACAACAATAGTAGGGACCAATTTGCCGCATTTGATATCGACCGAATTGCAATTCAATTTAAATAGGAACCTCGATCGATTTCGAACGACGTAATTTGGCCCCTGGCTTTTTGTATTGCAGCAGTAACGCTACCTGATATTAATTCGCCTTGGTATGTGTACATGTATCTATTAAAATAAAATTTCCTGTAGCAATTTGGCCTCAGTTCTTGATATTGACATAAATTGTATTTCTACTAACTACAAAATTTCCTTAGAAAAATGTAAAATTGGTTCTATTTAAAAATATAAAATTTATTTTAATATTAATCACTTTTGCGAAATGTGCATATTTCGCTTTCTTTTACTATAAAATATTTTTGCTATAAAATTAAGAAGCAAAAAAAACACATTTGAAAAAAATATTCTTATGAATCGTTTTTCTTTAATTTTTTGTTTCTATTACAGACATACAAATTGCCACAATCAATTGCCACTTCAACCACAACAACAATTGTGACTTATTAGCATTAAACAATCAAACATGTAGAATTGATTTAGAGAAAAATACTGAAAACGTATTAGGAATTCACAAACCAAACCCAAGTAGTTCAATACAAAATGAGCACGATAAATATGATGATGATGTTGCCAATGACTTTAAAGTAGATGATGCAACATTATTTGCACAACTACATGGCGGTTGTTTGCATCATCATGATTACCAGTTCAATAGCGCTGGTGGCAAATGTAATGCCAAAAAGAAAGATGCAATAATAACTAATCATTTACAAGATAATAATTATATATGAATGTATTATAAAGAATTTTGAACATACACATATGCAACGTATGTACACAAACATACTGTGCATGTGTATGAAACATAACGTAAACTCAGTTGTGACTTGAAAATAAACAAAACTGTAAATTAATTGTCATGTATTATTTGAAGGAATTCAACATATCGTTAGTTTCTTACGCAAATCTTTGTATAAATTTTATGTTTTATTTTTACTAAATATATTGTAGCTATTATATGTTTTAATTTGATATACATATCCATCAATATGTGTGTACCTACTTTATTTAGCTTATATTTGAAGTAAAATGTTTAAAATTAAAAACTAATTACTTTAAACGAAATTTAGTACAATATTAATTTTGAATTGTCAGTTTTATCTATTTTGAAATAAAACAATAAAAAGAAGCAATAAAGTGTTACATTTTTAAAAGTTACATATTGAAGATTTTAATTGAAAAAACCGCTTTCAAAATTAGTGAATTGTTTGTTTCTGCTGCATACGTTAAGGCCACTTTTTCATTTATTAATGATTTAAATGTACGAAATAATGTTATTGTGATAAGAAATTGTTAATTACTTTATTTTATTACATAATTTCAAGTACCTAAATTAATTATTTAATGAAAAAGCTCACAATGAACTAAAAAAACAATGAAATTATCTAATAGTTATTTTATTTAACTTGTCTTCGGCTCAAGGGACTCAAATGAATAGAAAAACAGAAATGCTTGCACTGCCTACAGCAGCCAAAGGTTTTTGAGACCACCTTAACTGGTAAATATTATTGAATATACATCGAAGGTGAGGGTTCCGATACCGACTCCACTATCAATAACGAAAGTGGAACTTGTGGGTATTTCTGTTCGTTTTTGAATAAACATTTTATGGAAACTTTTCCATTTTGTGTTGCAGTAACGGCAAAAAAGGCTGTGGAAAATTTACTGCATACCCGTATAAATGTGCAACTGTTTAAAAAATCGTTTTAAATATTGGAAATCATATTTGAGACACGAAATTTATAATATATATCTGGCTATTTGTGACCGGCTGGGAAAATAGATAGTTAAATATGTACAAAGACAAAAGGAGGTGGTCGTAGATCCAAAAAGAAATGGAATGAAGTACTGCGCACAGAAAATGTTACTAAACTGTTACTCCGGTCATTAAATCACTACAAAAATAGAATAAACATGGATAATTGTTCAACTTTTTATTGCATTTTTAATTGTATATATACAGCCGAATGTATAAATAAGGTTTTAATTTATGAAAGAGGTTTATAAAACAAATTTTAGTATGAAGATTTTTTCTATTAATCTGTTATAAGTCAGAAAAGTATATGTTATAATTTAGGCCTTGTGTGTAATAATTCATGTACAATGCAGTAATATTTTCAAGTAATAAATAATCTACTAGGGTTATATGTGCATATGGATGAATACGCATATAAATAAATATTATTATAATAGTATTATTTGTATCGTTTTTCAGAGACTAAAAGCAAGACTTTTCATCAATGAGAGGCAAACACTTTCGCAAGAGGCTTTTTCAATGTCTGCATCACTGCAGTAAATTGAAAATTTCAAAATATTTATTAAAAATATGTTGAAAACTGTTGATCCTAAAGAACATTCTTGTAACTTCCGGCTAATTTTAACCGCAAACATCCGGAATCTGCTTTTTGTGCTATTTCTGCTTTTGTACTCTTTGGGCTGATATACTACCACATATTTTCTTTTTCAAATCAACCGGTTCCCAAGTGATAAGCGGTGATTGATTACTAAGTGATCAGATACATAATTTCCGATTTACTCAAACAAAAATAATTTTTAAAGTTTTTGTGTTTACGAAGTTTCATGAACGAATAAACCGATTTTGATCAGCTGATCGAAGTAACTTTTTAATGTAAAGAGCTGATTAGGTTGAGGAATCGACCGAAGAAGTTATTGAAAATAAAACGCTTTGAAGTGATTGTTTTCTAAGTTTTTTGGAGATTTTTGAGAGTCTACCGTATCAAATGACAGGAAATTTAAGATCAGGAACACTCTTCAGTCAAGCCGTTCGAAAGTTAATGGCGGGTCACATACACCTACACAAACACACACACACATTCATATAGGTATAGTGACGTTCTCCCTGAATTAAACAGAGGAGCTTCGTAGGACCAAGAAACCTCGAGATCTGATGAGAGCTCGATGTTTTCAAAACTGGGTTATATCAGCAACTTTTCGAGTTTTCTAGAGGGAAACGTCACAGGACATATTCCAGTAAACAAACTGAAAATAATTTATTCTCGCCGTTTGCGAATGCAGAATTCAAAAATAAATATTTTACTTCAAAATTACTCGTTGCAGAATCGGCCTCCCGGCTAGCGATTTTTACTACTAAGAACTGCCCAAATTATGAATACAAGGCCGCATATGTATGATAATGAGTGCAGCAAACTGTGATATTTTTATATTAAAATAATTTAAAATTTACAAAAAAAAAAACTAAACGCGCAGTTATATAAAGTGCACTTAAAAAGGAGTTGCACAGTAATTACATCAATTTTAATATGGAATTTCTGTGCTTAAATAACATTCAGAGTGCCAAAAATTTGGGACCGTTGTCTTAAGAGTAACAGCACTTAAAACGAAATCGTTTAGAGTTTTAGGAAACAAGAACACAAGTTAATAATTTTGTGCTTTTAAGCTAATAAAACTTGTAAGGAAAAGCCAACTGAAATATATTTCAATGAAATAAAAATTAAAATAAGTGATTACTCACCTTATTAATTTATCCTTTTATCCGCTTGATTTGTACGAAATTTTTCAACACAAAAAATTATTTTATCGAAAAATATATTTACATATTATACACACATTTAATATATATTTAATATATATATATTTTTTTTATTAACTTCAATAAATTTTTTAAGCCCATATAAAAATAGCTCAATGGCTTTGAATGTAATTTCGGATATAGATTTATAGCCAATTCCACTTTTATATGGCATTTTAATGAAAATTAAATATTTCCATGAAATATGATATTTAACACTTACAAATAAAGAATTATGCGGGCATTCGAAATGATTTTTTCCACAAACATTTTAATATACATATATATAGACAAATCCTTTGAGTACCCTACATGCACCATACCAATAAATGTATTACTGTACATCGACCGTTAATTTATCTTAATACACAATTAGAATCGCAGGGCATTGGCATGAATTCGCAGTTTTGATTTATATATAACTTCACTTTATATTTTTATTAATAACAAACGCTTTATTATAATTAACATGGCATTTTGATATTTTCATATTTTCCTATTGCATTAACTTGTTAACGTACTCTGAGCTTTTCTGTACTTAACATTATTATTTTAATAACATTTGCCCTTCTTAACATTTCTGCGCAACATCACACTAACACTTTTACACCTCGTATAAACGCAACGAACGGCCAGGTGAAGGAAAAGTAGCAACCGGCGCACATATCAGATGTGGCTTTCAGCCTGACAGATGCCTAAAAAATTAAGGGAAAACAATGTAAACCATATCCAAAAGATTGATTACAATCTTACATTTTATTTTGTATTGTTGTTCGTTGTTTGTGTAAATGAGAGTATTAATGTGATATTGAATACATGAAAATGTTAAAAACAGCTTTAGATGAGAACAGCACTGTCATTATTTATATTTTGTGATATAGCAGGTTATTAGGCTGAATCTAATTTTATTGAGCTCAAATATTTATTATGGCACTCATATGAATTTTGAAAATACTTGATTTTATAAGCTGGAAGTGAAAAATTATGTTAGATTCCAAAGGTTTGCCTAAGATATATAAGAATCAAATTACCTCAAAGCTATACTGGAAAAACTCTTAAATTTTTGTTCTAAAAAATTTTTGTTCTTAAATCTAGTGCCTATTTTATAATTGCTGAAGAGCTGTTGCACAAGTTAGCAAAATAAAAACTAAAAGACACAAAATACAGTTAAATTTTACCATTTTTGGTACTCGTTAGAGTAACATTAGACACAATTTAACTATAACATCATGACGATAAATGGCAATACAAGTCCTACCAATCTTATCTGATTGTAAAAGTTATGGTTCCGCAAGTTTGTATTCTAATCTAAAATCATTTCAATGCTCCGGCAAATCCTTTGAGTGCGTTACAAGTTTTATACTTGTCAACAGTATATTATTTTTACATCAGTATGCGTTACACTCCTGCTGTTAATACGCCTTAATAGACAAATAGAAGGCAGATAATGAATTTATTATTACTTTTCATTATGCAGTGAACGTCCAACAGTAGGCTCCTTTTTACACGAATTCCCAATAGTACGAAAGAAAATTATGTTACATATTAACAACATCGCATTTGGATTTTTTCATATTTTGCTTAATTTATATACAGAAGCTTATTAACATACGTTGAGCTTTTAGATTCTCAACGTTATTTTTTTTTTGTTTGAGCTTTTCTTTTGTTAACATTTTTTTCTCTAACATTTATATTCAACTTTACACTAACACTTTTACATTTCATATAAACGCAACGAACGGCCAGGTGAGAGAAAAGTAGCAACCGGCTCACATATTAGAAGGATTACTTTCCTAATATCCTGCTGAGTGTCTTAGGAAACTTTTACATCAAAGAAACTTTTATTAATACATTTTTATTTGGAAAAATATATATGAAAACCACAGATTATTACAACAAAATAAATTATTTTTCTCTAACACTGGCACTAAACATCCGACCCGTACGAAAACCGCGCTAAACTAAATTTAGTACCAAGAAGTTCTAAGAAAGGAGGCGTCGGAAAGCCATTTGCGAAACGCATATGACTACGTATTTGCATACAAGATTATGTAACTACTCGAACATGTTCTCTTTCTGACAAACACGATAACAATAACTTTTAGTACATAATGTAGATTAGCTGTGGTGGATATAAATATGTAAGTAGTTAAAATAAAATTCTTTTGCTTTCTATACAAATCCACTAATAAAATCTTCGTAAAATGTGTATCTAACAGATGTCTGAAAATGAAGGGGAAATTACGAACAATATATGCGAAGTTGTTTAAATTTAGTTGCACCGGTCGTACTTTGCTTTGTGTAGTTCTTCGTTATTCATATATAACAGCATATATGTGATGTTAAAAAAGCTTCAATTAAGAATAGCGCTGTCATTCATTGTAAGAGGTAGGCGGAATCTGAATATGGTAAGTTTATTAATACTTTACTTTAGACGGATTTCGCCGATATTTCAGAGATACAAAAGCTGGTTGTTATTAGCTTTAAGTGAAAAACTAAATGATAGGCTCGGAAGAGTTAACAATAAAATTATCTGAAGAATTATTTTTTAATAGGGCGTTATATAAGGAAAAATGTTTGAATATACATTTTAGTGTCAAAATTATTACCTATTTCAACTTGCGTAAAGAATTATTATATTATAAAGTGCTTGTTTTAGCAAAGCCAAAATTGACTTGCATCATTTTCGGCTCTCGTTATGACTATATAAATAATATAAATTTTCAGACAAATCCTTTTAGTAGGTTGCAAGTTCCACACTGGTTAACAATATATTTTATATATATTACCCCACTGTACGACACACACTCCCTGTTAATTTCAGAGGATTGGTATGCACTTGTATTGCGCTTGTTATTACTTTTGTTATATAAGTTTTCACTTAAAAATATATTATATAAAACTGACGGTGTACTCATGAATTTTATTAAAAACTGAATTTTGTATTTTCATATTTTACTATTTAATATACAGACGCTTATTAACGTTCAGTGAACTGTTACATTCTTCTTTTTATTATTATTTTATTAACATTTTATCTCCTTAATAATCTTTTTAACACTTCACTAACACTTTTATAATTCTTATGAACGCAACGAACGGCCAGCTGAAAGAAAAATAGCAACCGGCGCACATGGAATAAAATATATTCAACTTTACATATTATTTCTGTAATTTCCTACTGATATATTTTAGGAAGTTATTACATGCATTAAAAACACTTTATTAATGCACTTCTATTTGCAATTATATATATGAAAAATGCATATTTTTATAACAAAACAAATAAATTTTCTCTAACAGTTCCACAAAACATCCGACCCGTAAGAAGACCGCGCTAAACTAAATTTAGTACCAAGAAGTTCTAATAAAGCAGGCGTCAGTATTGCCAGGTTGGTATTAAAATTGTTACACGTTTTTCTTAAAAGACTTTTAAATGTATATTTTTTAATATTTAAAAAAATAATTTTCATGACATCGTATATTAGAATATGACCTGACTTGAAAGATAAGTACTAGTTTTAGTGTATATTCTTGAATGGAGTGCAATGTAACTCACCCTTTAAGAGAGAAAAAATGTGTTATAAATACACTTAAAAAGAAAATATAATGACGTTTTCCTTTCTAGAAAACGTGTAACATTTCTTATTTTTATGCTAAAAATTTGCAATTAAGGGAATGAAAGAATGAATTTTATTTGCTTAAATAATGGTAAATTAATGCCTTATAAAATCACTACTTCCAAATAATCATTTTACCATTTTTCATTAAAAAGTGCGATGTATGCAACACTATTTTTTAGAAAAAAAATCAACATCTGAAACACGCTTTTTAAGAACAGCAAAGTAAAAAGCTAAGAATCAATTTTAAAATGAACCTGAAATTATAATGAACCACGCTTGATATACGAAAAATAGGGCAGAGAGTGCTCACACTTTTTCTTAACAATTATGTTGGTATTTTGGCTCATTGTTATTTTAAGCCGATTTTAAAATTTATTTGTAACTTTTTAGTTGGATTTCTTAGAAAGCGTGTTTCTTAGTTTCTTCAAATTTTATTTTGTTTTTAGTTTAACGTGTTTCCAAAGCGTGTAAAAATACTTGCACATTATGAGAAGATAAGAACAACGCATGGAAGCACAGTATAAAAGTTAGATACAATTAAACAAGCAAACAGGTGAAGCTAATGAAAAGTGTATTAAAAGCAAATAAATCTACCTTTTCCATTCGCTCGGCTTATCCGGAAGCCTGGAAGGGTGTCTCCAGCTTCACTTCAAACAATCCAACTTCATCACTTTTTATATATATTTTCGATTTCGAAAGTCAGCAAAGAATATATTCCGCTCTTCATCTTGCAGACCCCAACTTCATTCAGGTAGAAGCCTTTGTGGGCCTGCCGTGAACCAGCTTCGAGCTTGAACTTATGACCCATCCGGTTTAATATGCTCATTTGAAAATTAAAATATGCTTGTGGGGAATATGACCTTCCTTGTTTTAAAAATTGCGTGTACTCTCAAACAATATTGTGGACATTTTTGAATACGCAGTTGATTCAAATTTGGGTCCATTATCAATTAAATATTGTTGTTGTTTATTTAAATAATTTAATAGTTAAATCTCTTATATCTATCAAACTTTTAAACTTCATTTTAACTGTTCTTAACTGATAATATTAATGATTTGGTAAATTCAATACACTTAAACAAACTAAAACTAAATAAAGAGATGATGCACGTCCCCTCAATGCAGAATTCCTTAAAGAACTCGAGTCGCTATAAATTGGTTTTATCGAACCACTGGCTCGAGCTTTTTTGAAACTCTCATAATACCAGTCCATGCCATCTTTACGATCTGTGGGCTGTTCATCCCGCTTTTGGGCATTTGCAGTTAGCTGAGGTTCTTCGGTTTGATGCGATTTCGAAGTGAGACTGGGTGTGGTTCTTTGATATTCTTCGGCCGTGGGCAAGTGATGATTTAAAGTTTGTGGAGTGTAGACTTTGGTGATGGTTGAACGGGCTGCCCCGCCTGGTCGTGGCAAATAGGGCAGCGGAATTGTTGTGGGTGTTGTGAAAGTAATGGAAGCTGATGGTTTAGCAGTACTGGAACTGGATGTTGTTATCGTCTCAACTTGGTTGTTATGAACTTCTTCGGAATTAGATTTGGTTGTGGTGTGAATCCAAGACTGTCTTTTGATTTGTTCAACTAATTCTTCGGGTGGCGGTATTAATAATATCGTTTCAGATGTTGTGGTCTGCATGAGAGGCGGAGGTCTTAGCATGCCTACTGATTGGGCTTCCAGATCGTCATCATACTGTTCAGACTCATAAGAATTTGTTGGTGTTGTACTGGGAGCTGTAGTGGTCGTTGTTGTCGTCGTGCTAGTTGAAGTAGTGGTGCTTGTTGTGTCTGTAAGTGGCGCTTTGGGTTGCCGTGTGGTGTTTATCGTATTACGCAGTATGGGTCTGGAGGTTGTAGTATCCTCTGTAGACGATTCGGTGACATAATAAGTTTGTGATTGTGTGTCTTCGCTTATGGAAGACTCCGTTGTTGTTGGTGAGAATTTATGCTTGAATGTATTCATAGACTTTTTATAATCCTGACTTAAGTGATTTGTAACATTTATTTTTGAAGAAGACGATGCTAACACTTCCACTATGCCTCTCCGTTTAGCGGGATCATGAACAGGCATGAATCCGCCATTATTTTCGGGTACTATCGGCTTAAAGCCTCCTCTCTCCACGGTAGTTGGCACCCTGAAGCCAGTTTTAAAAGCGCTTGAAGGATTTTCAGAACTGGCTGAGGTCTCATCCGAAGATATTTCCATGAACCTTTTTGGACTATTGGCATCAACGTACTGAGAGTTTTCTTTCGCTTCATCTTTATCTTTTAGATATTTCTCAAACTCAGCACTGTTGGGTTGAAACATACGCACTTTGCCCCAGCCAGTATGCATGCGATGTGTAGCTGGCATTTCGCTGGTAGTCGTTATAGTAGTGGAGGCTGCCGTAATGTCCTTGTCGCCTCTATTTTTGCGCCCTCTCTGGTTGGCACCGAAAAACCTCCCCAAACTCAAACTTGGTATGGGGTAACCGAAGAAAGTAAATGGCGAAGACGAGGAATAAGGCGGTACTGGTTTCTTTTTGAAATAGTTTGTATTCAAAATGGTGTTGTTCAAATCAATGTTGGTACTTATCGGAGTCAGGCCCACCGGCTTTTTGTTGACATTTAATACCGTGTTACTGGACTCAATGTTGGTGACGGCAGACGGGTGTTCTTGTTGTTGAGAAATCATTGTCTCATTTGCCGGTGGATAGTCCACGTATTGATCATAAAAATATTCGCTTTCTCCGGCCAAAGGCCTTTCGGCTACTGGGATGTCGTAGGCATCGCATTCATCGTTGTAGTCATCATGCAAGTCTCTTTGAAATACGTCACCATGTTCGTTGAGCAGTGGCAAGTGGTTTGTGCTCTCGCTTTCACTGTACCCACCACCATTTCGCGGATTGTTTTCACTTAAATTGTTGCATAGATTTTTATCGATGCGTGACATTCTTAATAGGCGTCCATCTTGACACTTGGGTCCTGGATAAGGGAAATTCGTTTCCTGCAGCCACACCGACAGCCATTGCATTTCACAAGAACAGTCTATGGGATTACCTGTAGATATATAATAAAATTTATCACATGTTCTGTATCTGACTTAAGGAATATGGAACAAAAAGTCCAGATATATAATCAAAACGGCAACACAGGGACTTAACAAAAGTGTGTTACCATCGGTTTAATACAGTTCTAGTATGCTGTGTCATAGTAACATTAACTTTTTCAAACAGAAACTGCTACCACATGCAACTATAAATGAAAAAATGCAAAAGAGTACTGATGATGAAAGTGTGGTGGCTTTCGAAAACATCTGCTCTACCCGGCTGTGTAAGTTGAATGTTTAAAAAGCGAACATGAGTTTCCCTGGTTCTTTGGAATATAAATCATGTGTTGCGGAACTAAAAACTCTTTTCAGAAAATTCGTTTACAAAACTAAATTTGATCAATCATTAACTTCCGAAAAAAGAATTTCTTTAACTTCACGTATCCGTAATTAACTTTAGAAAAGCTTTCAAATAGAAATTTACGCTTTTAAATTGTAAAACACAACGATTAGCCTTGATGAATTCTAAGTTTCCATTATCAAAACAAGACACTTAAAATAGTGATGAGCACTTGGCGATGCGTTTTACGAATTAATAACTTAGAACAACTTACCGTCCATGTCTATGATGGCAATGTTGCCTCTCAGATTTCGAAAAGTTCTTTCCTTAATCGTGCGCAAGCGGTTGTTGCGCATAGATAAAACTCTCAAACGGGGCATCGTTTCGAATGGTGATCCCTATAAAATGTAAAAATAGTTTGAAAAAGAATGCGAGTCAGTTTGATTCTCAGGTCTCACCTGGATTTTACATATTTCGTTATTATCAATTTTCAATTCCACCAGCCAATTCAAGGATTTTAAAGGCATGGTCGACACCATTTTTACTCCGTTCGTAGACAAATCCAGCACTTCCAAATTGCGCATTGTACGCAACCCTATATTGTCCATGTTACGGAAATGATTGTTTGACAAGTTCAGAAATACCATGGAAGGCGAGTTGAAAAAGCTTTCGCTGGATATGAAACGTAAACTGTTGTATTGAAAGTGGGAGGCCAATAAATTGGGCAAGTCTTCAAATACATGATCCTTCAACTCGGACAGCTTGTTGTCGGCCAACACGAACTCCTGAAGATCTGGCAGATTTTTAAGAGCACCGGGCTCCACTACACTGATTTCATTGCTGGACAAATCTAAATATTGCAACTTTACCAAGTTACGGAAGGAGCCGTGCTTAAGTTCGGTAATCAAATTATTCGATAGACGTATTTCCACTACCTGGCGCCAAGCCGAAACTACTTCACTATGGATATGGGCGATTTGATTGTAGCTGAGGTCAATGTCCTTCAAGTTCATTAAACTTGCCAAGGATATGGACATGTCGGTTAAGGCATTGCCAGATAAATCCAAATATTCCAAAGACTTCTGCCACTCAAAGGCTGTGGGAGCTATGCTGCGCACATTATTGTGCGACAAGTCCAGCTGTTCCAGTTTGCTGTTATTCGAAAATAGATTATCGGTTATAGCCGTCAGTTTGTTGGCATGTAAATTCAGATTCCTTAATTCGGATAATGGCAACAAACAGCGATCATCGATATTCACTAATTGATTTTCCTGTAAATGTAGCAGCTCTAGCCGATACGCTCCTATGAAGGCGGTATCGTCCAGCGATCTTAAATGGTTGTTAGCCAAACTAAGCACTCTTAACTGCATGGTGCCCTGAAAAGCGTATTTGGGCAAATGCTCCAAACGATTAAGACTCAAGTCCAGCATTCTTAAGTTTGGCAAATTTAAAGTTTTACTGGACAGTTGAGGCAGAGTAGAGATCAAATTGCCGCGCACTGAAACTCTTTCGACAATTTTCGGCAGACCTGGTATAAATTCCATCAGCTGATTGAAACTGCAGTCCACCTCAAATAGACGATCCAAATTGCGAAATATGGCAGGATGCAGCAGCACCAATTCATTGGCTGATATATTCAAAGTCTCCAGCATGGGATTGTGTATGAAGGTGGTAGGATCCAAATTACTTAAGCCATTTTCGCTTAAGTCCAAGCGTCTTAGCGACGGCAAACCAGCGAAAAGAAACGAATCAACAGCTCTCAGATTATTCAAAGATAAATCCAAACCCTTCAGGCCAGGCAAATTCCAGAACGGCATGGGCAGTTCATGGGACAAACTGTTGTTCCTCAAACGCAGCTCCCTTAAGGCGGGCATGGCCATCAAAGCATCCCTCTCAATATTTCTCAACAGATTATTGTTCACATGCAGCTGTTCCAAAGTGCCATGGCCACGCAAAGCCCCAAAATTTATGTCTCTCAAGAAGTTATTGCTTATGTCCAAGAACTTCAAGGCTGGCAAAGCTTCCAGCACTGATCTCAACTCGTTAACATGTTCGATCTCGTTATTATACAAATACATAGTCTCCACGCCACTGCCCGAAGCTTGCAAAAACGATTCCGGATGAATTCTTTTGATTTGGTTGTTGTGCAAATATATCGTCTTGAGCATAGACGTTCGCAGAAACGCTCCATATTCTATTTCGGTGATTCTGTTGTTATTCAAGTGCAACTCATTTAAATGTGGCAGGTCTACAAACGAGCCATCCTCTATGATATTGATTATGTTGTGGTCCAGGCGCAACTTTTTTAAATTTTCCAAGTCCTTGACGATGCGTCCGATCATGCCTGCATCACTGATTTCATTATACGATAATTTCAAACTCACCAGGTTGGGCAATCTCGTCAAGGCTCTCAGATGTATCCAATTAATGCCATTCCTGCTCAAATCCAGATTCTTCAGCGATATTAAGCCATCAAATAAACCATTTTCCAAACGATTCAAGTGCTCTCCTCCCGTTATGTGTATATTTTGCAACTTGGGCAAGTGCCTAAACCAGTGAGGTTGCAGCTCCGTCAAGGCTTTACTCTGCACACTCAGATAAGTTAAGCTCAAGAGACCGGAAAAGTCTGGCAAATGTTTGAGCTCATCACTTTGAATGGTGATCGCCACAATATTTATCATGCCATTCAAGCTTTCCACCGGTATACTTCTCAGCTGCGGCTCGACGATATAAATCTCTACCATGGAGTTTTCGAGTTCATTAAGCCATCCGTTTGATAAACGCTCAATGCTATTGTAGCGTAACATTAAACGCACAATTCGCAGAGAGCCAAAGAAACGACCGGGCAAAGCGGGTAACTGATTGTTTTCCAACACCAGTTCATCGATGGGTCCTTTTATATTACGCTCCACAGCCTTAATGCCGTCCATTATTTGCGGCAAGTTGCTATGCGAGCACCTGTTAGATACGAACTATTTTGTATTAATTGAGAAGTAAATTTTAATGAGAGAAATAACACGGGTGTATGTGTGTATGTCTGTATGCTCTTGTTTGTCTAGGGAAATTTAATATTTTCAAATACTGGGAAGTTAGTGTTTTACACCATTTAAAAAAAATAGTTTCTCATCAGATAGCGAAGTTTTGAGGTCCTACAAAGCTTCGCTGACTGAATCTGAGAGACCGTCACTATGTTTGTATGTAAGTATATGTGGGTGTGTGTGTATGTGTGTCTATATGTATATGACCCGCTGAAAAAAACTTAGAAAACAAAGCAATTTTCAAAGGGTTTTATTATTATAATAACTTTTCAGTTGCTTAACCCATCGATTACACAAGCTAATCAGTTCTTAACCTTTAAGAACCACGTCATTCAACGTAAATCGGCTCAAAATCGCGAATCCGTTCGTAAGTACAGTGAGGAAATTCAAAATGGTGACTTTCTTCTTAAAAATTTTTTTTATTTTGAGATGTGACTGCTTATGATTTAAAGTGCGATAAATAATCTCAAACAATAAGTAACAGGAGTTATATAGCCCCAGTGAACTACAGAGTACATGCAGGTGAATTGCGGTCAAACGATACGGTGTCAGAAAAAATTATTATATTCGTTCTACATGGTACTAGATATCCGAATAACTAGTGCGATTAAAATATATCACTGATTGAAGTTTGTGTTTGATTAATTTGTACACCATTTTCGGGTCTGAACTTTCGCCAGAAGTATTTTTTTCTAGGAATCGTCGTTATTTTGATGAATCCATTTAATGCAGGTTTCGAAGCAATTGATCGCATTAACAAGTCCTATATAGAGTTTCAGTGGTCATCGAAATTTCGCCAGATTCATCATATTTTTGATCTTCATCGATCTCATGCGTGTTATAAAAGCATCGTGGCCGGTTGTTGTAGAATAAAGTCTCAAATAAAATTGAATGAAACTTTCAGGACTTTGTTTTACTTTTATATTCTTCTTTTACTTTTATTTATCCTTCATAACAAAGTTTGTTTCTTTTAGAAGCGTCACCATATTGAGTAGGCATCACTGCTTTATTTGATCCTCCAATTAACAGCATTAATTGCTTTTTGTTTGATTTGCTTTGAAATCTTATTATGAATCGATTTACGGCGCCATAAGGCGAGCAAATTGTTGAAATTTTGAATAGAAATAATTCGTCAAACTCGTCCTTTCAGAGTATTATTTTCCGATGATTCCCATTTCTGGTTGAATGGGTACTTAAAAAAGCAGAATTGTAGCATTTGGAGTAAAGAGAATCCAAATCCACTCAAAATGGGCTGGCGGACCCATTGGCCCAAATGTCTCCAAAAACGATGGTGGTCAGAATGTTACTGTCAATGGTGAACGCTATGGCAACATGATTTCAATATTTTACGTAACTCAATTACGTGGCATTAATCTTGCTGATATGTGGTTCCAATAGGGCGGAGGCACATGCCACACAGCGGGCGCTTTTACTCCAAGAATCTTTTGATGAAAAACTAATTTTACGTAGTGGCTCTCTTAATTTGCCATCGTGTGATTTCACCCCCGTTATTTTCTTTGGACTTGTGTTGAGTCACTTGTCTACGTCGTTATGAGACAAACAATCGATCACCTGGTAATCAAAATTCGAAGAGTTATCGGCGAAATACTACCGCATATGTGGCAGTTGAAAATTGGTGTTCCAGATTGCGCTTCTATGCGCCAAACGTAGCGGCCACATGGCTGAAATCAGAAATTTATTTTATCGAATTTTCTTTTAATCCGCTTCATTGATTTAAAAAATATATTTTCTTCTTTCAGAATGATTTAAAATTGTGTCACTTCATAAAAACACCCGTTATAGGGCAAAGATTTTGCGGGGCATTCGTTACAATGCTGCCATTTTGGTTGATGGGTTCGTGTTTGCTTGACTTTTGCGATTCCTTTCTCAAAGTTCGTTATATCGAGTACATTATTTTTATCGCGTTCGCTATATAACGTAGACAACGTTAAAAATTTGACTGTTCGTTATATCGGATTGTGGTTACAAGGAGATTCGGTATAACACTTTGCCTGTATTTGTGAAAGGAAGAGTAGTCACTGGAAGGCATCTCTAACACATGAACCTGCTTCACAGCTGTCATCTAATGGTGTAACAAACAGAGGGTTGCTGAGGACATGTTTAAGTCTAGACGAACCATGACAAGCCTGGCGCTTCCCGTTAGTAGTCTCAAGTTTTTTTACTGGTATCTTTCTACGATATCGTCGGTGTTGGATTAAAAAAAAAATTGAACAAGAAAATATTGCTCATGCTTATTTGATCAAATATTTGATAGATGCGAACGTAGCTTTGGACACATAAGTGTACGTTTGTTTATGTACGATTTTAGTCAGAAATCTATAAGACACTTCGGCCAATAAAATCGAATAGAAAGGGACGCACAATACTTACGATTATTTTTATTCGATATCGGATAGAAATGTGCCGGATAATGATATAAAATATTTGCTGGAAATGATCGATTCTTACAAAATCGAGTATTTGTCCGTATGTAAATATGTGTGCATGTATGCGTGCATGTGGATATATAATTCTACATTTTGTAATAAAACTCACCATATTTGTATTTCTTTGCCTCTTAAGGAACAACGGCATGGTAATATGGCTTCGGATGGTGGGCAGCCGGTACCGACCTCTGCTTGAATGTCAACTATTAAATAACTTAAAATCCAACAACAAAATAAAATATTATAAAGATAATCTATCCAGAGACTGTTGGTCCGGATCAAACGTAAACACCGTCTTCTTTTCATATTTAATTGCTGACTTTATCTGCAAGTCATTTCGGATATTGAAGAATGAAAAAGCTTCTGCAGCATTTTATCTGAAAATAAGCTGAAACACAACAACAAATTAATAACAAAATCGGACAAAATTATTTTCTGAGGCTGAATAAGGAATTTAGCTGATGAACTAAATTTTTCTTTTTCATGGCAAAAATGTTGATGAAAAACAGTGTCATTGAACAACAGCAGCAAATTAGAAACACTTAATAGGCTTTAATATTGTTGTTGTTGTTTTTGTTATATCACATAAATTGTTGCCATTGTTATTGTTCAGCAAAGCAGAGGAAGCGTCTTAAGCTGTTCAAAGTTGTAAAATAAAATTAAATAACATCGATGTTGAAATGTTTTATTTTGTAATTGTTCATAATTTACATAAAAACAAATGAAAAAAAAATTAATAGAAAATAAGCTTGAGTTGCCATTTACGAGGTCAGATTTAAAAGTAAGATAAAAACGCATTATTAATTCGAAATCAAATAAAAAGTACGTTGTTTTTTGTCTTGCACCAACACCCAGGGAATAACTCCTACATATGCGATGAATTGTGCCAGATGTGGGAAAACATGTTGTGGGAAGGGGGTAGTCCCTGTGGACATTCGTTTTGAACTTCCACAAGTTAAACGGGGTGGGAAAGACCGCAAACGCGTGTTGCGGTTCAGTGGCAACTCGACTACAAAAGGAAACGACATGTGTGAAGAGCGTGAACTCGCAACAACAATATATTTTCGGGCGCAAGTTCTCAAATATCACTAGAGCAAATCTCGCTGTAGTGTCGGCAGAACAGTGAAGCACAATAAAAATTATACTCTAAAATTGTTTTCATCTAAGCGAAAATAACAGAATTTCCACAAGTTCTATCGATATATAACCGATTATGAATGAAACCTTTGACTGGATATCTAAACCTTTACGAATGCAGAGCGAACAATTCAGTTCAATAGGAAATACCCACACGCACTAAAAGTACTCTGATTACATCCTCATCCGAATCAGGACAATAAAAGAATTTGTAATCATAAGCACAACAGACCGACATAAATGTTCCAAAGCACAAGGGAAAGTCAACATCAGTTTTTAAATATTAAATTTATACAGCAGAGCAGAAGAGCTGCTTTCGAAAGCCGCTACACTTTTGTATATAGTTTAATGTAGCAGCAGTTTCTATTTGAAAAAATTATTTCATGATGGAAAACCGTACGAGAACTGTAACAAAACGATGGTAACACTCTTATGTTAAATCCCTGTGTTGCCGTTTGGTTATTTTTCTTCATGTCCTATTTTTCTGGATTTTTTGTTTTATATTTCTTAAGCCAAACTTTTTTACTTCGAGCTTTCTTGAGTACGTTTGAACTTTGTTGCCCTTTTATTGGACTAGAAACCATTTCATGTGTAAAGGAAAATGTTCAGTTTTTGATTAAAAATTTTGAAATATCCCTTATTTAATAAAATTGGGAGATTTCTCAAATTCTTTTGAACTGAAAATATAAATAAGAGATTAAAAATTTTAAATATCCTCGTATCTGTGAAATTTATTCATTGTTTCAATGGAAACTATGAAAGTCTGATATAATATTTATAAGGAAATATTTTTGATTTGTTTGTGCAGTTGCCAACCCAAAATCGAAATCAATGAAAGATTTCATAGAAATTTGTACAGTTGCCAACCCAAAATTGTTGTGCATTTCAATGTATCAAAGAAATTATTTCATTGTATTGACCCTCCTGCTTCATTAAATCAATAAAATTGTTTCATTTTATTAATAAACTAGTTTGACTGTACCAATGAAGTTATTACATTGAATAAATACTTTTATTTCTTTCGATGAAATTACTTTCTTGTATCATTGAAGAATTTTTCATTAAGCTAATTTAAATTGAAGTTTCATCAATACAACGAATCATTATATTTCTTGAGTTTTAATGGAGGTTTTGTTTGGATTAGTGCTAACGTTCATAGAATTTATGAAGAAAATTATTTCAGTGATTATTCAAACCCATAGGATTAAACACTTGGAGAAAAATTATTATTCAGGCTCCAAACGGCGAATTTAGATATTATTTTTAATTTGTATTAAATTTGATTTGTATCAAATTAAATTTTTATTACGAGTGGAATATTTAGAATATTTATTAAAATCTTCATACTAGCAGAACGGATCAAGCCAACTGATCAGCGTTTTTTGTTCAATTTTCCACTTTTCAAGTTAGTGGGAACATCAAGTATCTATCCAATAATTTAACGAATCACTGCTGATCCACTCTTAATAAAAATCGAATTTAATACAAATTAAAATATAAATAAAACAAAAAAAACTGAATAAAAAAATTAAAAAGATTTAAAATTAAAAAAGAGTTAAAATTAAATATGAAATTAAAAATAATTCGCGGTTTTGTACTTGAACCTGAATAATAACTTAGTATTCTTTCAGTGTAGTACAAAGAAAAGGTTTGTGTCTTTGTTTTTTTAATAATCTGCGAAATTTCAGAAAAGAATTTCATTTGTTTTTCTTTACTCCCTTGCAAGATATAAAAAGTGCTTAAAAAATTTATTATATAAATAAACTCCTAATACGACGGGTTGAGTTTTGAAATAACTTCGATGTTAACCCTCATATTTGAATACGTTTACACCTTCTTACATATTCGTTAACATCAATTTAAATATTGAACGAACAAAGAAACTTTTTTGAAAGTTTGTTGGTTGTTCATAATTAAGTATCTCTTGCCAGTCTTTGGCTGTTGGAATTGTTGTATTTCGTAAATACTTAATTTCGCAATCGATGGTGTTTTTCCAAGTGTTTACACTTGCCCACAATTAAATCATTTTGTATACAAAACGTTAAACACATGCGCGCATGTATGCGTGGTTATATGTATGTGTGAGTGCTGAATGTATGTTTGTATGTGAGTTTGTATTAAAAACGTAACATCAAGTTCCGTTCTTTGTACCGAATTGCTGGATTACATCTAACGAACCTTGAAATTATTGTCGTGCTTTTTTTGTCGTTGTTTATTAAAGATGTTTTTTTTCTTTTTAAGTGGGTAATTTGACAATTTCCTTTATTTTGTTGTATGTATGTTGATAATATACAACTTTTGCATTTTCGTATAAATGGGCACCGGAAACTGGGACAACATCACTGCTCGCGCAGTCTCGTTTCAGATTCAGAGTCTATTTACAGTTGCCACCACTTTTGATATTGTCAAGCCACAAAGCTCAGCTGTTTTACAACCGCTTTAGAAATGATGAACTGCCCCGGATTCTCTTGCACACTCTCACGGACATAGTTGACCGTAAAAGGCGCCGAGCACTTAATAAATTGTCTGAACAGAGCACAGTTTTCTATAAAAATAAATTTATTATTTTTATGTGTTATTGATTGCTTAAGCCGTGATTTTTGCAGATCCAGCTTCAACAAAATGGCCGTTATCAAAAGTTAAAGCTCGGAATTCCCTATTGGAAAACGCTTTACATACATTTTCAGATATTAAGACTCCTCGAAAGAATTAAAAGGACCAAAGGCAAAATCAAAAAAAATTTAGTTATTCCAGATACCCAGCGGGTTAAGAATAAAGGGAGCAAGTTCTAGGAACTCGCTACATTTCCATCACCAGTACTCTTGCGTATCTACACACCTTTCACACACTCTCGGAACCCTACTTGGAGCGTTAATTATATCAACTAATTGCAATTAACTGGTTTATATACTGTTGACTGCCTTATGACTTATTTCTATCATGAAAGAGAATTTGGATCCACGATATCTTTTGAGGAGTCGTTTGACTCTATTAACATCAAATTTGCTTGCTCAGATCGCTGATTATTTATTTATTATATTTGTTTCATTTATTGCACGACTATACGCGTCTTTAACTTGCGCAGATTGAGGAATGATTTTCAAAGCATAGTTGGAGTATAATTCAATTGTCAATTTATTAACGATGATTTGTCAAATTACACTAGTCATAAATGTCGCAAAATAATAAGGCATTAAATACAATAACGACAGCAGACTACAACCACAAGTTGTCAAAAATAGAATACATGTGCGTATATGAGAATGATTATTTTTACTACTACAGGCAACACGGTTACGGGTTGTTGTCCATGCTGTTTTAATTGCCATTTTGGTGAGCGACGATGAGTAAATGCAATGTTGCCGGTTTAATATAAATAAATGCAATTATTGCAAACTTGAAAATATGCTGTTTTATTATACAAAAAGGAACAACTATATATCTAAGCTAATGAAATGATTTCTTGTTATATACTATGGACTTTATATATATTTTATTGGAATAACACTATTTAAAAGTGTTACATACATGAAAGCAGCTACACTGGCGTATGAAGAGAATTCTACTACAAGCAACAACACTTGGTTATTGATTTGGTTGTATCGTTCTAAAAATAATTAAGTAGCTGACCACGAGGCGACGATTGTAGCCAACGAATTTTGTAGTCGGTGTTCGTGTAGCCTGCTGTCGTTATTGTGTTCAATGCTTAATAGTTAAGCTTTTAAAACTTTTTTGTGAGTAGAATCAGCACTCAAGGGAAGACCCCTACATATGCAGTGTATTGTCTTAGAAGTGGAAAGGACGAGATTGTATTATGCTCTTTCAGTACATGATAACACCATCACTGTCGTTGATGTTCAGCAACCAGTGATCTGCCGTCGTCATTGAGACAAGCCGACAACAATCAACACAATCCTGCTCTAATGCAGATCAGTAAAATTCGAACCCTATATATGACTGAGTGTGGAGTTGAATAGGGATCTAAGGCATCGTCTTGCTACTTCATCCAACATCACGCTCAAGATACAACATTTCGCACTAAAAATTTCAGTACAATACAGTGCTGGCCTGTTGCAATATACTATTCAGTGTCAAATAACCGGCTAATACCAGAACTATATAAAAATAGATCATAAGAAGTTCACTACTAAAAGTCTTAAGGCCCAACTATAATATGCGTACGCTAGCGCAGGCGAATTTGCGAATACATGCAATCAAATGTGTACAACCAAAATTTGCTTTGCTAACTTTTCGTTGAATTTAATTTTCCTACGCATAGAGCGAAACTGATCGCATTTTCCTTAAGTGGCCAACTGTTTGTTCGTTGTTATTGATAATTATTTTTAGATACCCACATACCATAGACTGTGATACGTGCACACAAGAGAAGCTGCAATGTACGCCGAAATCAATTGTACACATAATTGGAAAAATAATGTCAAAAATTAATGGAAACATTAAATGTTTAGCGTTTGTTTATTGTATATATAATATAGTGTATTTGTGTATTTACCTACCATTTATGATACGTTGCCAACCACTTGCACACATTGTTATACATTGTTGTACATTGTAGTACTTTCCAATTTATTTCTTAAATTACTTTCTAAATTGGTAATAACCTACTTGTGATAATATATTTATGTATGTATAAATTGAAAATATTTATATATGTATTTACATGTTATGTATATATCATAAATTAGTTTTTGCAAAAGTGCATTGCTTTACAACTAAGTGTAAGTATAATATAGCCACACAAATGTTCGCATATGCATTTGACAGTCTTTTCGTCGAGTTTTGACAGTAACTAAAGCTAGCCTACGCATATTATAGTTGGGCCTTTAAGCTTATAGAATTGTTGTGAAAACAGTTGTGAAAATCTTGTTAATAACTATTTGATTAAGAAAATTGAGGGCTTATGACAATATTGTTGGTTAAAGAAAATAACTAAATTTCAATGCCTTCTACGACAAATATCTAGTCTCAAAAAACTAAAGTATGAAACACATTCAGGACTACAGACTACAACCTGTCAAAAATATAACACACACCGCGGCTACTGGTTATTGTCCGTGATGTTTTCGTAGTTGTAGTTAAATTAAACTGATGGAATGTTGCCAGTGTAATACAAATAAATTAAATTATTTATTACTTTATTATACAAAAAATATTATTTCTAACTAAATGAAATGATATCTTGTCATATTCTGTATGCTTTACATATATTTTATTGGAATAAAACTATTTGAGAATATCATACATGTGAAAGCGGCTATACTGGCGCATGTAGAGAATTCTACTACAAAGAGGAGATCATAGTTATTGATTTGGTGGGTTCGTTTTCAAAATAATTCAGCAACTGGCTGCACAGTGACAGTTGTTGCTAGTGGCATCGCATTCATTGTAGTCGGCAGCCTGCTGTGGCGAATGTGTTCAATGCTTAAATAACTCGCTTTTAAGAAGTACAACTCAGGTAACTGCCGCATTAAGGTACTTCTGTGGAGTTTTCCGTGCTTAACTACATTGCCAGTTCTTGTTTGAAGGCATAAGTCGTGTACAATCGGTCACAGAAACGGAAAAAAACACGGATTAACAACATCGCCCATAAATGGTCACAGTCATCCGTCCGTCGGCATCTGAGCACCGATATTTTGCAGGAGAGGGCAACGGTGCTCATCGGAGATGGTAGGGTTATCAACTTTGTTGACTCTCTTGAGCTTCGTCGAAATGTAGGTTGCGTTTCGTTGCTTTATCGTTACCATAATGGGATGTGCTCTAAAGAAATCGCGGAGTTTGTTCCCGAAAACCGTTCATTTGTACACCCAAAGCGTTTTTCAGCTAGAGCGCATGCATTCGTGGTTGATATTCCAGCGTGTCGTACTTACAGAGAGAATTCGTTGCTTGGACGAACAGTTCGTTTGTGGAACAAACCACCTGCAGAAGTCTTCCTCTTCAATTTCAATCGGAGAAAGTTTAAATTAAATGTCCGCAGACACCCGCTTATAGCTTTCGAACGGCGGAACTGAATCAAAGGAAACTGGTTGCATTCTGAATTTAAATAGATTCAAATCTGCAGATTGCAAGATATCTCAAAAAACATAGAAGAAAAGAATTTTTTAGTAAAACTTTTAAGCAGCTTCAACGGTCAATTCTTGACATCACCGTCAACCGTGTTAAATTGTTTAAACCGTTTGTGAGATGTCGCGAGCGGCAAATGTCGTAAAAGGTGTTTTTAAGCACCGAAATTATATATCTGATAAGTTGGAGCTCTCGCTTCTTTTATAAAAATCCAAAGAGAAGCGTTCCTTACCTTGCATTTTCTGTGAATTTAAACTGGTTCAAACCGGTAGATCTCAAGATATATCAAACAAACTTCGAAAAAAACGAACATACTTCAAAGTGTTTATTTTAATAATTTTTATCGGCTTCACCAATCGAATCCACAAGCTTATCACTTCTTTGAATTTACAAACCACGTCGATCCCTATAAATCGGTTATTTCGTTTGTAATATATCGATGAAAGCGATTTGTTTTGAAAAACTCTGATCAGTTTGTTTTCTCGAGGCTTTTAAATTAATCGGAAAGCACATCAACCATCGAAGAGCTTAAGAGCATGGAGTAAGACAAAAACCAGGTTACAATCGATTTTCAGTTAAAACTAGCTCAAAGTTACAGGAATGGCCTTTGGGGTCAGTTACTTCCCATACTTTTTTTTTTTAAATTGTGCTTGTGACGTATCCTTAGAGAACTGTTGCATATACAGCGGGTTTTTTAGAGTATCATAATTTTGGGTTGGCATCACTGCTCTATTTGACCACCAATTTAACAGCTGATGGTTGTTTTTTGTTTAGTTTACTTCATTTCATTATGACGCAAAGAATGCAAATTGGTGAAATGTTTATTTTCCAAAATGATGCTCATTTCTGGTCGAACTCGTACGTAAATAAGCAGAATTGTGGCATTTGGAGTGAGAAGAATCCACGTCTACAGAAAATTACTATTTGCTGCGTCTTATGGGCTGGTAGAGTCATTGGCCCAAGTCTTTTCAAAAACGATGATGGTCAGAATGTTATTGTCAATGGAGAACGGTATAAGACCATGAGTCGAAATTTGTCTGTGCCTCAATTACGTGGCAATAATCTGGCTTATATGTGGTTGCAATGAGACAGGGCCACATGTCACACAGCGGGCGCTACAATTGATTTAAACAAAGAAACTTTTGATGAAAATGTAATATCCCGTAATGGCCCATTTAATTGGGCACCACGATCATGTGATTTATTTTCTTTGAGGTCATGGTAAGTCACTTGTCCACATCGAAAAGCCACAAACACTTAAATACTGCCGCAAATGCTGCGAAAAGTTATTGAAAATTGGTTTTCCAGATTGCGCGTTCTACGCGCCAGCCATGGCGTCCCATGGCAGATATCTTATTTAAAAATTAGTTTCATAGAATTTTCTTTCAAATAAATCCCGTTTCATTGATATCCAAAATATATTTCCTTGTTTTGTAATAATTCAAACTTGTGTCACCCTAAAAAAACACCCATTATAAATGTGTTACGATCAGTAAATTTCCCGATATGGTTTTATTTTGCTTACAAATTCATTTAGTGCGAAATTTCAGCACTTATTTTGTAGTGTTTTTAAGTGACTTGTCAAGTTAACTACTCATAAATATTTTCAAACGAATATGTTGGAGTGGCTTGATGTTTTGGCGCAACTAAATGTTTTATGGTTTTACTTTTGTATTTTCATATATAAGGAATTAAACTTAAATTCTGTTTCTGTATGAAAACATTTTATGTTTTTAATTTACTTTTAATCTAGACTTCATATCTTTTGCGTTGAAACTAGATCTCGATTCTAATTTACAGACTGCTAAATTGTCTATACTGTGACATATTAATTGTTATAACGTTATTTTTAAACTGAACCGTAAGCAAGCAAAGAAAATAATTTAAAAAAAACGTTTATTGCAAATTGACTCCTTTGGGCAACATTATCGTATGTTACAAAATATAAAATTAGAATAAATAAAACAAAAGCAAGTGATTCCGAACAACTGAACTGTCAGACGTACGTCGATTCGTTTAGGCTTTCGATATGATGCTCACTGTGCAGTTAGAGTTAGATAAACAATTTCCCTTATATTGTGTTCTTTTGAGGAAAAAATGCTACATTTTTAACACATTTTAGTAGAAGATGGAATCTCTTACGAATACACATAAATTACTGTATTAAAGATCCTCAAAACTGTCACTTTTTAGACAAGGAGTGACAAAATGTCACGAATTTTCCGGAATAGAATACGCCATAAGCTCCGTCTTAGGTAATCGTTTGCTGGGAAACCTGTACTGTTCCCTTAGATGTTGTGAAAAGTACTGAGTGCAGCTCAGGAGTCAAAATACTAGTTATAATCCCTTTTAGAATCCCAATTTGAGTAACACCTATTTATCCATTTTTCTTATAAAGATTTTACAATAAGTAAATCGATCTTTTCTTGGTGGAAAGCAAATCTATTAATATGACATTTTTACCAGATCTATTAGATATATATATATATATATATATATATATATATATATATATACTTTTTTTAATATTTAGTTGTTGTAATCTACATGTCGCACAGCAAATCATAAAAAGTCGTAACGCAAAATTAAAAGATTTTTTATATAGAACTTCTTTCTAGTTTTCATTGAATAAAGTTTTTAGCTGCATTAACTGCTAATTAGCCAATTCATTACATAAATTAGAAATTTATCGTAAGAAATTATTGTCATGAACATAAGCAATGACTTTCTATTTGGCAGGTTACTGACTACAATGATTGCGAATGTTAAATTGAATTAAGATTCATAGGCTAATTGCTCAAAATTAATTTAAAATCTCAGAAAGACATGATGATAAATATTCCAAGGCACACAGGAAAGTCAACATCAGTTTTATTCGACTTACACAGCAGAGCAGAACAGCTGTTTTCGAAAGTCGCAACACTTTCATCATCAGTGCTCACGTGTATATTGTGTTTGTCACTACTTTTTAGGTGGCTTAGTTGAATGTGATAACAGTTTTCTATTTACACAAATTTTATTGTGAAAAAGAATCCGAGAACTGTATCAATCTGATGTTAATACGTTTTTTTGTTTTAATACCAGTGTTACCGTTTAATTATTTTCTTCATGTCCCATTTTTCTGAATTTTTTGTTCCATCATATCTAAGTCAAACTTTTTTGGTTTGAATTTCATACTTAAGTATATGTGAACGGGTTTTCCAATTTTCATTGGAATGTCGTTAGCAACAATTGTTGCTGTGTAGTCAGCTACTGAATTATTTTGAAAACGACACCACCAAATAAGTAACCATGAGTTGCTGTTTGTAGTAGAATTTTCTACATACGCCAGTGTAGCTGCTTTCATATGTGTGATATTCTCAAATAGTTTTATTCCAATAAAATATATTTAAAGCCTGCAAAATATGGCAAGAAATCATTTCATTTGCTTAGAAATACAGTTTGTAATTCCTTTTTGTATCATAAAACAATATGTTTGCAAGTCTACAATAAGTTAATTTATTTGTATTACACTGGCAACATTAAAACAGAAATTAATTTAATTTTACTACAACCATAAAAACAGCATGGACAACAACCAGTAGCAGTGTTGTCTGCGGTAGTGAAAGTAATCAATCTCATATACGCACATGTATTCTATTATTTATAGGTTGTAGTCTGTAGTCTGTAGTCTGCTGTACTGAATGTGTTTAATGCATCAAGTGTAGTCAGACCACTAATCGCTTACTCTCTGTCGAGAGATTTGCGTCTCACTCGCACTAGTTAACTTCTGCACCTGAGATAACTGTATAGGATTATGGTTCTTCTGAGGAATTTCCCGTGGTTAACTACGTTACCACTTCTTTTGTGAAGGCTTAAATCGCGTACTGTCAGTCACAGAAACCGACAAAAATACAGGTTAACAACGTCGCCGATACGTTTGTAAAGGATAATTGAAATAAGTAAACAAGTAGACATGAGCTCTGCGAACTCGAGTGTGCAACATCTGACAACAGTCGTTGATCTATTCTGATGTGTAGATAAACAATAAAATTTGTTTTAACTTTCCCTTCTCCCAGTAGCATTGATCTAATTCTTTCTAAGTCTAAGACTATTTATTAAACTTTTTTACTTAATAAATACGCATCAGGTTCTCTTCATTGAAATAATGTCGATATTCAGTTAATAAAGAAAACTAAAAATTTCAAAGTCTGCTAAACCCTTTCTTATGTAATTCTCAGTTGGTTTCTTAAAGTTTGTGTATTAGATAAACCTTTGCAAAGTAGGAATTATATTTAACGTACAAACTTTCCAAAACCAATTGAGAATTAGTTATATAAGAAAAAGTATAGAAGACTTTGAAGTTTTTAGATTAAACAACAAACAGTTTTTATTTAACACCGAAAGAAATTCCTTCATAAATTGATTAGCGACTTTGATTCGTTGAATCAATAGAAGAAGTTTCGTTAAAATTAGTTTCATGAAAACTTCGTCAAATAAATGGAATACTTTCGCTGATACTATGAACTAATTTGTTTGATGAAAAAACACAATTTCAATCATACAAGGATATAACTGCAGCAATGGAAAGCAACAATTGCATATATTCAATGTAATAATTTCATTGATACAGTGAAGTTAATTTATAGATAAAGAAGGATCGTTAATATAGTGGAAAAACTTCACTCATACACTGAAATTATTTTCTTTAATACAGTGGACTGATTTTATTGCCGAAATCAAATATTTTCATTGATACTGATAACTGCTCCAAAAACATCTGAAAGAGTTTATTTATTTATTTTAAATATTTCCTGCCTGTTTTTTGTCTTGAACTGGGCTTCACAGTACGACGCCTTTAACTAGAAATTATAGGATGAAGGCAGATCAGGAGCTATTTTTGCTTTTCACTTCGCCGATTAATTTTTTTTGCTTGAGCTACAGACTCATGGTGCTGTATTACCGCACTTAAGCAGATCAAAAAAATTCGACACCATATTCATGACTGAGTTCGGAGTCGAACTCGTATTGTGTTCCCTACTTCAGCCAATAACAAATTAAGCCTTAAATTTGTTTTTCTTTTCAATATAAAATTGCAAAAGGAGATCTTTTTACAATTTCCCAATAATGGGAAATTCTATTTCCACAATAAAATTTGTGTAAATAGAAAACTGTTATCACATTCAACTAAGCCACCTAAAAAGTGGCGACAAACACAATATACACATGAGCACTGAAGATGAAAGTATAGCGACTTTCGAAAACAGCTGTTCTGCTCTGCTGTGTAAGTTAAATAAAACTGATGTTGACTTCCTTTGTGCCTAGGAATATTTATCATCATGTCTTGATGACAATTAGCCTATAAAAATATTAATATAGGAAATATTTTAATTTAGGGTTTTAAGTAAAAAAGTTTTATAAATAACTAATAGTCAGTGGCGTAGAATCCAACACTATTGGGAACTGCTTAACGCATTAAGCGATTGTCTGAATTTAAATGTTTGTGAATGAAATTTATTGGTTGCGCTTTTTTGGGTAAATATTTTGTCAAATTTTATAATTTATAATTATATTTACTAATTTATTTTACATAAATCTTGCAGCACTGCATTTTAATTCACTTATATTTTTATCAATAAAACCATTTTTTTATAAATAAGAATTTAACAAAATTTTTTTTTTAATTGCAAACACTGCAAACAACTTGCGATAACTTTGTGTAAGTAAAACAACTTCTTAATAAGTAGTCGGGATGCTGTTGGCAATCTTTTCCTTATAAATCGAAAATGTATTAAAAAACTTTGAAAGTAAAGAAAAAGTAGTTCATCAAAAATGACTTCCGATATATTTTACGGGGTTACAAAAAAGTTCGGCTAATAAAATGCATTTACAATATATTAATATATCTTTTTGAAAATTATATTTGAAATAGGAATGGAACAATTGTTTCATTTAACTTTTATTTTATTTTAGGCTATTAATTTCCTCGATTTAAATAAGGCAAGAAAAGTCGTTAAAACCACTGTACTAAATGCACACGTGGCACTTAAAAGTGTTTAACTCCGATGTTGTTAAAATAACTGTTTGGTTTTGTAAATAAAATTTTCGTTTGTGAAAATATATTTATTTTTTATTGTTGTTTCAATATGAAATTCTTATTTTATTTACAAAAACCAGCAGTTGTAGTCCAAATTTAGTGTTTGAATTTAAAATGATTATTCGATCGTTGTTACCACATTAACAAGAAATGGTTTTCATTTTTTAAAAGAAATAAAAGCCCCTGATATTAACTGGGCTAATTAGCTATTAGTTATTGCATAAATTGTATGCTTTGATTCGTTTATATAACAAATTCACTTTCCACACACTTTTTGTAAACACTTCTTTTTTACAAAACTTTTGCTGCTTTTATGAGTGGATTTATACGTAAAAAAAATAAATATATCCTTTCAACAGTGTGCGTGTATGGGTGTATGTAATAATCCTTAATCCTGGAGTTAAGTTTTCAAGCGAAATTTAAACCGTTACGTTCGAAGTACCCGTCAAAACTGCAAATAGTTTTGAAAATTTGCCAGGTTGTTACTCAAGCAAATTGTTGGTTATTAAAAATTTAAGAAAAAAAAAATAAAATGAAAAAAATGTGTAACTTCTGCTCCTCTCCCTTTAATTTATCAAGTAAAATACCACTTATTTTCCACACACTTATTTATTTACTTACTGACTTTAAAACTTCTTGTGATGTTTTCTGGTAGAAACAACTGCTTGAATTTTCATTATTCGCTTCTTCGACGTTACACTCGAGTAATTTACACTCAAAACAGTGTGCTTTGGAAGCGTTACAAGCCATACCATCAGTTTATGAAACACCTGTCTGACACACACACACACACACACACACACACGACATAATCAGCATTCTTCCAGTGTCTACTTCCAAGACAAAATCGAAATTGAAATGCCGTAAGAAATTGTTTTGTATTCCGAAAGAAGAAAATATTTTCCAAAAATACGCAAGTTTTTAAGATTTTCTGCTGGATTTATAAACTTTTCTTTATATTTTTGTTGCATTTGTTTTTCAACAATAAAAACACTTCATGTGTAACGACCCAAAAGTCATGAATTCAAAGCTCAGCTGCTGTTAGTACGTTAATCGCAATCGGTAATCGGTTGTGCGAATAAATGTTTATCGCTGTAAAACCCCTGAATAGATAAACATTTAATTGGCCATCATAAAATTATTGTGACATCAGGGTTCTTAATTCCCACATTTCTTAACCTCAAAGATCTGCACGATTAACTTTGGCTACTCTATTAATTCTTCGGATTCCTCAACTATTTGTAATGACTACTCGTCTGAATCGAATAACTTGTTACACTATTTCATACAAGTATCACCACACATGACTTTATGGTCTTTTCTTAACTACTGAAAATGCAAGTTTCCTTAATCTTTCTTTTTTTATTTAATTTAATGAATTGTTTGTTAGTAAAAGTGCTATTAAAAACTAAAAAAAAAAACAAAAAACTGTGCCACCATAAACAAGTTTCCTATTAAATTAATAAAGAGCGTTGTTGGGGTCTCAATGGAGTTGTAGTTTTCTTTTAAATTATACATCATTTCTCAATTATATCTTAAGGGTTTTCTGATAAAGAAGGGTCGGTGTTGAGTTTAGGCAGCGGCTTCTGATAATCTTGGCACTGTCAACATGGCAAATGGCGAGACTTCCCAAAGAAATTTTATCGAATTGAACTATAATTAATAGGCTCAAATCAGTTCAGTTTACAACTCACACAGCGTAGCAGAACAGTGTTGCTTTCGAAAGCCGCTACACTTATTATCAGAACTCACGTGTATTACCACTGATTAGGCGGCTCAGTTGCACGTGAAGAAGGTTTCTATTGAAAAAAATTTTCATGACAAAATTGCATACGAGAACTGCAGCAATATTAAACTGGTGTAGAGACTCCGTATAAAGTCCCCGCGACGTTGGTGATTATACTCAAATCACGTTGTATTTTACTCCAGTCACATTAACTTTCACAAAGTCGAACAAGCGATGTCCGTCTGATCTGCAAGTGATCTTGGTTCTTCATAACCGCTGGAAGAGCTGGAGCGCTCATTTTTGAAACGAAGTGTTGGAAATGTTTCTAGTAAATTGCTATTAAAAATCAGCAAAATCCAAAATTTAGTTCCAGAGCTGGAAAATTTAAGTTTATTTTTGTTTGTTTTTCGTATTAATATAATTTATGTTTTTTGTTTGTTAATCAAACCCATTTTATAAATCAGGAAAAGTTTAATTTCTATTAACTATAAAAAATATCTAAAATTCAAATCCAGGGTTGGAAAATTTAGATGTTTAGGAAAACACTCGGAGCTCACAAAACACCCATTGTAATGCAACACCATACCATTTGGAATATCTGTTGCTAAAAAAAACTAATATTTTTAATAAAAATATTTAATTTTTTTAGTAATAAACCAAACAACAGCAGAAATTAGATAAAAATTAACTTTTTTTGGTACATAAAAGTAACCAACTAAAACAGACTGTTTTTTATTTATAAAAAAAAATATGATGATTTTGAAAGAAATTTATTGGTACTACAAACCGAAAAGTCAGAGAGACCGCTCCAGAGCTGGACAAATGATTTATTCATAGTATTTTTGGTAGTCAAACTTGTATTCTGTATTAAAAGGGTATTTAAAATCAAGCAAAACAAAAAAAATTAAATTTATAAATGTAACGGACAAAAATATTCAGAAAAAAAGGACATGAAGAAAGTAATTATACGGCATGACAGGGACTTATCAAAACTGCGTTATCGCAGTCAACATCAATATTTTTAAATATTCAACTTACAAAAGAGAGCAGAACAGTTGTTTTCGAAAGCCGCTACACTTTCATCCTCAGTACTTACATGTGTTTTTTGCTAATTATGCCGTATTAATAAAAACTCCCACTTTCAATATATTGACCGATACTCATGGTGTAGAGGTCCAGAGTTTTTTTATTTTAACTTTTGGAGGGTTCAGACTGGGATATAATGATACGCCTTTTTGCCGACACGATAGCGATACTCAAAACGCAGATGCGCAGTCTGAATTTGAGTTCAAGTTGAAATAATAAAAATCCTGGCGGAGTAACATTTTTACTGCACAAATTGTTTTACGAACTACGTTTGGACATTTTAAAAGTGTAATTATTTTTTTCATTTCCTGCTAGAAATATCTTCGAATTTGAGGAGGTATTAGTCGAACTCGACGTTTTGAGATCTTAGGAAGCTTCCCTGACTAATTCTGAGAGCCACGTCACTATGTCTGTGTGTGTGTGTGTGAGAGTGTAAGTATGTGAACAAACTGGAGTGTTCTGACGAGCATTTGTGAACTTGGATTTCCTATGAATTTCAACCAATCCGAATCGGTAAATTTCAAAATATCCAGGAAAAATCAAAATATAAGCATTTTTCAAAGTGTTTTTCTTAAATGACTTTTAAATGGCTTCACGGATTAATTCCATAAACTAATCAGCTCTTTAAATTTAAAAACCAAGTCGATCACCGCGAACCTCCGAAATTATATATCTGATCAGTTAGAGTTTTCTAAAGAGGAGCGTTACTGAGCTTAGTTCTCCTGTGAATTTAATTCGATTCTCAAAAACTCGGAAAAAAGAATTTTTCAAACAGATTTTTTAAAAGAACTTTTCAGCGGAAACGAAGATATAAATAATTAATAATTCTTTAATGACATATAACGCTCTCTGCCACCGATCCCCCAGCACCATAAGGTTAAAATTGATATCATAAACTTTTGATCTTATAACAAAACTCGGTCGCCATATTTATTCCCCTTTAACTTTTATTTGCACTCACACAACTCATTGTGCAACGTTACGTTGCAGCACTGAGACGCCATTATTGGCAAACTCTTTTGTCGTTACTAGAATTGCTTTAAATTTAGTATTTAAGTATTTGCATTTAAGTGTAACTACTTTTAGAGGTTATGTTGCTTAAGATGTTTAATTTGATGTAAAATTCGTTTATTTAAATTTAAACTCGTAAAAAAGTACTTAAATTGAAGAGAAATATAATTAAAATTATTCCGACTTATGAACTTGCAAATGTGATATATAAAAGCACACGATAATAAAAAGGATCACTCGTTTGAAGCTACAAATTTTTTTTATGCACACACACTCATACACATGTAGGCAAAACACACTGGGAACTAAAAATACTTTAAAAATTATAATAAAATAAAAAAGAATATGAATAATCGAAAACAACTGCCTGTTCACAGATGACGAAATCTATCGTTCGATTGAATAAATAAAATTTACCACAAAAGCAATTTTTTCAAATTTGTTTGTGTTTTAAATGTCGTTTATTCGATCGAATGACAGACAGGTTTCGTCATCGGCGAAGAGGCAATTATTTTCGATCATTAATGTCATTTATTTTATTTAAATATGCGAGCAAAATATTTTATTTTTATTTAAGATTTAAATTTTAATGAAAATTATTTATTGCACACGCGAGTATGGCGTATCGTTTTAAAATGATAATGATGATAATCTGGTAAATAATTTCAAGTTTACATATCATGAAAAAAAATGGAAAATGGTCGACCTTAAGGGCCATCCCTGTAACACCCTGCTAATCTTATCCGGAATGTTATCGTGACGTGTGTTTTTTTATTATTATTGTATGCTTTTGAGCTCTTCGAGTTAAAATGCTTTTATTTTAAATTTCAAATCAACCGACTCCCACGTGATAAGCGGTAAGTTTTCAATTATGATAACAGAAAAATTATTTGTTTTAAGTTTTCTTTTGAGATATTAACATCTATATAATTTCAGGAACGCTTCTCTTTCGGTTACTGTAAAAGAATCGAGAACACCAACTGATTGTATAACTTCGGAGTTATTCCAAATCACCTTCGAATATTTCATTGACGATATCGCACAAAGAGATTAACCAATTTTGACCCAGTTTGCGACGATAGAGCTGATTAAAATGCCGCTAGTTTCGTTTCAATCGGTTGAGCCATTGGAATGTTGTGAGGGAGTCATTTACTAACATACACAAAAACATAGTGACAGGCTCGCAGAATTAATAAGCGACCCCAAAGTATGGAGACCTCAATTTTTTTAAAACGGGATAAAACCAATAAATTTCTGATTCTTTTATATATAAATTTTCCTTGAGGGATGTTGAAATTATAGAAAACGGTTGATCCTAAAGCCCATCTCTGCAACTTCCCGATACAATTTTAACGTGTTTCGTTGTGTTGTTCTACGCTCTTGAGCTCTAAAAATAATTTATTTTAAAACTGCTACAATTTTTTATATATCAACCGATTTACATGGGATAAGCAGTAACTGATGTAGTTTTCAAGTCCTATAAAAGGATAGAGAACACTAACTGATCAGATTATAATTCCGAACTTTTTAAATAAACCACTTTTTTCAAATTTATTTTCCGTTCGAAGTATCTCACTGACCAATTTTGAACCAGTTTACGGTGAATTGTGTGATTTTTTAATATCAAGAGCTGTTAGTTTATGGAATCGATTTGAAAAGTAGTTTGAAAATTATTGAAAAAACACTTTAAAATTTTATATACATTCTTAACTTTTTCCAGATTTCTTGAAATCTACTATTTCAAATGGTTCCAATCCACAAGGCATCTAAGTTCATTATAACTGTTTAGGAAGTCATCAGTTTGCTTCTATTTCGCCGATGATGTTGCGGTGGCGACCTCCGTTAAACACTTGGATGCCATATCTCAATGCATGGAGTGCACACTAGCAACCCTGAGCAAGTGGAGCTGGTACTCTTCACTAGGACGTATAAGACGGACAGCTTCACGAAACCGAAGTTGAACGGTACCCCCTTGAAAATATCTAACAACATCAAGTACTTGGGTGTAATCCTGGATAGCAAGCTATCATGGAACCTGAACATCCAAGTGAGAGCGGACAAGGCTCTAGTGGCCATTTATACATGCAAAAGAGCAGTTGGTCTTAACTGGGGCATAAGCCCCAAGGGAATCAACTGGATCTTTGAAGCTGTTATCAAATCAATACTCTTTTACGGAGTACTTGTGTGGAATGCGATGGAGAAGGACACTCATCGCAGGGCTTTTGAAAAAGTCTTTCGTCTAGTGGCGAGGCTGATGACAGGCGCGCTCAGATCAACTCCAACTAGGGCACTCTTCACCATGTTGAATTTGCTCCCTGTGGACATTCTCGCCAAACAGCTGGCCCTATTCTCTGCGGTCAGTTGGAACGCTTCGTGCTCATGGTCAAGGTTTGACTACAGACACGCCAGGATTCTGATGCAATACTAAGACATCAGGACCCATGACCTTTGGTAGTATTTTCCATTCTCTTGTCAGTGACAGGGAACAGGCTTCTAGACTTTCATTTCCCGTAGATTCCGTTAGAGTCTTTACTGACGGATCTAAGAGGGGAACTAGTATAGGCGCGGGTTTTTATGTGGGGAACTTTAATGTAAGAACATCATTTAGAGCATCATCCTGCAAGCCGAAATTTCTGCAATAAGTCGTGCAGCTGGATGGCTGAGGTATTATCGAATACCTCAGCCATAGATATAGATACCATCAGATATAGATATCGAACGATATCTATATCTTTACCGACAGTAAGTCGGCCATCTCTGCTATCAATGGTGTGTACAGCACATCCATAGCTGTGGTCGAATGCCGACTATCTATAAATGAGATAGCGAGACATTCGAGGGTGATACCTGTTCGGGACATTCCGACTGTCCTGACAAGGTTGTCACGACTGTCCAGACAAGGCCGACGGAAATGCCAGGGAAGGGATAGAGCTGAACAACCCTAAGATCTGTCACTTCACAGACATTCCCCTATTGCACTGCAAGCTCTTGATACAATGTGAATCATATGAGCTCGCTCAACTAAGGTGGGAAAACGTGACCAAATGCCGCGTGGCAAGGGCCACGTGGCCCGCTATGACCCAAGTAGAACACACCACCTTCTTAGCTTCAGCAAGGTCCGTTTGCGACAACTCGTGAATGTCCTAACTGGACATTGCAACTTTGGAATCCATGCTAGAAGGATGGGCCTGGAATATAACGACTTCTATAGAAGCTGTAATGATGAGGAAGAGGAGGACACTGTGCTCCATTTTCTATGTCAGCGCCCTGCCTTGAACAGCGCAAGGGCGATGGCACTACGCTCCAGCTTTTTGCCAAACCTGGATAGCCTGGCGAGTATGGAACTGGTTAGATTTTCAATCTTCCTTAGGACCACAGGATGGCTCAGTACGGCAGAGGATAACTCATAAGCAGTCCTCTGCTTAAGGGTATCAGAACGGGATCGATTTAACGGACCCAAGTGTATTGTCTCGACAATGGCCCTTAAACCTAACCTAACCTTCTATTTCATCCGTTCAAAAGTTTTTAGCAACACACAAACATACATCCATATTGACGGACTCTCTTAATTGGTCAGGGATGCTTCACCAGACCTCAAAACGTCGAGATCTGATGAGACCTCCATTTTTTCAAAGCGAGGTAAAACTTTTCTAGCGGGAAGCTTAAAACTCAGGATAAATAAATAAAAATATTTATAGAAATTTGTATATGAAAACTTTTTGAAGCGAAATCAATAAAAATTTAATGCTTGACGAGTTAGCAAGTCTGAGTGTTTCAAGCCAACAACAAAACGTACACGAAGTTGAGAACAAGTGTTTGATGGTTGTCCAGACCCCCCCTTAAGTAAATCGCAATTGACTTTTAAACTGATTATGATGTATTTGCATTAAATACCTCACAATCGATAAGAAAGAAAATTTATTTCCAAATACAATTTTACGTCCCAGCAATTAGTTATTTATTAAAAAATGTTTGTTGTTTACATTGAAAATATCAATTGACTTGCTGATAAGATGCATTTCAATAAAAATTTTATTGAAAACAATAAATAAAATATATATATGAAAGTATGTATGTGTACCCGCACGTAAACATCTCAATATGCAGGTATGTAGAGGTCCGTAAATATAATGGATCCGTTTCTACATTAAACGCCCGTGGGGTTCAACTTTCTATTATAGCGATTTCCGTTGGTATTTTTTCTCCGGAGTAGTTTGGGCCAATCAACTGTTTGAGAAATAAACAACAACAAAATGAAACCCTTTTCAACTGGCAGCCAAGTTGCGAACCATGATTTTTCATGAGCTCTGTTACATTCACTACGGCTGTTTTCTTTTCTAAAAAAGAGTTCTACACTTCTGACACTTTTTAATCGAATTTGAAATAAATAGGATGTTAGAGATTAATCCACAATTCCTTCCGATAAATTATTTCTGCTTTAAAACTTTTCCAAACTGCCTCGCTTTATGAAAGAAGCGAAAAAATGTTACATGTTTTGCAGAAAAGAAAACGCCAGACGTGTGCGTCAACGCAAAGTACAAAATTTTGTCAAATTACAACGTTTCACGTACGTTAAACACTTTGGAACACACCAGCCTAGTTTTTCCTTTATTTTGAATAATTTTTTGCTTTAAGCAAAAATAAAATAGTATCCCATTGAAATATGTTTGAAGTCAGTTTTGGGGAAGTACTTCTTCTTTGTTTCCAAATTGTCAAAAAGTGTGTATTTTCGACTTATCAGGAAGCGATTATCAACAACATCCAGACAGTTGATTTCGAAGTTATTTTACTTATACAAAGTTGGAATTAATTTTGTTGTGTTTTTGTGTCTCACATTTCATTTATGCAAAAATATATATTTAATGGGTGTTTTTTATAGAGTGACACAAGCTTAAATCACATTAAACAACCAAATATATTTTTATATCAAAGAAACGGCCTTTATTTGATTGCGCGTAGAAGGCGCAACAACTTTTCGCAGCATTTACGGCTGTATTTCGCCGATGACACTTCGAATGTTGATTTCTAGGTGTTCAATTGTTTGTGGTGTTTCGACGTGGACAAGTGACTCAACATAACCCTGAAGAAAATAATGGAGGTGAAATCACACGATGGCCAATTAAGTGGGACACAAAATGAAATTATTTTTTCCTCAAAAGATTCTTTGAGTAAATCAATTGTAGCGCCCGCTGAGTGACATGTGGCTCCGTTCTGTGGTACGAAAAAATTTCGAAGAATGTTTCTTCACAATTCGCCATTGACCGTTTTTCAAGACATATGGGCCAATGACTCTCCAGCTCATAAAGCCCACCAAACAGTAATTTTCTATGGATGCACTGGTGTTCTGACAAAAGCCTGTGGATTCTCTCTTCAACCAGAAATAGGCTTCATCGGGAAATAGAATTTTGAATGGATGAGTTTGACGAACAGGACAATTTTCTGCTCTGATTAAACAAAACTAAACAAAAAGCATTTTGCTCAAAAGAAGCAGTGATGCCAACTCAAATATGTGGCACTCTAAAAAACCAGGCTGCATTATTATTTTAATTATGAAAAACAAATATTTTGATTTATAAAAATATAACTGAGTTAAGAGACATTAATAAAGGATTTATTTAAAATAATTGATAAACAAAAAATTATTAATAATAATAATTAATAGTTATTTGCATAAAGCAAATTGGCAAATGACACGAAAATGACTTCAGAGAATTCGCAGTAACCGACTTTGCCTCATAGTTTTTTTTAAGTTATTAGAAACGAAATACAAAAATTGGACTTAATTAGTAACAGACACATGACAAAAAGGAGAACTTCTTGCAATGACATCCAGTTGTGAAAAGCACTACTTCCGAATCAGAAGTTCAAAATCTTATTGACTTCTTTTTATTTTGCACAGTTTTATTTTTTAGTATTATTGTAAATGTAAGGAAATCGATTAATTGTTTTTAAGAAATGAAAAAAATAACTTATGATAATCATTCGAAAAAAGTCTTGATTGATTTAAAAATTGCAACAATTTTAAAAGAAAATTATCAAAAATATTGTTTCCAACTTTAAAGTAAAAAATTATGGAAAAATGCTCAACTTTGGAACATCTTTTTTAACTGGAGAATTATATAAAATAAACGGTGTTAAATTAAATAAATAGAATGGAGATCAAACAACTGATTTAATATCCTTCACGGAGAAATCGTTAGTTAAACAAGTCGATGGATAACTTATGAATGATTCTACGTACCCCGGCCATTAAATGTCGTTCTGTCTTATAATTATTTATGGAATAAAAATGCATCTTTTGAAAAAGCCAAAGTAAAACTTGCAAAGTTGTATTATTATTAAAAGGCTTCAAAATGTTATTCGTAGTATGTATAATAAATTTGTATATAACAAAATTTTATGTATTAAATTTTTATATAAAAGAGGAAGGAAAACTGTGGAAATGTCCAAATCAAACACAACATGAAAATTATTTTTGTCAATAGAGCGGACCAAACAGTGACGCTTCGTTTTGCAGCAAATTATGTGGTTTCCTGCATTTCCGTACTTTTGAACTTTTTTTCACCAACTTTTTAATAAAAACGGGCCTATTATGTACATTCTTATGTACATAAGCATTTGTGTACAAGTACATACAAAACGCACTGCATGAAAGTTTATTTATTTTTAATTATTGATTTTAATCGGAAATGCTAATCACGGAATTTTTATTGTAAAATAATTGCTTAACATTTCAAATTGATTTATTTCCATGTTGTTAATCAGTTTTTTGCTTAGGAAATATATAAAATGTCAAGGAGTTCATACATATTTATTTCTATTGAACTTATTTCCAAACATACGAAATCACGTGCTGTAAGTAGAATTATTTTATTTAAACTGATTTTGGAGATGAAACATAAAGCTAAAGGGTGTTAGTGGCCGTATGCCTTCTACTCCTGCCCACAATATGCTCCTGTTATATTAAATAAAAGTCTTATTCATCCCAGAAAACAACATCATTCGTCGTTATTGTAATTCAAAAATAAAACAAGTAAAAGTGCTATATTCGGCTGTGCCGAATCTTATATACCCTTCACTAACGTACGTCTGCTTTCTAACTTGTTAAATAGTTTCAGTTAGCAAAAAATAAAAACAACTTCAGTTGCATTTTTGTTTACTTAAAATAAATTTTTAATTTTCCAACCCTAAGAACGAAATTTTAATTTTATTACCAAAATTTTCCAACCCTGGAAACGAAATTCAAATTTTTTTACCAATACAAGTCTTCATAATGTGTAAAGCGGTTTTATTTAAGAAAAACTACAAATTTGTAACCACTTTCGTTACTTTCATGCACTACAAAATATTGCAGTATCCAACCCTAGAATCGAAATTTTTATTTTTTTTTTATTTTAATACCGATTTTGTTTTGCCGAAATAAAAAATAATTTTAACCAGGAAAAAACGACATTAGTAGATTTATTGTTTTAAAATATTGTATTAAAATATTAAAATTTACTAACCCTGGATGGAAACTTTAAATTTAAAATTTTTTTTCATCCATGCAATTCTTCATGTTACCAAAAACGTGTTTATTAAAGAAAAACTTGAAATTTTTAAAAATTTTAGTTATTATATGTACCACAAAATACCGAATGTGCCAAAAAAAAAAAATTTTATTTTCCATCCCTGGAAATTTTTTTTTTATGTTTTAAATGGACAATTCAGGAGTCCCAAAGCATGAAATAGGTTCAATTTTCAAATACGCAAAAAAATAATCGGTTTTTGGTGTTAATTTTGCGTCGAGAAATAGGTGTAAGCTTCCCAGCTCTGGAGCCGTCCTTCCGATTTTTCTGAATTTCAATACCACTTCCAATCGATCAGTCCAAGAACAAAGTCTCTAGCTCTTCTGGGGGCTTGGGAAAACCGATTTCACGTACAGACAGACGGACAGACGGACATCGCTCAATCGTCATCGCTATTCATAAGGATCCGAAATATATATACTTTATGGTGTCGCATATTGATATCGAAGAAATTACACACGGAATGACAAACCTAAATATACGCTTTCACATTTTTGTGAAGGGTATAAAAATTTATTTGATTAAAAAACCTGGTAAGAAATTCTTTAAAAAAAAGTCAATAAGATCCTAAACTTATGATCCGGGAGTAGTGCAAATCTGGAGCTTTTCTAATACCTTCTACAATCGCTTTCTATTGAAAGAAGTTTTCTTTAATTTTAATTATGTGCTAGTTCTTTTTTCCCAAAATCTTATTTAAAAAATTCAAATTGACTAGTTGAGGAGTTTTAGCTAGTTCCTGTGCGCATTTCACTAGGGCTAATGCAGATCATCAGGGAACCTTCACCCAACATTTCTTAGAATACCTAAAGACGTTTTATTCTACAAGAAGTTTTCTTTTTATACTGTTTTTTAACTTCACCTTAATGTATTGTGTTACAACGCGTATACTTAATATAATTAATTATGTTACTCATACTTCACATTGTACTCTTACAAGGTTATTGATGTGGTTCATGTTCTTATCTTCTCATAATGTGTAAGTATTTTTACACACTTTTTAAACATATTAATCTGATATATAAAAAAATTAAAGCAGTTTAAAATAAGTAAAAGAGACGCTTTTTAAGAATATCGAGCTAAAATGTTACAAGTAAATTTTTAAATAAATTCAAAACAATAATTAATCATTAATAAAAAAAGGTTTATTTTTTCTAATTTTTTTTAGATATTTTGATATCTACTGGTTCGAATCGAGAGCACGATCTAATCGATATATAATTTCGAAGTAAAAATAATAATTCCTTCGAAATTTTTCGTTCACGATATCTCACGAACGGACTAACCGATATCGGTCCCGTTGCAGTGATAGACGTGATTTTAAAATGCTAATTTCTAATTTCTAAGTCCAGAAATACTCTTCAGAACGCTACCAACTTGGGTTTATACGGCTGAACCGACGTTTAAGAGTTATAAGGACATACCTACACACACGCATACACATACACATACACATACACATACACATACACATACACATACACATACACATACACATACACATACACATACACATACACATACACATATACATATAGACTTAGTGACAGGCTCTCAGAATTAGTCAGGCAAGCTTTCCAGGACCTCAGAACGTGGAGATCTGATGAGAACTGGATTTTTTAGAAGTCGGTAAGACTAAACATTTTTTGAACAATTTTTGTAAATTTCAAATTTTTCTTGAGGCAAATTAAAACAGCGTCGGGCCCACGGGGGTAGCATTGATTTCTATTAACTTTTAAATGAGTACAATTCATTTTTGTGTGAAAATTATCAACACATTTTTTTCAGCCCTAAACCGGTCTTGTGTTCCCCCGCTTTTGTATTGAAAAAAAACTTCGAACATAAAAACACTCAATTCCAACAACACTTTTATTTCGTGTAACCATTTAAGTTCACCAATTAAGCGGGTTCGTTAATAAGCAAATCAAAAAGTAATTCAAGGCTACAGAGAACCCAAAAGTAGATCAACAGTGACAATTGCATTCACTTAAGTGTGCAGCTCAGTGCGGTGCTTCGTTGGAAACAACAATTGGCAAATATATTTTAAAAAATTGTATCCGTTGCTGTGACTGACTGCACACGACTTATGGTCAAGTCACCCCGTCAACAGCGATGCTTTGCGAATTTACTTTGACCAGTACAATTGATATGAAGAAATAAATATTATAAATAAATAAATATTATAAATAAATAAAATTATAAATAAATAAATATTATAAATAAATAAATATTATAAATAAGTAAATAAAACCCGTGTTTTTTAGTTTATTTAAATTCTATTTATTTTATATAAATTTTACTTCGAAAGTGTGTAAAAAAATTACACTTTATGAGAAGATAAGAACTATTTTTCGCGTGTAGAAGCCCGACGCTGTTTTTCGCAATGCGACTTATATTTTTGTTCATTATTGTCTTAAGATTATTTTCAAATTTTATTTTTGACTCGAGTTTATCGAAAAATTAACTGATTTTGTACTCAAGTAGCTAAAATTATCAAAAGCTGGGGGTTACTCGTACTGTAACATGTTAATCGAACTCGTTGCTCTTTCGTGCTTAAAAATTGTTTAATAATAAATAAGAAATACAATTTAAATTAATTCTGTTTGATTTAATATTTTTGGAAATTTTTCCAAAAGAAATTTTAAAATTTTTTAATGCTTTTCATACTGAAGGTTAATTGAATTAAACTGCCTATTTAAGTGAATCAAATTGCCAAAAGTTACTCTGCGTTTTAGGCGTATGTAAAAAAATTCGCGTGCACGCACACATACACATATTTATTGACGTGCACGCGCATATACATACGCATGTTATTTTAGCACCATAACATGAATATAATTTCTGGAACATTAATTTTTAACAAGTTATCGCAGCATTTGTAACCATATTTCGTCGATGACTCTTCGAAGGTTGATATCCAGGTGTGGTTTAATGGCGTGGACAATTGGCTCAACATAACCCCAAAGAAAATAATGGAAGTTAAATCACACGATGGCCAATCAATTGGGCCACTATGAGAAATTATATTTTCCTCAAAAGTTTCTTTGAGTAAATCAATTGTATCGCCCGCTGAGTAACATGTGGCTCCGTTCTGTTGGAACCACACATTAGCCAGATTAATGCCACGTAATTGAGGTAGGAAAAAATTTCGAATCGTGTTTCTTTACCGACAGTAACATTCTGAACATCATCATTTTTGAAGGCATATCGGCCAATGTAACAGCAAACAGTAAATTTCTGGATGCAGTGGTGTTCCAACAAAAGCTTGTGGATTCCCCTCACTAAAAACGCGATAGTTCTGCTTTTTTACGTACCCATTCAACCAGAAGTGGGCTTCATCGGAAAATAAAATTTCCAATGGATGAGTTTGACGAATAGATCAATTATTTTGATTAAGAATTTTAGCAATTTGAACGCGTTACTCTGGTGTAAGTTGATTCGTAATGAAATTTCAAAGCAAACGAAACAAAAAGCAACTGTCAGCTGTTAAATGGGTGCACAAAAGAAGCAGTGATGCCAACTCAAAGTTACATTCTATATTTTGTTCCGCGTTTAAAATATATACGATTTTTAAATTCCAAATAATGGAGAGGTTGGCTATCGGAAAGGATGGACCTTTTTTCTATACTCTACATCTACTAGTTGCAGTGCAGACCGGAAGAGACGGTTACACACTTTTACTGATACCCCAAAAAATTTATATGTTTGTGATCAGTCTTTAAAATAACAGAGCAACGGGAGTGAACGTCAGAAATTTATAAGTAGTAGGTTCGCCTGCATGGTCGGATACAAGAAAAGCGGTCGAAAGGGGGTTTAGGCTCCCCAATAGAAGAAAAGCCACAAGAAACTCATAGTTTCCCCAACATGTTTTTCAGAATTTGTGTCAACCATTTCAAACATATTTTGTACAGAATTCTAACAGAATCTGTATGCGACTCGCTATTTCATTTTAGATTTTTATTTGCGGGTTTATTTTTTCATGTTTTCATATGAAAAGAAGAGTTAAAAAAACTAAAAGACACGCTAACTTAACCTAAAGATTTAACAATAAATTTTGAAATACGCTTAAAACAATAAGGAAGTGAAATTCAAGAATTATTGTAAAAAGAGCATGTGCGCTTTGTTCCCTATTTTTTGTATATCGTACGCCCGCCACTTTTTTTTCGTAATAATACTTGTATTTTAGCTCATTTCAACTTTTAACTTTTTGGTTAGATTTTCTTTAAAATATCATTTTTAAGGCTTTTAAGCTTATGGCGTTTTCTTTTCTCGAAAAAATGTTGCCTTTTTTCAATTGTTTTGTAAAAAGTAACAGTTTGGAGGAGTTTTAAAAAGTAAAGAGTTTTTCGTAAAGGATGTTGAATAAATTTCGAAGAAATTCGTTATTTTCTAATGACAGAGTGTGGCCATTATCTACTAGAAAGTGTAAGAAATGTTGCACTCTTTTGTAGAAAAGAAATCAACTTTAATTAGTTTTTTATTTTGATGTTTTTCGAGAGAGTGTAAAAATACTTACAAGTGAGAAGATAAGAACACAAACCACATTAATACCGTTATAAGAGTACAATGTAACGTATGATTAACATTATCAATAATATTAAGTATACGCATGGTAGCACATTACAAAAGGAGGTGATTTTAATGAAAAGATTAGAAAAAGTATAGATGTGATATTGATAACGTTTAAAACCCTTCAATTCCCTAATATCCTACGCCCTTTCATAACATGCAAATACACATGCATGTATATGTATGTGTGTAAGTGTACATGCATGCAAGTGTGTAGTATTTTAAGGACATGTCTGAACTTTTCTATAGTACGAAATTTGTTTGGTCGATATTATTTTGCAGTGAGTCTGACGATTAAATAATTTTATGCTCCCTGCAGACAGACGGCCTCCTTTAAGAGTTGCAATATGACTTTTAAGTACATTCCCTAAATTCTTTGCAGAAATCCCCAGCAGTCTAAAATTAATTTTTATTGAGTGATTTCTTATATTTATTTCATAGCCAGTTAGCCAAATGTCTGACGATTTCAATAGCTGAATTTGGCAAAACGTCTCAAGAACAGTTGAAACTGGAAAAACGGTCACACAAATCGCCAACTATTTCAGTTATCGCAAGTGTTTTACAGCGAACAATTTATTGTAAAATTAAATTCAATTGTGATAGACTAATTGTTCGAGAATTGCTTTCAATTCATTTATCGCTAATCAATTTCGAAGCCGCACAATTTTCAAAAGTCATTGTTGCTGGCAAAGATATTCCACAACTGACAACACCGACCAGTCAAACAAATTTTCAGAAACTTAGCAACGCGTGTGCGAAAACCGTACATCTGCTAAATGAAATACAACAACAAAAATATATATTTAAATAAAAGAATATTAAATAAATATTCAAAAGACACGCACTCATTTTTACCAAAAATAACTTAAACGCTCAAATTAATTTTATGAAATTTAATTAAAGAATCGCTTGCCAAATACGAGTACACAAACAGAACGTTTAAAACGACAACTCAACAACAACTTTGTTTGCCCCTTAACAGAATAAAAGATTCATTTGCTCGCTGGTGTGAATGTGTGAGTGTGTGAATGTGTGGATGTGTGCATGTGAGACTGTGCCTTCTTCATGGGGGTATATGCTGTTTGTCTGACTGTCGGTCTGCCTGTCTGTCTGTCCGTCTGCTTTTTGTGCGCGTATACACGTCTAGAGATTTTTCATGAAAACAACAATAAAATTGTGGGACGACTTGGTTCTTGTGTGGCGGTGGGGCTGATGACGATATTTATTAACGAGCATCAGGCAATTGTCATGTTCTATATTGAATGGCAACAAAAAATTATTTTAAAAAATTTATATAAAAAATAGATTTCGCGCATTGTAAAAAGTTAAAACGATTCCGATGTTGATAGAAAATGTTGAAAATCACAAATAAAAGTGAAATCAGTTGAACACTTAACTCAGACGACATCGGTTGTAGTATTTTAATATTCCGAAAATAATTAACACGTTTCAGTTTGAAAAGTGTGCAGTGAAAAATTTATTATTAACGTTTTGGAAAAGTGCGATTGCATTTTTTATTTAAATGTTTCGAAAGTGTTTTACGTCGCTGGTGCAGAGCAGCGCAAGCATGGGATGTCTGACTCCAAAAGCGAGAGAATTTTTAAAACGTTCTGTATACAATGGAACTATGGGTCGTCCACCAAAAGTTTTAATTACTGGTGGGTGTTAAATGTGAAAAATATTCAATTTATAAAAATATATGTGTGTGTATGTGTAATTAATTCATTGAAATGTTGTTCAAAAAACTTTGAACATGTAAATTGTTTAATAAGAAATTTGTTTGTTTGAAGCGATCATCGGGTTAAAATCAGTTAATCCGCTCGTGAGACATCGTGAAAGAAAAAGACTCCGAAGTTATATATCTGATTAGTTAGTGTTCTCGATTCTTTTAGAAATACCGAAAGGAGGGTGTTCCTACACTTATGATTTCTGTGAAAAAAATTAGAAAAGCATATTTCAAAGTGTTGTTTTCAAAAACCTGTTCAGGGGCTTTATCGATCGCAAACAGGGTAAAAATCGGTTAATCCCTTCGTGAGATATCATAAATGAAAATATTTAAAAAAAAATTATTGTATATGAAAAATTTATTTGACATTCAAAATTTATTAAATTTTAATGTTACATTTTCAAAAAACCATATTTTTAATTGTAATTAAAAAGGTAACTTGAAACAAAGCAAATCAGCTGTTGGCTCGTGATCTAGATCGATAAATATTACAAACTGAGAATTGAAAATGATTTTCAGAACACTAAAATATCGCTCAAATGACATGATTTAAGATATTCAAAATGTCTGTCAGGAAATTACGGATTTATTTTTTTATATTAAAACATTATTTAAGCTTTTGTTTATTATTATTTATATTTTCTAATATGCGGCAAATATTCCCGTGAACGGCGAATACGATTGAGAGTACATAAAATTTACCGAATATTTGGAAACAGTGTGGTGTACTTGCACACGAATATTAGGATGGTTCCCTACTTTAAAATAACGAAAATTTTTATTCTTGAAATTATTGAATAACTGATGCCTGTTTAATATTTTGAAATACGTGTATAATATTCAAATACTTTGTCGTTTTCGCTTATTTATAAAACAAAATTTAAAATTTTTTTTTTAGTAGATCATACGAGTGGCCAAATATGTATGATTAGATACACAAAGTGTGTATTTACATACATTCCGACAGCATTTATATTATTTTTAAAGAGCACATATTTCAAAATATACATCGACTGCTGCGAGATAATCAGAACTCAAAAAATGTGTGATGTTTTACTTAACAACCCGTGACTTTGAAGAATTAAAAAGAAGCGTCGAGTGCACAAAAAAAAATATTAAAAGAATATTAATAAAAACTGTGATGTGTTGCGATTTCAAGAACAGCAAAGCGAACTTTAATATTTGTTTTCTTGACGACAGCATCTGGAACAGGCAATTGACTGGCAGCTCATGTCGTATTCAGTTTGACAAACATTTCTGTGTAGTCAACTTGAAAGCAATTTCTTGAATGTGCGGTTTTGTGTTTCAACCGGAAAAATTGGAAATCATATTTTTGATCAGTTAGTCCTCTCGATTATTTGAAAGAAATCGAAAATGAAACCAATCGTAGCTTAATGCCTGGAAATAATTTAATTTATTCAGCAGTTTCGAAATTAATATCAAGATACCACACGGTTTCAAAACTGTGTTTCTAACGATAATATCGATATCTCAAAACTATCGATATTACCACAGCACTAGTGCGGACGCAAATCGAAATTAAAGCCATGCAAGTTGAACTATCGTGTATCGGAAATACTGGAAATCGAATCGACACATATTAAAATCACAGCGACGCACACCGGACTATTACAAATCTATACGAGGCCCGCGAAATTTAAAAATTCACTTGATTTTTTATGCAGACCACGTGTAGGAAAATATTATAGTGAAATAGACTCTGTTAAAGTTCAACTTGCAGCGTTTTGATCTCGATTTAAACCGGTGCTAGTGTTGGAATAAAATCGATAATTTTAATATATCGAATATATAATTATCGATATATTGTTTAAAACAGTTTTGAAATCGTTTGACGTAATTTTATTAATTTTCCAGCTTCTAAAACTTTTGATTAAATCAAGTTATTTCCAAGCAAAAGCAGGGATTGATGTAATTTTCAATTTCTGTAAAATAATCGAGAGCACTAACTGATTAAATATATACTTTCGGATTTTTTTGAATTCTTTTCGCTTACGATACCACACGAACGCATTGGCGGTGGTTTGCGTGATTTTTCAATGTTAAGAGCTGATCAGTTTGTGGAATCGGTTAGAAAGCCGTTAAACAATTATTCTATAAAACAATTTTTAAAGAAATTTTTATTCTTACGTTTTTTTTGGGCTCCCCCAAAATCTAACACTTTAAGCCGGGTCTTATTAATAGCGTTTCTAAATTTGGTAGAACTCTTAAAAATGTTACCAGTTTCGTTTGATTAGATCATAGACACACACACACATACATATACAGACATAGTGACAGGCACTCAGAATGAGTTGAGAAAGTTTTCTAGAACCTCAAAACGTGAAGATCTGATGGAAACTTGACTTCCCCATTTCAGAAATTTTCAAATTTCCTAGCGGCATATTAAGAAACTAAATACACAAAAATATATTGAAACGACTGTTAATCGACCGAAATTAAACGGCTTAACCATTAATTGAAAATATCAGCAACTAATTACTCGTTTAACCCATTAACCCTAGTGTATGCCATGTTTATGTGTATGAACACACTTCCAATATTATTAACAATCATTTCACACTTTCTATTAATTATTTTGATGACATCTTCTTTGCAGGTGGTTTGGGTCAATTGGGCATTGAATGTGCCAAATTACTGCGCTCCCAGTATGGCGATCATAATGTCATTCTATCCGATATCATTAAGCCCAGTGAAGCCATTGTCGAAAGTGGACCATATATATTTGCTGATATTTTAGATTTTAAAGGTTTACAAAAGATCGTGGTGGACCATCGCATCGACTGGTTAATACACTTTTCAGCTTTGCTGAGTGCAGTGGGTGAACAAAATGTCCCGTTGGCGGTGAGGTATGTATGCATCAGGTTGTGCAATCAAAAAGTGTGTGTATGTATGTGTGTGTGTATAAGCATTACATTACTTTCACCGTTTTTATGGTTTATTGCCACAGACATGCGCCGCAGTCGATGTTGTTGCACTATTATTTTTGTTAGTAAATTGTATAGAAATTCATTTGTCAACTAGTTTGAAAACTTTAATAAAACTTTAATAAATAGCGTGCTTACGAAATATTTATTTCCTTAAAGACGCTGGTGCCTTGTCTATTAAAGGGGGTTTCAAAAAGATGCGTACTATAACCACTTTTTGTGCAATCTTCGGCACTAAACTTTCGAATCGCAGATGTTGCAAGACAACATATTTTTACTTACTCTTAGATTTTATGTAATTTTTTGCTCGACATTTGTTTATTCATTTAGAAAGACATAACAAACATTCCAAAGTATCAAGGAAAGTCAACATCAGTTTTCTATATATTGAACTTACACAGCAGAGCAGAACAGCTGTTTTCGAAAGCCGCAACAGTTGCATCATCAGTACTGAAGTGTATTATTATTTAGTACCACTTTTCAAGTGGCTGAGTTATATGTGGTAATAACTTCCATTTGTACCAAATTTTATTATGAAAAGGGTACGAGAACTGTACAAAATCGTTGTCAACATGTACATTTTATTAAGTCCCACCGTTGCCGTTTTATTATTTTTCTTCATGTCCTATTTTTCTGAATTTTTTGTTACATGTTTTTAATTCAAACTTTTTTGGTTTGAATTCGCTTAAGTACATTTAAAAATTGTTTCCCTTATATAATAATTAAAATATAAAAATTAAATTTAATATAAAATACATTCTATTTTCTGACCGCATTCACATGCTGAAGTAGTTGACACCAAGACTTTGAAGCCTACGACTCCACACTCAGTCATGAATATGCTATCGAATTTTTCTGATCTGCTGTAGTACAGGATTGTGTTAAGTGTTGTCGACTGGTCTCAATGGCGAAGGCATAGCACTGGTCGTTGAAAATCACCGATAGCAAATTAACACTATCAGTACTAAAAGTGCAGAAACAACCCCCTTCTTCATCAGTACCTGCAGTAAAACTTCAACCGCGATGTAAGAAATAGAATGGCTACAAAAAATTCTCTATCTGTTCATCTGTCTTCTCATCACTATCCCGTCTTTTCTAATTCCGGCACAGTGGGGTTATAACCTGATAAAAAAATACATTAAAAACGACCAAAAACCACGCTTTTTCAGAAAGTCGAACTAAAAAGTTAAAACCAAACTTCAAAATCAATTCAACTTCAAAATTCAAGTATTTTTTTGTGAAAAACAGCGTCGGGCGCTCGGTATACGAAAAATATGGCACAAAGTGCCCACGCTATTTTTTCGCACTTGTATTTTGATTAATTATTGTTTTCAGTTAATTTATTTTTGACTTCTTAATACGATTTTCTTGAAATTTATATATTTTTTTTCAAATTAAAAGATTAATTTAATTGTTTAAATTTAATGTGCTTCAAAAGCGTGTAAAAATACCTGCACACAATGAGAAGAAAAGAACATGAACCACACCAACTACCTTGCACGAATACAGTATGACGTATGGGTAACATTATTGTTAACATTAAGTATACGCCTGGAAGCACGAATGAAGCTAATAAAAATCATATAAAAATTATAGGCTTCTTTGACTCTGACTAAAACTACTGGTTCTTTGATTTAGTAAAAAACATACTTTTAAATAAAATTCGCCGAAATATTTGATCGCGGTTTTTGTCTCAAAGAAGAGAAATGATAAAAAAACTTATAAATTTTTACTCATTGAAGTTTGTGTTCAACCCAGTGTGAACTTTCCGAAGAGCCCCGGCAATACAAACTTATTCTCTCGAGTTCTCATCAGATCTCCACGTTTTGAGGTTCTAGAAAGCTTCCTTGACTTATTAAGCGAACATCCGTTACTATGTCAGTATGTGTGTGTGTGTGCGTACGTGTGTATGTGTGCAAGTATGCGGCCCGCTTATAAGTTTTGAACGGCTGAAGCAAACTGGTGGCGTTCGGAAGAACATTTCTGAACTTGAATTTCCTGTGAATTTGAACCAGGAAATTTCAAAATAACTTAGAAAAAAAAGCATGTTTTAAACTGGTTTTTGATCTATTAAGGAATTTCAGCGATCGATTTCGAATACTAATAAAAAACTTAACAACCACGTCAATCACCGTAAACCAGGTTCCTGAGATATCCTGAAGGAAATAATTCGAAAAAAAATATTTTATTAAAAAAACTCGGAAATTATATATCTGATCAGTTAGTGTTTTCGATTTCTTTATAGTAATCGAAAACTAAATCAATCGGCGCTTATCACGAGGGAATCGGTTGATTTGAACATTAAAATAATGAAGTTGTAGATCGAAGAGGTTAAAGACATGGAATAGCACAAAAACCAGGTTCCAATAGTTTTGCGATTAAAATTAGCAGGAATAGTCTTTCGGTTAATCGTTTTCATATATTTTTAAAATAATTTGTAAAAAGCGTAAAACTGAAAATTTAACAAAATGCGTTTTTATAAAAATATTAATCGTACTTTGAGATAAAAAAAACTTTTCCGAAAAATTGTTTTAGAATAGAAATAATATTTTATAAATACATTAACAATTATTTTTGTCACATTTACACTAACATCTCTTTTTAAAGCACCCTTTATTTTACTAGCAGTCACATTAATTACAGAAAGCGTTTACTAACCAAAAATCTTCTTCGCTTTTATTAGAGTCAACATTGAAGGCGTTCATAATGTCATCGAACTTGCGAAACAATACAATTTGCGCCTTTTCGTGCCGAGCACTATTGGCGCATTTGGGCCTGACAGTCCACGCAATCCTACACCAAATGTTACAGTAGGTTACTCTTCAATTTCTGTGAATTTTGTTGACATAAATTTTTTCTGTTAATGATTTCCCCATGCGATTTGTTTGTTCATTCAGATTCAGCGGCCACGTACTATTTATGGCGTTTCCAAAGTCCATGCGGAACTAATTGGAGAGTATTATTATCATAAGTTTGGCTTAGATTTTAGATGTCTACGTTTCCCTGGTGTTATTTCCAGCGATCCACCAGGAGGTGGTACCACAGGTAAGCAAATATTTTTTAATTATATATATATATATATATATATATATATATATTTTTTTTTTTTTTTTTTGCTTAAAATAGACTTAAAAGTTTTGCTTGTTCGCTTCTGAACTTTCTGTATATTTGGCGCAGTAGCTTATGAAAATATAGCATATCGTCATTGTGGTTTCAGAACCGCTTTGTAGAAAAGAAATTCACAATCGAGGTCTAGTACATAATTTTCGCCAATAAGCCAAGTTATTTGAGACTTAAGTCTGCGTTATTCCACTTCTCATTTGTGACAGTGGGAAATAGAAAGCGAAAGTTTTAAATTTGAGTACAGAAATATCAGCTGATATGGCACATTCTTGAACATCGGAATTAAAAAACTACTTCGAAGATTATGAAAATGTCCCAACTTGAAAAAATGCATTTCTGAAAAAGTACTTTTCGAAGATTTGTGCTTGGAAACATCACTTTTGTAAAGAATGCTTTTGAGAAACTACATTTTCGGCAACAGTTTTTTGAATATGTAATTTTTTGAGATAAAACTTTTGGGATGTGAAAATATTTTGAAAAAAGTGCCTTAAAAAATAATACTTCATAATAACAGTACCCTTTCGAAAAAAACATGTTTTAAGAAACGAAATTTACTTAAGAAGCCTCTTTCGAAGAAATACTTTTTGAGGAAAAGGTACTGTTTGAAGAAAAGTACTTTTGAAGAAAAGTACTTTTAAACAAACAAAGTCAAAAAAGTACTTTTCATAAAATACACTTCTATGAGAAGGTTTCTTATTGAAAGGGATAACGTATTAAAACATGTTTCAGAAAAGGTACTCATCTAAAAAGTTCCTATTAGATGCGGTACTTTTCGATAGAAGTAAATGTGGCAAAAAGTACTTTTAGGAACAAATACTTTCTGACTTGGCTTAATATATTTTATATATTCAAATTCATAACACATAACGTGTAATTTTCTGAGAAGTACTTTTCAGAAAATACTTTCTGAAAACGAAGAAGTACTTTTGTGGAAATTACGTTTTCAAAAACAGCCTTTTAAAAAGCATTTTAGAAAAAGTACTTTTGTGAAAGAGCAAAGTAGTGGGAAATAAGTCCGTTAGGTGCAAATAAGTTTTACAAACATCCGTTTGATTGTTGCGAACAGACAGAAATTTCCCCTTTCAAACCCTCCCTCAATCCTGGTAACAAAATTTGTAACGTAGCCAAATTAATAATGTCTTGGTAATTTATTGCCCGCTAAAACGATTATAAATATTTATTTTTTTGATTATGGAGAGCTTTCGCCCATCGTCCTTAATTTATGTTCTTTAACGGGTCATTCCCAGTCTATTGAAAGGTTAAGTTCTAGATTTTTTCTGTAAGACTTCTATTAAATTTTTTTGTGATGAGAATTTAGAATAGGGCTAAAAAATTAAAACCAGCAGCATCATAAAGGCAAAAAAATCCTCTGACGTTTGCTTTATTCAGACAAGCCTTGAGGTCACTGTGCAATTTCTGTTTTTATATAGATTTTCTCAATTTATAAAATTTTTATTGGTATTAACTTTTTTCTCGCATATTCTGTAGATTATGCAGTTGCCATTTTCCACGAGGCCTTGAGAACAGGGAAGTACCAGTGCTACTTAAGGCCTGACACTCGCTTGCCCATGATGTATATTGAGGATTGTTTACGGTGAGACTTGAAAAATTTTAAACATAATTTCGATTTATTTTTTAATCCAAACGATTGGCCCATTTTCAGAGCACTTCTCGAGTTCATGAGTACACCATCGGAGCAACTGCAACGTCGTGTGTACAACGTCACTGCCATGTCATTTACACCTGAAGAGTTGGTTGACAAATTAAGCGCATATATACCCAACTTACATGTGACCTATAAGCCCGACAGTCGTCAGTTGATTGCTGATTCGTGGCCGCAGGTTTTCGATGACTCGGAAGCCAGACGTGACTGGAATTGGCGACATAAATATGATTTGGACAATTTGGTCGATTTTATGGTCAAAGATGTCCAGGAAAATTATATTAACGTTGAAAATGGAGCCGATCGTGCCTCAGCTGAGATATAATCTGGTATTGCTTTTCCCCTGAATCGGTTCGGTAAAGCGTAACTAAAGTGCATTTAATTATTATAAATCTTATCGAATAAGAAAACTTGTTTATATACAAACCTAATAAAATTTGTATGTATTTATATTTATTGAAACTAATTTTAATTAATTTATTAATATTATTTGAGAAAAAATTTATTTCATGGTTAAACTTAATAAAGTTCCGAAACTTTCAAAAGTCGCCTGCAGAGAATAATCCGAAAATGTTGTTAAGTAAAAGGGAGAAGTGAAAAATTCTAATAATGTTCTACTAAAAATTAAAAATGTCATAAGTATTTCAAAACCCACTTAAATTGGTTAGGTCTAAAAGCCATTCCTGTAACTTCGCGCTAGTATAAACCGTAAAACTATCGTAACCTGCGCCTCGTTTCTGTAACTGAAGTGAGAACTTCTCACATCGAAAAACTAAATAATTGTGGTTGTCATGTTTTTATTCATTAAGAAATATATTCTGACTCATCCTGTGTTTCACAGAGGGACGATAATTTTTTCGATGCGAAAAGTTCTCACTTCAGTTACAGAAACGAGGCACTGGTAAGACAAATCGAGAACACTAACTGATCAGATATATAACTTCGAAGTTCTTAGAACACGATCACTTCTATCGAACGTTTCCCACGAACGTCTTAACCAATTTTGATCCGTTTTAAGATCATGAACGTGGTTTTCAAATGACAAGAGCAGATTGTGGAATCGATGGGTACAGCCGTTTAAAAATTATTCTAAAAAAATTACTTTAAAAAAAAACTTTTTAGTAGTTTCTTTTAGAAATCTTGATATATATAACTGCTCGAATCGGTTCAAATTCATCAAAAACCGAAGTGCGGGAACGCTCATCAAAAGCCTGTCGGTTTAGTTTGCTTAGGCTACCAAAATCGAAAATTAAAAAAAAATTTGGAAGTTATTTGTTTTACCCCTTTTTGCGAATATGGAGTTCTCGCCAGATCTCTATGTCACTTTTAGAAAGCTTGCCTGACTAACATGAGACCCCCATCAATAAATCTGTATGCATGTATGAGTGTGTGTATGTGAATATATGACGGGTTTATAACTGTTGAACGGCTAAGCCGAACGACACGTTCTGAAGAACGTTCCTGAACTTAGATTTCCTGTGAATTTTAACCGATTCGTACCGCTAGATCTCAAGAATTTAAAGCAAAAGTTAGAAAAAACATTTTTTGACGTGTGTTTCTTTAATTCATTTTGAAACGGCGATCGATCCCAGAAACTAATCAGCTGTTAAGAAAAACAACGTCGGCAACAGCAAATCGATTAAAATCGGTTAATCCGTCCGTGAGATATCGTGAACAACATAAATTCGAAAAGAGTGATTGTTTTAAAAAACTCCGGAATTATATATCTGATCAGTTGGTATTCTCGATTCTTTCATAGTAACCGAAAAGAACATGAATCACCGCTTATCACACTGGAATCGATTGATTTGAAATGTTTTTGCGTGAATAAAATGTGCAGTTAAACTTACCGAAATCATATTGCAGCTCTCCATCCAGCAAATAGCAAAACTAATTCCCCACAATTTTTTTTAGGAAAAGCCCATGAATGACAAAGCTCAAAGAAAGCTCTTTTAACTTTCCAAGCATTTAACATCGCTCCAACACTCTTATGTTTGTGTATGTGAAAACAAGGAACGACGCGCTAAAGCAAATCTAACATCAACGCAAATAAATTTTAAGATTTTCGTAGGTACTGATATTTCATACTTTCCCATTAATTTTGTACCCATTTATCAGACACACATACATACATGCATATTAAGAATGTCTTTTTAGTAAATATATATAAGCCATTCTCTTTTAATAACACATATCTTCTAGCTAAACCGACCCGTGAGGAATTTGCAACTAAAGTAAATTTGGTATTACAAATCTTAGATATTTTGACATTAAAACTTCTTAAAACTTCTTATTTACATAAGTAAATGCATGAAAGGAATAAATGCCAGAAAGAGAGCACATGAATACAACATACATCGCTGCATAGTTGCATGTATTTAACATACCACCGTCAATATGTTTTGATCATGACGTATGAATGCGTTGAAGTGGGAGGGGAAGCAGAATACGCATATTTTTTATTAAAATATTAAAATTCAAATAAAATATCTAATTTTTAAACATATCGGCTATTGTTGTCTAAACTTTTTTCTAATAAATATTTTTTATAATAGCCGTCTCACGAAACTCCTTCAGATATATAATATCTTTTATTGGAATATCTTTTTCCTCAACCCAATGAATACATGAGTTGAGAGCAACTGATCCTATTGATATAAGAGGTGCTTCGCTATCATTTGAACTTTCAATTTCGACGGCTTCTTTCCCCACTTCTTGGTAAGCATCACTTTCGTGCATCAATTCATTAAGCTCTTCATATATGGAGGAGTCATTTGGTGCAAGAATAAACTGATAATGAAAGTCATTTGCTTTCAATTGCTCGTAATACATACACAAAACTAGCAAACAAAGTCGACAGAATAGTGGTTTAATAACGATCAGTTTGCGAATATAAGAAAAAAAATCTTAAAGAAGAAGAAACACAAAAGAAAGAACTGAAACCAAACATATTTTAATGTAAAGTTGCAGTTATAGAGGTCAACTTCTTTGGGTAGTTGCACTTATAAAGGTTACAATACTAGGTTTTATAGTGTTTCAAAAACCGAGGAATTGCGTGTATCGAGGGTTGCGATTACCGAGTGCGTACTGTATTTTCATTTGAAATATAATGCAAGTATACTTTGAGGTAGTTAGATTCTTATATATATATATATATATATATATATATATATATATACATATATTTATATTTATATATATCTTTAATGTATGTAATTTCCTAAAGTAAAACAACAAGAAATCACGAAAATAATATATAGAGATGAAAAACTTATTTTCTATGTGCGCAGGTTGCTATTTTGCTTTCACCTGGCCGTTCGTTGCGTTCATAAGAATTATAAAAGTGTTAGTGAAGTGTTAAAAAGAATATTAAGGAAATAAAATGTTAATAAATAATAATAAAAAAAGAATGTAACTTAATAAAATTCATGAGTCCGCCGTCTGTTTTATATAATATATTTTTAAGTGAAAACTTATATAACAAAAGTAATAACAAGCGCACTACAAGTGCATACCAATCCTCTGTAGTTAACAGGAGGTGTGTTTGCACTGTGGGGTAATATATATACAATATATATTGTTAACCAGTATGGAACTTGCAACGTACTAAAAGGATTTGTCTGAAAATTTATATTATTGTTGAATAGGAGCCACGCTTTCGGAATTATATTTCATATAGTCATAACTAGAGCCAAATATGACGCAAGTCAATTTTGACTTGGCTAAATCAAGCACTTAGGTGATAATTTTGACACCAAAATGTATATCTATTCAAACATTTTTCATAATATAACGTCCTATTAAAAACTAATTCTTCAGATTATTTCATTGTTAACTCTTATATAGTTTTCCTTAACCGAATTCGACAAACCTTCCGAATATATCATGTAGTTTGTTACATCCTTAAAATATCGTGGAAATCCGTGTAATGTAACGTATTAATAAGCTCACCAAAATCAGATTTCGCCTACCTGTTCCAATGACAGCGCTGTTCTCAATTGCAGCTATTTTATTTAACATTTTGACCGTTTAAGCTTCTGTTAGACACACAATTACGAAAGATTTTAGTACTTATTTATTTATATGCTCCACATATAAACATTGACCCGTAAAGAATTGCAGCTAAACTATCTTTTGTACTAAAAGTGTTAAGAACTTGTTGTTGTCGTGTATGTCAGAAGGAGAGCATGTTCGATTAGTTACATAATCTTGTATGCAAATACGTAGTCATATGCGTTTGGCAAATGGCTTTCCGACGCCTCCTTTCTTAGAACTCTTGGTACTAAATTTAGTTTAGCGCGGTTTTCGTACGGGTCGGACGTTTAGTGCAAGTGTTAAAGGAAAATAATTTATTTTGTTGTAATAATCTGCGGTTTCATGTATATTTTTGCAAATAAAAGTGTATCAATTAAGTGTTGTTTGATGGGTGTTGTAATTTCGTAAAAAATTTAGCAGGAAATTAAGGAAATAAAATGTAAAGCTGAAAGCCAAATCTGATATGTGCGCCGGTTGCTATTTTTCCTTCACCTGGCCGTTCGTTGCGTTTATACGAGATGTAAAAGTGTTAGTGTGATGTTGCACAGAAATGTTAAGAAGTGAAATGTTATTAAAATAATAATGTTAAGTGCAGAAAAGCTCAGAGTACGTTAACAAGTTAATGCAAAAGGAAAATATCAAAATATCAAAATGTTAATTATAAAGCGTTTGTTATTAATAAAAATATAAAGTGAAATTATATATAAATAACAACTGCGAATTCATGCCAATGCCCTGCGATTCTAATTGTGTCTTAAGATAAATTAACGGTCGATGTAAAGTAATACATGTGTTGGCATGGTACTTGTAGGGTACTCAAAGGATTTGTCCAAATATTAAAATGCTTGCAGAATAGGAAACAAAATTTCAGAGTATGTTAATACATTAGTGCAATAGGAATATATGAAAATATCAAAAGGTCATTTGTTATTTATAAAGTGTTTATAATAATACAAAATAAAATAGTATATACATAAAAACTGCACTACGAATTCGTGATAGTTCTGTACCATTCTGATGGTGTTTTAAGGCAAATTAACAAGATATATGTGTCGCAAAGTGGTGATTGTCAAACATTTTGACTGAACATTCAACAGATTGCATAATAGGAGATAAACTTTCAAATTCATATCTTGTAAAGTCATATCACGGACCACGGCAACATCCGGTGAAAGTTAACACTGTCCATTGTGTCACTTTGAAGTTTTTGGTACTACAAATATGTTACGCATACATTTTCTTTGTTAAGATAAGCATATAAAATAAATCGTACGTCTTTCCAGCTCGATTTTAGTATCCAATGTACGACAGGCACCGTTAAGTTGCACAAAAGTCTCCTCTCAGAACTTATTTATATGTATAGTTACGTATTTAAAAAAAAATTAATTCTCTTAAAAGCTCATGTCGAATGTTAGTTTCAAGGCTTGGTGTAGTTAGAGAACATGCTTTGAAAATGTGCTTAATGCTAATAGCTTTTGACTGTTCAATTTTGAATATACTGATTCCTTTTTCCAAAAGGAATCAGATATTAAAGAAAACTGAACAGAATAACATTCTTCTAATCTTTCCATCTTCTCATTAATATGCATCTATCCCTGAAGAAACTACAAATTGTTGGTAGCAAACTTCCCATATATTAAAAAAGCTTTTGGTTTTTACAGGCATAAAAAATTAAGTAGATCTTTGGCAAAAAAAAATATTATAACATATAATCTGAAAAGCATAGAAACTTTTATTTATGTGCACGTCTTTACGTATAATCTCCGATTCTACTTCATCTGCATTCGTAACAAAACAATATTCCAATTAATCTTCGCCTCTTCTTTAATCCTCACAAGTTTCAAAAATATCTGTCAGTTAGTTACATATACATACAATATCATGGCCAAAATTTTGATGAAGTCATCTTTTTATTACACTTAATGATTTTATTACAGGTATAGGGTTATATCTACCTGCCAAAGATTCAATAAACGGGAAATGTAATTTCATGAGTTATAGAATTACTCTCTTCATAAGAATATTAGCATGCAACTTAAAATCTTGTAAAACACATCACTACAATTCCAACTTCTTAATACAAATAAAAAGCCAAGTCAATAATAGTTTTCTTATGCTATATAATTTCCCATATATGTTTAAGGAGACCAAAGGTATTGCGATCAAAATCATTGTAAAGCTTAATTAGACGCGACCAAAATGCACTTATTTTTAAAGGTTGTCTCAATTATAATTGGAGACGGTATTACACTTAAAATTGAGAGGGCTGTATTACCCTTATTGATTATGGTGTTGTGGTTACGTTACGTTACATAATCTTTCATTAGTACAAGCTAATTAGTGTATATACAACAATTTCAAAACACTTACCGTTTAATTCATAAACGATTATTAAAATTAAAGTGGCTTTATAGTATGGATTTTCTATGGTTAAAGATCCCTTAAAGCATTCATTAACTTTAATAATCGTTTGTGAATTAGGGGGTTAGAATATTCAAGCCTATAAACATTTCATATTCCTAATTATTTGAGTTATAAAACTTTAAACTTAATTAATTCTTAAGTCACAGGCATATGACAGTTTTTGTGTTGGACAATCGTATTAAATTTTTAAGTTTAGTTAACATAACTATCGCCCTCCATTGAAGTTCCATTCCAGTCGCCGTGTATTGAAGAAATATCAAAATTTTAACGATATTTTGACATGTTTTGAATTCATTAAAATCGGAGTACTGCTTGTTATATATATTTTTACATTTTGCACCAATGCGTATTGATAATATCAATGCAAAACCTCTCAGAATTTATTGTTTATAATTGTTATATATCATATGCTCCCAGTAACAAACCACCTCTGAGTTGGTCAACATCGTACCTCGTTGTCAATTATCTTTTAAGTGCAGAGTTTTGCGTTGCACTCGCACTAGTCAACTTTGAAACGGATATGTAACTATATAAGATTATGGTTCTTCTGAGAACCACATCTTTAATAGGCAAATATATCTATAACAAATATTTCCACGATATATTTGCCTATTAATGTTGGGAATTAAAAATGCTGTTAGTGCGCTTCTATTGATCGATTCATACATATTGATACGCGTCATACAAGTGGAATTTGTTATAAATCAGTGTGTGAATCAAATCCATTAAGCCGTTTTATGAGCTTAAAGAAATATATAATTAAAGTGAAGAAAAAATAAAAAGAGAAAATGAGAAAGCAAATAAAAATGAGTGTAAAATAATTTCTATTAAAAATTTTTTTATGAGCATCAAACCGTTTTTAAAGAAATATATTGGTGACTAAAAATTAATAAATAAAAAGGAGCAAATGAAAATGTGTGTAAAATATACGTATGTACATATGTATGCATATTTTGGTAAAATAATGTGTTAAAAACGTTTATCAACATGAAGTGGATAAGGATATATTAACCAGGTACTTAACCACATATTGAAAGTTCTCCTTTATTGAAATATATCACAGTCGGTTTCATTTAAATGGTTATAAGACCTCTTAACTTACCTGCATTTCACTACGATCTCATACAAAATATGTTTTCGAAGTGTATTGGCTACAACTGCTTTTTAAAAAAATATGTCCAAAATTTTCGGAATCCAAAAAATATTTTCATACAAAAGATTGCTTATCATTGGATTTAACTGCAGAAAATATGTTTTATATAATTCCCGGAAATCCGCTTACATATGTACCTCCGCTTAACATATTGTCAGTTTCAAATTATTTTAAGATACCACGGGTTTAAAAAATTGTTTCATTTATCGTTTTATGAGGAACCAAGATACGACATCAATTCCGTTTTCGAATGGAATTATAATCTCCGATATGTTTGATTACTAGGGTTTATTCTTCTTCCGTTTATATTTTATAAAAGTTACGCTTTTTAGCAAATTATTTATACACACAATTTAAGCTTTCTTAAAAATTATGTGTTTTGAAAGTATTAAAATAGAATATGCAAGAAACGCAATATAAAATATATATGTAGCTAAATACAATTTTGTAACAGTCCAAATTCTAGTTGCTAATATTTTGCATCGCCAATATTATCTCTATATAATTAACTCTTATAATAATTCATTTAAAAGCGAACATCGAAATTTTATGTTTAAATTTATTTAATATTGAAAATCACATTTCAATATATAAATTGACTTCGAAAACGTATCGATACAAAGTTGGTATGTATAGAGTTCTGTTGCAATTCTTTTTCAATGTTATGAATTGTCGGAAACATCGACTGCAACATTATGAAACACTACACTTCAATCGAATATAAAACAATTGACATTTTGGAAATGTCTCTCTGTATGTCCTTAAAACTATTAATTAAATTATATACATAAATAAAACAATAAGATATAAATAGAGGCATCAACACTTTATCAAATCATTGACCAGTGTATTCGTGGATGGTATAATAGCGTCATCAGGTGTGTTTATTTGGAAAATAAGTTTTTGCATGAATAACCAGACGTGCTCGCACGGTTTTGGATACTTGGTATTAGAACCCAAAAAACAACGAAAGCATACTTCAACAGCTTGCAAGGGATTTTGAAATATATGTCTTCTTCCAAACAAATCCAAATACGCAAAGTGGATAGTTTTAATGCAATCACCCATAAATTGGATTTTCGGTTGATTATCTAACTTTAAACGCTTCGCACTATGATTGCTGCCATCAGCTTCGCCATCCTGTTCATCCTTTACTAAACCCTGCAAAAACAAATCGATCTTATACTTGAAAATAATTAAAACTTTGTTCATCAATTACCGCATGCTCCTCTTTTACCACATTCTGCAATACAAAATGAATTAACTATATATTTGGTAACGATAAAATCTGTAGCTTTATTACCTTGGAATATGATATGAAAGATTCTTGTACTTCACACTTAGTTCTTTGTCTTGAGGTGGGTAGCAGATAAGGTATTAGTAACAATGCCAATGCCAGTTTTGAATCTTAAATACAAGAAATTTTTTTACAAAAGCTGTATTATACTTCAAATGTGTGCTCACCTTCTTCCCAGGTATTCTCAATATTTGTTAGTATATCTCTAACGGAATTATCTTTTAATTTCTCAGCCTTATTGATTATTTTGTTATAATACAATTTCCATTCATAAATACCTTTTGATGCAGGATATAAAATGTCAAAGTCTATTTCAAACTAAATATTGAATGTTATTTACACATATTTTTTTAACGTGTTTCTCCAATACAACTTACAACTTACCAATTCATAGTTTTGTTCATGTTGCAAAACTTTAAACTTTTCCAAATAGTCAACTGCTTCTAGATTTTCGTATGACATTTCAATCTTTCTCAAAGTGTGGGTTTTTCTCCATATTTCTAGTACCAAGCTCCAATCAGCACAACCTGATTTTAAAATTTCTAGTTGGCTTTCATCGAGATCACTATCACTCAAAATGCTCGAATCATCTGTAACTATTATTTTAGTTCTATGAAATATTTGTTGCCATTTAACCTACTTAAATTGCATTACCTACTGTTGGCTGCGGTTTTAACTTGATGCGTCTTCTTATTAAGCCCGAAGAGCTAAGACGTGCTCGCTTATTGTTATAGGCATCATATAGCTTTCCTTTGGCTAAATGGCCTTTTGAAAAGGGTACATAGTATGTTTCTCTTACCTCGGCTGGAAAAACTCTAACGATGGAGTCTGCTAACTGCAGAAAATCTTCTCTTAGTAACCTAAAATAAGTTTTTATTTAGATTAATTTGAAATATTTATTTATATGTACTATTTGTATGTATTATTTGAAATATGTACGAACATTTTCTCCGGATTTCCCGTAAGTATTGACGATATTATGGCCTTTGCTATTCTTATGCGATGCTTATTTTCCAAAGCTTTTAGTTTTAGCATTTCTTGAATTTCCGGTAAAGCTTCGATTTCCTAAATAATTATAAATTCAATAAATTCTTTATAACTTTCTTGTTGTGTATAATAACGTGGTAGCGAGAGATTAATGGATGAAATTCAGAGCTCTGAGGCTTAATTCTTTCAAAATTTTTGAAACATTAATCTTGTCTTTTATTTTGTGAAACTTAATATTTCTATTAAGTTGTTAGTAAATTTAACTGGCTGTTGGGCGATATCCCAGGCTAACATTCGATTGTACAAATAACATTTGGAACAAAACAAATGTTCAAAATTGGTTTTCTTTATTTGACTATTTGTGGGATCGAAAATTAGTATTTAGAGCGATTGTTTCACAGGACGATCATTTCACTATCCAAGTGTGATATACATACAAATGTAAACAAATAGTTTAACGTCATATTCTGTCATAGAATATATTAGCAAATCTAGTTGGTTTGTGGTGAAGCAGAGTCAGCTACCAGCGAATTCTGGAATTTTTTCTGCTGAACTTGCTGCTATTGATGCAGCAATTTTTTAGGCTATTAAAAAGAATAAGAGAAGTATTATATATACTGATAGCCTGTGTTGTTAAGGGTATATTTTATAATAAGAATGGAAACTTTAATATTTTAAAGAAACCTGAAACAAATATTGAAATTTTTATTTTGTGGATACCATCACACATTGGAATTAATGGAAATGAAATTGCAGATAGTGCAGCTAAGGAAGCTATTAAACTACCATTAATCATAGAAGTCCCCTGTGATCACCGGATATTAATGAATATTTTTAAATATATGGATGAGTAAAAAAAAACAACTAGAATGGAAAAACTCTACCTGTTTCTTAAGAAAACATAATATATTGTGTGTAAGACCTTAATATTATGAAAATTTTTCCAGAATGGAGTGTATAACACTTGCTCGTCTTAGAGTTGGGAAGGCTCTGTTTAACTCAAAACATTATTATGATAATACAGATCCCATTGAATGTAATAATTGTCACCAATTAATGGATGTTCAACACATATTAATTGAATGCCCCAATATCCAAAATATCTGATAGAATTAATTCAACTCTTGATTGTTCAAAATCAAATCAATTGCCTAAAATTCAGCTATCGTTTTATAAACATAACATCTATGATATATAGATTTTTTTTTTCATAATATTACTATTTTATATTTATATACACTAAATTAATAAGAATTTGCTAAAGTTTTTTTGTAATTTGCGCGCAATATGGTCTAGACACCCTACGCCTTTAATATTTTTGTATTTTATAAATTAATTTATAAAATATATTACTTTAAATAAAAAAATAAATGTATGTATGTATTCATACTTACTTTTGTGGAAGGTAGATACGCTGGCGAGCTCACAACCGGCTCAGGCACTTCCTTCGTTTTACCTGTAATATAATCTAGGCCGTTGATGTCCCTTTTCTTAAAATTAATATTTGCTCTGTATTTACCTACTACTTTGACATCTAACACAAAATCCAGATTATTAATATACTGTGCCACAAAATGAACGAATATATTTGGTTTCACAATGAATTCTTTGGAGTAAACTTGTACTTCGGAGAATTTCGAGATGGTGTAAACTTTTTTTACTAAAAGCAAATAAAACATTTACAAACTTTACAAATGAAGCATAAGCATTTTTACCAACCTTCTCTCAAAAATGAATTATAACTTTCATCGCCATTGAAGTGTACGCCAACTATTTCCTTTTTGTTTTCAAAAGTAGTTTTTATCAATTTAAATCCATCCATTTGGATTTTTTATTTGTATTTTGAAAAAGAAAAATGTTTAAAACTCCAAGGCATGAACAGCAACGACGCTCAAAATATTTAATTTTCTCAATCATAATTATATCTTTCTCAACAATACAAAAGTTAAGGAGAGCATAATATGATACATAGAAAACATGGCCATTTTTACAAATGCTCTGCTAACGGCACAGCTGTTTTTTTGTTTCATTATGTTCAAAACAAAACACAAAATCATGTATTTTGTTTGTATAGAAATACTTGCATCAAGGCACATCAAAGTGTACTTTTAGCTAGCGCTGCCAGAAGTCAGAAGTTTATAAAGTCAAGACGTTTTTAAATGGTCAATCATTCTTATGGGTTCTTCATACATACAATGCCATCGCAGAAAAATTCATTCTTTAGGATCTTTTAACTTTTAATGATTTGTTGACAACAACAGGCTTTTTACTTATGGGTATGAATGCAAATTCTCTGGCAGTCCCACATTTCAGAAATGGTTTTAAACTTGATCATACGTGCTGTTAGTATAAAATATATTGGAATTGATGCTGTGGTATAGACGCAAACAATTTGATAGCAAAAATTTTAATTTCTGCTATATATATATATATATATATCGTAGCACATCACTGCTTATGAATGTTATATAGAGCGCGAAATTGATATCAAGTTGATAATATCCGCATGACTGTAGATATTAATATCAGTTTTAATATAAGCGATTGTCGGTTTTCGACTCATATCCGTGCTTTGAACCACATAGAGTAAAAAGCCCTAATAAGGCACACAATAAGCAAAAGATGGCGCCACTGCCACATCTTACCAGTGCTGCCTTCATTAATAAGAAACGAAAGCTCGTATGCCATGAGTGCACTGATAAGATATCTGTGATAAGATATCTTCTTATCTCATGATGGTAACATTATGGCCGACTATATAGTTTTTCAGATTTATTTGTACTTGTATTATAAAATTTTTTAATACACTCGTAAGATCCCTTTTGCACTGGGAAAGTTTACTTTGAAATGTTTCAATGTAAGTTTTAGAAACAAAGAGAGGTGATGTATTTCTCTCTGTCTTATTACCACCTGAATTAAATATTTGTTAAGTAAACTGACCAGTGCAAAAAGCGTCTAAAGATATGAAGTGTTGATATGTAGTCCAAATAAATAAAACCTTCTAAATATATTTTATTTCTGATTTCATTTGGAAATTGTTTTTTTTTTTTAATTTTGAGAAGAAAGATATAGTTGCTTATAATAACTTAAAAATAGTTAAGCGGAAAAACAAAAGAGTAATTTTGTTTGACCAAGTTAAACACATGTTTTTATGTGTTTGATATTCTTTGCCTTGCAAGGAATGTATTCATGCTACACCTTCTATGAATGTTCATATAACGAAATGTTTGTCTATTTTTATGAACTCTTTGTTTGTTTTCTTATCAACTATTGTTACATTATTCTTTAAATTTATTTTCTTAACTTTATATGGTCCCTTATACTGGGTATCTAGTTAATGTCCTATTTCATTTTTAAGTAAAAGTAAATTTAACATATTTAATTTGCAATATGTTACATTTCTATCATAACTTACATATATCTGCTTGACTTTATTTTTATTCGATAGTTGTTGGGCCCTTTATATGCTGCCTTTCACCTAAATTTTGATCTCTTAGCATAGTTATCTACATTATATAGTGACGAAATTCTATACATATTTCAGAAAACTGCAGAAATTTATTTGGAAGATAATAATTATGTACTGTTGGTGTTGTATTAAGACATTAAGTAAAATACTTCAACCATTCATCCAAATCAGATTTGTCTATAGATATATATATATGACCGTTAATAGTTTTGTGACTTCTTTCTAATGCGCCCAACGTTTGATGGTGTTAAGCTGTTTTGCTTCTATGTTCATTATTTTACAAATTTCTGTCAATATAGACCTCTTATGATCAGTTCCCATGTCCGAAAGAACGTCTTCATTGGACCATAGGCTAGTATAAAGAATTAATATATTGCCTTAGCAATTGTTTTAGTTCTTTTCTATTGTATTGGTATTGTTACCAAATATTTAGTTAAGTTACATATCATTGTGACAGTATATTAATTTCCTTGAATAGATTTTGAAAATGGTGATATTCTGTCTACGTACACCGTGCCAAAGGCGTTGTTAGGTGCTTCAGTAATAGTCATTGGACCTATCAAATGCTTGAATGTTTCAGTTAATTTACATTTATGGCATGATTTAACGTACTTTATTATGTCCTTTGATATATTTTTCCAATAATAATATCTACAGGATCATAGTGGCATTTTGGAAAAATTTCAAGAATTGTTTTTGGTATTCCTATTCTTAATTTGGGTCACATTATTTAGTAGCGCTACTTTAATTTTGAGTAACTAAATTGTCTTCATATTCGAAGTGTGGTCCATAATTTCTTCGTTGTTCGCCACATTTCCGTTGGGTTTTTGTTGAGGCTATCCGAATGCGAACAAAATTTATATTATTAAGTACCTTATATCCTTTTTTGTACGTTCATTCCTATAGCTTCCCAAATCATAGCCAAAATATTCTGTTCTTTCTTTCTATAGGAACTTCCGGTTCAGTAAAAAATCATTAAACTTTTTTCTATCTAATAAGGGATCGTGCACAATTAAGATATATATTTTTAAATTGATTATTGCTTATTTATTTTTCTCAATTCTGTGTTCTTTTATCGTACTCCTCTAATTTATGTTATAATGCAAATTTGTGTTGCAGATTCACAACTTGGTAGTGGAGTACTATTTATTACTCTCAATAAAATGGCTCGTTCCTATTTTAATGTCTAACGCCGCATCTTTAATTTTTTTTATTGGCAATTATCCTTCAATACGTGAGATTCTTGGCCCTTCTCTCATAATGAGAAAATAAAAACTATTTGCCTTGAGCAATAGGTCGCTCATAGGCCTAAAAATTCATTCATAAAAAGTACGACCATTTCATTTCTATTTGATATGTAGTGTAACGCACCGAAGGCCATTTTAAGCAAGTTTATTGTTCATAATAAAGTCAAGTAAATTGAAGTTGTTCTAAAATTAACTTGCGTAGTTAAATGCCATTTTTTTTATTTGAATTACTGCATGAATTTAACAAAAATTAAAAAAAAAAAAATTTAATCCATTGATAAGGCTCTTACTTGATTCGGTATTAGTATTAAATAGCTTAGAAAATTCAAATTATTTCATAATGCACAATTAATTAAAGAGTTTGAAATCAATTTCCATATTTGGTATCGAAGTTTTATTTCGTTATTGCATATATCAAGTTCACATTTCCTGTATATGGATTTACCACAGTGGTATGTTCAATTAATATATCATAATACAAACAAAGTGTTGGACAAATTCATCAATCCCTTAAGCCCTTTTTTTCAGTTGGCCTCATATATGATGATATACTTCCCAATTGTAAAATTTCCAATGTAATTTTGTGTAGTCAAACCTTCATCATGAAGTTTTTGTTCTCTTCCGTTTATCCTAAAAGAAATATTAAGTTATCAGATAAGTTGTTTCATATAACTGTAAAATGAGGAACATAAAAGATATTTATAATCAGTTGGTGATGCATGTAAAATAGTTCATCAAAAAATTCAGGTTTGGGTATGAAAACTGTCATCATTCAGTAAGTAAATAATAAATTTATGTGTGTCATATAAGCAAGCCATATGAGAACTAACCTCTTTCCGTATTATTGATTGATATTGATGGTATTCTTTGAGCATCCACCTGAAAAGATAATAATTTGGTAAATGTTATATTTCTACACAATCAGTACTTAATTTCAGAATTAATATTTTCGTAAACGATTCAGTTGGTGATGCATGTTACTAAAATTCCTCAGTTTTAGTCAGATTTGTGTATGAACTTTTTTCATCAATAAATATATAATTTATTTTACAGAAACATTTACAGAATGAAACTTACCATTTTCAATATTTTTGAGCAACACAGTCTATTCTGTTTGAAGAATAAAAATATAAAGACAGATTACATCTAGGAAATACATGTGCTTGGTTAATACCCACGGTTGCATAAACCTGACCATTAAACCTATATTAGTAGTGTAAGAACGCCATAGGAAGTTTGTTGGTTTTTAATTGCCTTGTTCCACTGGTTACATATTTGAAGACAATATATTAACACTAGAAGCGCCACAGTGTCACCCATCTTAATGCGATCTCATGTACTATACTTACAGTAGTTATTCAAGTCCTTTGAACTTTTCTAATCTTATTCATTTTGTGTATGTATTCAAATATATATATTCGTACGATTCTCGCATTATGTTCCTGCTTTTTATATATTTTATATTGTAAAAGAGCCCAGCTTAGGGCATTGTGTTTAACTGCCCGCTATAAAAACATAAAGCTAAAAATAAATCGTCAAGTTGGTGACTCTACCCAGTTTTGAAAAATTGGAAATCCAAGCAGATCTTGACCTTTTCAGGCCCTAGGAAGCTTCTCAGATTGATTGTGTCTTATAACTTGTGATTGGCTTAACTGGATCGACCCAAACTGATGACTTTCTAAAGATTTATTGATAATTGAAACCATTATATATATATATATATATATATATATATATATATAAAATGAATATATATATACATATATATATATATATATATATATATATATATATATGTATATATATATATATATATATATATATATATATATATGTATATAAATTCATGTCATCACTTACACATAATAAAAACTGCAGGAACAAAGGTTTGGTTGTCTGGCCCAAGACTAACTCGTCAAGCATTAATATATCTGGGGTATTCACACTGTGTGCTATTTAGTCATGTTGTCATAAAGTCATAATATCTTACACCAGTCAAAAGTCATAAATTGCTCTAGAGATCTGAGCACAACGGCTGAAAATCTTTGGGCGAGAAGGCGGTAGTATATGTTTGCCACCGTTACTTTGTATGATTCACGACTAAAAATGGTTAAAAACTATTCACACCCTGCACACTCGATCACATATTTATAAAACAAAAATATGTGAAAGAGAATGAAATCGCAAAATCTAAATACAAACTAGACAAATATATCTTTCGTTTAACTTATGCAACTGGCAGCCACTGAAAGTTTTTCCAATTGTCGCCGTCAAAAATATGTATTTAGCTCATGTCTAGACAGCAGGTGTTTTAGTTTATTCGTACAAGTTCATTTAACAGACCGAGCTATAACGGCCTATTCACACTAGTCATATATTTCGTGCTATATATTAAGACTTATGACTATATGAAAAAAGTGTGTATCCCGTAATTATATGATAGGAATGAATATATAACTGATATCAAATGAACTTAATTGCCGTACGTTCTCCATGTTCTATATTTTGTAGATTAACAGCAACACTGTTTCACTGTAGTGCTACGAAATTGTGCAACCGTTTCAGCATCAAGTGCATTTCATTTCATTTGTTGCAAGCAGATATTTTACTTGATTTTTATTGTTATAAAATTCTTGGAAATGTATAAAGTTTGTGAAATAAATTCAATCAATGTTGGTGTAAGTTATGCGAAATACAGTAAAGTCATGTAAGAAATAAAAAAGTTTCGAGAAATATAAAAAGTGTAAAATATCGTCGAATACTAGTGAATACAGAAACGCCACGATTTTTTAATATTGTCTGCGATAGAACAAACATATATTAAATAGAAAAATTAATGGAAAGGGGGAAAAATGTCGACTACTAACGTGAAACCAGTTCTAACAACTTTGCAAGGTAATATTTTTCAAATATCTCTGATTCCAAGATAATTATTAAGGCTATAAATGCAGGAGCTTCTACCGCCTCATTGTTGGGAAACTTATCGATTACAGCAGAAAAGAACAAACAATGGCAAAGGGAATTGTTAATGGAACGAATACGTTCTCATTCCTCACAACACAAGACATTTCAAGAACTTTCGAAAAGTATGCGTATGGGCATGTTGGAAAAGCGCTATCCCCTGGACGCTGTAGAAAAGTCTAACCTACAAAAATGCTTAGACAATATGCAACATTGTATTAAAGTCACCTCTAGACAGGGTTTAGTTGAGAGACTTGAAAGCCTATCTCGTCAACTAAGCCTGAAGTTTTCGGACGATACCAAAGCTCTTTTTATATCAACAGACATGTTCTTTTTGGAAATTCTTTTGGATTCTAATGGTTGTTTAACGGACGTTAAAGTGCACCATGAATCAAAGGCTGATCAACAATCTTGCAGCGAGTTGGTAGATTGTCTTAATCGTGGTGATTTTGCTGATTTCACGGCGCAGCTGGAAGGGTTTTCTTCCATATACCAACTGAATGCTGAATCGAAAGTGAAAATTAAGGCTTATGATGCCATGCAGGCAATGGAAACTGATTTATATAACATATTTCAAATGCAGAATTTCACAAAAGATACTCAATATATTCTCCAAGACTCTATAGTAGGAGTGGTGTTAAAACGAAGGGGTGGCCATCCCATGCGACTAGTTTATTTTGTTTCTCCATATGACTTAATTTCGTTGGATAATAAATGCTTGCAGCCTCTCAATTTAGAAACTTTTAAAAAGAAACAAGTTGGTTTTAGTGTAACTGTAAATTTAGAAGCGTCTTCTGCAAATAAATTACAAATATTACCCACAGTAACAGTAGCTAAAGATCCCCAAACGGGTGCTGAAGTTCCTGTTTTTGCACCTCTTAACCAAATGAACTCCATGCTTCTGCCAGCAACATTCGTTTTACGTCTTAACAAACCGTTACCAGTATGCTTCAATACATTGCGATCTATGGGCTTATGTTCGGCTGCCGTTAATGAAACAAATCCACTGCCTTCGACTCTTGAGGCTCAACATAAAACACCTATTGTATCGAACATCATGAGTCTTATTGTGCAAACGGCTTCCGACCAACAAATGAAATCATCACAGAAAGGTTTATTTGTTTGTCTACCTGATCAAACTCATTGCTACTTTTTTACGGAAAATAAGTTATTACAGGTATATTGGAATTTATAAAAGATTTTCAAAGAACTTACATTATGACTTTTTTAGTCTACTTTAATACATTCCGTACCATTTACGGAACCATCCCAAGTGCCAAAAATTTTAGATTTTCTTAAAAAAATGGCTTTGTTTTATTCCCTGCTGGCAAGCTGTGTGCGACCTCAATCAAAGATGGGTAATGGTAAGCAGGCAGAAATAATACTTTAATTATGGAAAACTAAAGCGTTAAATGAAGGCTTGTATATAAGTTTTTTAAATATAGTACATATATATATGGATAGATAGATATCCTTAAGTTTTCTCAATATGTCACTTGAGCATTATGTCTATGTTGTACGAGAAATTCTAATCAACGCAGGGATTAGAAATCTGCAATCTGTAACAATGGTTGTATATATGTAAAGTAAAATGCATTGAGTTCTTGTGTTGTAGTTATAGCGAAAATCGTAATACAAAAATACAAGAACACTTTAAGTAGTTTGTGTTGGCAAATGAATACTTATTTGTTACAATGCATTGTTGCTGGTATTCTTAATTAAAGTGCAGTTATAATATATGACCAATAATATATGCTGCTACAGGTTAAGTCTGTCTATACGTCCGCATTTCAGTGGTTCTTACAGCAATCATCAGTAGACATCAACCTAATATCAGCTTATGCACGAACTCTCAAAAAGTAATTGACAAATACAAAAGGAAAAGCACAGTAGACGTTGAAATATTCAAAAATTGTAACAAACTTGTTCAGTATTAATATATTATTTTCTTTAAAACAACTAGTTTTCCATTGGCGACCATTAAAAGTATTTAAAGAGGCAAACCAAAAACCAAATTTATGTTAATAATTTGTTACATGTTAATGAAATAAAAGTCCTTACTGTGCTGTTAATAAATAGGACTCTCTATTATTTGAAATCGAAGGGACTAGGAAAAAACTTCAAATATCGGGAATTAATATTAAATTTCCAAAGGGAGGAGAAAAAAACTCAAACTAACTAGAGCTTATATAATATAATAAATGTTTTTATAACTAGACTCCATTTGAAGGCTTCCAAAGGTATAGAATTATAGGCTCAATTTATGTTTATTGACAATACTTTATTGCATTTATATGCCGCCCAAGCTCTCTATCGCGAAAATTTTCGACAAGTTAGATATGTATGATTTAATTTACAGTTTTCCTTGTGTTTTATTCAGCCTGTTATTAACAAATATCACTCAAATGGCTCTAATCATATGAACGGAAAAGGTGTAACTATACTTTGTCGTTTAGAAAATGATATTTGCACTACTGTTGCGTTAAGCTATTATTTATCGTTTTAAGCTCTGTTCATTTACTGAAAATTGTTAACCATTGTCGATAGAAAAGTTTTTATTAACTCGAAAAACTATCAACGAGAGAGCCACAGAAGAGAGCAAAAGATTGAGAGACTTGAAAATTGTTGAAAATTCTTGATAGTAAAATTTTTACTTTCAATAGGTGTCATCCCGTACTCTACTTTGAGTGCCCGAGGATGCCCAATCTTACCCAAAACTGTTACCGTACACAAAGTTTGGGCAAGTGAGAGAGACTGTGAGAGAAGAACGTTCTTCTTCTTCCACGAAATAGCCCGAAAAGTTTCTTCGGGCAGATGGGAATACAGTCAAATGATCAGCTGTTGTAAAAAGATAAACAATTAAAGACTGCAAGAAACAGCGAAAAAAAATCTTTTAATAATAGCTTTTTGCTGTTTTTTGCAGTCTTTAATTTTTTATCTTCTTAAAACAGCTGACAATTTGTCTGTTTTCCCAATCTGCCCGAAAAAATTTTGCGGGCTGTTTCGGACAAGAAGAAGAATTTTCTTCTCTCACAATCTCTCTCACTTGCCCAAACATTGAGTACGGGAACAGTTTTGGGTAAGTTTGGGCATCCGCGGGGACCCAAAGTAGGGTACGGGATCACACCTAATAATTATCCAATCAGCTGTTTTGTGTTTACATTTAGAAATCAAGTTTTCTGAAAGAAGCTAAAAATTAAAATATTTTGGAAAATTTGAGAAATTTTAAGTAATTGCAATTATTTAAAGCTATTAAATATGTTTATGACTATTTTTGTTAATCTTAGGATCAGCAGTAATCAAATATTACGTATAGAGAAAATGAATTAAGTAGCAAAACGCCTAGTAAATCAGGGACACAGGATGCCGAAGTGATTGGAGGTGATGTAAAAACTATAAGTACCTAGATACTCGACACTTCACAGAATAGCAGTAGATATTCGAATTATTTAAGATCTACATTTGCATATGAAGTAAATGATTTTTAAAAATCAAATATTTTACTTAATGTAAGCTCGGTCAAAATATATTTTTGACTCTACACAGTGTCTGGCTTCTGCAGTTTGTGAGAAGTCTCCACATTAAGAAGAAATTGTGGGATGATCCATAGAATAATATGTTGGTTATTATCCAAATTTAACAAAAGTACATACAATAAGGATACATTTTTTGACTTATTCTGCGTTTCAGAGAATAACAAACGTGTTGTAGATCCGACGAGATCTCACATTAGAATAGAGGCACTGCGATTTGACATAGTGAAATCAATGTCAAGATAAGATAATTGGCTAAGATCGAGAAATATTCTTATATGAATATTTCATTCATTGAAATAGTACAAAATGCCAGAAAATATACTTGTGCCTGTGCTTTATATACGTTTTTATAATAAAAATTATATGTATTGATAGTGGAAGTAAGTTTATGTAGATACATTTTTATTATTAACTGTGTTCTTGTACGACCGCTACATGTAAAAAGTAATTATTGGAGCAAATATTAAAGTAAATACTGAGTTGATAATTTTGAATGGAAAAGTGTTCATTTACTTTTTGTTATTATTGAGAGAAATTTCATAAAAATTCTTCTTACTCTCTAGTTGATGGAAAGTGATTGAAAAGTAAATGAACAGAGTTTTTGTTATATCATCATTTGTAACCTTAAAAAAGTGCCCTTCCCGGTATATTTCAAATAATCCTGAAAATTAATTGATTAATCAAATTGACCAATATTGCAATATTCAAATTTATTAGTTTGAAACTATCAAAAGTCGACTGTATGTATATCGTTGATAAATTGAAAAAATAAAAAATTTGAAAGGTTAATGTTTTCTGCTAAGACAAATCTAACAATAATTATGGTATACAAATTATTTACAATAAAAACTTAAAAGCTTTGGCTTATGCTAACCCAATAGTGTTAAGAAAAATTCAAACTCTCTTTGAATAACTTATATATCAAAACGAAAGATATACTAAAAATCTAAGATAGATCTAATGTTGTATATAAAATTGATTGTAAGGGTGATGGTTCACAACCATGTAACAAAACTTACGTTGGGACAACAAAAAAAAAAAAAATTAAAAACCCGAATGTCTTCGCACAAATCGGTCATAAAATCTGTCTACAAACCCTTAGAGCAAAAAACTGCACTCGCTGCCCACTGTATCACTAACTCCCACAAACCAGATTTTGAGAGAGTAAAAATTCTAGAACAAGACACAGATAATTGTGCTCAATTGTATCGACACATCGTCAACAAATATAATAAGAAATAGCTTTTTCAGTAGCTTAATTACTTTACGAGGGACAAGAGCTAAGGACTTGTAAACCCTTAGAATTTCTTAAATGTATGTAATTATATTTATTTTGTGTTTTATTGTTCATTTAAAATAAACAAATATTTTGTGGCATTTAGATTCCTTGAAAAAGGTAACGGCGTTAACCGAAATATTGGAAAAATAAATGATATAAAACAATAAAAAATTTTATTTGCATAAAATTGGACCTTTAGCCGAACAAACATCTTAACACAAAAATTCAAACCCTAAAAAAATATGGAATAAAAATAGGGCATAAAAAATAAGCCAACGGCAACATAGGGAGTTATCAAAAGTGTGTTACCATCGGTTTGATACACTCTTTCATAATAAAGTTGGTACAAATAGAAACTTTTATCACATTCAACTAAGACACCTAACAAGTGCTAATAAATAAAAATATACATGAGTACTGATGATGAATGTGTAGCGGTTTTCGAGAACAGCTATACTGCTCTGCAGTGTAAGTTGGTTGTGTGAAACTGATGCTGACTTGTCCTTTGGAATATTCACGAAGATAAAAGAATATGTAAAGGACACAAAATATTGGATAAGTGTGCATAAAGTAACATACGATAAAATATAATTTTTAATAACGGCAGTAATAGATCACCAAGTAGCCAGAAATCTGAATTCTGCAGTGATTTTAGGGATATATTAGAAGAAATATGTGAAGTGAACTGTGATATAGTAATAGTAGGTGATTTTAATATAGATTGGATGAAAAAAGACTATTATAAAAATAAGATGGAAAGTATCCTGAATGACAATGGCTTAAAACAAATATTAGACGTGTATACTAGAACAACAAAGAATTCCAAAACATTAATAGACTATGTAATAACGAATAATCAAAATATTTTAGCACAAATAAACAAAGATAACAAAGTAGCAGATCACGAAAGTATTGACATTTTTATCAATAATGAAAATACACGTAATGATGAAGTTGCAGAAGTGGAGATATTTAAATACAATAAAATTAATTTTAGAAACGAACTTAACAAAATCTTAAAATATAATGATATAAATAATGTAAACTATTGTGTAAACCATATCGATAAAGGCCTCGAAAATACAATAAAAAAGTATACTGTAAAAACTAAAATAAGTGAAAAATATGGTATTAAGAATAAATGGTTTAATAACGAACTTAAAAATATGAAAAGGGAAAAAATTTTTTTTTACATATTGTCATTGCACTATTATAATATGAAATTTATATATATATATATATATATATATATATATATATATATACAGTAGAATCTTACAAAAGTTTACTCGCGTAAAAGTTAAACACGCGGATAAGTTAACAGTTTTTCATTATCAACGTGCAGCTCTAAAAAGTTAACTTTTCGGTTAACTTTTTTAAAACAACGGCTGTTTCAGTGATAATAGGGGCAGCTAAATCTTTATTTTTGTTTAATATATTATGGTATTCCCCGAACTTCCTTTCTATTTTGAGCTGCCAAAAATGTTGTCTATCTTCAACATTGCTGTTGAAGTTCTTGTTAGTCGTCAGTGTTTAGCTTGTGAGTTGTGCAGTGCTTATTTAAAAAATGCCAAAGCAGAAGAAATCATCACAAATCAGGTTGGATTTGCAGCAAAAAGTGCAGATTTTAAAAATGCTTGATCAAGGTATGCACGGAAAGCGATTGGCGTTGAATTATGGTGTATCCAAAGTAGCCATATCGAAGATAAAGAAGAAACGTAACGAAATCTTGGAGGCTGTTGCGAACACATATGAAAAATCTAACAGGAAAACTCTTCATAAACCGGAATATACTGATCTTGAGTCAAAGTTGTACAAGTGGTTTTTAGACCAAAGACAGCGTAACTGTGCACTGAATGGACCAATTTTAAAAAGCAGGGCCAAGTACGAATTTGCAAAAATGCACCCACCTGGAAAAACATTTTATGCCAGTGATGGGTGGCTAGCAAATTTTAAAAGGAGGTACGGTATTCGCAATCTAAAAGTTTGTGGCGAAATCCTTTCAAGTGAATCCTTTCATAATTTAAGAGCAAAAATCAATGGAATGAAGTTATCCGATTCACAACTTTACAACGCAGATGAAACTGGACTTTTTTTTTAATCGTTTTTTGCCTGATAAAACATTTGTGGCTGCAAGCGAAAAGACAGCACCGGGCCGAAAAATTGCAAAGGAAATAATAACTCTTTTGTTGTGTGCGAACGCAGATGGTTCGCACAAATTGAAACCGTTGGTAATTGGTAAATCTGCAAATCCTCGTTGTTTTAAGGGATTTGAAAACCCATTGGAGTACACAAATTCGAAGAAGTCGTGGATGACCTCAGAGTTATTTTTCAACTGGTTTCATCATTCTTTTATAAAGCAGGTGAACTTAATTTTTTAAATTTACATTAACGTGTTTAGGTTTATGCAGGAACAATTTTACAGGTTCGGAAATTTTCGGCTGATAATAATTTACCACCAAAGGCATTGTTGCTGATTGATAACTGTACTGCCCATAAGCCAATTGATATGTTACAATCTGATGATGGACAAATTGCAGCAATGCTCTTACCACCTAACATAACTGCGGTTTTGCAACCCATGGATCAAAATCCAATAAGACGTCAAGTTAGGATATCGATCTAAATTGTTGTGCAAGATTGTCGCGCAAGAAACCGTTCCGGTGGAAAATATTTTGAAGGCACATACAATTCGTGATGCTGTTTTGATACTAAAATTAGCGTGGGATGAACTACCTCGAGAAGTCCTGACAAAAGCATGGAACAAGATAAAAAAAGTGGGGTGACGATCAGTATGAGAGCGAAGACGAAATTCCTCTCTCTGAAATGATTCCATCAAATAGTCCATACAACGATACACTTCGCGAAGTTCAATTGTTGATATCAAAGGTTGGGGATAATGTTGACATCGGCATTAATGAAATCATAAATTGGAACAATGACGAAATTTCAGAAAATAACGATGATTCCAAAGTTACCGATAATGAAAACGACGTGTCAATTATCGAGGAAGATGTTCAACGATCTAAAGTAAGTTTCTCGAAAGCAGTTGAAAGCATCAATAACGTTATAAAATGGTTTGAAAGCAACAAGGATGCAAATCAAGTGGCAGACCTAGTCAATATGCGCACGAAAATGATCAAGAGTTATTATACAAGAGAAAAGAAACAAACAAGCCTTGACTGCTTCTTTAAACGACTATAATAAATTAATATTTTTTACGCTGAGCACGACTGTGAAATTTAATACCCAGTACACATTAAACCTAAGTTTCTTATTTGTAATAATGAAAACTATTTAAACCTTTTAATAATAAATAATAAAAAAACATAACATTTTGTATCTAAAAAAAGTTGTGTATGACTTTTCAAATTTATTACATACTTTATTTATTACTTTTTTCGACTAAAAAAACGCGCTTAGAAAAGTTTAAAGTTCAGAAAAGTTAATACCCCTTGGAACATTTTGGTTAACTTTTTTAAGATTCTACTGTATATATATATATATATATATATATATATATATATATATATATGAAATTTTGCCTTATAAATACTTTCATTGTTATCCAAGGGATTTCTAATTGTATAAAGGTATAGAAAAATAAAGTAGAGTCATATCGAATAAAAGTTGTTTGTTGGGTTTGGTTTGTATAAGTTTCATAGCCTGCTACATTTATTATAATGTGATTTTTTGAAATCGTTTGTTTTATAGTTAATTTATTTAACATAATTCTCAGATGGTTTTGGGAAGTCTTTTAATAAGTTGAGAAGTTTGAAACTTTGCAAAACTGTGGTTGAAGTCTACTGACGATTTGGTAAGAAGCGCCAATGAAATGCATATAGACATTGCTTAACCACCCAACAAATAAATTCCATATTATAATAGTACAATGACAATATGTCAAAAAATTAGTTTATTAACAATAAAATAAATAACAAATTAATATTAGATAACTGGGACTTAATTGGCAGTAAACTACTTAATATAATAAACACATCATTAGAAACTGGAATATTTCCAACCAATTGGAAGGAATCCATAATCACACCGATTGAAAAGGTCAAAAATACGATTAAGTGCGAAGAATACCGCCCTATTAATGGACTAAAAACTTGTGAAAAAATCCTTGAGAAAATAATCAAAAACCAATTGGAAGAATACATTGAAAAACACAAAATCCTTTCAAAATACCAATCAGGTTTTCCAAAAAAACACTCATGTGAGACTGCACTAAATTATGTTATAAACAGATGGATATTTATGGAGAGAAATAATAAAATTGCAGCTATGTTCCTGGACTTTAAAAGAGCATTCGAAACAATCGATCGAGAAGTTTTATCAAAGAAACTATACATGTATGGTATACAGGACACTGAATTGAAATGGTTTCAATCATACCTTAGTAATAGAAGACAGAAGACAAAGGGTAATAATGAAAAATCAAGAGAAATTGAAAACGACTTTGGTGTACCTCAAGGCTCAATCCTGGGGGCGCTTATATTTATCATATATATAAACGACATGGAAAAAATTTGGAAAAATGTGAAATAATACTCTATGCTGATGATACTCTGGTTTTCTCAGAAGCAGCAACAGATGAAATATGTTATGAAAATTTAGAAGCGGATATGAACAGAATTAGCAATTGGTTAAAAATTAATAAATTAAAATTAAACGAAAATAAAACAAAGATATTGGAAATCAATATGAACAATGACATAACTTTCAAAGTAAATGACGTAATAATAGAAGAAGTAAATAATATTAAATATCTGGGGTTTCTAATTGATAATGAATAAAATTTTAAGGAACATTTAGAATATATATGTAAAAAAATGTGAAAAAAATTTGATTTTACAAACGAATTAGAAACAAAGTATCAGCTATAACATCGATAAATATATACAACACGATTATCAAACCACATTTTGAATATGGATCGACAATACTATATACGTGCTGCACAGATTCTCAAATAGAAGGACTTCAAAAACTTCAAAACAAAGCAATGCGAACTATTTTAAAATGCAACCGTTTCACACCAATTAACTATATGCTGGAGACTCTAAATTGGATGAATATACATCAAAGACTGGAACTCACAACACTGAGATTTATAAAGAAAATGGAGATGGATGACGCACCTGATTATTTAACAGAACAACTACGATAAGTTGGCGATATTCAACCGTACAACTTAAGAAACAACTATACTTTTAGAGTACAACGTGCAGATACAAACGCAATTCAACGCTCACTTTTTTACAAAGGACTTAAAAGATATAACATGACGCATCACAGTATTAAAAATGAAACAAATATTAATATATTCCGAAAGAGAGCTGCAGATTTTATAAGAAATGTAAATGTAAATTGAAATTTACGTCCGAGAATGTATGATATTGAATATAATATTTTTTTTTAATGTATTGTAAAAGTATTACGAATACTACTAATAAATAAATAATAATAATAATAATAATAATCTCTGAATTAAACGCTCTTAATATATTTCTAAAAAATTAAATTAATAATTATGTAAATAACTCCACAAAAAAGGAAAACAAAAAACAGGTAGAAACTAATAATTACATTCAAATTTTTATGATAATCAATAGGGACCGTTCATTGTTTCTAATATAGGCTGCGGCCATTTGTCGTGGCAAGAACTACCGGATGTAGATAAAAATAAAATATTTGTACATGTCCTCACAAATTATTTATGTGTGCATTGCATGTACGCATGTACTTATATCGACAATGAATTTAAAATTATTGCATTATATGTATATCAGGCCTAATTCAGCAAAAACATATTCCATTCAATTTAGTAGTTTCGAAGATTGCTGTGCACGAACACAAGAACCCATGCTATATAACTTATTAAAACAAAATATTTAATCATTAACTAAGACTTTTCATGTGTATATATTATTAGTCTTCAAAAATTATAACTGAATGGGCTTTTGCGATAACTCATTCAAAAATTATTATATATTTACATCGAAAGATTCGAATAAGGGCCGATTGGTTGTACCTTAGACTACATTGAATTTTTGTTTGTTTTGTTTTCTGCAATAGACATTGATTCTACCACTATACTCGAAGTAAATGCTATATCGTTTCAACAAATATCAGTAGCTCTGCTGCATCCGTATGAAGAGTCCATGGCAACAGTAGAATTTGATTTGCGTAGCGGATTGCCGCAATGTGCCATCTACAGCATTAGCAATAATTATGATTTATTAGCTATGAAACTGACAAGTATTGTGCAAAAGTGTCTATCCATACCGGTGACAATAAGAGCTCTCTTAAGATTTTGGGACCAGGAACGAATAAAAATGTTTCAACGCAGCATTGGAGGCGGATCAACGAATACTGGTGGTGGCATTGCAGGGGGTGGTATAGGAGCTGGCACAAACCTCAGTGGAGTTGGAGGAGGTGTAAATATGTCTGTTAATATGCCAAGTACATCACATAGTGCTTATGGAAATTTTAATATAAGTGGCGGATCAAACGATCCAGGTGGCGGTGGGGTTATGAAAATGGTTGGCAGTATGAAAATGGAAGCAACAGGTCAACAAAGAACGCAGCTGCAATCTGCTGCAGCAGGTTTTTTAAAGTACAAAAGTGGTGAATTAAAACAGGAGGATTTTCATGAGAGCCCAAAGAGTCAAACTTTAGCTGCATCAGCTACTGAACATGTTGCTTCATCATTAATGCAATCTAATTTAGAAGTTAACTCTTTGGGCCAAACTCTAACTCAACAACAACAACATCAACTTCATTTACAACAACAACAACAACAACAAACTTTTGAACAAAAGATTGCTGCTGATCATGAAATCGCCGATAAATATAAAAACATTTGGAAAGATAAAACTCCAAATCTTAAAAATACTGTGAGCATTACGCCTATTAATGATGCTTCCAACAACCATACAAATTCCTCATTGGATGTTAAGCGTACAGGTGGCATAGAAATCATACCCTTAACGGGACCAAATAATAACAATGCGGCATCTAATTCAAATGCTTCTCCTACTACTATAACGATTACAGCAATTAATACGGGCTCTTCTCCTTCATATATGGGCAACAAAGAAAAAAAACCAGCTTCTAATTTAGGTTCAGCAACATCCTCTACAGTTATGACTACCTCAGGAAATAAACGCTCTTTAGATACGACTGATAATCAAAAAGACAAGAAACGCAAAAAACGCAGAGATGATTCACCCATGGGACCACCGGAAAAAGTGTTTTCACGACAAAATTCACCAGCAGGCTCAAGTGAGGCAGCTGCTACAGCAGCAGCTCGCAAATTCTCTTCACCCTCGTCTTCACCCAAAGGTTCCTCAGGTGGATTGTTGGCCTCATCTGTAACTGGGTCATCATTATCTGCTCGTCCCAGTCCTAAACATTCTCCTGTTTATAGCAGTCCCAAACATAATACGGCCTCCAATAGTCCCAAATCACCGTTTGGCACACACTCACCCAAACACGGTTCCTCTGGTAAACCCAGTATGTCCACATTGAAAAATGCCACTGCTGCCAGTCCCAAAGGAGATAAAACCTCATCTTCAACTTCAAACGCTACTTCATCTTCGACGGTACTTAATACAGCTGCTTTAGTGCGGTCATTGCAGTCTGGTTCTTCATCCTCAGCTACGGCTAACACTGTAGCAGCTGCAGCAGCTGCTGCTATGGCTGCTCTCAAAAATAAAGACAAATCCTCCATTCTTAATTCGACGGCTGTGAGTACAGCGGCAGCTGCCGCAGCTGCAGCTGTTAAATCAAGTATGGGCGTAACTTCCATGCAACAATTAAAGTCTTCCGTTACCAGTCTTAATCATATGACGGCTGCTGCGGCGGCTGGTTTTGGCAGTTCGAGCAACCCGAATAGTTCTCTGGATCTAAACGCAGCCATGCGTAAAAGTGTAGCCGCTGCGGTAAGTCCTGTTACAGTTTAATTAGCAACATCATTTTTTCATTTCGGTTTGGCTTGCATTTAAACATATTTTATTTTTAATCTCAGTAGCATTTAAAATTAATATAATTTTTGAAATAAAACACTTAGATGGTTTCAAGTGTAAAGGCTTTTCCAGTAGTTTGCTTAATCATTGCGCTCAATTAATTATTGTTCTCATTGGCAGCGCTTGTAATTAATTAATATTTTGGTATTTAATAATTAAATGCATGTTACCTATATTAAAATACATAAAAATTACTTATAAATTATATATTAAAACACAATAAAATTTAATTTTATATCTATTAAGTAATACGTTTAATGACTTATTTTTAACGCGTTTGAAAAAAGAAGTACTATTTCGCCAAATCCTTTGGGACTAATTGATTTATGACTTCATCGTTGATTGTTTTGACATATATTTGCATGTGTGTAAAGATAAATATGATTTGTTGGATATGCATTTACCTTTACATAATTAAAGGCCTGTATGAGTACGTTACTGTTTTTGCTCAATATTGTTTCTTCTAAACTCTCGTCATATTATATGCGTTTGATAGGCTTCAGGCCCTAATATCACCATCGTATACTATAATATTAGACAATTTTAATGTTACTTGAAGACAGCGACTAAAGGAGAATTAATAATTTTTAAAAATATCTGGAATGCTTGAATTGAGTTTATGGAATGTTCAAATTTTATACGGATGATTGTTAAGAAATTTTATAAAAAACGATGGCTGATAAACATATCTCAAAACTAGTAGCACTTTCTGAATTGAATTTGTTGAATGTTGAAAGCAAAATAAAATTTCTAAATAAACTAGTTTTATTTATTCGTATTTTTGAGATAGTTTGAGTGCAGTTTATTAGACTTCAGATTTCTCACTGCATTCAATAGTCTGAATTATGAACTAGTATGACCTTGAAACCAATATTTTTATTAAAATAGAACAACTGAATTAACTATTCTCTTTATTACAAATATTCACAATGCCATCTCTTTATACAGCCATCTCTGTATTTTATTCGAAATGGAGAATAATTTATTTAGATTGAAAAAAGCAAAATTTCGGAACGTTGTCTAACGTGTCGATTACGCAAGAACTTCACAGAGAATCTTCATGAAATAGTTAAAATGTAAAATACTTTTTGTCACAACGAATTGCTTCAGTTCCAAAGACAAACAAAGTGAAGAATATAAAAGAACATTTAAATTTTTTTGAATGTTGGTAGTCTGCTTATTTATTTAAAGAGCTATTTAAGACGATATGAAAAGAAGTGTACATACTCGTACTCTTATAAATCTCTTGTAAATTATACTAAAACAATTAAATGAATAATTAAACACATAAATAAATATAAATATTTATTTATTATTATTGCATTAGTTATAAGTTAATACAATAATAGATAAATAAATATTAAAAAATAAGTACCAATGCATTTAATGTAATTTATTTGATATTTCCTCCATTAATATCTTAGAATATGTATTGCTGTTTTTGTTGCGAGTTAAATAATCAGTAGACTTCAACTTCACTCTGAAATGTTAAAAATTGTACGAAAACAAAAATATGTTAAGAAAATTTTAGATAGAACAATATGAAGGAAGTCTTTGAAAAACTTTTTGGGTAGATATTGTGTTGAATACCGTAACCAACACATAATTTTTTATCAGGTTTCTTTTAATTTTCTATGATAATGTGAAAGGAGACACTTTTCAGTACCTATAACTCGGAAAAATTATTCATAAATTGCCCTATTTTCTTTGAAGCAAAGAAAATTGATACTAATTGCGTATATTAGGCGTTCACAAATAATCATCCTTATTATGGATGGCGTTTTTCGCCTACAAATTTGACAGTTTGTAATATATTAAGGACAAAAAGCTGAATGTTTTTTTAATCCTTTACAAAGTGCCGAATTTGAGAGCGAAAAACGCCAGTCGTAATCAGGCTGAATATCTCAGCCTGATTCAGATTTGCCAAACTTATATTTTCTTCTTATTACAACAACTCACCTCTAACTTAATTATCTTGCATTATTATAAAATCTGTTTGTAAATTTAGATAATAAATATATTTCTTTGTTATCAATAAATCATCTATTGCATCTTAAGTAAAATAAATGGAACTTATTTGTCCAGAACCGACATTGTGGAGTAGCTGAGAAAAGGAGGAGACGCTGTTTGCCAGATAATTTGTAGTACATTTTTATATACTATTTTACTCTACCCCTGTTTTTTTAGGATGAAGGGTGTTGCTTTAAACAGTTCGCGAAACAATACCGTACACTACTTAGTGTACCGCACACGAAGCCAGTACGACATCTATGTTTTACTCTGTTCACCGTTGATGGCGCAAGCTATCGTTCGATTGAATAAACTAATTTTAAAAACTTTAGCTTAAAATTTTATTTATTTGATCGAACGATAGCGTGTGATATCGACTAACGATGCTTGTTAAGATTCTTCACAGCAACCAAACACACAAACTAAATTAAATTGGTGAAAGTGTAAAAATTTTTATGTATGTATTCGGGAAAGTTATTTGTATGGCTTTAATTACTTTAAGCCATCAATAGCATGACTTGTAGAAAATACCATTTTTATTTTCAATTATATGTATTTGAAAATTTAGCACAATGGAGTACATGTTGTATATTGGAATAGTGCTTGAAGTCTATAAAAGAATCGAGAACGTCAACTGATCTGATATACAATTTCGAAGTTTTTTGAAAAAAAAGATCTTTTTAATATTTTGTTCATGATATCCCATGGATTAACCGCTTTTGACCTAATTTGCGGTGACCGACGTGGTTTTTAAATGTTAAAAGCTGATTAGTTTTTGGACCTCAAATCATGGAGATCTGATGAGTACACGATATTTTGAAAACGCGGCAAGACCAACAACTTCAGGCTTTTTGAATATCAAACTGTCAACACAGTTTGATATTCTCAGTTGTCAAACCGTAGTTATCGATATCTATAGTTTTCATGCAGTTAGAAAAACATTCGATGTTCTCCAATTTTAATTTTTTGTGATATTTTCCTTACTTTCGAAAATATTTAGGGCAATATTTGTAATGAAAAACTAGCTGCTACCTTCAAGTGTAAAATAGCAAAAAAAATTTATTTTTCCATCCCGGTTTTGATTTTGTTTATTTGTAGATCGGCAGAACATATAGTCCAATAACCTCCAAAAAGGTTTAAGCTGTCAAAAGTAAATTTTACAGAAGAATCATTTTTTAACTATGCCTGGCTTAATTCAAAATTGCCTACGTAGGCTTGTACCGAGCGCTAATTTGTTTTAATAAGTTTCATAAGAAAAAGTAGCAGCCGTTAAAAAGTTTTATGATATTCTTGGTGTCATGAAAAATCAGTTGCTTTAATGAAATGTTTTTTAAAACTGGCACGTATTGCCCATAGCAAAATAAAAGAATTTTAAATTAAACAGCACTTAGCAGTTACAAAAAAATGTTAGCAGACTAAGGGCCATTATAAATGGCAATGTTATCATAACAGGGCCAAAAAGTGCCCGGCAGCAACTTTCCATTATTACAACTTGCCGGTAACATTAAATTTATATATCTTGTCGTGTGGCAGTACCGCTAGCAATTCCCGACTACTTTTGAAAGATTATTTACATCGCGAAAAATTGTAGTGGCAACGGCGCATTTGTTTTTACCTTTTGAAAATGTATGCAGCTTTTGTTTGTGAAAATATAAGTTTGTGTTATAAAATAAAATATGTCAGCATACAAGGAAACAATCGTGCGAACTGTGAGAATCCGGGAAAGAAAACTTTTCAAGTGAAGAAGAACCATGTTTGGTGCTACCATATTAAAAAATAAGAAAATATGGTAATATAAACCCTCTTGGTAAAACTCATCGCAAAGTCGAACTTGCCTCTAATATATCGCACATATTTAGCTTAAAGGAAAGTTGTAATAACGAAAATGTATTTATCCGACCGATAAAACCTCGCTTTAAGATAACACCAAGTTGTAATAATGGCCTTAAAAATTTAAAGCTAAAATGCTCTCCAGCTAAACTTTCTTTTGCTGCACTTCAGTAGCGGTATTTGACAGGTCTTTTGGTACTTTGACAGATGCTTTAAATTACTGTCAAAATCAAATACTTCCGTACATATTATTAAATCCTAATGCTGAAGGCTCATATACTTGTATCAGCGTTTTATTGAGAGTTTAAATATAAAAAATCATATGGTTGCTTACATGAATCATATGGTTTTAATATTTTGAAATGCTTTTAAGGAATATCATTTAAAAATCTTACAATTTTATACATTTTCTCATGTACTGCAAAAACATTTTACTAACGTTTATAGATAATTGTTTTGTATGTAAATAAAATTTGCTTGGTTATTGATTTTGATTTATTTGAGTTTTATAAATCAGTTTCTGTGTAATGACCTTAAAAAAACAAAAATATTTGTACATTATTTTTTTATACTAATTTTATCACGCTGTGCATGTTAATTTTTTTTTTAGCGAAATTACTGTGTTCAAAAAGTTTCTTTGTCATCAATGCAAATGTTTTTTCTTTTCTCTTTTGAATAATAAAAAAAAAAATAAAAAAACCTGATCTTGATGATGAAAATCATGTCTATCAAATTTGTCAGGTTAGTTTGATGACGTCGACAGCAACTACAGCAACAGTATCAACAGCCACAATACGGTCGCCGCAACGGCAATCGCAGGAGCAACAGGACAAACACAAACATCAACAGCCACTTGGCAGCAATGAGTTGATGAAATCGTCTTTGTCCCCAGTCACTGATACTCTTAATACTAGTGGTGGCAGTAGTAGTAGTAGTAGTGAGTATATGGTCAAATCATCACAAGAAGGTTTAAAGTTAACCATAAATAAGACATCCCATAAATCGTTAACGAAGACGTCGACGTCCACAAAGTCAAGTCATATGACTGCTCAAGGATCGCCGGGTTCAGCGTCATTCAACAAAAAATTGCATACAGGTCTGAAACCAGGTGTTAATAGCGGACCAGCCTCCAAGAAATCAACAACAACATCTCCATCATCATCATCTACAAAATCATCTACATCATCATTATCATCCACTAAACACATATTTCAGAAGTCGAATTCATCTGGTAGCTTAAGTACAAAACTAGCCTCTAGTAATAGTTCTAGCGGTTCAACGTCAACGGGTTATGGTCTCTCTAAAAGTCATAGTACAAATTCCTTTTCCGATATGCGCAAATCTTCAAAAAAGTCCCACAGTGCATCAACATCACCAGCATTGACATCATCTCAAAATTCCTCTGTGGCGGCCTCAACGTCTCAGCCAGCAACACGTTTAGATCATCATGCCGATATGATGAAAATTTTGCAATATGCCTCACCTATAATGGCAGCCAGCATGGAAGGTTTTATGAAGGGACTAAATTCAAAATTTCAAATACCCAAACTATCGCAACGTAACAATAATCCTAATGCTAACACTAATGCCTCCACCACAAATACATCTGCTACATCTTCAAGTTCTTTAGCAACAACTCCAACGGCCACAATGTCGTCTTACGTTTCAAACTCAACCAATTCAAGTCAAAATCATGCTGCCACAATTAATAAATCTGCAGATATTAAGATGGTCACTCCACCTGTGCAGTATCAGCACCAACAGCAACATACCCAATCCTCTGCTGCTCTGCACATTTTGAAAACCTCCAGCGTGCCATCATCAACATCATCTTCCACTTCAGCAGCAACTTTGATGTCCAAGTCAAAATTATCTTCATCGTCGTCAACATCTTCTTCAACTCAAGATTTTTTAAACGCTGCTACGAAAACTACAAACTCAAATGCCTCGCATGTTGATGAAACACTGTTTGCCACCTTGGCAGCGGGGAAATGACATTGTGTTGCTTTCCACTCCTTTAAAAGTCTCCCTAAGTATTGGTCTTTGGACATGATCAATACATTTATAATATGACTAATGCAAACTGGTTGGCATACGATTATTGTTAGTTTTGTTAGTTTATAAAAAATATTTTATTTTGCACAAAAAGTTTTCTGCCTTAATTTGTTAAGAAAAAAACAAAATAATTGTAAATCTTTGGAAAATTATTGTTAAAAAAAGAACAACAAAAAAAATTGTTTCGACAAAGTGATTAAAATTATTTAAATTATGAATTCACTGTTTTTCTTTGTGTACAATTTACAAGTAAGTGTATGAAAATTAAGAAATTTATAGCTTAAAATTTAAATATGTACATGCGTCAAGCCTGCAAAAACCTTTATCAAGCAGCTCCTTAAAACTAACACCACCACCCGCGTAACGGTTACGGAATGAAACAGCTGTTCTGTATGAATTAGTTAGAGCCTTTGTTAGTACTCCAGTACTCTATTCTCTTATGGAAACCGACAACCACATCAATCACCATTTATTACATTGGAATCGGTTGGTTTGAAAATTAAAACAATTGCTCGAAGATCTAAAATAATAGCAAAAAAAACCAGGTTACAATAGCCTTCCGGTTAAAATTAGCGGGTCGTTACAGAGATAACTTTTAGGGTTAACCGTTTTTTATATATTTTTAATAATTAAAATACTCACTATGAAAAACTATGTGCACATCCATCCATGACCTTTTGAAATGTCACGAGTAAAAATATCAACCATTTGATATCTCATAAAAACTATAAAAACATTTTAATTAGCACGAAAGTGATTGAAAAAAATGTAAGCCTGTTTAAATGAACACCAAAATTAACTTATTTTCAAAGTTGTGAGATAAAAATAAATTGTTTTAAAATTTGAATGCATATTATAATCCGAATCAAACCATGACGAAAATCTCAATTACGGTGTTATAAATTATCAGCATGTTTGTCTACAATTAAAGAACATGAGGAAGCTATTGACATTGAACTGTGATGCAGTTACACGAGGTCTGTTCGGAAAATGTTTATTCTTCCATTTACATTTTGTCCCTTTCAGTTACACATTCATTTGTGCCAGCGTTTTTTTCTAATCCTCGTAGTAGTTCCAATGTGCACTTTTTTCTTCTCTGCGGTGGGGTTTTTACTTCCTCAATGTATAGAATTCTGAATCGATAGAAATGATATTTCGAATTTAAAACTATTCCAAACAGTTCCTGCGACATGCCTGATTATTGACATAAAATGTTTAAATAAAAATAAGGAAAATTGACCCCAAAAATCATCCCTGAAACTTCAGGCTAATTTTGACCCCAAAGCTTGCGAATCTTGGTTTTTGTGCTATTCCATACTTTTAAGGTAAAACACAATTATTTTTATGTGATAAGTGGCGATTGATAGATATATTTTTCTGTGACTATGAAAGAATCGAGAACACTAAACGATCAGATATATAACTTAGAAGTCGGAAAAAAATCGCTTTTTTGGAATTATTTTGTTCATGATATCTTGCCGAAGAATAATTCGATTTTGACACGGTTTACAGTGATCGACGTGGTTTTTTAAATGTAAAGAGCTGATTGTGGAGTCAATCCGTAAAGCCGTTTCAATGTTATTCTAAAAAAAACTTAAAAATCCTTTTTTTTTGAAACATTGAAATCTACTAATTAAACTCGGATAAAATTCAGAGGAAATCTAAGTTCATGAACGCTGCCAGCTTGGTTTGATTCGGTTCAGCCGTTCAAACGTTATAAGCGGGTCGCATACCTACACATAAACACACCCACCACCCACACACACATATACAGCCAGACATAGTGATGGACTCTGAGAATTAGTCAGGAAATTTTTCTAGGATTTCAAAACGAGAAGATCTGATGAGAACTATATTTTTTTAAAACGGGTAAAAGCATTAACTTTACGATTTTTTTAAATTTTCGAAGTGGGAAATTAAAAATAATTGAACGGATTTCGTTTCATTGCTTCTTCTGTGCTGCCAACAGATGATGTTTTTTCTTGTTTTTGACACCACGATTGGAATTGTGGTTGTCGAAGGGATGTCCAGTTCTTTTTTCTTCTATTCATGAACGGTTGCCCATAAATGGGCTATTTTCTATTAATTAATTGAATTTGACTGTCGACTGAAATAGATTATTAGAAGTCGATGTTGGGTGTGATATAAAAAATTTAAGGTAACTTGACATGAAACCCGCTTCTCTGTCTGCTTTTGCTTTATTTATTTTATATAAAAGCTATTGGCTACTTCGTTGTAGCTGCTGGCACATTTTTATATGTGAGCAAATTTGTTGATTTTGTATTGTTTTATTGGCTTTTTTTTGGCAACAAAATAATTATTTGCTCTACCCTAAAGTGTTCAATTTCAAGTGCTTTACTTTGCGAAATAGAACATGAGCTGGAACATACACAAACCGTTTTAATATATTAAAAATTGAATGACACCTTCTTTTTTGTATGGATTTTTTTCTTAACTCATTATGGTATATACAGTGCGTCACATAAGGATATTTTTTAATGTTATTATGAAGCAAAAGGTTTTAGTATTAATCTTATTATTTCAGGATATTAGATTTCTATTTAAACTGAAGGGTTAATTAATTTAATGTTTTTTGAGTTCTATTTGAAATTTTAAATTGAATTCTTATAGTCAAATTGTTCGAAAAATGTTCTTAGTTCAGAAAGACCTGATAAATTAGTTTTATGTATTCCATTTACACAGCAGAGCACAACAGCTGTTTTCGAAGGCCGCTGCTTTTTCATCATCAGTAAGTGTGTGTTTTTATTTATTTTTATTTTTAGTTTAATGGGACAACAGCTTCTTTTTGTGCCAATTTTATTATATAAAAGCGTAAGAGAATTTTATAAAACCGATGGTAACTCACTTTTATTATGTCCCTGTATTCTCGTTTTCTGATTTTCGCAATTGTTTTTCCTTCAACTCATTCAGACACTGTTTGTTTTCTACTTCAAATTTACCCAATCGATCCATAGAATTCAAAACCCAAATATGATTTTTCTGCTTTATAAGAGAAGAGGTGTATACATCCTAGAACATTGGAAATAAGAAAACATCTAAGGATTTGTATTTTTGTTGCAAAATAAAGACAATTTGACATCAGATTAAATGTCTTTGGTACCAAAAATCTGGATGAGGACGAGGCTTTTGGATATTTTCAAGACATTAACGGTTACACTGTTTGGTCCTGTTGTTTCTTAATGAGGGGTCATCAATATTTAAATGAGGGGTCATCAATATATGTTATAGTACATGTTGTAGTCAACAATACAAAATATTTTCGCTTTATTTCGATTGTTTCAAATTCTTAATTTGACTCCAATCCCATTTCAAATCGACAAAAGAGTTAGACATGACTACTTTCGATATGTATTAAATTTGGCCTGAGGCTCTATTTCATTTAAATAGCCTTGTGAGCTCTCCTGCCCATCAGCTCCTTGAGCACCATACGATTAGCTCCCTAAAGAAGAAAAATTCTTGAGTTAAGCCAATATCACCTGATTTCAGTGTCTTCGAAACATATTGTGACACAATGTTTGTAGCTGACTGTACTTAATTTACTGGTAAAAGTTTTAATGATGAAATCCATATATAAAAATTTTTATTGTGTTTATTTAGGACGTGAAAAGGACAAATCCATATGCATGGAAATGAGAGTTGTATTAATAAAGTTGAACGTTTGCTAGATGCTGACATTCCCAATAGCCCGCCCCCAACTTATTTTGCCTTTAAGGCAATTGATAGACAGTATGTGTACGAACATAAAAGGACAGCAGAACTAATATGTGGGATTAAGGAAAAAAGTTTCCGAAAAATTTACTGCCTGAGCCACGATGCCACTCGATATCGTTCTGTGGAACAAATACATGGAAAATAGATACAAACTGCCTGTTTCAGGAAATCGCAAGAATATTTTCTTTCGTGCGGACGCATTTAACACGAAAATAAAATTAGAAAACTTGTTTCTCTTCAAATGTAATTGTACGAAGGAAAGAATTCTTCCGACGTCGGCAAATCTGCTGAACATTTGAGAATTTGTTTCATATCGATGTCGAGTGACTTCGTGGGCCAGGCAGTTAATGTTTATTACGTCCCGCAATATTTTAAGAAATTATGAGCACTGTATAAAAAAAAAACAATTGGTTAGATCAACCCAACAAATTGAGTAGATCTAACCGATTTTGTTGGTTAAAATTGCACCATCCAACAAAAACAATAAAAACAGCCGACGGGTAATTGTAAAACAGAAATTTACAAGAAACAGGGCGACGGTAGAATTTTTGTGGTTGGACTACAAATAAAACTATTAAAATGCAGTTCGTTTATAAATTATGGTCGAATTTTTAACTTCCCACCTTGAAAATTGAAATCAGGAAGTTATTAGTTTTACTCGGTTTTGGACAATGCGAGTTCTCATCATATTTTTCACGTTTTAAGGTCCTATGAAGCTTCCCTGACTAACTCTAAGAGCCCACCATTAAGCTTGTATGTGTGTGTGTGTGTGTGTGTGGGAGTGTGCGTAAGTACGTAATCCGCTTATAAACTTTTAACGGCTGAATCGAATTAAACTGTACTGGTATTCTTGAATACCGATTTGAACCGGTATATTTCAACTTTGAAAAAAAGTATTTTGTAAGTATTATTTTAGAAAACTCTTTAGCAGCTTCACCAATCGATTTCACAAACTAATCAGCTTTTAATGTTTAAAATAACGGCGATCACCACCAACCGGGTCAAAACCGATTAATCCGTTCGTGAAATATCTTAAGCGAAAAAAAACTCGAAAGAAGTGATTTTTTCAAATTCTGAAATTGTATAAGTATCTGATCAGTTGGTGATCTCGATTCTTTTACGATATTCGAAAACTACGTCAATCGCTGCTTATCATGTGGGTATCGATCGGTTGATTTGAAAATTAAAATACAAGTGTTTAAGCTTCAAGAGCTCAAAAGTAGGGAATATCACAAGAACCAGTGCCTCGTTTCTGTAACTGAAGTGAAAAGTTTCTTTCGCATCGAAAAGATTGTCGTCACTCTGTGATGCTTTTAAAATGTTGTTGGATTTTTAGAATAATAAATATACTATAATATATTATAAATATATGTTCCTTTAGCAGATTTTTTTAATTGTGACAAGCGGACGACAATTAACACAAACATGAATGTCGGAAAAATCCGATACCATATTCGTGACTGAGTGCGGAGTCGAACTTAGGGAAGTGAATAAATAATCGATTTTTGTTTTAATCGATTATTTCTTTCTTACTATCGATTTTTTGTAATCGATTTTATTAATTGTAAAAATCGATTTTTAATGAATCTTTATGTACAAATATATAATAAGTTGTGATCTTTTGTATCTTTTTTATCTCTTTGAAGTTTTGAAGTGTCAAAATATTGTTGTTAACCATAAAAATGTCTTCCATTGGTAAAACACCCAGAAGCTGCTGATAACGATACTGATAAATAATAAATCAAATTAGTTTTTTTTATCGTCTAAACTTGAATTATAGAAAGTCATTCGTTTTGTATTTTATTAATGTTGTGACCAAACAATTGTCGTTATATTATCTGTACTGCAATAAAATATTCAAGAGTACTGAAAATTTGTATATGGATAATTCGAATCTGTATTTATAATCTAAAATTCGCCTTCTGGTTAATTTATTATACTTGTAATTAATAATAATTATCTAAAATTATTTTTTTAAATTAATCGCTCATAACTTTCACTAATATATCGAATAAGCGTTTTTCATAAAAAAATCGATTTATCTACAAAAATCGATTATTTCCTCGAAATTTGATTTTTTACAAATCGATTTATTTTCAAACAAAAAGAATCGAGTATTAAATAATCGATTTTTTCGACTCTAGGTCACATCCCTAGTCGAACTCAGGATGTTCTGGTTCTTCGTAGTCTTGTGTAAACTGCTTCAGCCAATAGCACCAAGAGAAATAGTTAATTTTATTTCAACTTTTGTATTGGTAAAAATTACAATAAAATTGGTTGAAATAACATAAGAATTTATAATAAAAGTCAATTAACTAATTTCAATTAGTTATTTCAACAAATTAAATTAATTAAAAATTCTCTTTTTCTTAGACTTTTACAATAACAGCTCTGAAACCACTTTTTATGGTTGTTTTAACTAACAAAAATTGTTAGATTTCATTATCAGAAAATATACTATATGATAAAAGAATCACAAAAACAATTTATATCAACAGTTAATTTACAGCCAAAATTTGTTAGATTGACCCACAACTTTTTTGTATGTAACAACTCGGTACCGCGATTTGAAATTTACGAGATGAGGAACCTCATTCATTGTAAATATATTCTCTGTTTTTCGGTTCTGTTTTTGGGAATAAAATGATAATTTTTTCTTAGGGGTTTCATATATTTTTTGTCTTCGAGTAGCGCTCAGAAGATTTCCCCTACATGTGCAGTGCATTGTACCACAACTAGAAAAGAGGGGCACGTTTAGGAGGACGGATGAATACGGATTAAGAAGATAGAAAATTTTGTTGCAGTTGTTTTACTTTTTGCTTCACTGGTGAACTTTTTGCTACAGGTACCGACGAAAATGGAAGCAAATCTTAAATCTTAAATTTATTATTACGGTTCTCAAATAGAATCGTGAGATTCAGATGAATTATTATAAAAAAACAGTCAATCTCTGTTTCAAATAAATCGGCGGAGTAAAGGAAATATTGTAATGGGTGTTTTCTTAGGGCACCTAAAGTTTAAATCACAATAAAACAAGGAAATATATTTTTAATATCAATAAAGGAAATGTTATGAAATTAATTTTTAAATATGGCTTCAACCATGTGGCCTCAAATACTGGTGCGTAGATGGCTCAATCTGGAACACCGATTTTCAACAACTTTTTGTGGCATTTGAATGTTGATTTCCAGATGTTTAATTGCTTGTGGTTTATCGACGTAGACAAGGGACTTAACATAACCCCAAAGAAAATAACCCGATGGGGTTGAATCAGACAATCTTGGAAGCCAACTTATTGGGAAATTACGTGAAAGTTTCTTTGAATAAACAATTGTAGCGCCCGCTGTGTGACATATGGCGGGATTAGTGCCACGTATTTGAGGTGAGAAAAAATTTCGAATCATGTTCCTGTACTGTTCACCATTGACAGTAACGTTCTGATCACAAACCGTTTTTTAAGACATACGGGCCAATGACTCCACCAGCCCATAAAGCGGATGATGTTTCGCCAAAAGCTTGTGGATTCTCCTCACTCCAAATGCTACAATTCTGCTTATTTACGTACCCATTCTACCAGAAATGGGTTGCATCGGAAAATAAAGTTTTGAACTGATGAGTTTGGCGAATATAATTATTTTGATTAAAAATTTCAACAATTTTCACGCGTTGCTCTGCTGTAAGTCGATTTATAACGAAATTTCAAAACAAACAAAAAGCAACCATCAGCTGTTGAAAGGGAGCTAAAATAAAGCAGTGATGCCACCCTAAAGAAATACGCGCTAATATTTCTATATTAATTTTTTAATACAACAATAGAATATGAGGATCCCCTTACGCTTTTGAAATGAATCTCTGGAATTCAATTTCGATTTGCTAATTGTTCAAAAAGCCGTTTTAATTGGGAAAGAAAGACATGACAAAAATTCAGAGCAGTGTAGAATAACTGTTTTCGAAAGCCACTACACTTTCGTCATGAAGACTTAAACAAGTATATGGAGTAGTTTCCTTCTCACCAAGTTCGATAGGATTTTGGTTTCTACATTAGAAAGCTCCTAAAGTTAATAAGAGCGCCCAACGTGTCACAGAAGCATTCGTGTTATTTGTAAAGGATGGCCTTTCTTTCTAGGCAGCCTAAGCTTTTGGGCCCTGGTGGTAGTTTCTTGATTAACATCAACGAATAAATACGAATAGCATTTGAAGAGAAACTTTGACGCTCCACTACTGACAATCTTTCGAAACGCATCCCTATTAAAGCTACTCGCTGTCTCTAATAAATATCCCACGTACTGTAAAATAAATTAAATTGAAATCTCTATACACAAGTCTCATTTAGTTTTTCAATTAATTCGATGCGGGTTGAAGGGTAAATAAATTAATATTCTTTGAAATAAAAATACATTTTTTTTCTGCTAAAATTTTTTTCTCGCCATATTTTGAGGACGGCGTTCACATCCAGAGATGAAAAGGTCATTTGAATTTTCTGCACATGTGAGGAGAGCAAAAACTTTTTGTTTGAAAACAGATACGCAATTTAAAGTTCATAGAAATTGTGTGGTTGCCGGCCCAACTCGGTTCAGACAATCCGTACAAATTTGTTAATGAATGGGTTACGAAAACAAAGTGAATATTTTTAAAAACTTTTATTAAAAGGTTTAACAAGCATTTTGTTTAAATTGATGCTTTAATGCTGCTTCGTTAGATGAGTTTGTTTTTGATGCTGCTCATATTATTTAGAAAAAGTGAAGTGCTTGTTTTTAAATTGAAAATATTGCACCAGCTATTGTGTAACTGCACATCGTCAGCTCGGATATTTTTAACTTCCCGCTAGGAAAATTTAAGACTTTAAAAATTCGGGAAGTTATTGGTCTTTCCCAGTTTTGAAAAAATCCATTTCACATCACATCTCCACGCTTTGGGGTTCTAAGGAATTTCCCCGACTACTTCGGAGAAGCCATCATTATGTCCATGTATGGGCAAATGCGAAATGAAAATGCAACAAGTAAAAGCGCTATATTCGGCTGTGCCGAATCTTATATACCCTTCACTAACGTACGTCTGCTTTCTAGCTTATAAAATAGTTTCAGTTAGCAAAAAATAAAAACAACTTCAGTTGCGTTTTTTGGTTACTTAAAAAAAATATTCCAAATTTCCCACCCTTGGAAAAGAAATTTTAATTTTTCAAATTTTTTTTAGCAATGGGAGTCCTCATAATGTGTAAAGCGGTTTTATTTAAGCAAAAGTACAAATTTTTAACCACTTTGGTAACGTTCATGGTATACAAAATATTGCAGAATCCAACCCTGGAATCGAAAATACCAATTTTGTTTTGCCGAAATAAAAAATAATTTTAACTTGGAAAAAAACGACATTAATTGATTTTTGGTTATGTATTGTATAAAAAAAATTTAAAATTTCGGAACCCTGGATGGAAACTTTACATTTATTTTTAATCGAAGCAAGTCTTCATGATACCAAAAATGGTTTTATTTATGAAAAACTTAAAATTTTTGAACATTTTAGTTACTATATGTACCACAAAATAAAGAATGTGCCAAAAAAAAAAATTAAAAAATTTCCCACTCCTGGAGACAAAAACTAAATTTTTTAAAATAATGTTTTACCAATGCAAGTCTTTATGATGTATAAAGCGGTTTTATATAAGAAGAACTAAAATTTGTGACAATTTTTGTCACTTTCATGTACCACAAAATATTGCATTATCAAACACTGAAAACGAAATTTTGATTTTTTAAAATTTTTGATACCAAATTTGTTTTGCCAGAATAAAAAATAGTTTTAACCAAGAAAAAACGACGTTAATTGATTTTTGGTTATGTTATTGTATTAAAAAATTTAAATTTCCTAACCCTGGATGGGAACTTTAAATTTAAAAATATTTTTTCATCCATGCAAATCTTCATGTTACCAAAAAAGGTTTTAGTTAAGAAAAACTTAACATATTTATATATTTTAGTTATTATATGTACCACAAAATACCGAATGTGCCCAAGAAATATTTCAATTTCCGATCCCTGGAGGAGAAAATTAAAACTTTTTAAAATTATTTTTTATCAATGCAAGTCTTCATGATGTATAAACTGGTTTTATTTAAGAAGAACTACAAATTTGTAACCATTTCTGTCACATTCATGTACTACAATATATATCAGTTTTCGAGCCCTGGAATCGAAATTTGTTTTTTGTTTAATTTTTGATACCAATTCTGTTTTACCAGGACAAAAAATAATTTTAACCAGGATAAAACGACGTTAGTTAATTTTTAGTTATTTTAATGTACAAAAAATATTAAAATATCCTAACCCTGTATAAGAATTTTTAATTAAAAAAATTTTTTTTTCCATCTATGCAAATCTTCCTGATGTATAAAACGGTTTTATTTAAAAAAAACTTAAAATTCTTAAACATTTTAATTATTATATGTACCACAAAATACCGAATGGAAGTCTTCATGATGTATAAAGCGGTTTTATTTAAGAAAAATTACAAATTTGTTACCACTTTCGTTACTTTCATGTACTACAAAATATTGCAGTACCGAACCCTGGAATCGAAATTTTGATTTTTTTTTTAAATTTTTGATACCAATTTTGTTTTGCCTAAATAAGTAATTTTAACCAGGAAAAATGACGTCAGTTGATTTTTGGTTAGTTTATTGTATAAGAAAAATTTGAATTTCCTAACCCTGGATGGGAACTTTAAATTTTAAAATTTTTTATATCGATGCAAATCTTCATTACACCAAAAACGGTTTTATTTAAGAAAGACTTAAAATTTTTTAACATTTTAGTTATTATATGTACCACAAAACACCGAATGTACCAAAAAAAATTTTTAATTTCCCATTTAGTTTTAAATGGACAATTGAGGAGGCCCAAGGCATGAAATAGGTTAAATTTTTAAATAAGCAAAAAAATAATCGGTTTTTGCTGTTAATTTTGCGTCGATAAATAGGTGTAAGCTTCCCAGCTCTGGAACCATCCTTCCGATTTTTCTGATTACCACTCTAAGTTAGCTCACTTGCAATCGATCAGTCCAAGAATGAAGTCTCTAGCTCTAGCTACAGACAGACGGACATCGCTCAATCGTCATCGCTATTCATAAGGATCCGAACTATATATACTTTATGGGGTCGCATATTGATATCGAAGAAATTACTCACGAAATGGCAAACCTAAATATACCCTTTCACATTTTTGTGAAGGATATAAAAAGAGCGAACGATGTGTACATACACAAAATTGATAAGCGAAGCAGAGAACGAACTTGTGCTTAGTCTAGCAGAAAATTCCGAACGAAGCAGGCGTACGTCGGATGTCATTAAATGCGAAGAAAAATAAACCACTACCATGACACACATGCCAACCTTTCAATGTAGTAGTGCCCATACCTGATTATGTCTGTAGTGTGTGTGTGTGTGTGTTTGGGTGTGTGTGTGTGCAAGTATGTGTGCTTTTAAACGACTGAACATAATTAAACCAAATTGGTAGCTTTCTCAAAAGCATTCCTGAACCGATTCGAATCGGTGAATTTCAAAACATAAAAAAAGCTAAGAAAATAAGCTTTTTTCAAAGTGTTTTTTGCAATAACGTTTTCAACTGATTCACCGATCGATTGCACAAGCTAATCGACTCTCAAAATTCAAAAACCACGTCGATCACCGCAAATTGGTTTATTCGAAAAATTCTGAAAAAAGTGGTTTTACAAAATTATATATCAACGTTATTATATATCTGATCAGTTAGTGTTCCTAATTTTTGTGCGGTAATCGGAAGAGGAGTGTTCCTGAACTTTGTTTTCCCGCAAATTTGAACCGATCCGAACCGGTACATTTTAGAATATCTCAAAAAAAGAAAACTTAAAAAATTGCATTCTTCAACATAATTTTTTTTGAATAACTTTTCAGTGGCTTTTTCGATTGATTCCACAAACTAATCAACTCTTAACAATAAAAAACCACGTCGATCATGCCAACCGGGTCAAAATCAGTTGATCCGTTTAGGAGAAAAAACTTGAAACAAGTGATTTCTTTTAAAATACTCCGATGTTATATATCTGATCAGTTGGTGATCTCGATTCTTTTACGGTAATCGATAACTACATCAATCACTTCTTATCATATGGGAATCGGTTGATTTAGAGAGTTTGAAAGCATGGAATAGCATAAAAACCAGGTTACGCTAGTATTGCGGTCAAATATAAGCGGGAAGTTACAGGGATTGCCTTTGGGGTCAACCGTTTTCCACATCTTTCTTAGCGAATGTCTATGTAAAAAGTTCCGTAACGAGAAAAACCTTAAAGTTTTTTTTTTCGAAATTTATGGAATAATTTTATTTGTTTGTGTAACCAACGAATTGCAGCACATATTCAAATCCCATAAAATATTTTCCATCCCACATTTCCTTCACTGGATCCTCTCATTGTCGTTCACAGAATTAGTATTTTGCTTAAATTGACTTTAACCACAAAAACAGCACGCAAAATAACCCGACTTGTTCCCGTGAAACTAATCATTTTCGTATGCATAAATGAATTTATTCTGTATCTGACAGTGGCGAATGCGTTTAAAGCGTACTTGATCATTGAATTACGCCGCAGTTACACAGTGATTTTGGGAATAAAAGCAAACAGGAATAATAATTATATTAAATAATTATTTCCTGGTATCAACTAAAATCCAAAATATTATTTTTGGTTATTAAAATTAAATCAGCGTTAAAAAGCAATCAAAGCCAACATATGCGTCAGTCATACATTTCTAGTTAAGCTAAAGACAGGAATGGGAACAGCCGATTAGATTAAATCAATTTGAAATTGTCGGAGGCTGAATACCTTGAATATATTTAATATATGAAAAAATGTGTTAATCGATTAGCCGATTAGTCGAAAGTTAAAGGGTTAATAAACGACTCATTAATCGGACGACACCGATGAAAACTAAAGCTGGAATATGTAACAAAATTTTGGCTTTGAAAATGGTTGCATGAAATATTTGTCCTCATATTCCAAATGAGTTTGAAATGTATTTTTTCAACATTTCCCTTAAAATATATTTTAAATACATTTTATTTCTTCATGAATGGGGGTTGTTACGACATTTACAACAGTATGTTTTCCGTATTTTTTTTTAATACAAACGGAAATGTCAACTATTTTGAGCAAATTTTCGTTGTTGTTGTCACGTCTACCCACAAATTTAATTTCCGCTGTCCTTCACAATACTTTACAAATATTTGTTGTATGTGTGTATGTCATGCTCCTGCACATGTAACATACAAGCAGCGTGGTAACAAAAGGGCCTAAAGTTAATTTATATAAAAATTGTTTTCTGTGTGTAATAAATTTGATCCGTTTACGTTGTTGTTACTGCTTTAAGTTATTGTTTTATTTATAAAATCTTGTTGTTAATAATTACCCCGAATGTGCGTGTGTGTGTTCTATAAACTATTTTGTCTAGTTAAAACCGTTGTCGTATATTAAAAATACGAGTTATTTCTTTTGAGACAACGTATGCAGATAACGACGTTCATATTAAATTTCATTGCCGGTTGAATTGCAATGAAAGGAAACAATTGCAAACGGGAGGTGAAGGAGCACAAGAAAGCAGGAATAAAATACAGGAAACAGCATTTTTATGTATCCATGCATTTATAAGCCAGCGAAGGGTTTTGTTGCCATAAACTTATACGAGTGCATGCTCTTTAGAGATGAATCAAATTTTGCTGATGGCCTTATGCGAGGTCATCAGCAATAAATTTGTGGAGAAAGACGCTTGCATGTGCAGAGGAGTATGAGCGTCTTAAATTCTCCTTTTGATCCTTTGCAAATTTTATGATTGGCAACTTATTTTTATATGGGGATTCAGGTCAAGCATTTGGGAGCATGAAGATTGAAGAAAATCTTAAACATCAAACGGCAAATGTTAGAAAACTTATGGAATTCGGAGACAGTTTATGCTTTTAGGCCAGGGGATTTGCACGTTCAATATAACAATTATTGCTAATAGAATAGCGCAAAGATCAATAGCAATTTGAATTAAAGTTTGATATTGAAAAAAAAGTTTTTAATTCGAAAGTATTTGATAAATATTCCAAAGCTCAAGCTAAATTCAAAGAGATGGGGTAGTGGCCTCGAAATCAGTACTGATCCGTTCCGCTAGTTTGATGATTGTAAAAGTATAAAAAAAAAAAATATTATATTCTTAACAAAAAAATTAGCGTTTAAGCAAATTCAAAGAATAATTTTCAGACTGAAGATTTCAATAACTTTCAACTAAATAATTTCAAAATTCATCATCAACTATTCATCTTCCGCAGTATAAAAGCATAACAGCTGTTTTCGAAAGCCTCTGCTGCACTCATGTGCTTTTTTGCTTACTACCACTTTTTTATTCTTTCAGGAATTGCCAAAAGCACCGCTGCTATTCGTGAGAGTGAGCAGGAAGTCGGCTTCTCACAGACCACACTTTTTGACAAAATTTCGTGGCGTGGTTTGGGTCTGTAGCCTCACAAGTTGCAATGACGAAGACATGGCACATGCCCACTTCGGTTGAAATTATCATATAGAAAAGATTACATTAGAAGAGAGCTAAAACTCCCCGCCAAAGGGAGAGGAAAAATGGTTACAGCGAATTCTCGAGCTTCGTCCATTTTTCTTTATCTGTCTCCTCAACACTCTCCTCTCCCTTTACAATTTCTGTGCAATGTGTAGTGGTCTCCACCTGGGTGCCAGTCCTACCAAAATAAATATGTTCAAGACCAACATAAAATGGAAAAAAAGGATTGAGCCTAAAGGCCATCTCTGTATCTTCCTCTTAATTTTCAAATCCCCTTTTTCCTGGTTCTTGTTTGCAATTCTACGATTTTGAGCTCTTCAAACTAAAATGGAATTGTTTAGATTTCAAATCAATCGATTCACACGTGATAAACGTAGTTTTCAGTGACTATAAGAGAAGTGAGAGGACCAACTGATCAGATACATAATTTCGGAGTTTTCCATAAATACTACTTTTTCGAAATTTTACTGTCAAGATATGCCACGTTCCGATTAACCGGTTCCGATCGACGTGGTTTGTAAATTTTAAGATTCAATCGGTGAAACCACTGGAAAGTTATTCTAAACGAATAACTTTTAAGAATGCTTTTTCTTGAAATTTTTTTGACATATTTTAAAGTTTTCCGGTTTGAATCGGCTTGAATTCACAGGAAATGTAAGATAAGGAACGCTCCTGCTTTGATTACCATAAAAAATTGGAAATCAGATATATAATATCGAAGTTTTGTAAAAAAATCACTTTTTTAGAAATTTATAAATTTCGAGCCGGTTTGCGGTGATCGGGGTGATATTCAAATATACAATCGATCGATAAAGTCGTTTAAAAGTTATTAAAAAAAAACACATTTTTTAATAATTTCGTTCACGATGTCTCACGAACGGATTAACCGTTTTTGAGGTCATCGATGTAGTTTTTATATTTTAACAGCTGAATAGTTTGTGGTGAAGCAGTTGAAAAGTTATAAAAAAGACTTTGAAAAAGTATTTTTGATTTTTTTGAGAAATCTTGAGCTTTAGCGGTTTGAATCGGCTCAAGTTCACAGGAAATCGTTTGACTTGGTTCAGCCGTTCAAAAGTTGTAAGCGGGTCACTTACTTACGCACGCGCGCACACACACACACACATCATACATGCATACGCATTCTCAGAAACTCCCTGGGACCTCAAAACGTGGAGGTCTGAGTAAAACAATTATTTATTTATTTATTTAATATAAGTGTTTTCTAGCACAACAAGCTTAATATATCTTATAAATGACAGTGCTGGTGATCGATCAAATGTAGATGAAATAGGCGATACTAGTTTTCAAAAATTGATAAAAACCTTAAAAAAGAAATGCGAGTTATCACAAAACAGTACATTATAACTAGTTAAGTAGTTAAGGTATTACAAAAAACAATAGTTTCAACTAAGAAAAAGATACAACAAACTTTAAAGTTAATGTAATTGTAACATAAAAAATCACTACCTATTTTTAAAGCCTTCACAAAAATGTAAAGGTCGATATCAATATGCGACCCCATAAAGTATATATATTTCGGATCCTTATGAATAGCGATGACGATTGAGCGATGTCCGTCTGTCCGTCTGTCTGTACGTGAAATCGGTTTTCCCAAGCCCCCAAAAGAGCTAGAGACTTCGTTCTTGGACTGATCGATTGGAAGTGGTATTGAAATTCAGAAAAATCGGAAGGACGGCTCCAGAGCTGGGAAGCTTACACCTATTTCTCGACGCAAAATTAACACCAAAAACCGATTATTTTTTTGCGTATTTGAAAATTGAACCTATTTCATGCTTTAAGACTCTTCAATTGTCCATTTAAAACTTAAAAAAAAGAAAAAAATTTTTCCAGGGATGGGAAATTAAAAATTTTTTTGGTACATTCGGTATTTTGTGGTACATATAATAACTAAAATGTTTAAGAATTTTAAGTTTTTCTTAAATTAAACCGTTTTTGGTGTAATGAAGATTTGCATCGATGAAAAAAAAATTTTAAAACTCAGAGTTCCCATCCAGGGTTCCGAAATTAAAAATTTTTTATAGAATACATAACCAAAAATCAATTAATGTCGTTTTTTTCAAGTTAAAACTATTTTTTATTTCGGCAAAACTAAATTTGTATTAAAAATTAAAAAAAAATTAAAAATTTTGATTCCAGGGTTGGATACTGCAATATCTTGTATAACATGAAAAACGCAAGTGAAGTTGTTGTTATTTTTTGCTAACTGAAACTATTTTATAAGTTAGAAAGTAGACGTACGTTAGTGAAGGGTATATAAGATTCGCCACAGCCGAATATAGCACTTTTAGTTGTTTGAATATAATTTGGTAAGGAGTTCCAAAGACTGGTTGTATATATGAGAAAATGGCGCTGTGTTTTTGTTGAATTATGTTGCTACCACGTTGAGATCTAGCAAAAATAATTTTGTGGTATAAATAAGACGGTTGTTGTGATATAACAATTTCGTATAAAAAATTGGGACATTTATATTTTAAAAGGTCCTCAAATGTCATTTGAAAAATCATGTTAGCAAATGCGGAAATATGATCTCGCCGACCTTTTAGAAATATATAACGTGCAATATTCTTATTAATATTATTATTAATATTGCACATTAAGTTTGTCCATCACGCGCATCAATCTTTATTACGGAAGACCGACTGGATTACATTGTTTCTAAGTTCTGAAGAGCTTGCACAATTTTTAAAAGAATAAAACTTACTTAAACCTGGGTCAGAGGTCACAAAATATAGCGAAGACCGCCAGACCTTCAAACATGTTTTACTGTTGATGACTCAAAAACGCTTTCCTATTGTAAGGAGACGAAGATGCTCATGGATCAGATGAAAATTGCGTACGATCTTAACCACTGGTGGTTGTTTACACACAGCTCGAAACAAAGTTTAAAATTAATATATAACAAATAAATACCGAAACAAAGACTTTATTAAATTTTGAAGTTTGAGTTAAAAATTTAAATTTTTGGTCATAAGGGAGTCTTTATGACCTGTTTTTGGTATCTAGACACGTTCAGATTATATTGATATGCTCACAAAAGTTGTTCAACTTTACCGTGGCTACAATTTTTCCAAATATAGTGTGCGAAAAATCAGGATTTTCTAAAAAATATGATCGAAAAACCGAAAAAAAGTTTTTTGTTCTCCAAGTTTCTTGAAAAAACTCTGAGATAAAATACATTTCTGTCATAAAATTTTAGCAAAAAATATTCAACGTTCAACGTAGCCAAGACTACATTTTTGCCGGACATAGTGAAGCGATATTTTTGAGTGCGGATTAGCTATTTGGCAAAAACTTATGACACCTTTTTTTGGGCATCATGCCAACATTGGGAAACTCTGGAGGCCCATAAAAAGAAAACGGTCACCAAATTGGCCAAACTGGGTATAGGGTTTTGCTACATTTTGATTGTAGAATCGAACCCATATAGTCACGATCTTGCACTTTTTTCACTGTTGCATAGTGTAATCAATCAAACTGAATTAAAATTCTCCTCGTTTTGAATGAATAAAAATTTTATGTGAGTTTTAAATTAGTTTTGTTCTCTTATCTGAAAAAAATGCAACATATTTCGCACTTTTCTGCTAATAGTCGCAATGTTATGGCGTTTGGAAATATTGAAATTATTAGAAATTAATTAATTTGTATAGAAAATATTTAAAAAATATTACATGTCTCCATCATGAATTTCTGTTCAGTTATATTTACATCGTGTATAAGGCGAAGTCATGCTGTTCGGAAGATTTGTAAAAAAATAAGTTTTTTTTTCAAAAACACGGAGATGAATGCCAAACATTTGCGGCACAAGAAAATATAAGAAAACTTAAAGCATGTGGCGAACCCTGTGTTCCTATGAAAAGAAATCTTTCAATTTGAAATAGTCATATTAAAAATTTAAATCATTAAATTTGAACCAACACGTTCGTCCCTACCGTTCGCCACACATGTCTTCTCACATGTCCAGCAACTAGAATAAATAAACTCTCTTAAAACTTTTTTGGATTGTAAAACATGCATTCAAACAATTTATGTCCGATCACTAATGCCATTTTGGTTAAAGAGTTAAATAACAAACTAAATAATTGCAAAGATGAAGTTGCTACAGCAGCAACGTTTTTACAACCTTTTACTTACATGCGAACAACAAAATATTCATTCACCTCCTCTTGTCCTGTTTGTATTGGGTTTGTTCAATTAACAACGTCCATCAATCAAAGGCATCAAGGATTTTGTGTGCAATGCAAGGCAAGAGAGTGAGCAGATGCTCTACACCGCTTTCAATACAATTTTACAATGATGGCCCATGATTGTAAAACTATACGACCAAATGATGAAATTTCGTTTCAAATAAAAAGCCTGCAAAAACCCACAAGCCCTGTTCATCTTAAGGAATAAAATAAAAGGATGAACATAAATTGAATTTAATCATCGTAACAACTGAAGCAGCGCAGGGATTTGAATGTTAGTCAAGTTAGTAAAATGCAATAAATTTTGGCTTTTATTATATGAGTTTAATACGTTTTTATATGGTTGAAATTAAGTCCTTTTAAATAGAGTCAGTCTCTCAATAGGAATTGAAAGCGAACCTTCAGAAAAGTGTCGAGGAGAACTTCGACCGGCAAAACTTTAAATTAATGACATGAACTCTTTTTTCTTTAATTGTAAAATGTTTGGTATCACAACTTTAACCCTGGACGGTTACTGTTCATATTTGTACATTAACGTTACTCTTCGCTGAATAACTTTTAAAATAATAATTTTTAAGTTAAAAATAAATAAAAATATTTTTAGCTAATATTTTATTCGACGAACATTAACCATCCAGGGCTAAAACGCATTGTGCTTTAAGGTGGTTCCGGTTGGTAAAATATTCAGATATAGAAGTTTTATATAAATTTTCTTTAAAAGAATGTGTCAATCGAAAAGCCTATTTGCATTTTAAGATATCAAATATAGATGTGTGCGTTGTTGCCAATTTTTCTGTTATGTTTCTGAATTTTGATAACGAAACTTGGCAACAACGCTTAACGCGAAGTATTGCTTAGAGACCTGCGAAATTAAGTAGAGTGAAACAATTTTTTATACCCTTCACAAAAATGTGAAAGGGTATATTTAGGTTTGTCATTCCGTTCGTAATTTCTTCGATATCAATATGCGACCCCATAAAGTATACATATTCTGGATCCTTATGAATAGCGATGACGATTGAGCGATGTCCGTCTGTCCGTTTGTCCGTTTGTCCGTCTGTTTGCACGTGAAATAGGTTTTCCCAGAAGAGCTAGAAACCTCATTTTTGGACTGATCGGTTGGATTATGTTCATAATCTTAACAATGTAGTCCTTTCGGACAACGACTATATTGAACTTACCGATTCTGCGGAAGTAAAATCGTTTGTTTTTTCTTTAAAAAATAATAAAGCCCCTGGCTTAGATGGTATAAATAGTGTTATTCTGAAACATTTGCCTGAATACTTTTTTGAAACGTTAAGCAAACTATTCAATTTTTGTTTAAAATATGGACATTTTCCCTTGGTATTTAAAAAAGCTAAAATGATTCCCATTTTCAAACCTGGAAAAGATCCCAAATTGCCCGCGAGTTATAGGCCAATAAGTATACTGAGTTTATTAGATAAAATCTTTGAAAAAATTATCCACCACAGAATACTTGAATTCTCCGAGCAAAATGGAATCATTAATAAACAACAGTTTAGTTTCCGTAAAGAGCACTCCGCGGTACATCAATTGAAAAGAGTAGTAAATATTATTGAAAATAATAAAAGAAATCGTAGGAGTACTGGTATTATATTTCTAGATATCGAAAAAGCTTTCGACACAATATGGCACAATGGCCTTTTGTTTAAGCTCGATTCATATAGCTTGCCATTGTATTTACAAAAGATTATTCAAAGCTTTTTAGACAGACGTTCATTTGTAGTGTACGTAGACAACCAACCGTCTAGTGAAAAAGATATACTGGCGGGTTTACCACAAGGTTCTGTGTTATCGCCTACACTTTACTCTTTGTATACGTCAGATATCAATCTACGTAGAAATCAAGAAGCTGCATTTTATGCAGATGATAGTGCTTTTTTGTGTAGCGGTAAAGTTTCAAACGCGATAGTTAAGAAAATGCAAGAGAGCTTGAATTCAAGCCAAAAATATTTTAATAAATGGAAAATTAAAGTGAATGATAATAAAACACAAGCCATTATTTTTCCGTATAATAGGTCTCCGAAACGTATCCCTACTCAAACTATGTTCTGTCGTGGAAATGTAATACCAGTGAAATCAGAAATTAAGTATTTAGGCATTATATTAAATAAGAAACTGAAATTTAAGCCACATGTTAATCACATCTGTGGAAAAGCTATAAAGTGTGGTCGTGCACTGTACCCTATACTTAATAGAAGATCTAAATTGAACTTAAAAAACAAAACTTTGTTATACAAAATGTGTATTCGGCCTATTATGACCTACGGCTGTCAAGTCTGGTTTCATAAAACTGCCAAAACTCATACCAAAAAGCTGCAAATTATACAAAATAAGAATCTGAAGATAATTCATGGTCTTCGCCGTAGGTATCTGACAAACTTACTTCACAGTAACTTTGTACATAAGTTGATAAACTCGCTTGCCAGGGAACTGACGCTGACATTTAATGAAAAATGCAGATTGTCTAATTTTGAAACAATAAGAAATTTACAAGGTTATCACTAAGATTCGTTCGTTAAGAATGAATTAACTTAGTGACAGCCCACACAAATTTCTTTAAAACTTCCATAGAGTCCATAAGGTTTTGCTGAACAATTTTCCTTAAGAATGTACTTATTTTTATTAGTTTTGTAACTTTAATTATTAGATTCCTATTGTTGTAATACTTTTAGTAAATTCTCATACTACTGTATCTGTATATTTAAAAAAAAATATATCGTTATACAAATATCGATTTATAAAAATATATCGACCAAGCCTTGCAAAGCGAATTCTTGATTTGGTCGAACGGTTCACATGTGGAATAAACTTCTTGCAGAGGTCTTTCCTGCAACGCTTAAATTGGCGAAGTTCAAATCGAATGTCCACAGGCACTATTCCCTCCAACCCCCTTCAAACAACCTACTTTCGTAGTTCTGGCACAATGTACCGCTTATGCCCTGGGTGCTGGTCCAACAAAAAAAAACATAAAATGTCCACTCGGTCGTGTTGCAGTCAATCTGCAGATATCCTTGACAGGAAATATTCGCCAAAGCTGTTGCTTCTTAAAAAAGCGCTTTAATTTTAAATAAATAAAAAGCTCCATGACCATTTTTCACATTTTATTTCTAATCGGAATGTCATGTGCTTCATTTGATATAAATTTTTTTATAAATTTTTTTTCTGTCCGTCAGCGTGTCGTAACAATTTTTCCTTCACTTGTTTACATTTTATGGTTTTAAACATCAATTCAATTTGGCTAAATAGCAGCATGAGTTGGCATAACAACTGCTCGTTTGTTTGTTGATTGTTTTTCAGAATGAATTGTATCCTTTAATTAACTGTATTGTATCCTGTTGTTTATTTTAATTTTTCACTGTTCAGAAAAATAAGCTTTCAGTTGGATTAATGAAGTCCCATTGTAAATAAATGTGTGTGTGTGTGTTATTTTATATTCATTAGATATAATCCCTACACGTTGTGTAGCGCAGATATAAGCAAAATAATTGTTCCATATAAAGTCGTTGTATGAAATAAGACTGCACACATTAAGAGTGAACTAATTCCATTCCTGCCACGGCACAATTTTAATGATACAAGAAAGTAATTTCATCAGCAGAACAAAATCATTGTATTTATTCCATGTAACGATTTCATTGAGAGAGTGAAGTTAATTCACGGATAAAAGGAAATAATGTCCCTGACTCAACGCATTAAAATGTAATTTTTAAAAATTGTTCTCATTCAATTCATTATTGTTTTATTGTGTGACCAGGCATGTGCATATACTGCATTTCATTGTGCCTGACACCAGATCATCAGCTGGTCTTAGTCTACTTCGAAAATAATGAAACCTCTCCGCTTGTACATAGATTTAAAAAAAATGTTTGAGAGTTGTCAGCCAAAACACTTTAACTTTTAAGAACGCAAAACAAACAATTGATTATTTGTAATTGATTTAATGAAACATTATCGTTGACTCAATGAAATAGTTTCACTCATACACTGGAATGATGATACAAAACAATTTTTGGTTGTTAACGGCTCAAGTGAATTGGAAATGTGTATCAGACTTTCATGGCTTCAAAGAAATAGATTATTTAATTAACGAATATATTAATTAATTTTAATTTTTAGTTTTAAAGAAGTTTAATCAAAACTTAAAATATTTTAATTTTAATATCGTGCTGATTCGTTTTTGCCCAAAATTTTATTAAAACGTTGAAACAAGAATTGAATATTTTTGTTTATAGATAAAAAGCGTTTCCTAAGAAGATACAAAATCTTGTTTTCATTAATCCAATAAAATATTTTTACGAAAGTATGGATACCACTAAAACAGATTTAAAAAAAAATTGGTTAACATAATTCGTGAAACTTTCATGGGGCTTATGAAATTTTATTAAAAACAATTTAACGAAATTGTTGGATTAATGAAGCGAAATGTAACTTGTTGTTAAAAGTTTTAGTTAGTTTTTTTTTATTTTGCTAAATAATAAATATTTTACTTTCCAAATTTTTCTTTTCAGGTAAGCTCTTCACCAAGAGCTTCAACTAAAAAATAAAAGAATTGGATGATATATAATAGAAGAGGAATTATAATTTCTTATATCCTGTTACACAGGGTGAAGAATAGATGCAAAATGAAAGTTTCAGGTAAACAATTTTGTATGTCTGAAAATTTTGCTATCGTTTTAACACTTTTTACAGAAGATTGGGTTACGTTTAAAGACTATTGTCAACACAGTCAGTCCACTGGCTCCGATAATTCGGTGTCTTTGTGGTATTCTGGAGTACGGGACCTCTTATGAGCTACCGTGTGCCGTATAAAAACACCCTGGGGTTCTTAAGAAGGAAAATATCTTGAGAAGTTGGATATCCGCCAGGCTATAGACAGTTAGAGCTCAACGCCGCTACTCTACCGTTAGTTAGGGCAGAATACTGGCACAGAATATGGAGCATAAAATTTTAATGCCCCGTTGGGACGGAAATGGGGTGTGCTTAGCCCTATTCTTATTAAGATCTCATGTGAATATGTCATAAAGAAAGAAAATAAAAATATAAATTCAGCAAACAAAAACCTGGTTTTAGATTTTAACACACACTTTGTCCGATAAATTGAATAACAGTAAGTCAAATTCCTCATAAAATTTGGTGTATTTGCTGTTATATTTTCCTCCACATTCTATAATACTTAATGCACAAACTGTACTGAAGCTGTTTTTATTTGTATAAAATAATAAAAACTTTTATGTTGCAGTTTGAAATAGTAACGGTTTTATATTTTGTGTATTTCAATGGTATAGAAATACTTAAACAGAGAAAATGAATACCGCAAAAACAGATTATTTCATATAAAATCATGCAAACTCTGAAAGGGAATTCTTCATTTATTATCAGATGTTTCCAATATGTAACTTGGCAGCACTTAACTTAGCACAAGCAAAAGAAGGCGAAGAAAAGTTTGCATTTCATAAAACTGACTGAAAACCAATTCAGAAACTTAAATATATAATTGCTGGTTACATATAAAATCGTTGCCAATTGGCAAAAACTTTTGGCATTGTGCCAACGAAATGTGAGAACTTGAAACGTGATTTTGTTTCAAGAACTGGAAGTTATAATTTTAATTTGGACTTCATGCCATGTTATCACTAGACATAAACTTAGAACTCAATAAATAAACTTAGAACTCAATATTCTAAAAACAGTTTATGTCCTAATTTACTAACTGATCATATATATAAAATCGGAGTTGCGATAATCAAAGTGGCTTTTAAGTGTCCAGCGCTAATTAGTTTAAGGAATCGGTCGATAAATTTGTTTAAAAGTGGCTAAAAAATGTGTTAAGAAGTGATACTTTTTAGTTTTTTGTGACATATTTTGATATCTACCGGTTTGAGTCAATTAAAAATCAGGAATGTTCTTTGAAATACCTGTCAGTTTGGTTCAATTACTGGTACTGGCGTTCAAAAGTTATAAGCGAAAATGTGATGAGAACTCGATTTTTTTTAAATAGGATAAAACCAATAACATCCCGATCTCGATGATTCATGAAACTGATGAGCCAGACCCTGTTAGTGAACTACTGGGTTTTCTTTGTGATATTCATTTCTATGCAGGATTATATCCCCTGCAGGAAATGTTAACATTGAACTGTTTTATTATTGACAACGAAAATACTATTTACTCAAAAGAGTCGATAGTGCATGTCATTGAAAATGCACTATTGATGTCAGTTATATTGTAAAATAAATTCAAACCTTCCAGCTCTGGAGAAGTTTTTGTAGATTTTCAGATATTTAATACCAATTGATAATTATAGTTTTTCGAAATTATCAAGTATGTTTAATAAAGAAAAAGAAAAAAAAATTGCTTAAGTTGCTTACTATTATCAAAAAAATTTAATTTTACAACCCTGGGATCTATTTTTTTTATATCAATTTAATATTCTTCTTGAATACAAAATATTTTTATTTAAAAAAGTTGTGGTATTTAGTTATATTTGTATTAAAAAAAGTTTTCCAGCTCTGGAGCTTTGTAGTTCTAATAAATTTCTTTAAATATATTAAACATGTTTGTTATATAAAGATAAAGAATAAAATTTTGTACAATATTTGTTTTTGTGCATAAAAAATATTATAAAATTAAATCAATTGTCCAACCCTGGAATTGTTTCTAAAACTTTGTTTGAATCTTAACACCAATAAAATTTTTTCCTGAATATTTTTAATGAAAAAAATAGTTTATCTACTCAATTATATATTCCAAAATTAGACAAAGCTTTCCAGCTCTGCAGCGGTTTTTTTTGTTTTTTTTTATTTGTAGTTCCATAAAATGCTTGCAAAAGTATTGAAAATGTTTAGTTTATAAAGAAAAGGAGAACAATTTTGTGTGTTGGCTATTTATATTTTAAAAAAAATTTAGATTTTGTTTGGATTTTAGTATCAATTAAAATTCTTTTTGAAATGTGTTTATGTATATAAAACAGTATTTTATTTAGTTATTTGTATATTCCAAAATTAATATTAAGTTTTCCAGCTCTGAAGCTGTGTTTTTGGCTTTTCTTATTTCTAGTTTCAATAAATAATTCTTTTCAAATGTATTTAACAATCTTTTAAGTGGGTTCTTATGAAGAAACAAAATTTCAATTGTCCAGCCCTGGAATGAAATTCTTAATTAAAAACAATAAAAAAATTTGATTATTGAAAATAAATATTACTTTTCTGCTTATTTTAATAATTTCAAATTTAAAAATTTTTAAAACAAAATTATTCAGAACCGTCTCCAATACTTCAGTCTTTAGCTGTCCTGGCGGCTTTCACGTACAAACAGACGGACAAAAAAACAGACTCACAGATGGACATCGCTTGGTCAACTTTATATTTTATATTTCACATATTTGTGAAGGGTATAAAACGTAAACGCTCTGTTGAGAATGTCGCCAAACAGTCACCAGAATAGTAGACAGTAACTTGGAGTCAGTTCAGGGCACAAAAGCTATTGAAACAGCAGCAGCTGTGTTTATGTAAATATTTGCATGGGTGTGTGTGTGTGTTTAGATACACTTTCGATTCTGGTGAATAAATAAGTGTGTGCGAATGTTCTAATTTGTTTTATGCTTCAATACCTCTTAAATGTATTACCTGTCAACAGAAAATTTGACAAACTGAAGTAAAATATGGAAGCGATAGCGGCGGGTAAAATTTATCACACACTTTTCAATAAAGAAACGGAATAACAACAAAAGCCGCAGACTCCGAAATGACTTTGAATTGCCAAAAAAAGTGATGCGGATTTAAAATTTCCTGCGTTTAACACATGAATGAATTTATTTAATACATTTTCGTCCTTCTCTCCTTCTTTTACAATTTTACGATTGTTGTTAAGAAAATGAGCACGTAAAATTATTTGTTTAAAGGACGTGTCTCCCATCTGCTAACAAAAAAAAAAAAATATTTCTCATAAAAATTATTTGTTATTTATTTATTATTCTGTTATTTATTTAAAAACAATTTTCACAATTTGTGAGCATAATATTGTGCAACACTGTACTCGATTGTGTATATTTAAATGTAAATAAATCTTCAAAAAGGACATCGCGATGACAATTAAAGGATTGACTGACTGACTGTTGGATTGAGTCGTGAGAATTTATAGTTGACAAAATTTTCATGCTGAACGAACACGAATGATGTTTTTTTTTCCAATGACAACTTTTCACTATCGTTACAATATGTGACACCATGTCAGCAAATGTTAGTGCCACCGACATACACAAACACACTCGTATTTATTGCAGATTATCAATACTTTGACATCGAACGAGAAAAGAATATTGAATGCACGCACACATTGACAAAAAAAGAAAGGATCTGTTTGGTATAATTTTTATGTTTATCGAGCTGCGTACAATTATAACGATGCACAATGGGGAATCCAAAAATTATAGTCAGATTTTTATACAATTTCACATGCATGTAGAAGAACTGGAGCTGAGCTTAAATTTCAAAAGCTGAGCATTTCGAATGTGTAAAATTTAAATCCAGGTTTAATTTCTACAACGTTAACATGCGATTCAACAAATTATTTATATAAATTCCAGCTAAGAAAATTGTAACTTCTCCAAAACCGGGGAGTTATTGATTTTACCCCGTTTAAAAATATCGAGTTTTCGTTAGATCTCTACGTTTTGAGGTCCGAGGAAGCTTCTCAGACTAAAAATTGCATTATCAACATCTGGAGTCCACTGGATTTGGTTTGAATTTAAACACCAATTTTATTTTCGCCCTAAAATGTAAAATATGTTTCTTAAAAAAAACAAGTGGTTGCATGTATTTAGTTAAGTATTGTAAAAAAAAATTGTTACCAGCTCTGGAGCTTTTGTTTCTTTTCAATAAATATCTCTTACGGATATCGAATATAGTCAATTTATAAAGAAAAAAGTAGAATAAATTCAAGTTGGTTACCTTTAAATAGCAAAAAGTTTAAATTGTCCAACTCTGGAATCGAATTTTTGATTTTATTTTCGTTTACTAAAATTAAAGGTTCGTTTGAAAAAAATTATTATCGCAAGTTTTATAATATTGCAAAGAATATTGTTTTCCAGTCCTGGAGCTACCTTTTTGGCTTTTCGGGTTTCTAATACCACTGAATTTTTCTTCAAAAATATTGAACGTGTGTATTTTATGCAGAAAAGGGAAAAAATTGTTTTAGTGCACGAAAAAAAAAATTCAATTGCCAAACCCTGTAATCGAAATCCTTATTTTGTTTAATTCTAATAGCCCGTTAATATGTGTGTATGAGTATTTGTGTCAGTGTCTGTAAATATGTCACTTTCTTATAACTTTTGAAACCGATTCGAGTCGGATATCCCAATAAAAAAATTTGAAGGAAATCTTCTCCGATCAGTTCCACAAACCACGTCGATCACTGCAAATCGGCTCTAAATCTTTTAATCCGTTCGTGAGATATCGTGAACGAAAATCTCGAAAAAAACAATTTTATTTTAAATCTAAACAGCTCACGTTCTTAATTCTCTTATGGTAATCGAAAACTATATCAATTAACCGAAACCGGTTAATTTAAGTGTTTAAGCTCGAAGAGCTCAAAAGCAAGGAATAGCACAGGGACCAGGTTGCGATAGCATTTCGGTTAAGATTTGCGGGATTTTACATGCATGACTTTTGGGATCTACCGTTTTCCATATTTTTCTTTAGTAGAATTTTTTCTAAATTGCGACAAGCCGACGACAATTAACACAAACATGGAGGTCGGAAGAATCCGATACCATATTCATGACTGAGTACGGAGCCGAACTCAGGATGTTCTACTTCTTCGTAGTCTTGTGTAAACTGCTTCAGCCAATAGAACCAAGAGAAATAGTTTATTTTATTTCAACTTTTGTATTGGTAAAAATTACAATAAAATTGGTTGAAATAAAATGAGAATTTATAATAAAATTCAATTAACTAATTTCAATTAGTTATTTCTTAGACTTTTATAATAAAAGCTTTGAAACTACTTTTTGTGGTTTTTTAAACTAACAAAAATTGTAAGATTCCATTATCAGAAATTTTACTATTTTAAAATGTTATTTTAATTACGAAAATAAGTTTGTTTAAAAAATCACAAAAACAATTTATATCAGCAGTTGATTTACAACCAAAATTGGTTGGATGAACCATCAACTTTTTTCTATGTAACAACTCGGTACCTCGATTTTAAATTTACGAGATGAGGAACTGTTTTAGGAACTAAAATAATAACTAAATTAATTAAAAAGTCATAGACTTTTACAACAAAAGCTCTAAAACCACTTATTATGTGTATTTTGACTAAAACAAAATTGTTATTTTTCATTTAACGTAAAGTTACTAAATGAAATTGTTATTTTAATCGAGAAAATTGGTTTGTTAAAAAAATCTAAAAGCAATTTATTTCAATAGTTAGTATACAGTGACGATAGTTTTTATACAGCGTGCTTTTTTAGCAGCTGATAGTTACTTCTTGTTTTGTTTGATTTGATTTTCATTATGAATCGACTTACACACGAGCAACGTGGGCAAATTGTTAAATTGGGCAAATTGCTTTTAATCAAAATAATTGTTCTATTTTTCAAACCCATCTACTAAAAGCTTGGTTTTCCGGTGAAGACCACTTCTGGTTGAATGGATGCGTAAATAAGCAGAGTTGTCGCATTTGAAGTGAGTAGAATCCACAAGCTTTTGTCGCAATACCATCCCATCCACAGAAAATAACTTTTTGGTGGGCTGGCGGAGTCATTTGCCCGTATGTCTTCAAAAATGATGATGGTCAAAATGATGGTCAAAATTCTGCTGTCTATGATGAACGGTACAGGAACGTGATTCCAAATTTTTCTGCTCTCTAATTACGTGGCATTATTCATGCTGATATGTGGCTCCAATAGGACGGAGCCATATGATTTATTCAAAGACACTTTTGATGGTTAAACAATGTCACGTAATGGCCTAATCAATTGGCCACCAAGACTAATTTCTTTGGGGTTTGGTCGAGTCACTTGTCCAAATCGATAAACCACAAAAAAATTGAACGCCTGGAAATCGAAATTCAAAAAGTTATCTGCGAAAGACGGCGGCAAGTGCTGCGAATAATTGTTGAAGATTGCGCATTTAACGCGCCAGCCGTGACGGCCACATGACAGAAATCATATTTAAACATGAAGTTCACAAAATGTTTTTCAAATAAATCTGTTTCAGGCCATTGAATTGAGAGCCTGCAGCCCGAACCAACTCACGTATTTTTATTCTCTGACCGATTTCTGACATGATCTTAATGTACCGCGTACTTTGTGCTGGAACCCAGCCAACCGCTTCTTATTTATTGAAGTTGATGGGTCTGGATCCCAATATTATTCATCAGAGGACAAATTAGGGTATTCCATGCCGATCGAATTTTGTGTGCATAAAAATTTCGATCGATACCGAATGCTGTAATTTTATTCAGATTTTCTTTGAATTTGGGGATGGAAGTCTGGTTAAAATTTACAAGAATCTCTGTTTTTAATGGCCGTTAAATGAATGACGGAGATTGTTCAAAATGTGACACTTGTCGACTGCAGCTGTGATGCAATTCCAAAAGCCACTCAGTTATCATATAACCCTCGTGTATGCAGTGTTTTCAAAGTAAAACTTTTTTCATTTTAAACAATTCCCTGCTGGTTTATCACAACTTAAATATCGCATGTCTCTTATCTCAGTTCGGGTATTTTAATTATTTTCATCAAAAACAAATTTCATCCGCATCCTTTTAATTTTTGGTTTATTAAACTGCAGAATGCGAGTTGACTTCTGTTGTCTAAATGTTTGTTAAAGTTTTATATTGAAATAAAGAAAATATATTCAAACTGTTGCAAAGTATCGTGCTAGTTAGCATGTTGTTATAGGAGTATTCACTGCACAATGGGTCGTAAAAGGGTTTAAAATAATTATATAAAACTTGAAGTAGTTTGATTAGCTCTTGAACCAGATATATAAAAAGTGATGGCGGCAACAATAACACGATAAAACTTGCGCACGTGTAAACACGTGGATTTAAATACCAGTCTACAAAAAATCTTTAAGATAATTTATTTGGAATCTATATTTTTTTGGTTTGTGATAAAATAGACTATTGAAATTTTTACAACTGATAAAATAACACCGTACGACACATGATTTTGGGGACTAAAAGCTGAAAAGTGCACGAGAATGTAGCCCCAAAAATAATAGTTCTGTTTCATTCTTTTTATCAAGTTGACTGTATTAATAATTTAATTCGATTTTCTGAAAAAGAGATTTTATTTTCGTTTTTTTAAACTGAATTCATTTATTTCCTTGATGCACTAAGCAGATAAGAACATGAATCAATAAAAATACTTGCACTCTCTACGCCTTCGTCATTTGAAGAGATTAATTCCAACGCTTAAAGGACGAAGCCTAAAATTGCGAGTTTGTTTCCCCAGGCAGTCATGAATATGACTTTGTGATGATTTTTTGCGATCTGCATAAGTCATGACTGTTTCAATTATTAAGGAATAGCACAGATCGCTGATCCCTCTGAGGCTTTGTCCTAGTAAAAAGAAAAATATGGAAACGGTCATCCCTGTAACTTCCAGCTAATGTTAAGCTCTTCGATTACTATAAACGAATTTAGAACACTAACTGACCAGACATATAATTCCGGAGTTTTTAAAAAAATATCACTTTTTTCGTTCATAATATCTCCAGAACGGATTAACCGATTTGAATTGATTTTTAATGTGAAATCGATCAATGCCGCTACTGACAAATTATTCTAAAAAACACTTTGAAAAATTATCTGTTTCTAAGCTTTTTGGGATATCTTGAAATCTACCGGTTCGAATCGGTTCAATTTTGCAGGAAAGCTAAGTCCAGTAACGATTTCTTTCGATTACTATAAAATAGTCGAGAACATTAACTGATCAGATATATAGTTTAGGAGTTCTTAAAACTATATAATTTTTTCGTATTCTTTTGCTCACGATATGTCAGGAGCGGATTAACCGATTTTGACCCGTTGGCGATGATCAAAATGATTTTCAAATGTTATGAGTTGATCAGTTTGTTAAGTCAATCGGTGAAGCAGTTGAAACCACTCTGAAAAATGGGTTTTTTCAAATTTATTTGAAATAGTATGAAATTTACCGAATCGGTTGAAATTCAAAGTGTAAGCACAGGAATGCTCTTCAAAATATCACAGTTTGTTTAAGCGGGTGACATAACTATACACAGACACGCACTCACATACATACACTCTCACACACACATACACACAAACACAAATTCATACAGACGCAGTGAGGGGTTTTTAGAATTATTCAAGGGAGTTTCGTATGATCTCAAAACGTGGAGCTGTGATGAGAGCTCGATGTTTTCGAAACGTTTCCCCGTTTCCATTTATTTCCTAATATTTAAAAATTTTAAATTTTCGAAAAGGGAAGATAAAAAAACGTTGTCCAGTCTCAAATATTTTTGTAGTACACCCCGTAACAAGAAGCTGCAATAAAAGCCAAACATATTAAAATTAATTTAAAACCTTAATAAAATCGAACTCGATGTTTAAGAATGACTTTATTTTCGCAGTGTCCAATAAGCCGTAATAAAGAGTTGTCTTTTTTTGCAGTGTAGGTACATTTGGAATTTAAAACTATTAAGAATTTCTAAATAAGTAATTAGTGGATAAAATGCGTGTCATAACTAGAAGTTGCCATGATTGCCAGTGCCTGATGATCACTCTTCCAAATTCAAAGTAAAATTTTACAATATTTCGTCTTCGAAATTGCGTATTTAAGCATTTTTAAGTACTGCTTGAATGTGTGCAAACAAGTTTTTCTTTGTATCTGTAGTTTCTTGCTGCATGTGACAGTTGGAACAATGAAATTTTAAGAATGAACAGCGTTTCGGAAACGACAACTACGATACGAAAAGAGCAAAAAAAAGAACAGAAGCACAAAACTTTTGTTTAATTTTTATATATTCAAGTGCCAAAAACATGTTGCACAGAAGAGTACAACATGGTTTAGGAGGTGGTTGCTGGGCACACTGGCTCAGCCAGTGGAATGGATTTCAGCTGAAAGATAAAAATTATAAAATGATACAAAAACATGCTGGTGTTTTTTATCTCTATTAAATAAGTGAGTATTTTTCATTGGAATTTTGTGCAAAAATTAAATAATAAAACAAAAGATCTGGCAAATTTGCCTGGAGACAAAACTGAATTTTTTTTTAAATGTTTAAAATATTTGCTTCCATATTTAAGGAATTCCTGCACACATGAGAATCGGTGTTGTCACAACCAAAATGTTGGACAATTTTAACCAAATGAGAATGATTAAATAATCTGTCAAAATATAAGTTTTTTCAAAACTAAAAAATAAGTCCTTAATAAATAATGAGACAGATTTGAAATTATAATCCTTTTAAGGACAACTGAGTCGTACAATTGATATTGACTAAAAACTCTTTCTATTTTTTTGAAATAATTTCTTCAGTTATTCTAAGAAATATTAGATAAAGCTTATCTGATGATCTGCATTAGCCCCAGCGAAATGCGCATCGGAAGAAGCGAAAGCCCCTTAATTGATCACTTTGAATTTCTTAATCAGCACGAAATTAAAATTAAAGAATCTATTTCTGCTAGACACACTTAAAACTGAATAGATTTAATAAAAATTTTTGTTTTGTAATATTTCAAAATCGTTTTGGTTTTATTTTTAATATTTTCATGCTGCCAAAAATTATGGTTCCTAGTATTGAATTTTATAATTCCTGCCTGTTTTAATTATGCTAAATCGACTCGGCCTTTTGTAAAGTATTTTCGATAGAAATGGATCATAAATAAAGAAAGAGAAAGAAACATCTACAGAGACACAGAACAAATTGCGTTTTCTCTTTCATTAATTTCGTTAATAAAAATTTTGGGTAAATATTCTCCCATCAAATAATTGATAATATTTTTAGGCTTCTTGTCTCTTTCTTATCTTATTGATTCCGTAAGTTTATCTTGCAAGTTAAAAAATAAATCGTTCTCTTCATGCTCCTCATCAAAACGTTATCGCAAAATATTATTAATATTATTTGTTGACTGTTTTGTGATTCTTCGAAACGAAGCTTCTGTAAATTTTCATTTCATTGAAGTTGTAAAAAACGAATATTTTTCGCTTTTTGTTGTTGAATGCATAAAATATTTCTCATAATAAAAATCAACTTCCTTTTTGTTGTAAAGTTTTGTATGACGGATGTAAAAGATACAAGTAAATATTATGAATACCCACCCTGTTACAAGGAACCTTGAATGTTTGAATTATGAAAAAAACTCCAAATAAATCTGCTGTGAAACATTTATCCCCTTAAGAAAATTATATATATTTTTGATAATTTATATTTCAAGCAGATAGAGACCCTGAACCCTGATTTTAATGATTAATTTTGCCTCAAGTTAATGATGCATTTATTTACTATTTATGAGAAGTGTTTCACGAATTGAATGAGTGATTTCTAGAACTTCACTAAAATGTAATTCGAATTTTGAGTTAAGAGTGGAACATTTTAGAATATTTCTTAAATTCGTCGAACTAGCAAAACGGATCAGTACTGCTACGCCATCTCATCAGCGTTCTTCGTGCATATTTTTCTCATTTCAAGGTCATTAGGAATGGCGATTATTTCCCCAATTGTTTTAACGAGAGTGCGCTTCTTGTTTCTCACTTGATTCTTAACTAAAATAAAAAGTAGATTGCACGGATGTACAGAAAATCAACTAAAAGTGCTGTATTCGGCTGTGCCGGATATTATATACCCTTCTCCGACATATATCAGTTACTTTTAAGTACAAAAAAGTTTAAATTGTAAAAGCCTGGAATTTTAAATTTTTTGCAATATTTAATGAAAAAGCAGGAAGTGGACATATTTGGAATTTTTGCTGATTTTCAATATCAAAACATCCAAGACTATTTCCAACACATCAAAAGGAGAAAAACAGTTTTATTTGTCCAACCCTGGAATCACTTTATTGATTTCGTTTGATTTTCAATGCCAATGAAAAAAAAGAAACAGCACATAATTAAAATTGAAGAGCCATTGAATTTCGCTTTAATACATGGAAGATATTTTGTTAAAGAAATTTATTTTATTTAGTTAATTAGAAAAATAGATATTCGATCTCTGAATTAGTATTCGCTTTAAAAGTATCAGACATGAACTTCTTCGTTGAGTTGATTAACTTAATGTACTAAAAAAAATATTAACTGTCCAACTCTGGAAACGAACAAAGGATTTTATTTGAAATATCTTTTTGAGATTTAAAATAGAGAACCAAAGCATTTTTCCTTATTTTATTTAAAATAAAAAATATTCCAAAATTCAACTTTTCACCTCTGGAACTATCGGCTTAGCTTTTTGAATATCTATTGGAAATAAATGTCTCTCAAAAATGTCAAATATGTTCAATTTATAAAGAAAAAGAAACAAATTGTTGAAGTTCGTTACTCTTAAACACAAAAAAGGTTTTAATTGTCCAACCCTGCAATCGAATTTTTAATGAAAAAATAGAAAAAAAAAATTCAATTGTCCAGCCCTGAAATCGAAGCTTTCATTTTGTTCAATTTAAATACCAATCAAGTTTTCTTTGCAAAATACACTGCATGTGGAGATGCTTAAAAAAGTCTTATTTCGTTTCTGATATAAGAAATATTTTCCAGCCCTGCAGCTTTACTGATCTCTCTACCACTGAATTTCATTAAATATATCAAATATGTTTATTGTGTAAAGCAAAATAAAAACATTGTTTCGACGGTTATATTCATGTAAAAAAAATTTAATTATCCAACTCTGAAATCAAACTCTTGTTAGCGTTTAATTTTTGATAACAACATAAATAGTTTTCTAATACGAAAATATGTTCGGTTGCTAAAAAAACAATTTTGTTTTATTTAGTAACTTAAAAAAAAAAATTATAATAATTGAAATAATAATAATAAATGGTTTTTGATTTGACAGCCCTGCAGCTGTTCGTTTTGGCTTTTCTAAATTTCATTAGAAATATAATATTTAATTATTTGGTTACTTTAATATATATATAAAAAATTTTTGATTTTCCATCCCTGAAGTAGTTAATGTTTTGGATTTTCTTATTTTTAATACCATAAAATTTCATTAAAAAATATCAATTATATTTAATTTGTAAAACAAACAGTAATATTTATTTAGTTATTCTTATCCATATACAAATAAAATTTCAGTTATCCAAACGTGGAATAGAACTTTTGACAATAGTGAACTTTTAATAACAACAACAATTTTTGTTTAATGTAGAATATGTGTTCGGTGGTTAAAAAAATTAGTTCTGTTGAGTTGATTTCATATAAAAAAAAGTATTTTGATATTCCAGTTCTGCATTTAATTTCCTCTGTTCTGATTGCCCTAAAAAATATTAGATTTACTTAATTTGCAAAGCAAACGAAAATATTCGCTCAGTTATTTATATCTCTATATAAATAAAATATCAACTATCCAACCCTGAAATCAAACTTTTAATATTTAATTACAACATTAATTTATTTCTAGTACATAAAATATGTTCGTTTGTTAAAATAATTAGTTTTATTTAGTTGCATTCATATATGAAAGAAGATTTTCCGGCCCTGCAGCTGTTTACTTTTTGGCTTTTATAGTTTCTAGTTCGATAAAATTTCATTAAAAAATATCAAATTTATTTAATATTTAAGGCAAAAGAAAAAAATTTTTTATTTTCTTATATTCAGATACAAACAAAATTACTATTGTCCAACTCTGGAAGCGAATTTTTATATTTGATAATTTTTCTTTTATAAAAGTCTATTTTTCCCTGTGGTATAAAATAGGTTTGATTAATAAAATTAGCTTTAGCTGGTTACTATTAAAGTTTTAGTTTTCCAGCTCTGGAATCGCATTTTGAATTTTGCTAGTTACCAGTTCAAATCCATTTAAGAGCACTTTCAATACTTTCAGTCCAAGAAGGAAGTTTCGTCTCTTTTTTTTGTGGCGTCCTTGGAAAGCCGATTTCCGATTTCATGTAAGACAAACGCACTGATGGACAGACGAACATGGCTTGTTCGACTTCGCTATTTAAAAGGGCACAGAATATTTATACTTTTTAGGGTCGCATGTTAATATTGAGGAAATTAAACACGGAACGACAAATCCATATGAACCCCTTCATATTTTTGTTAATTTGTTGGAGACTAATAAATTCAGGACATTCAAATATATGAAATTTTTTCCACAGAAGTTTCTTAAAGGACGGTTTCCATTTTTTGCTTGATTAGAATATTAATTTTTAAGCACACGTTTGCTTAAGAAAGGCAAGAACACTTAAACTCTTAATTAAATTACCTCAGGATGGGCATAAACATTTTCAAAGATCTGTCGTAAACAATAAAACAAATACTGTTTTGAGAATTGTAGGGTTTCAAAGGACAGTTGCCAGGCTAAACAAGTTAACACAATTTACATATTTTCCTAAAGCACTCACAACAAATATTCTCCAGCTTTTCTACTTCGACTGCCTTCTTTTATTTATTTCCTCTTTCATTTATTTTGGAGGGGGAGTGATGAAAGATACATTTAAGACAAACATCGCTGTTGAAATGAAAGATTTCCATTTTGTTTATGACCAAAATTTAGGTTGTCAAATATTTGAATAACGCACCTTTTCATTGTAGTCGTACGTTAATACCTGCTTGCAAGAAGTGGCCTAAACCAATACAAAGTTGGCGCAACTTGGACACAAAAGAACAACTTGGAAATTAACGTGTTGAAAAAAAAAAACATTTTGTTTAAGTTTTAAAAATAAAAAGTTATTTACTTTTGGAAGACAAATAAAAATATTTTTGTAAAAGTTTTTGTGATTCTTTTACCAGCAGGTACCCTGATTAATTCAAACGCTGAGTGAGTGACAAATAGAGATCTCTTTGGCAGCAGTTTGAGCGTTAATTCAACAACAATTTTATAAATAAAATAAATTTCATAATTCCCCACCTCATTTTATGCTTAAAAGCATTCAAGACTGAATAAGCAAATTGTCTATTTATTTTCTAAGAGTTCGTTAAAAAGTAAGAAAATCTAATCGAATATAAAATTGAACGCATTTTTTATCGAATTATTTATTCCTCAATTGACTTCAATTTGGACAGACTGGAGGTTAGAAAACAGCTTTTAGTTAAGAAAGGCATGATAAACATTCCATAGCCAACATAAATTCTCACAATTTGACTTGCACCGCAGAGCAAAACAGTTGTTTTCAAAGGCCGCCACACTGTTGATTCAGTATTCTTTCGTATTTTTGCTCATCATTTCATCTGGCTTAAACGAATGTGCCAACAGTTCTAATGGTAAGAATTTTATTATGAAAAAGAATATCAGAATTGTGTCAAGCCGGAGGTAACACGCTTCCTCTGTTCTGCCGTTTTATTATTTTCTTTATGTCTTATTTTCTGAATTGTATTTAATACCACGATGAATAGTTCGATGCAAAATACTTAAAATTATTGTACAGGCTCACAGTGAACGGTCCCCATAGTAAAAGTGGAAAAAAATCGCAGGAGTTATGACAGCTTAATGACATTTTTGGCACATATCTCTCTTGGTCCACTATTTGCGAAAATTAATTAAAATTTTTTTAAATCCTTTTATTTTTCCGGTGCGGGGACAATGAAATACCAAAAATTCCCCCATTTCAGTAATTATTATTTTTTTGAGTTTTAATTTGTCGTTTCACATACAAAATGATAAAGCGTGATAGTTTTCTTATGAAATAGAACCAATCACTAATTATTTAGGGTTGCCGTATACCTTTTTAATATAACATTATTTAAAACTTTTTAATATTTTTTTTGCCATCAGTACTGGTGCCAAAATTAGACTTCACTTTATCAACTGTTAATCCCATCTCAGATCGAAATTTATCTTGAACTAGTTTTTTTTCTTTTATTGTACAGTGTTTTCTTATCATTCCTAATTTGCCAAGTCTTAAAAGGCAATCGACACGCAGTGTGTAACATGCTCTCAAGGCATCTAAGCAAACAATGTGAAGGTGGAATTCCATATCTATAATCGTCTTTGTAGGGAGAATAAGTAGTGCAAAGTTTGTTCATATCTTCAGGTTTAGCTTGTCATATAAAACACTTCGACCCCGACTTTTTGACGGTTCTCGCTTAAGTACGTATTTGTATCAATAAAGGGTTGGCTTCACATGGTGTCCAAATATGTGAGAATAAATTTTATATGTGTTTATAAATGTTATATGTGTTGAGTCATAATTTTAACAAAAGTATAAAATATGGATGACTATTAAAATCATTGTATCTCAAAAGTTGGCAGAGAAAACACCTAAACCTTCTTATACATATTTTAGTATATATATCAGAAAATAAGATTATTGATGCATAAAAGTCGTTTTGTGATGTGCCTAGTTTTTCGGGTCCAATGAAGCTGACTATTTTTTTTTTCTTAAGTGCATATTTTGGCTAATTTTTCACATATTTTCTTACAGTGTTGCTATAAACATTTGAATTTTAGGTCTTTTTCATTGTTTCTGCTACATTCCTGAATAAAACAAATATAATTGCAAGCATTTTTATTGAAAAATTAATTTATTATATGCATTTTTCCAAACCCATTTTTTGTTACTTAAAAGTTATGAAAAAATTATGAAAATAGTTCGACTTTAAGGCCGTATAACTTTTTATATGTATAACGCACATGAAAAACCAAACCAACTCTGGAATCATGGGAGTGTCAGCTTTCATCTCATACGTATTTTATTTGTTTTTTTCCACTACACAACTTGCTGTGAGGCTGGGCAAATTTGAGGAGCCATAAGCCGCATCAAACTGTTATTCGGAATGGGTAAGTTGACTTCTTCCACGAGGGGGGGGGGGGGATGTTCCGAGGCCCTAATGTGTCAATTTTGTTTACTAACGCATTCAAGAACTGCATCATCATGCAGTTTCTCGTTGACCCATCTAGCGCAGCGAAATCGAAGCGGATGGTCTTGCGGCTTCAACTCTTAAATCAATTGAATTTCGTAAGGCGTCTCCGCGCGAAATTCGAGGTGAACTGGTGCATGGAATGTTTAGTTCCTGAGAACGATGACGAATTTATGTTGAAGGATTCCCATACACACTTTCAACCACAGCTTCAATATATTCGGTAGTGCGCACTGTACCAGCATGCTCACGTCAAGTCGTGTCAACAATGAAACCAGTTTCATGAATTTTAACAATAAACTTGCGTATACCGGGCGCTGTTGATCCTTCTCTGCGACCAAATTTACGACAATCTTGTGAGTGCCGGTTTACATTATGCGATGTCTGTTGCTGCAATTCTTAGTTTGTGTGACAGTGATGAAATAGAATTGTATTCCTCTTCCTTTCCCATTTCGCTCCTTCTCACTATAAACTCAAGGATTGCAGCAACGAAAATTGCGCAATGTAAACTGGCACTGACAGAATAGTGTGATAAAAATATTGGAATTATCGGTGGTGGCTCTATTTAGGCTTATATATAAACAAAAACAAGATTTCAAATAGTTTTACTATCTCTATACCCTTCACAAAAAAGTGAAAGGATTTGTCATTCCGAGTGTAATTTCTTCGATATTAATGTACGACCCTATAAAGTATATATATTCTGGATCCTTATGAATAGCGATGACGATTGAGCGATGTCCGTCTGTCCGTCTGTCTGTCCATGTGTCCGTCTGTCTGTACGTTGAATCGGTTTTCCCAAACCCCCAGAAGAGCTAGAGACTTAATTTTTGAAATGATAGATGGGAAATGAATTTAAATAGAGTGGTATGGAAATAATCAGAAAAATCGGAAATGCGGTTCCAGAGCTGGGAAGCTTGGACCTATTTCTCGTCGAAAAATGAACACCAAAAACCAATTATTTTTGTGTTTGCTTGTAAATTGAACCTTCTGCATGCTTTGGAAAGCCTCAATTGTCTATTAAAAACTAAAAAAATAAAAAATTATTTCCAGGGATGGGAGATTAAAAGTTAATTTCTTGACATATTCAGGATTTCGTGTACATGTAATAATTAAAATGTTTAAGAATTTTAAGCTTTTCTAAATAAAACCGCTTTATACACCATGGAGATTTGCAATGATAAAAAAATTAAAAATGTCCTTCCATGGTTGGTAAATTGAAATTTTGTTTTACATAAACATAACCAAAATGGAATTACGTTGCTTTTTTTGCTATCTAAAACTATTTAACATTTTAGGAAGAACAAATTTGGCATTAAAAGTTAAAAAAACAAAATTTCGATGTCAGGGTTGGACAAGTAAAACATACCATAGTACTTGAAAGTGACCAAAATGGTAAAAAATTTCAATTTTTTCTTAAATAAAACTATTTCAAGCCTTATTAAGAGCATCATTGATAAAAAAGACAAGAAAAAATTTAAATATCGCATCCAGGGATGGGAAATTAACCAAAAAGTTAGTTGCCGTTTTCGTTCTTTCTTACTAATTTAAACTATTGAAATTTCGTTACCAGGGGTGAGAAATTGTTTTTTTATTTTATTTAAAAAGGTAACCAAATAAGCAACTGGCGTTGTTTTTTTGTAACTAGAACTATTTGATAACTCAGGAAGAAAAACGTTGGTTCTTAAAAACATATGCAACGTAGACGTAGGTTGGCGAAGGGTATATAAGATTCGGCACAGCCGAAAATAGCACTTTAAATGTTTTTACTTCATTTGATATGATTTTTCATACAAATTCAACACATTTTGAAAGGCATCACATCAATTTCTGTTCTTTTATATTAGTGAAAAAATTTATACAAAAGAAATAGAAACTTGAAATACATTTTGAAATTTTTTTTTCCTATAAAATACCTTAACGCCAAGTGATTTGCAAAATTACGGCCTTAATGTTTCCTTGTCGTTACTACGCTCTGCGCTTTCCACTACATAATTCTCTCAAGTCCTAGTAAATTACTATGACCTTGAGAAAATTTCCCGCCAATAATAAGGCCATCAGGCAATTTGCCATCGAGAAATTTGTTGGTGCCACTGCCACTTCCCAGTCTTGTTTGTTGGCTGTACAAATGGGAATAATTTATCAAGACTAACGCAACTCACATTAACGATTTAAGCAGCGAAGAAGTTATTCTAGAAATAGTTCTGCAACAAAACACGCCACAAGAAAGAATCTTAAATAACGGAAGAGCTAAATTGCAGGCAAAGGAAAGAGTAAATGGAATAATTCCCAGCGTGATTGAGGGATGACATTAATGTGGCATTCACAACGTTTTTTTTTCTTATTCTGTTACGAATTATCCGGAATAATTATGCAAAAACCATTAATTGAGAAATTTCAATGTGTTAAAGCGAAATGGTTTTATTGAATTCATTCAATTTCCATAGAATTTATATGTTCCCTTTGAGGCTGGCTAATTGCTTAGAGTTGGCAGGAAAAGTTAATAAACACACATCGAAAAGGTTCTTGTTTGTGTTTTGCTTTTACGAATTATTAAAAAACCGCGCAAAATATTTTGAAAGTTTTCTGTTCTACTGCATCTACTTCCAGGCACAATAACTTCGTTAGAAATGTAAATAACAAAAACAAATACAACAAAACATGACTCCCAGTAAAACAAATCAAATTTAATTCCAAAGAGTTTTCTTTACCGTTTTGTTGTTGGGGATTGTGTTTGCAAAACACAATCAACACAATACCCGTAAAGTGAAATGCGGAAACGGCAAGTCACAACAAAAGCAGCGTGTGCACTAGAACATATTCGAAATAATAGTTGTTGTTGTTTCGTACTTTAACAACTGACATCGCTGGTGTGTAGTGAAACGTGATTTGATATTTTACTTCATTTTTATTCTGATTCATCTTTAAATTATCTTCAACATGGAGTGCTTTTGCACGGGGAAGGTTTTGCAAAGTTTCTCTCTTTTTCTGCCAGGTGAATGAAGCCATCGAAGCCTAAGTCTCAGCATTCGGTTAAGAATTTTTTTCTGACTTGCTTTTGGGGATTTGTCGTCCTGCCGCAATGACGAAGGCACAGCACTGTTCTTTGAACACCATCGACAACGCTTAACACCAGCATTTACTGAATAGCAGAACACTGCGGCCTCCTTTGTCGGTACTGTGGCAAAACTTGAATGGCGAAGTAAGAAATAAAATTGTTACAATAAAATTCTCTCTCTTCTCATCTCTTTTCATCTGTCCTCCCATCACTATCGCCTCTTCTCTGATTTCAGCATAATGCATTGCATACGCAGGGGTCATCTCCGGAGTGTTAGTATAACTGAAAAAGAAAGCGATACGCTTCTTTGATTCTGTCTCTACCCGTTACTTGGATTTTATTAAACACTAAACATGCGATTATTGTAAATTTCTAAATAATTTTTAACTTCCCGCTAAGAAAATTGGAAAGTTGTTGGTTTTGCCTCATCTTGAAAAAATCGAGCTCTCATCAGATTTCCACGTCTTGAGATCCTGAAAAGCTTATCCGATTCATTCTGAGAAACCGTCATTATGCCTTTATGCGTGCGGGCGTGTGTGTGTAAGTATGTAACGCTCATATAACTTCTGAACGGCTGAGCCGAATTATTCAAACTGGAGGTGTTTTGAAAAGCATTCCTAAACTTAGATGTCCTGCAAATTTGAAGCGACTCGATCCGCTAGATTTAAAAATAATTAAACAAATCAAAAATCAAAACATATTTTATAACAACTTTGCGTTTCGAAAATCAAATCAGCACTCGATATATAAAAAACACGTCGATCATCGCAAACCGGGTCATAATCAATGAATCCGTTCGTGAGATATCGTGAACGAAATGATTGATGAATTCATTTTTATAAACTCCGAAATTATATATCTGAGTAGTTGGTGTTCCCAATTTTTTTACGCTATCAAAAGAGCAGCGTTTCGGAGCGGTAAAATTCAAGATATCTCAAAAAAGCATTCTTCAAAGTGTTTCTTTTAGAATATTTTTTCCGCGGCTTCACCGATCGAATCTTAAAACAAACCACGTCGAGCAAAGAGAGCCAAAACCGGTTAATCGGTTCGTGAGTTATCGTGACCGTAAACATGCGAAAAGACTGAACATTTTAAAAAACTCCAAAATTATATATCTAATCAATCAATTGGTGCTTTCGATTCTTTAATAGCAGTCGAAAAGGACAACAACCACCGCTTATAATGTGAAGATCGGTTGATTTGAAATTTAAAATAATAGCGTTTTAGATTCTAAAAAAGCGTGTTCTTTTCTAAACTTAAATAATTTTTTACTATTTTGTTTAATGCGTTTCGAAAGCGTTTCGAAAGCGTGCCCATTATGAAATGATAAGAACCTGAACCACACCAACAACCCTGTACGGGTACAACGTGACGCATGAGTAAAATTCTTAATAATATTAAGTACACGCGTGGAAGCACCATGCGAAAAAAGAGTTGGATACACACAAACAAACAATCGTGCAAGTGAAGTAAATAAAAAGCGTATTTGAAAATCACCTTCTGCAATCTGTTTGTGTTCTTATTTATTTTAACAAAACAGGTTACGGGGCATTGTTGCTTGTGGCCTCTAATTAAGAAAATTAACCAACGTTGAAGTACAGGTTTGTTGCAACAAAAGCAGCGTTGCACTGCACATTTTAATTCACTCATTCGTTCATAACGTAGCTCAGAGAACAGCGTTCCGAAAGTTTTCTTATATTTTGTGAAATTCCAAGATTTTTTTCATTGTTGGAGCAAAATCTTGAATCCCAAGATAAGTGCAGTGGCTAACACACGCGTTTTGCTGCAAAAACTTATTTACTCTTAAACATTTTTAGTCTCCACATATTCTGCTCCTTCAAAAAATTTTAAATAACTTGTGAAAAGTCCTCATGTAATCAACGCTTCGCTTGTTAATGTCTTTGAATAATGCACACTCCAACTATTCCCCTTTTCTTATAATTGTTTTTCCTTATGAATTATTACGAGTTTCTTTTGTGTTTCAAACAACATCCAGCCATTTGGCACTGCCTGCCAAACAACTTCTTGAATACATTTTATTTTAACTTGCAGCAGTATTTTTATTTTCAAAATCTTCTTTTGTCTCGAAATTGCCGGATAACGTATTTGTGTAAAGAATTATGCTTTATTTTCAGCCTGCGAGCAAAGTCATTTGCTGCACATATTGTGCACAGTGGGCCCCACTTTGCCAATACAATAATGCTTTCTATAGAGTGACGCAAGTTTGAATCATAATAAAAGAAGAAAATTTAGTTTCAATTACAATGAAAAAGACTTTATTTGAAAGAAAATTTTATAAAACTAAATATTAAATATTATTTCTGACATGTGGCCATCACGGTTGCCGCACGGAAGGCGCAATATGGAACACCAATTTTCAACAACTTTTCGAAGCACTTTGCGATCGTATTTCGCTGATAGCTTTTTGAATGTTGATTTCCAGCTGTTCAAATTCACTTAACATAACCCCAAATACAATAACCCCATGGGTCTAAATCACACGATTTTGGTGGCCAATTAATTGAAATTATTTCTTCATCAAAAGATTCTTTGATTAACAGAATTCCTGCTACCCAAATTCCTCTCGGACCGTTCGTCATTGACAGTAAAGTTCTGACATCACCGTTTTTGACGACGTTTGGACCAATGACTTCGCCATCCCATAAAGCGCACCGAACAGTAATTTATCTAAAGATGTTTCGACAAAATCTTGTGGATTGCCCTCAATACTGCTTATTTATAAACCCATTCAACCAAAAATTCATCGGAATATAAAATTTTAAATGGATGAGTTTGACGAATAGAACAATTATTTTGATTAAAAATTTCAACAATTTGCACGCGTTACTCGGGTCGAAGTCGATTCATAATGAAATTTCAATGCGAAACAAACAAAAAGCAACTGTCAGCTATGAAATGCGTGACCAACTAAAGCAGTGATGCCAACTCAAATTTGGGAAACTAAAAAAATACGCTGTAAAACTAAACACTGAAATTACAAACGAGACATTTTTTTTAAATAAGCCGATATTATGGAAATAAATTTATCCAGATGAAAGTACTTACATACCATATCAGTTAAACCGTCAAAGCTCAATAATAGATCGTTTTGTAACAAATTTCACAAACAATTTATCGTTATCAATGACCTAAGATCCGATCATCTTCCCGTTAAAATCACTTTAAAAACCAATTGTGTGAATGATAATCTAAACTATTTTGATTTTCAAAAGGCACATCGGAAACGGTTCTCAAAGTTCATAAATATAAATATCTTCTTTTCTAATACTAACTTATATTCAAGTAAAGAGATGTTCGACACTGGTCTTAGACACTTTGTTGATATTCTAAATGATGCAATTGCGTATAGTGTGCCATTAAAGCAAAAGAGAAATGTTAGAAAAACTTTGCCAAATAATATCCAATTGCTGATTAGAAATCGAAATACTGTCGTAGGAAATGGCTTCATTGCAGGGATGTTCGTGACTATTATGGGTTGAAAACATTAAATTCTGTAATTAAATCGGCAATTACTAAGTTCAGAAATAATTCATGGAATCATTTACTGTCCAAACTAGACAAAAATTCTCCTTTTTTTGGAATTTGACAAAAATATTAAGAAAAATATCTAAAAATATTCCCATATCAAAGCATAATAATTTACGTTCTTCTTCGACAGAAGGAATATGTGAGTTATTAGCTCGTACTTTTTATGAGAACCACTTATATTCTTCTAATATAAGTGATAGTGAAACTGAAAATTTGGTTCAGAATAAAATAATTGAATTTAATTAAAATTTTGTATATAGAGAAAATTGTGTTGTTACGTATAAAGAAGTTTTTGATACAATCAAAGTTCTGAAAAGTAAAAAGTCACCTGGTGCGGATGGCATTAACCCTTAAGCAAACAACAAAATTACTTTACATAAACGAACCCCTGGCCTGGCTGGGACTTCTTGTATTTTGTACGGACTTTAATTGCTACTGCATGCAAATTAATAAAATATACTTGTAGGATTTTGAAATAAACTATATTTGTTATTCATAGTCAAATATAATTCAATTTGAAAAACAAAGAAGGTAAATATCAATTAAAGAGTTCAGAAATATTTATATTATACGTACAGGTAATCTCATTACGTTAACCATGTTGTAAAAAAGTGACAACGTCTATCAATTTGTTCTTCGCTTGGTTGTACATTTGCCAAGCACTTGGTCCATAACATCACCTGCTTTGGTTTTATTGTAGTGCATGTGTTCCGGTTTTTTTCTTTATGCCAGCAACAGATGTAACATAGTGAACTGTTTATGCCATATTTAGGAGGTTTCGAAGGAATGTACTGGGTGCACTTCGTTCTCCCTCTGAATAGAAAAAGTTGCTCATCGACTGTAATATTTCCGTACGACCTATAATTATTTTTCAGATTTATGTTTAGAAAGTTCCAAATATCCCTTATTGGTGCTGCTTTGTCAGACTGAGATCGGAATGGCCTAGTACGGCTATCGTCAAATCGTATAAGCCGTAAGAGATTTTTAAATATCTTCAAGGACATTGTTGCGCAAAATAAAGATAAATTTCTAGCTTTCCAGAGCTCTGACATTGCCTGTGGGTTGTAGTGAGTAGCTCCATCACATATCAGTATTCCTACAAAGCCTTCTAGTTCTTCCATAGTCATCGGTGTCCAAACTTGTTTCATAAATCATAAACCTCTTTATAGAATGTTTATTTGTTTCACACAAAATAATTACTTTGATGTTATCTGAAAAAAAAGTCTTTTGAATATCTCTAGCTTACAGCCATTTTCAGTTGTTGGCCCTCCATTACATTTCAAAACGTTATGAGATATAAATCTTCTAGAAGCGGGTAGTGACTTAGACTATTTTGTTCCACCTTTTCCGTGGGCAAAACTATTTGAGTTGGGGCTTTCCTGATTTTCTTATTGTTTTTCATTTTCTTCTTCACTTTCTGATGAAACTTCAATTTCATTATCAACTTCTATTACTTCCTCCATATCAGAAACTTCAACTTCTATGCCATCATCCTCATTTTCATGACCCTCATTCCGAATTTAATTTTCTATGTCATTGGCGATTGCCTCTGTCACCCTTTCAAAATAGTTAGGATGAGATGAGGAAAGTGTTTCTGAGATTTTGCATATTTCAGTACTCATTCTAACACTCTACACTCATCAACTGTCAACACAAAACTCAGAAAATCATTTATAAGATGTATGTACAAGCAAAACGATTCCGCGTTTTGTAAAAAAAAAACTAAAAATACCGCTTCTTTTGTGTTTAGTGTGTTTTTATACGTTTTGTTTTGATTTTATGCAATGTTTTTCATACATAATGGTGTAGGGCCTGACTGGGACCTGGTGTTTCAAATGTGAATACAAATTTTATAAGGGTAATTGCCACGCCCACAGTTAAAGAACTATAATTTTCTTTTAATTTTTCTATATAAAACACCTTTATTGCGGAATTCATAAAATATTAGAAGACCGCGTCTATGATATCTAAGTAAAAAATGGAAAAAAATCTGAAAAATGCCTGGCCAGGCCCTGGTGTTCACTTAAGGGTTAATAATACGATCCTTATGAAATGTTTTTGACACATTTCATAAACAGCTGCCTTAAATTCTGTTATTTCCCTGATGAGTTGAAACAGGCAAAAGTCATTGCAATTAAAAAACCAAATAAGCTTGCTGATTCCCCATCATCTTATCGGCCAATCAGTTTATTATCGTCCATAAGTTAAGTTCTAGATAGAATTATAAAAGACATAATTGCTAATTTAATACATTCTACAATATTTTACCTTCACAACAATTTGGTTTTCGCAAAGCTGACAATACTATTCACCCACTAGTTCGAATAAGAAACATCGTCAAGTCCAATTTGACCAACATAAATCCAGTGGAAGGATATTGATGGATATAAAGGCAGCATTTGACAATGGATGGCACGATGGTTTAATATATAAATTGATTCAGAGTAATTTTTCATCAAACATTATTAAAACAACTCAAAGTTATTTATCATCAAGGTCATTTGGAGTTATAGGTCCCAAATGTTGAAATGTCTTTGAAATAAATGTAGGCTGTCCTCAGGGATCTTGTTTATCACACATATACAGCGGATATACCTACTATAAATGACTGTGTTATATCCATGTTTGCAGATGACACTGCAGTTTTATACTCAGGAATTGTATCTTCTGAAATACTAGCTAACCTTCAATTGGCCATAGAAAAAATATTAACTAAATATTTTAATAAATGGAAAATAGCATTAAATTATAGCAAAACCCAAGCAATATATTTTACCAGAAAAAGAAAATCACGTTTTATTCCACAGAATTGTGGAATAAAACGTGATTTTATTCCGACGTTGTAAATAATACTGAAATCGAATGGGAGATGAGCGTAAAGTATTTAGGTGTAATTCTGGATACTAAATTCACTTTCAGGGATCATGTTGCATACATTGTTAATAAATGTGATGTACTTTAAGAATCCTTTTATTTAAAGTCATATTTCAGGCAACAATATATTATGCAGTTCCTGTTTGGGTAAAAAGTGCCAATTGCCACATAATTAGGAAACGAATTCTTCAAAATAAACTATTAAAGTTAATTTATAATTTTCCCAGGCACTATCCAACTTCAAGAGTGCACCAAGTTGCGAATGTCGATTTGGTTGCTGTCAAGATATACAGATTGTATGAAAATTTTAACATCAAATGTTCATTTTCTAAATATAATCATGTAGCTGAGCTAATCTAAAGCTAGCCCCCGCTTTAGATTAGAAAGTTAAGAAGTCTTAAGTTTTTATCACAAAAATTATAACTTCATAAGATTTTTGAAAATTTTATCCTTAAATTAAATACTATGAAAATAAATGTTTATATTATTAACCAAATTGTATATTGAAGTAGAAAAGGGAAAGATCCTTAAACTTTTTAAAAATATATAAACTATTGTAAGTAAATCTTGTAATTATTATTTAATACAATAAAATTGAAAAAGGAAAATTTATGTGTCTATCAAAAATTAAAAGCAAAATAACCGGGTAGCACATATTAAAGTATGACAAGCGATCGTGCAGTTTTAATTTCGATTTATATTTAAGTATATAATTACAAAGCATTGAGGGATTTAGAAACTGTCCAACCTAGAAATCGTCTTTTGAGTTGTTTGCGTTTTCGATACCAAGTAAATTGAATGTCCATTTTCCAGCTGTGGCGACGTCTTTTTGTCTTGTTTGATCTCGAGCACAAATAAATTTTCTACAAAAATATCACATACATTTTTAATTCATAAAGAGAGTTATACAAAAAACATTTCAATTGTCTAACCCTAAAATATAATTTTTAAATTTTGTTTGATTTTAAAATTTTTTTGTTTCACCAAAAAAATTTTTTTAGAAAAATTTAGTTACTTAAATATAAAATAAATTAATTTTGCAGCGCTGGCTGGAGCTGTTATTTTTTGGCATCTCTGAATCGAATAAGAAAATAATAAATTTTATTGGAAAATATCAGATATATTTAATATAAAAAGAAAAAAATTTGTCTTCGTTGCTTATTTTCATGTACAAAATAACATGCAATTGTGCAACCCTGGAATCGAATTTTTGTTTTTGTATAATTTTTGAAACCATTTTCATTTTTCGTGGAGTGTAAAGTAGATATGATTAACAAAAATGAAAAATTAGTTTTAGCTGTTTAATTTTTTATAACGCAATTCAGTTTAAGTTTTCCAGTTCTGCAACCGCATTTTCAATTTCGCTGATTTTTAAAATCCATGGTTACAAGGAGATACACTTCGTAGAGCTTTATCTTTGTTGTAAGACATAACGAGTTTCTGGTCTACCAGTTACACATTTTGGCGTTATAGATCAGTCACCAGGATCATGTGATTTGACGCTAAAGACCTTGTACGGCGTCTACACAGAGTGTAAGAGGAATTTGCGTTCTTAAAACATATTTTTTAAATCAATTTCATATCCCTTTCAAAGTGCTTGCCAATTCTAGATATATAGCATTTTGATATATCCTTGAGCTCTCTCAGCCCTACCCAATCGTCGCCCCTTCTTTGACTCCAAATAAAATTAATATATGCCACCGTACATTATCAGTTTTGAGCAATTAATTCCCTTTTCATACTCCTTTTATGAGCTTCAGTTGGTTGTTTGTACATGTTTCCAACTCTCCTTTTGCATGGCGCTTCCACGCGTATACTTAATATTATTAAGAATTTTACTCATACGTCACATTGTACTCGTACAAAGTTGGTGGAGTGGTTCGTGTTCTTATCTTTTAATAATGTGTAAGTGCAAAAACGCGCTTGTGATCACCACTATTAAAATTAAAAATAAAAATTTTTCTGTACAATTATCTTATACCATAATTAAAATTATGGTATAAGAAAATAAGAAGGACACATGTGCCAAAGGTTAATGTCAGATTCGTACCCTAAGGCCTTACCTGACGATGCTATTAACACCGGGCGAATACAATGCGTGTACCAACGCCCCATTATGAATGAGTATATATTCGAAGCCATGCATTTGGACATGACCTCGTTGGTTAGAGGACTACTGAAAATAATACCGTTCTTTGGGTCACGGCACAGGGTTGCAATGCAACTCCACAACTATCTCACGCTCCCCCCGCGCTTCGGATCTAAGCCACAGCCACCACGGATCTCTCCGAATGGCCGCACCAGCATGCATTTGAAGTTCCAGGGAGTCCTAACGACCGTGCTACCACTATTAACCCTCTGGTCGTGCATCGTAGCCAAGGCTACTTCTGATTGATCATCAAATAGGCCCAGAAGTAAAAAGGACACTTCATATGCAGCTCATTTTATAATTTTGATATTCTTATTCCATTAAATTAAATTTAATTAAAATATTATTTAAAGGCCTACTGCTGACGTACAATCGTTTCTGTGAAATACGCCAAGGAATTGGCTAAAACCCCTTTAATAATTGATTTGAATTTTTAAAATATTTTTTTGGAAAACACTCAACCCGATTTCAATTATAAATTATTAAAATACTGTTGCAGAAATTGGCAGTGAAACACAATCAAGATCATATTGAATGAGGGAATGTAGAGTTAAAAATTTTACTTTTCGTATCCCTCGTCTGGTTTCTGCGACTTGTGAGAAGTTTTTACAACGAAAAGATATTTATTAATAATTGCGCTTGTCATGTTATTTATTTTAGGATGATCCATTTAATAATATTTAATAAAATTAAAGAAAAAATTTAGTAAAATCACTACATTCTGCTGTGCCAAATCGTATATACCCTTTACAGAAGTATGTCTGTTACTTTTACCTACAAAATATTTTAAATTATCCAACCCTGGAATCGTCCCTTTGATGTTCTTTTTAAGCTAATTTTATTCTTACAGCTCTGGAACTATGTTTTGCTAATTTTGTTCGATTTGCAATTTCGATTGTCCGATCATGAATTTAAAATAATAAATTTCTTTTTAATATATAAAATAGTTTCCTTGAGTTAGTTTCATATGAAACAGAAAATAGTAACAAGTCTCCACCTCTGGGTCTGTATGTTTGGGTTCTCTGATCTCTAGTACAAATAAATGTTTTTAAAAAGTATAAATTTGTTAAGAAAAAAAAATTTATTTAAGCTGGTTACTTTAAAGTACAAAAAAATCGATTGTCCAATTAAGAAATCGAGTTATAAATTTTCCTGTATTTTTAATGCCAATTGAAATTTATTTCTAATATAAAATTATAACAGTTTTATATATAAGAAAATTACTTTTTAGTTATCCAGAAAATTTCTAGCCCTGGAGCTATTTTTTGGCTGTTTCAAACTTGTAGTGGCAACAAATTTTGCTGAAGAATATCAATTGTCCAACCCCGACAACGATTTTGTATTTTTGTATAATTTTTAATATCAATTTATTTTCACTCAACACAAATCGATTTGAAAAGGTTTTAATGCGCAAAAAAAGCAAAAATTAGCTTAACCGAGTTACTTTATTATAACAGAAATTAATTTAAGCTTTCCAGCTCTGGAACCGTATTATCAATTTTGTTGATTTCTAATAGCAGATTATTGATGACCTCTTCCAATACATCACTGCAATATTTAAACTGGAGGTCGCCTGGGGCTACGAAAACAGCGTTACATGTACAGTATAACCAATAGAGGAACAGACGAGCATGGCTTATTCGGACTAATTCAAATATAGTTGCTTAAAATGCAAAATAACGTATCATCATTCGCAAAAAACTTATAGAAGAAGGAAAAAACGTTATAAAATAGAAACTACTTGGAATATGGGAGAAACATTTTTTGTTTCAATATTCCATCAGTTGCCGCTTTGCAACGTTTTTAGTTTCTCCTCCAAACTTTTGAAAAACGATGATACATCATTTTGCATATTAGATGACGATATATAGTTTATGGTGTTGTAAATTAATGGAAGGCCTGTGGAATTTTTGTGAGGCACATAAAATATCTTGTGGCTGGTGTTTTTATAATATTTGTCTTGTTCGAATTGACGAATATTTTCGAACTTTATTCGAATATTTGCAAGAACGATATATAGATAATTTTATTCGAACAAGAAATGACACATTAATTTAATATTTTTTCTTAAAAATAGGAAATTAATACATTCTAAAAGAAAAACTAAAATTTATGAAAAAAAGTTGTTCGAATATTCGAGTAATTTTTAATCGCAGCACGACTCTGATTCTGAGTTATCTTGTGGTTCACAGAATGTATATGTTTGTGCGAGAAGTTCTCACATCAGTTACAGAAACGAGGCACTGAAGACGTGCAAAATATTCATTCAACTATTTTGTAACGAAAAAAGTCCTTGTCACGGCAGCGTCGTTAAAACCAGACATCTATTCCACTTGTAGTATCCGCAATTGTGTAAACGAAATTGAAATTTTTTATGTTGTTCCTGTTTTGAAAAATACATTTTAAATGCAGACATAATTTCACAATTTATGCAACAGCCAACCCTTTTAAATATCACAACCATTAACGGGGGCTTGTGGCACTTCACTTGCTGCAATGAATTATCCTTTTAATTCATACAACGACAACAGCAACAAAAAAGTTCAATATTATGCAAACACATACAAACTCAAGAATGTATGCGCGTACATAAATTCGTTTTTATGGCAAAATTCACAGAATTCTTAAGGTTTTTCGAACTACAAAACGAATACAAAAGCAGTTTGTAATTATTACACAAGCGAAACTTCCTGAGGAATCAGGGGCAGCAGTACTTCACATGTGCAAATTTATAAATAAACTCGTTCTTGGGGGAATAAGTGCTCATGTAAGTGGAATATGAAATACATTAAATGAAAAGTATGGCAGGAAGCACAATGGAATTTAGCTTTTGCAAGTGTGTGTGTGTGTTTGAGTGTATACACACGAGCAGTTGTTCATGCGGCAGCAGCATAAAAATTACGTATTGAAATAACTCACAGAGGAGTTGATAGAAAAACAAGATTTTCAAATAACCGGGGTTTTATTTTAACCGATTAATCACTCTCTTAATCAGTACTTTTTTTGCTGAATTTTATATTAATAAATCATGAATGAAAGTTTTCCATAAACTATTTAATTTGAATACAAAAAGTTAATAAATGGCTCATGACTTTGGCGTCTATTAGAAAAAAAAACATCGCGATAAAAAAATTTAGAGTTATTTTTGGGAAACTACTTTTTCTATGCTTTTAAAGTTTCATTTCGTTTTTATTTTCGATTTATCTGGGAGCGAATATATCCAGAAGATTGGGAAGTTAATTCACCCACGGAAAGTTGGAGGTTATCTGAGCTTTTCGTTTATAAAAAAAACTTTTTATATATAAAAATATAATTAAATTAAATAAAAGACATTCATGAAAGTTTTACATAAATAAATTGATAAATATAATTGAATAAAACATGCGGTGGCATTTGGGCAGTAAAAATGGTATTGAATTCTATGCCACTGAAAATGTTTTACTTATGAAACTCGTATCGAAATCAAAATATTTCTCATTCTCCTTTAGAGGTTACGCTTCTTTGGGTAAATATTTGCCAAGTGTGGCCGCACCTTAATAATTATTTTTATATATGAACTCTATTTGTTAGAAGTCTGCACTTAATATACACGAAAATATCTGGTGTCTTGCCGATCCTTCAGAGAATACGCAGAGAGCGAATTTTCCTAATCAATTGGAAAACTTAACGGAAACGGCTTATAAAAATCAGGTTTAATTAACATCAGAAACGTGACTTCGGATTGACTGAAAACGTGACAAAAAAGAGAATGTCTTGAAGTAGAAACAGTTGGAAAAAGTATTAGGAAAGGTCCAGATATACACTACTAACGGATTAAAAGTTTAAGATTTTATTGCCATCTTCGGAATGTCTTGTTTTTTACTGGGTGTCCCTTTAATTAAATAATTTAATAGTTTGAAAGAGGGACTGTAAACAGAAGTTGTTCGAATATTTTAAACTCAAACTCTCTTCATGTTGGAATCGTCGGAAATTTATAGTGTCCTACATCAATAAATTCGTACCGAAGGGCTCTTTCAAAATCTATGGTGACCTTAAAAATATGGTATCAACTCTAAATATAAGAGTTATAAAAAAGGAAAAATTAACGTTATTTAATTTTAACGTTAATGTTTCCTTTTTAAAACTCGTACATTAAAACCTGTTAAAAAGGGAGTTTTATTTTGCCTTCATAAAATAAAAATCTTTAAAATAGTTTGATGTTCCCGTGTAAAATAAACTCTCCTAAAATAATTTTTATTTGTATGGGGAACTTCAGTTTTTCGTCTAAAATCATATTAAATTTGTTTGTTTATTTTCTTTTTAACTTCCCGCTAGAAAAATAAAAAAATCTAGAAGTGATTGGTCTTACCTCGAGATCTCATCAGACCGCCATGTTTTGAGTTTCTATGGCGCTTCTAAGAATTCGCCGCTAAGTTTGCATGTATGTATGCGTGCGTGTTTTTGTGTGTGTGTAAGTATGTGACTCGTTTATAAATTTTGAACAGCTGAACGGAATCAAATCAAACTGATAGCGTTTTAAAGAGCGTTCCTTATCTTTGCTGTAAACCTTTTTGGAATCGCTTTTGCATGACTTAACCGATCAATTCCACAAACCAATAAAATTTTCGAGTCTAAAAACCACGTTTATCGTCGCCAACCGGGTGATAATCGATGAATCTGTTCGTGAAATATCGTGAAGGAAAATATTCGAAAAAAGTTATTAAATTTCTTTTTTAACTCTACAATTATATATTTGATCAGTTAGTGCTCCCAATTTTTTATGATCATCAAAAGAGGAACTGAATTTAGCCTTCCTGTGAACTTAAACCGATTCAAACCGGTACATTTCAAGATATCCCAACAAAATCGGCTTCACTGACCGGATCTTATAATATATTAGCTCTTTAATCGGTTCGTGATCGTAAAAATTCGAAAAAAAGATATTTTTTAAAATCTGATATTATATATATTTAATCAGTTAGTGTTCTTCTTTCTCTTATAATAATCGGAAACTACTTCTATCACCACTCGGGACTCGGCTAATTAGTAAATTACAAAAAAATTAGAGTTCCAAATATATTTTTTTTATATATAAAACATGCAGGCAAAATAAAACTTTTCCTAAGAATTTAATCAGCCTTTTTTTTGCGTTGAAAAGTAACTATTTGGAATTGATATTTAATCTTTCGGATCACAAAATAACTGCTGTAAAAAAATATTTTTCAAATCACTTATAATCGTTACGTTCCCAGTCTTATAGAGATCTTCTAAATTAGTCTCTTGGAAATAGAATTTGGCTTAAGTATTCAAGATTGAATTAATTTTTTCTTAATTTTAATCAATAAAATGTTAATTTGAAAGAGTTCTTTTATGTATCGCAGAAATCGGAAAAAAGTCGAAGTCCATAAACGAAAATTTCAGTCAACATTAAACGTCGTTGACAATAATCTTTTTAAAGGCAGCCAGACAACCGATCGTTCACTACCTTTTGAGACTGTTGAGTCTCACTCGCACTGGTTAAGTTCTACTTCTCTTACAACTCTACATGGTTACGGATCTTCTGGGGAATTTCGCGTGGTTAATCATGTTGCAAGTCCTTTATATCTTGTGCATTAACAGTCACAGTACTAAATAAAATACGGGTTAACAAAATCGCCGACATCATGCGCCGATTTATTTAGAAAATGTTTTATATATAAATAAAATATTATGGCAAAATAAAAGGGCAAGACGTTCAAATGTATTTAAGAAAATCAAAAAAATACAAAAAATTACTTCAGAAATATGGAACAAAAAATTTTGAAGAATAAGACATGAAGAAAAATAATCGAACGGCAACACTGCGACTTAACAAAAGTGTATTGCCTTCGGTTTGCCACAATTCTCGTATACATTTTCATTATAAAATTGTAACAAATAGAAACTGTTATCACATTCAATTAAGCACTTAACAAGAGGTAATAGATAAAAATACACATGAGTACTGATGAAAGTGTAGCGGCCTTCGAAAACAGCTGTTCTGCTTTGCTGCTTAAGTTACATATTTGAAGAACTGATGTTGATTTTCTCTTGTGTTTTGAAATGTTTATCATGTCTTTCGGAATTAAAAACACTTTTCGAACACTTGGCCTATAAAATCAATTTTAATATGAAAGACTTCCTGTTGCCAACTGGGCCTTATGAAAACGATTGCTTCTGGCTATAAAGTATTTCAGACTTGGCCATTTCTTTGATTGATCTTAGTCCAGGAAGGAAGTTTCGGCTGCTTATTTTCTGAGTTTGTTGTAGAGAAGGGAGAGGAGAGGCGTTACTCGGGATGTTGGTTTTTTGACAATTCTTTTCATTCTCTATTTCGCTTAACAATTTTAAAAATGTCGGACTTTATTGTAACGAAATGTAAAATAAAATAGAACATTGTTTCCTTTTAAATCAGTAATAAATATATTTTACAAAAATCAAATAAAGTGAAGTGTAAAAAATTTTAGAATCCCGAAGTGAAAAAAACATTTTTTTTTGGAGCAGATTTCCCAGTGTGAACATTCAGGCAGCTTCGAAAGGGAATTGAATAAAATTTGAGCAGCAAAAACTTGCTCGTGTAAGCCTGGACTTGTTTTATTATGCAATTTGCGATATTTTCAGTAAATCTTGTTCCGTTTATTTCAGAAGTCGCGAATAGAATTTATTGCTGGCTGTCGTACACGATAAATGCATGTGTGTGTATGTGCATGTCACATCCGGCAATAATTGTTTCAACAATTGTGATTTGTCCCATTCTCTTCTTTTGTTTTTTTCGTTCTCTTTTGTGTTTCGATTCTACTTTCACATGTACATTCTAATTGCTAAAAGCCATTTTACAAAATTGGTTACAATTCTAAATTCATTAAATATTCCATACAGGACTTTCAGCTGTTGTAAAGGAAAATGTGTTGTGTGTTTGTGTGTGTGTGTGTGTTTTCGCGCAAATTTATTTGACTGTGTAATTTTTTTGTCTCCGGTTTAATACAAATATTTTATGGCAATTGCTGGGCCACACCAGTCGGCTACACCTCCCTGCCATCGTTAAATTATAACAATTGAAACGTGCATGTTTTAACATGTTCGCCATAACAATCAGTTGAGTTTTTTTCTGCAGCTTTTGTTTCAGATTCTTTTGTGTTGATTTCCCTCGATGGCTTCGTTCATAGCAAGCGGCCATCAGTCATGCGTTTTTGTTCTTTGTAATAGAGAAATAGAATATCAGAGGTTTTTCTTTTCATTTTTGATTTGCACATCCGTTTAAAGTTGCATATTTTCATGTTTTCTTTTTTCTTAATGGATTGGAATTGGCAAAACATTGTCCCGTATTTGGCCAACTATCAAAAATATTTGTATACAGTTTTTATTTTGAAACAAAAGGTTTTATATTGAAGCGTAAAAGTGTTGAAATTTAATGCTAAAATAAATTGTTTTTTGCTGGCATTTTAAAAAGAAGCCGAAGAAGCCGCAGTTTTATTAATCAACAATTAATTAAGTCGGGACAATTTACTATTCACGCTATTTCAGAAATAATAATACAAGTTTGTAATTTTTAAGGTCAAGCAGAAAAAAAATTATTTATAATTATTTTCATATTAAAATTGTTTTTATCTGAATTAAAAAACAATCAGTGATTAATTTGTTCCATATTAAAAGTTAAACTGATTTGAAAAAATTAATAAATAAAATTCAATGGATTTTTGTTGATGCTGTTAATTATTTGACCAGCTTTTTAAGTTTATTATCCCACGTTCATAAAATTTTAAATAAATTTTAAATGTGATAAGTTCAACATTTTTCATAAAAAATTTCTCTAAAACAGTTTCCAAGCTTTTTTCATAATTTTTATGAATATAAAAAAACTTTATATGATAACTTCTCATTTTTAATTCAATAAAATATACGAGCTCGGCTCGAGAAATCATATCGCTCTATAATTCAAATTGCATACGTACGATAAACTCTACTCTATAAATACAGGGTGTTCCAGTGAAAATGCACTTTTTCATTTTAAAACAAAAACAGATATTTTTATAGCCTGTATACAAACGTCACTCCTTATCAGTGGCACTGGGCGTTATGGTAATGGAACGGATTTGAGTCAGTGTTTGCATCACGATCATTTAAGTGGCATGCCCCCAGCCTGTCATGGCGTGCATAATCATGTCATATCAGTTGTCGCTAGATCTGGTTTTGGATTTTTATGAAATTGAACAGACAGCTCATTTGGAAAACCGTCCCATGGTCCTATTGCCATGTGAAATGGAGAAGAATCGTGAGGCTAATGAGGCGTAGAATAAAAAACGTGATGACCCAATTTGGCATTATGCCACACGTCGCCTATCAAAACTTTTTGCCAGTACTTTGAATGCTGGCAATACCGATTTTCGTCCATTCAAGGATAAGAGTTTGTAGGAATGGCACATGTGTCATATGTAAGTGTATGGGAGAAGTTAAGTAAATTAGTATTTGTGGTTAAGGGTATCTCTTTTATAGGCAGGCACTATCACGGCATGGAAGTGTATTCGATTCGGTGAACAATGAAGTGGCTCAAGGTCACAAGGCCTCATTTCGTCTGGAAGATTGTTCCGATTTCGGAGATCAGGTTATCAAAAGAATATGCACATTTTGTTGAGGACCTCATTTTGGAAACCACTTTGCGTTAATGGAATTTATGGAAAAAATAATTTTCTAATTTATAAAATTTTTTTTGGTTCCGCACAATTTGATCGCCAAACGAATGTACGTAAATTCAATCGTTGCCTTGTCTATCACTTCTTTTGAAAATTTTTATGAAAAATTAAGCTGAATTGATTACAAAAGAGAACAAAGAGAGTAAAAATATTTGAAATTTTGATTTTGTGTGCATCAAATTTATAATAAAATTTGTAATTTAGGAAGAATATTCAGGTATGTGATGGAAATCGATCCGTGTTCGAACAAAATCGAATGCTAAAAGCGAACTTTTTGTTTTAGATGTGATGAAAATCGAACGGTTTCTCTTTCAATTTTTGTTCCTTTTCAAATTGTTTCATGTATAGGCTTGAATACATATACTTAAACTTTGGTCCAAATATTCTCCAAATATTTTACTTTTTCCTTAAAAATGTGCGTAAGTACCATATAATTTTAAAAACAGTTAAAACAGTACATTTTCGTTTTTCATCACATTCATTTTAGTTTAAATTTTCATAGAAACAAATGAAAAATGAATTCGAATTCGATTCGAGGGAGAAACCGAATTAAAAACAAAACGAAAGATGTTGTCATCACACCTTTTTCGATTTTATGACGTTTTTGCTTCGAAATCGATTTCCATCACATGCCTGATTGTTTAATAATTTTTAAAAATTTTCAAACCTGGGGGCAGATTACAGCACTCGTTATCGAACGAAATTACGAAATATTTCAATAGAGTTTATATGGAAATATTTTAAAATTTTGAATCGTATCGAATGCCGTAATTTGCTCCCTGGTCATTGAGAAGTTTATTTTTGTGGTTCGCAATTGTCAACACTCTAAATAAATTGTTTTTGCATCAAGACAATATTTTTTGTTGTTGTTCTTTATTTCCTTGCAACTACAATTGGAGTCGGAGAAAAATCCAACCAATTGTAAAATAAGAAAGTAAGAAAATAATAAAAAAGGAAATGTGATCAGTCAGTTCTTGTTATGACTTTCAATTTGCTTAGACTTCTCATTCATTAAAGTGGAAGTTTTAATTATATCTCTAGTTATTATAAGAAATGTTGGGTAAAGGTTCCCTGATGATCTGCATTAGCCCCAGTGAAATGCGCATCGGAAGAAGCGAAAACCCCTCAATTGATCACTTTGAATTCTTCAATAGCATTTTGGGGAAAAAGAAGCAGCACGAAATTAAAATTAGAGTTGAAAGCAAAATTAATTTGAGACATTTCTGTGATTTGCTTTTGTTGGATTGTAAAAGAAATGTGTTGCGATTAAGCTTGCACAAAATGTTGGTCAAGTGGCCCCCACGACTTTAATTACAGGCCATTAGTATTTTCCTGAAGTTTTCCACAATATTATTCAAATAGATGTTAACGTCGAAATTTATTGAGATAATTTGTTCTGGAAATCGTTGCAGCAATAAATATGTTATTTAATGTGTGGTTTTTTCTGGTTGATGCCATCTTTTATGAAACCACGTGTCGTTCAGACCCATGACAGATATGTCACCAGGTTTACGTCAGTACCCCTTGAGCTTACACAGGTTGCAACTTCATTCATATGGTTCCACCACAAAACCATAATGTTACACCTTGCTAAGGTGTTCGGGCCTATCCAAAACCCTTGTTACTTCTGAGGAGAACATGCATTTTGTCCGCACCAAAGGGTACCAAAAGTCAAACTCATTGGACTAATCCCTCCTGACACTCCCAGCACCAACAACATACCATACCTTCCGTAAAGTCTGCTGATTTAAAGCAGCCCATAGAGGCAACATTAGCTGGGTCCAAGTCCCAACATACTACCAATATGCCAGAACATCAACTCTTATCTGACATCTCTACCAGCTGCTCTTGATATTAAACCACAGCCCCCACGTGGACTCCCTGAAGAGACGTCATCCAACATCTGGCCACCGAATCAACTAGTCATGGGGGAAGTAACGAAGTCCGCCACACGAAGGTATTTGAATGAACGTTCATTAAACAGAGCTTCGAAAGTGAAGCAGATGTTCCACACACCCGTTTCTTCACCCCCCGATCTAATATCATCTGTGGGAATCAACCATATCCCGTATCACCAGTGTTAGGAAACTGGTTATGTCTCGCAGGTCAAACCAATGTAGGTTTGTCACTCTACTATTAATTTCTGATCCTTCTTTTGGAGGGATCCAGGTATCCTTCCACCTGTATATTTAATCTTTTCCCACGACAGTCGGTTGAACCCACAAGAATTTCGTTAATATTTTGCGAGTTCACAAGAATTCTATTGTCATTTCCGTGTCGCTGCAATTTTGGCCTCATATTTGAAATTTTGAATGCCCATTTTCGTGAAAGGCGCTGAATTGTGAGCCTCTCCCTTAATAATCGAAGAGTTGGCATCATTATGAAGGGTATAAAAATCTCTGTAAATATACGACTTTTTATTTGTGGCCACATAAGGGATGATAATTCCGAATATTTACGAATATCTAATACAAGTAGTGAGCACAAGAATGCGATGCCTTAGACTCCAAGTTTGACTGCGCAATCAGTCATGAATTGGGTATCGCATTTTTATGATAGTGAGTAGTGGTGCATGATTGTGTTAATTGTTGTTGGCCTATTCAAAAACGAAGGAAAAGCATTGGCCGCTGAATACTTTCGACAGCGATTAACTCCACCATTTTAACGGTCCTTCATCGATGAAATAGAGGCTAAAAATAGTTAAAACCGATTTTTTTTTCTTCTTATCTGTCTTCATCTGTCCCCTAAATACTATCTGCTATTTTCTAATTATGTCACAATTCACTGCAAATGTAGAGATTACCCCCTGCGTGCTGTTCCAAGACAAAACAAAGTGGCAGATATTTTTTCAGAACAACTGTGAATCTGTGCAGTTATTTGAGGTGCGAAAAGTCAACTTGTTCGAGTGACACGCAAAACTTTCGAAAGAAACTAAACCGTCAGTGGTCTGGCTGCACTTGAAAAATATTTGACAACGTGGCCTGGCTTTGACAGACGTTGTGACTGAATATTTGAATATATTAACCCTAGAATGCCACACTTCCAATTCATTTCTTCATAAACTTTGCCGAATCGACGAATACCGAAATTAAACTTGCAGAATTGAATATTCATGCATATTTTGTTGAAGGAAACTTATTCATTTGCTTTCCAAAACTGTTCCCATTCCCATAAGCTTCATCTCACTCATATTGCATTGGATAATCCTTTAAAAATAATTTGGGCATTGAATTGAAATCTAGAATTCCTTTTTGCAATGATGAAACCAGCAGAAGTGATCAGTACTGATCTGCCACGCCATCTCATTCATGTCTCTCAATTTCAAGCTGACACTATTTATTAGAAATATTAATTATTTCTGAATTATATATTTCTTTAGCGGAATATAAGAACTTCTCTTATCTATCTTGTCATTCAACTCACTTTTGGTTAGTGGGAGATTCCTCTCTGGTTTCGTTTATGTTTTTAAGTCTTTACAATTGAATTTTTGGTTAAGTCTTCAATCAACCATGATCAAGCGAACCCGGCGCATGTCCACGTTTTATTATTTAGGAATGCGTACACAAAAGCTTTGAATTTTATTTATTCTATTCTCTATGAGAAAATTTAAGTTTAAAAAAATATAAAAAGTAGCTTGTAAAATTGCTGATTTGTACTGGAGCCTTAAATAACCAAAAATGATCTGTATCACCAAACATAATCCTCTGATAAAAATGCTGAATACTGAATTTTTGAGGCACGTAAACCAAAACTTCTTAAGTAAAATTGTTTACTGAGTCGAAGGACGAATCAATATTTTGATGTGTTGGTTAATACTGCTCTCTACAGCAGCAGTATTCTCTTCAATCCTGTTGATGGCTTCGATTCAAGAAGAACAAAACTAGAACGCATACGATCAATAACTGCTGTTGGCGTAAGTATTTGACACAAGACCACGAATATGATGTCGAGTTTCTTTGATCTCTATTAGCGCAGGGTCGTGTTAATTGTTGTGACGAAGGCTTAGCACGCGTCGGTCAATATTAATGACTGCGTCATATACTAAAACAGGGGAGTACAGCACCCTTCTTCATCGGGACCTGCAGCAACAAATTTTCCGGCGAGCTAATCTGTTTGCAGGGTCATCCTTTGAGAGCAAGTCCAAGACAAAAGTATTATGCTCCTTTTGCTTTTAAATGTTGTAGATTTAATTATGCTTTAGCTGGTCCGTGCTATTGTATTTTAAGGATTACATCCTTTCAAAAAGATCAGAAACTAGAAATTATTTAAAAATTTCCCTATAAAGTTTAACGTATTCCAACAAAAAAATTTTGTTGTAAATTGTTTTCTATTCCCAAACATCACATTTCTAATATTTAGTCTGATGAAGTCACGTCATATTCAATAGGAAAATTTGTTCAAACCAAAATGCGTCCTTCTGCTTGTTAACAAAAAGAAGAAAGAGTTCTATAAACGAATAAGTTCTTATATAAAAACGGTACTCGTATTTACGTGTCCTTTCGTTTATTTAAATGGCCCACGCTTGGGTGTTATTAACTTAATTATAGTTTAAACAACTTGTTTCACTTCCCATAACTTCCGTTTTCGTGAGTTGCTACATCCGGTTTAAGCGCCACCATTTATTTGTTTAAATAACTGCATTATTTTTACAACAATCAACAGCTTTATTAGTTGATTATATAACAATTATAAAACACTCATCAATTATTTGCAACGCAGTCGAGCACCTCTCAAGAGTTATTATTATTTTTCGGTTCCACAAAAGAAAGGCAGACAGCCGTTTCCATTTAATTGGTAATTTGTTTTTTGTTATTTAAGTTCAAATTACACGTACGCATACGAGCGAATGTATTAAAGAGCTCCCTGTAACAGTATTACACAGTTTTCTGTTAGAACTTGTTTAATTCTTAAGTAGTCCCCGGGATGTTTTCGGAATGCACAAATAAAAGTTAACGTGTACGTGGACATGTTCAGTTTTGTTTAATTGAATGTTTGCTTCGATGTGTGAATGTGTGTGTTTAATTCAAAAATACCCGTATTTTCGTCTACATGTCTGGCATTTTGATTGAGCCGGAGTATTTTTGGTTTCAGGTAGTTATTTTTGGTTGTTTATAACACTCAGCCAACGAGCGTCTGCCCTAAATGCTCTTGCATATGGCTATTAAATGTTTTCTGACCCAATTTTTCAGGGGATTTGAATGTGGTTTTCATTAGCAGGAATGATGATGTTAATGTTTTGTGTAGCAGCAAATAAATTTCACACTCGTGCGTTGAAAGTCTTCATAAAAGTTTTATTTTTGTATCCAGATGATGGCTGGAGAATGGCAACAAATTTTAACGTTTATTTTTGCAAAGTTTGATGTGGTCGAAAAGTCATGCACCCAAATAAAATTTGTTTAATTTAAGCGAATAAGTCTTTAAAAATAAGTTGCGTTTAATATGATTCCGGCAAAAAAAAAGGAAGTGGGAAACAGTTGACCCTTAAGAACAATCTTAACTTGGTTTCAGTACTTCTCCATGTGTTTTAGCTCTTCGATCTAAAATGCTATTATTTCAATTTTCAAATCAACCGATTCCCACACGATAAGCGGTGATTGATGCGGTCCGACTTGCGGTGATTGACATGATTTTCAAATATAAAATAAATCGGTCGATGAAGACGTTTAAAAGTGATCCTAAGAAAAACAACTTTTTGAATATCACGATATCTCACGAACAGAATAACCGATTTGTACCCGGTTTACGGTGACAGACGTGGTTTTTAAATGTCAAATTGATTGATGAAGTCTTTTAAAAGCTATTCTGATAAAAAACACTTTGAAGAGTGTTGTTTTTTTAATATTTCTTGGATGTCTTGAAATGCAGCGGTTCAAATCGGTTGAAATTTATAGAAAATCTTTGCTCAGGAACGCTTTTCAGAACGTTAAGCTTATCCGTTCCAAGGTTATAGGCGGGGCACAAGCTTACACACACACACATACAAACATATGTATATAACACACGCACACATACAGCCGTATTGGCAGGTCCTCAGAAGGGAAGCTGATTAGGACATCAATTCGATTTTCCTAAAACAGAGTAAATCCAAAAACTTCTTGATATTTGAAAATTTAAGATATATTTTAGCGAAGCTAAAAAACTTTTAAGTAGAAGTCCCTTCTAAAACAAAATGTTTATATTTTGTTAAAAAAAGTGTATGTGTATGTGTGTGCGTTCAAGTATTTTAACCGCTTATAACTTTTGTACGCTAAGCGGAATTAAATGGAATTGGTGGCGTTCAGAAGAGCATTCCTGAACTTGAATCGCCTATGAATTTGAACCGATTCGAACCGGTAAGCTTAAAAAAACTTGGAAAAAAAATATTTTAAAGTGGTTCTTTAAATAGCTTTAAATAACAGCTTCACCGAGCTGTTCTTAATCAGCTCTTGACATTATAAATCTAGCCGATCGCCTTGAACAGGATCAAAGTCGATTAATCAGTTAGTAAGATGTCGTGAACGGAAACACTCGAAAAAAAGTGATTTATATTTTCAAACTCTGAAATTATATATCACGTGAGAATCGCTTGATTTGGAAATTAACATAAAAGCGTTTTAGATCGAAGAGCTAAAGGGCATGGAATAGCACAAACACCAGAGTGCGATAATTTTGCGGTTATAATTAGCGGAAAGGCATGCTCTGTTTTTATTTTTATTTTACACAGACTTCTACTTAAGAGTTATTTTAATATATATAAAATGTGTCCTATAAGCAGCTTATAAGCACTAAATATTTTTTATGAATTAGGACTTGAGAACATATAATTCAACAAGAAACTCTGTTCTTATTTTTACTCTGATGCAAATGGAATTTTGGCTTATCTTTGGGCAGTAGAGGACAAGTCGCGATGTCTCATGGAGATACATGTTTTTCTCTTAAGATTAGCAACTGATTTAATTATATATAATTATCCTGATTTGTAAGATCTGCAGTTACGTTCTTTTGAACTTTTCTGGTTATCAAATCATGCACTCATTTGCGTATTCCTGCTTTAAGTAAATTTATATTTTCACTTGTTTATCCTTGTAAAATTGAAATTCCTTTTGCCTTTACCAATGGTGCGGTGTACTTTCCTTTTCATTAGACTTTATCAATTGGAACGCTTTTACGTAAAGGAAAATATTGATGCCTGATGATGGAAGCAGATACTATTGACGTGGCGTGCATGGCTTTCACACATGTGATCATCATCATCATCATAATCGCCATCATCATCATCATCATTGTTGTTATTGTTGACTTCACATGTAGATTTACTGGCTTCTTAAGCTGGTTGGCAAACAACCATCCATCCCATCAAAAGTATTCTGCAGGCGGCAGTTGTTTGTGGAAGCCTGACATGCAGGTATGGGAAATTATTTTCCATTTCATTGAGCATTAATTCAGTGCTTTTTCCTCTTATAAAAGATGCATTGATTTTTTATTTTATAAATTTTTTTATTTGTTTTAAGACTGTTTTTGTTTACACGTAATCCGTTACTGAAAATTTGCTTCAGTGAGAGTTTTTTAATATATTAACACGGAAAAAGCTGAAGCATTAAACACAATAACGACAGCAGACTACAGACTACAACTTGTCAAAAATAGAATACATGTGCGTATATGAGAATGATTATTTTTACTACTACGGACTACTACGGGTTGCTGTCCATGCTGTTTTTGTGGTTGTAGCCAAATTAAACTAATTTCTATTTTGGTGAGCGACAATGAGTAAATGCAATGTTTCCAGTTTGATATAAATAAATTCAATTATTGTAAGCTTGAAAATATGCTATTTTATTATACAAAAAGGAACAACCATATTTCAAAGCTAATGAAATGATTTCTTGTTATATACAGTGGACTTTATATATATTTTATTGGAAAAATACTATTTAAGAGTGTGACATACATGAAAGCGGCTACACTGTCGCATGAAGAGAATTCTATTACAAAAAACAACACATGGTTATTGATTTGGTGGTGTCGTTTTAAAAATAACTAAGTAGCTGACTAGGAGGCAACGATTGTAGCCAACGGCTTTTGTAGTCGGTGTTCGTGTAGTCTGCTGTCGTTATTCTGTTCAATGCTTTATGTAAAACTTGGCCTTTAATCAACTATCGCAAGTAAAAGTCGTTTGACTTTTAAAATATTTTGCTTTTTTGAATAATTTTAATCTAGTATTATTTTAAACGTAAAACAAAGTAGAAAAAGAAATCTAAAAACTGAAATCGGCCATTTGTGCCATATGGAATTGAAAGAGCTCATCTGTCATATCTTAATTGAATAGAATATATAGTTTATACCGTCGTAAAATGATCAACCGATCTCTATAAACAGCCCTGCGTACTAAAAAATTATTGTTGCAGATCGAGAAAGATAACAAGACAGACCCCTCTTTTCTAGCCATTTCCTTCTTTACTTCGTCGGGTTCATGTCGTCCTAGAAACGCCGAAGGAGGGTTCTGAAATTCGCTGCTTTCGTACCTGATTATTCCTTTATAATCAAACCGTTCTTGAATATTCGACAGTGAAGCCTCTTCAATTTTTACTTTCTATTGCCGTTCTGCAATCGAAAAAAGCTGCATTTTAAAACACTCTTGGTTCATGTCTTAGCTATCTTAATTTATATTTACCTGCTGTATTTTGCTGTTATCTACAATTATTTAATTGTTTTTATCACAACAGATTGGAACGTAAGAGAACAGAGTATGAAATAAAAACTAACGACTCGTCCAGTTTTCGTATGTACCAAAACCGATAAGTCGATTCCTCTCAAAACAGACCATTCTGCGTAATGTCTAGGCTAAAAAAACGTGCGAGTATTTTATAGGAATTTTATGTTCTTGCACTATTTCTGAAAGTTACACAAATCGTTCTGTGGAAACTGCTGATCAAATGAAAATTTTGTATGGGAAATCGTTTCCATTTCATCTGCATACGTGAATAATTTAGAATACAATATTTATTATAGAAAACAACATTTTAAGCACGTGGAATGAGACCGTTGTAAAGGGACTATCTAGTAGAGCACTAGACTTTAGAGGAATTATCCTCGAGACTGTGGTACTTAATTTTATATGAACTAAAGCGGAGGGGATGGCATGTTTAGAGGACAGATGAAGATAGAAAACTTGTTATATTATTCATGCTTTCCCCAATTATTCTTTGGTACAGTTACGACGAGGAAAGGTGCTGCATTGCACCTCCCCTCCGTACTCTTTACAATGTTTTAACACTTTAAATAACACTGCTCAGCAAAAAATAATTTTTTGTCTCTCCTTTAAATAAAACTATACACTAGACTCAAATCCGTTTTCGGTTTTTTCCATCAGGTCGAGCTTTTTTTATAGGCGTGACAAGTTTTCCCCCTAAATTAGTTAGAGGACATATATTATTCTAGCTCGAGAGCGAGTCATATAATTTTCAAAAGTGAAACACCCGAAGATGTGTAAAAAAATTATATTATTTTAGTCGAATATAATTTTCCTCTATATAATCGTACATAAATATTCGTATACCCAACGATATACTCTCAAAACTTTAACTCCGATCCCTAGATTAAATTGATACCGCAGTAGGAGAAACTCACCAGCCAAATAAGATGTTAAAGTAGTCATCTGGTCTCCCAACACTGTCCTCTACTTTTTAGTTCCGTCATAGTAAACTACACAGGTAGGGGTCATTCCCTGAGTGCTGGTTAAAAAACAAGATATGGAAAACATTGACCATGAAGGCAATTCTTGTAACTTCCGGCTAATTAAAAAAACCCCTGGAGAATTTTGTAAAAAGCAAACGAAACGTTGGGTAAAAGTAAATACGATATAGTTTTTATTCAAATTTGACGACAGATATTATTGACCACAAAACCCGTATCATAATAAGCAATAAACAATACGGATTGATCACAATAAACAAAAACTTAATTCTATATTTAATTTTAAACTATCGTAACCTGGTTTTTGTGCTCTTGAGCTCTTCGAACTGAAATTTTAATTTTGAAATCAACCGATTCCCAAATGATAAGTGGTGATTAATGCAGTTTTCGATTGCACTAACTGACCAGATATATAAATTCGGAGTGAAAAAAATAAAAACACTTCTTTCGAATTCTTTAGTTCATGATCTCTCAAGAGCATATATGGAAGAACCGATTTAGACCCGATTCCAGGTAATTGGTGAGGCTTTTAATGGCAAGAGCTGAATAGGAATCGATCGGTGAAGATGTTGAAAAGTTATTGAAAAAAAGACATTTTGAAATATGTTTTTGAAAGTTTTTTTTGAAATATTTTGAAGTTTATCGGTCCGAATCGGTTTAAATTCATAGGAAACTTAAGTTCAAAATACTCTGCAGTAACTTACTAACAAACTTATTTATACACGTACCCATGCAGATACAGTGACAATGACAATACATACAGACCCAGTGACGGGCTGTCAAAAATTGTCAGGGACGTTTTTTGAGACCTCAAAACGTGCAGGTCTGATGAGACCTCGATTTTTTCAAAATGAAGTACAACTAATAACTTTTTGACTTTTAATTTCTTCTGGAAGTCAACTCTCATATTTCATAATATGATGCTGAGCCAGCACTTCTGAAGTACAGACGTTAAGAAATAAATATTTTTGAAGCATAAAAACCTGGTTTTAACTAACTCTTTGGTCTTAAAAATTAAAACTTTCAACTTTATTTATTTAAATATTTTCTAATAAAATTTATTACTTCTATTCGATAACAATATTCTGTTGAAATAAATATTTTTGTTGTATGGCTTCCTCAGCATATCTGCGAGTTATTATTTCTAAGAATTTCTTAAATAAATTTTATAAAATTTATTTAAATGTTTGCAAAAAAGTTAAATAAAATTAAGAAGCCGTTGTAATTAAAACTGAAAGTCCTTTATCATAATTTTAGTGGAAGTGCCATCCTTGTCCATGAGTGTTGAATTTACACAATATCAGTAAGAAAATATATGCGAGGTGTGTTAAAAAATCAAGGGAATTTTATGATTTCTCTGCTACACTTTGATTAGAGGGGTTTTTATTGAACACTTTAATCTTAAGTCAATCGTGCTAATTCTGTTTTACTAAATTTAAAGAAAAAAATCAATGTGATGGACAGATAATTATAAATCCTTTGACCAACATATGTTAGAATAACTAAAAATATTATTTCTGATTTTCTCTTAAATGAATGAGAACTGCAAACAAATATCAAAGTCATAACATGAACTCAATGATCACTCGTTCTTCTTATTTTCTTTTTTTATGATTCTTCATTGGCTGGATTTCCTCCAACTTTAATTGAAATTGCGAGAGACAAAGGGAAAAACCCATGTTTCGGACCAGCACTCAAGCGTTCACCCCTACTATTGCGAAAGATCAGTTCCTATGATTTGAACTTCCCCAAGTTGCACGTGGCAAGAAAGACATCCGCAGGAGTTTATTCCATATACGAACCGCTAAAAAATTAATTCTTCCTGTAGTGCGTGTTGCGTTTTGCTGGCAACTCGACCAGAGAAGCATGCACCCTGATATCCTCAAGTAACTTAAAAGTATACTCTAAAGTACAGGCACATACATGGGAGTTGTATTCCACTTTCGGGCGGTTGTAGTGTAGAGTGAAGTATATCTTATCTCCATCTTAAAAAGCTGACACATTTGAGCGCTTCTTTTGAGACATGAAAAATGTGCTCTCTCCATCGAACATGGCACTGTATTTTCATGCCAAGAGTATAGAGAATTTCTAAATCCCCAATACCTATTTCACTCATATATACGGATGGGGCAGTACCATCTGCTAGCCGCATATATATGAGCTCGTAACAGTGCGTTTTATTAGGTTTAAAGCTAACTCTTTTCGCGCGGCTCTATTCGGAGGCTGAAATGAGATCGTTTGTAAGCGATTCGTTCATTATTTGCCCTTTGGCGTTAGCCTCTTCCGAGCTCGGCCGGCTGGTGAAGTAACTTCTATATGGTCATTTATAAGGATACGGGAAAGAGTGAGGCACAGAGCAGTTCCTTGTGATGCACTTGAAGTCATTTAATGAGATCCCATCTATAACAACTCGTATAGTGAGATCTTTCAAGAAGTTCGATGTAAAACGAGAGCAGTCAGAGCTGACACAAAAATCGGTCAGTTGTGACAGAATTGCATCATGTCACCGTCTATCAAATGCCTTGGAAATATTTAGAGTCAATGCCTTTACTAGTGCCATATGAGTGACTCCTGCAAGATTCTCTTGACTTTTCGAAATAATTTAACTCAAACTTTTCGTCGAGTGTATGAAACACTTCGCCGTATTGTCTGGCTGAAATAATGTTGCCTGGCACTTGGACACGTTCTTGGGTGACAATGGCTTTGCTGCTATTGTTGTTGTTGCTGTTGTTACATGATGCCATTATTAATGCTGTTGTTGAGTGTCCTGTAAACACCACTGACTGTATCGTGCCAGAATTAAGATGTTTGTACGAACTTAATGTTCAGCATTGTTCACACAGATTGAATACTATTTTGTATGCTGGTTTACCGCCATTGTTGCTTATATATTTTTATTTTGTTGTTGTTGGTTGGTGGGTTTCTTTAGCTTTAAATGAAATCATGCGCATCGAATCTGGTAAAAAGTATTGAACCCGAACAATTTTAACAAAATCAAAGTCTCACAACATACAAACACTTGAATGGCAGTCGTTTAATAAATAACAAGACCAACAACAACAACAATAAGAAAAAAATGTTGTGTAATTTTGTGAAGAAAAATTATTTCTAACAGAAACAATTTAAAAAATAACAAATTGAAGTTCATTATTTCTGGGTTATTACTCGCACTTTTATTATTTATTTTTTCTCTCTCTCTCTCTCTTCTTCTGTTTGCATTTTCATTTCAAGTAGATTTTCATTAATTTAAGTTGGTAAATATGTTTGGTAAATTATTGTTGTTACCAAACATCCTGGCAGTTTGTCTGTTCAGGCGTGCCAATGAAAAAAGTTGCGTGCAATTGCGGCATTAAATTTTGAATTCAAATTCAGACACATAAAAAATATTTTGGCATTTATTGTTTCAGTGCAAAAGGGTGAATATCATTTTAATTTATGCTCTTGTTTTTTTGTATATTTGAACTGTTTGTTTATGCAAATAATTTGGAAATTAAAGAAAAAATTATATGCGCCAGTAGTCGGCAGTTTAGCATTTTCTCCTTCTGTCAACTGGTGCGTCCAAGTGAGTGGGATCACAGAGTTGAGTTCTCAACGGCTTGTCATTATCGATCAGTAAATGTATTCTTACACTCAATTATTGATAATCTCACCCTTTTTAAGTTCGTTAATAACAACACACCGGCCAGTTCGCCGTTCATTCGCATGAATAATATTTGAAACAAAAACAAAATCTGAAAACTGATTTTGTTTTGATCGTCAAATAGTTTGCGACACCGACGAACAGGCAGTTAATTTATTTAATATTAAATAATAAGTTAATAACCATTTAACAGTCTCAAGTCCAAATCCGCCAACGATAAGTCCATTTTTTAAGTTGTTCGATTTCTTATTTCATTTAGAATGAAAAAGTTTAAAAAACTTTTTTTATCAACAAATAAACTGAAGGGATCAGTACTGATTTCGAGGCCGATCATCAGCGTTCTTTCTTCAATTAATTTTTAACTCAACTTATGCTAAAAACAGCGAATGGATTTCTTTAGGTTTGTTCAATGAACAAATTGAGTGCCGGATGGAAAATCGAACTTTACACAGACAAACTTTAAAAATTATGCAAAATTTTACAAATAACACAAAATAAATTTCAATGTTCAATAATAAGTTCTTTTATATATATTTATTTTTTATTTATTTCGTCGTCAAAATTAATTATTTCAATACTTCAATATCCTGCAGTCAGCCTGGGCCCAAGTATCCCTAGTCAACGGATAACTTCAAGTGACAGTTGTGGTTGCAGTGTGATAGCAGATGCGGTGTATATCCGCTGACATGTCAATAAGCATGTCAATATATCTATTCTCCGTTAAGGCCCATAAGGAAAACAATTGACTAGTCACTGTTTAGTCAATGAAAACTACACATTAAAAATTTTAAGGCAAAATAATTAACAAAATTATGGATTAAAGATTAACCAGCTCAATTTTATAATTAACAAGAATTTTGCATATTTTGAAATCTCTGAAATAAATAAAACAGTTTCAATGTGAAATTGTAACTTCTTTCATTAAAATATCTTAAAATTCTATCTATCTATCAAAAATCGTTCTATTTGCCATACGATGCACATAACGATTGATTTATAGGCGATGGAGGCTAAAGAAGTGAACACAAGACTACGATTATTTAGATCTCGAGTTTGACTCCGCAGTCAGTCATTATTATGGTGTCAAATTGTTTTGCTCTAAATGGATGCAGGATTCTGTTAATTGTTGTCGGTCTGTCTCGACGACATCGGCGGCGTTTAAAACCGCCGTGTATTGAAGAGCAGAACAATAAAAAAATAAAATTTCTACATAAAAACTTTTCATCATCTCACTCTCTCTTTTTCTCTCTCTCTCTCTCTCTCTATCTCTCTCTGAATTTCATCTGTTCTCTCAATACTATCCCCTTCTTTCCAGCTCTGGCACAATGTGCTGCGTATGAAGAGGTCACGGTTGACCCCAAAGGCTATCACTGAAAAAGGCCATCCTAAAAAGCTTCCCTGAATAATTCCGTAAGCTCGTCACTATGCCTTTATGTGTGTGTGTGTGTATGTTTGGGCGTTTGCAATACTTGAACGGCGAGTCGAATAAAAAGAAGCTTGTATTGTTCTGAGGAGCATTCCTGAGCTTACAATTCCTATGATTTTTGTTAAAGATTTTTAGATTTAAAGACATTTAAAAAAAAAGAAAAATTAAAATAAAAACATTTCTAACGAACACCGTTCAAACAGCTTCACCTATCGATTTAACAAACTACATCGTTCGTCGTGAGCCGGTAAAAATCCGTTAATCCATTCAAAAGATATCGTAAACAAAAAAAAGAGATGTTACCTAATAAAATCCGAAATTATATATCTGATCGGTTGGTGTTATCGTTTCTTTTATAGCAATCGAAAACTGTATCAATCGCCGCTCGTCACGTGGGAATCGGTTGATTTGAGAATTAAAATTAAAGTGTTTATTTAAAAAAAACACTCTCTGGTATGTATCTGTTGATGTGACGGTTAAATATATATTTTTCTGTTTGAAATCAATCAAATGCTGACAACAAAAGCATTTCAGTTGTGCAGGGAGGCCGTGCCATTGAATTGAAAGATTAGTTTCATGTGAATGAACAGCAAAAGCCCAGCGAATTGAATTTTTGTGCAGATATTTTTTTCATGAGAGTGAAATTTTTCCTTTTTAATTAATATCGTTTTATAACTAAAAAAAATTCCAGGAATTTTTTAGCATTCAACGCACAAACATGTTAACAAATTATGTGTTCAAAGTGTTTGCAGGCAAAATCAACTCAAAGAGCTTCTATTTTTATTATAAATTTTAATTAAATTTTTTAAAGAACTTCGATTTGATTGTGTTTTATTTTTAAACTTTTCTCTATAATCAATTATAATTAATTTTAGAAAATCGCCCTGTAATTAAATGGTTATGGAATAGCAACCCCAGGCAGTTGTTCACGCCATTATATTTTCCCATCACGTATTTATTCGATCTGGAATGTAAAAATTGCGTGATATTGTCTTGTAAAAAATCAGCAAATATTGAGGGATGGAGTTTTGTATTACACGAACGCTCCTTAATTTTATAATGAATTGTGGTTGTAAGATTAGGCGGATAGAAACACTTTCGCTTCGCATAAATATTTTATTGTATTTGTTAAACGTATTTAATTAAGATTCTGTAGAATAAAAGAGATAAACTGGGGCGTGCTTTTTTCACAGCTTTTATTGCAGGAACAGGACTTACTGCTATTGAGAGCATTAAAATTTTAAATTAATTAAAGTTCATTAAATATAAATCGTTTAATTGTATTTAAATGTTATTTTTATTACTGAATAAAAGATAAAAAATATAATAATTACTCATGATTACTAACAATTTGGTATTTCAGTTATCCTACAATAAATGTTATTAACTGAATCGTTTATATGTGAACAGGAAAATAATTGAGTCAATAAATTAAATATTGACTCAATTTAAAAAATATCTCTGAACCCTGGATTATATGCAGTTTTTTATGAATTAATTAGTTTAATTATTTGTTTCATGAGACGGATCTTAATCCTCAACGGAATTTCCTACTCTGATATCGTGTTATTACCTCCAAAAAAAAAAAAAAAAATGGGAAATGGTGTGTAAGGATATGGAACCCCATATATGTATGCTAAATCGGCTTTCAAAAGTCCAAACCAACCAGACTAGAAATTTCGAATTTTAATTGATATTCTAAATAGACTGCTATTGAAAATCAACAAAAATCCAAAATACCGCACCAGAGCTGGAAAGTTTATGCTTATATTTGGTATATAACAGTAACTGACATACATATTTTTATTTGGTTAATTAATTTTATAAAATATTTCAAGAAGAATTAAATTGGTTATAAGAAAAAGAAATAAATAAAATTATGGTTCCAGGGCTGGACAAATAAGTATTTTTTCTGTGTAAAACTAAAAATAATTAATATTTTTAAAATAAATTCGTTAATACAAGTCAGAAAAATCAAAGAACAGCTCCAGAACTAAATATTTTTTCTTAAGTATTAAAGCAGCCAAATATTTGACGAAATAAGCATATTCATTAATTTCCTCTTCAATCTGTAACCGATCATGTGCCAGTTCGGTAAAAAAATCAATACATAATTAATATTATCGATCTTTCATTTGTTGGATATACACACGAAATATAAAAGAAACGTTTTTTAAAAAATAGTGGTTACGCTTATTTCGTGAAATATTTGGCAGCTTCGATAAAAGCATTTTATTTTAGAGTTCTAACATATTTTAGATGTTAGAGAAAGTTTTGAATTGGTATTAAAAATAAAAAAAAAATACTAAAAATTTTATTCCCGGGTTAGACAATCAAACTTCTTTCAGATTTTTAAAGAATTTCATTTGTATCAAAAATCAAACGAACTCAATAAAGACTCCTCCAGGGTTGGCCAATTGAATTTTTTTCAGTGCGTTAATATAACCAACTAAAACAAATATTTTCCTTTTATTTATAAATTAAAAGTATATGAAATTTGTTTGAAAGAAATTCGTTAATAACAGGCAGCAGAAAAAGAAAAGTAAAAAAAAAAATCAGCTCCAGAGCTGGAAACATAAAATAATTTTTATTATAACTTATAAGTTTTGAACGGTTGAACCGAATTAAACTAAAATCGTAACGTTTTAAACAGTGTTTTTGTGAATTCGAAAAGGAGCGTTCTTGAACTTCGTTTTTCTGTAGGCATTTTTAAAAGTGTTTTTTTTTAGAACAACTTTTAAAAAGTTTCACTGATCTAATCAGTGCCTGAGATTTCAAAACCATGTTAATTATTGAAAACAGGGCTCTCGATTCCTTTAAGTACTCGAAAACTCCATCAATCACCGCTTATCACGTGGGTCGATACGAAAACAAGACCACGATAGGTTTGCGGTTAAAATTAGCGCGAATTTACAGAGATGGCATTTAGGGTCAACTGTTTGCCATATATTTTATTTAAACATTTTATATCAGTACTCAGAGCTGTGAAGTGAAACCAATTCTCACTCCGTTCATGAAATATCATAAATGAAAGCATTCATTAAAAAGCCTCGAAATTATAAAAAAAAAAATTAGTTTCATAGGCTTATCGGTCGAAACGTGGTTTTCATTCGGAAAAACATCATTAATGTTCGGAAGCATAAGAAAAAATCAACATCAGTTTTATATATTCAACATTCACAGTAGAACCAAACACATGTTTTCGAAAGCCGCTACACTTTCATCATTTTTATTAATTTTTAGTTGAGTGTGATTACAGTTTCTATTCGTACCAATGTTCTTATGAAAAAGCATACGAGAAGTGTATCAAACCGATGGTAAGAAACTTTTGTTAAGTTCCAGTATTGCGGTTTCACTATTTTTCTTCATGTTCTATTTTCCTGTATTTTTTGTTCCATTTTGCATCTGATTCTTATATGTTCACCGAAAACTACATCAATCATCGGTTGTTACGAGGGATTCATTTGATTTGAAAATTAAAATAAAAGAGTTTTAGCTCGAAGACCTCCAAAGCATAGAACAGCCCAAAAATCAGGTTAAAATTAGCGGGAAGTAACAGGGATGGACAACAATTTTACATAATTTTTCCCTGTAAAATACTTTCAAATAAATATTTCCTTCAAAGTTATAAAGCCGCGTTAAAGACTTTCTGTTTGTTGTGCAACACTATTTACCTGCATACAGACATAAACGAATATGTCTGTGTGCAGGATTTAAGCGCATATTAACTAAAAGCAAAGCAACGGCTAAAGAAAAATGCACGCATAAACACTAAGTAACTGGCTTTGGGCATGTTACGTACATAAGCCCAAGTCACGTAATTACAAATACCCACACACACACACAACGTAAATGGTGCAAAAAAGAAATCACACTCTCAAACACACGCTGGGAAGAATAACAACTTTAACTAGGGAAATCAGCCAGAGGACAAAGTATTTTGTATTTAATACGTTTAAGCCCTGCTGCAGTAACAAAAGAGTTTTGGCAGCTGCCTCACAAGAAAGACGTTAACATCTTAAATTACCGAAACTGCTTAAGTTTCTGTAGTTACACATGTACAGGCGTTTGTTTGTTTGTGTGCGTGCATAAGCAAATAAATTAACAGTCATGTATTCCAAGTAGGGCAGATGCACAAATTCATGTGTTTCCTTTTAATGCAGGGTATTATTTTTGAAGGCGGAAGACAACTCCCCCCAAAAAGGGAAATTGTTTTCTTTTTATAAACTTAAAAAGTGTTATCACGTGACATGGTATTGCGGGTGCCTCATAAATGCAAATTTAGTTTTTCCTGAAGTTTTCCACCGTTTTCTTGTCAAATAAGCAGGATTCAAATAAGTTGTTTACAGTTTGCAATAATATTTTCAATAAAGTGTCACGGAAAACGATTCGACTGTTATTTGAAAATGTTTGCCAACCACAAGAAAGAAAAGAGAACCCTATAGGGACGTGATTTATATAAACGAGCTGAAATTCGAAATAAGACTTGCACGTTCGAACAGGCCAACTTTTAATTAAATGTTTTCTTTTTCTATACTTGTAGCAGCTATTTAAAATGCGAAAGGAGCAACAAGTAGCCTTTAAAGGACATGAATTCGACTTACGAATTTATAAAAGGAGTGCTAAATATTTGGCACAAAGTCTTCCACTGAAGTTTTCTTTTTGAAGTCATCTTTTCCTTAAAAGCAAAATCAATTACTTTCCAGTAAAAAAGGACCTCCCGAAGAAGTCAATATGATCTTAAACTTGTGATCTCGAAGTAAAGGAAATCTGGATCTTTTCCAATGCGTTTTACAACGGGTTGTTCACTGCAGAAGTTCTCTTTTGATACAATCCGGAGTCAACTTTCTGATGTCAATTAAATTTGATTTTAAAAGCCGTTTCTAATAGTTTTTCAAATTGATTCTCTCATCATCTGGAAACATAAATTTTGCAGACTTCTGCTATGTAACGCCCACATGTAAAAATAATTATAAAGGTGCGGTCACACTTGACAAACATTTGCCCCAAAACAAGCGTAACTCTAAAGAGTGAAGAAATATATTTTGATTTGGAAACGAGTTTTTAAGTAAAAGTGTTTTCTAAGTAAAACAGTCAGTGGCGTAGAATCCAATACTGTTGGGAACTTTTTAAAGCGATTAACGATTGTCTGAATTTAAAAGTTTGTCAATAAAATTTATTGGCTACACTTTTTTAAGTAAATATTTTCCCAAATAAGAACGCAAATTTAATTGTTTATATTATCAATTTACTTCATATAAATCTTTTATTAACGTTTTTTAATTTAATTTTTATTTTAATGAGCATTTTATTTTTGCTATATTAACATTTATATAGGCTAATTGTTCTAACTTAGTTAAAATCTCAGAAAGACATGATGATATATATTCCTAGGCTTGAGCTACCAATGAAAATTGGAAAAACGTTCACATGTACTTAAGTATAAAATTCAAACCATAAAAGTTTGACTTAATGTATAATGGGACAAAAAATTCAGAAAAATGGGACATGAAGAAAATAATCAAATGGTAACACGGGTATTAAAACAAAAACGTGTTAACATCAGGTTGATACAGTTCTCGGATTGTTTTTCACAATAAAATTTGTGTAAATAGAAAACTGTTATCACATTCAACTAAGCCACCTAAACAGTGGTGATAAACACAATATACACGTGAGCACTGGTGATGAAAGTGTTGCGACTTTCGAAAACAGCTGTTCTGCTCTGCTGTGTAAGTTGAATAAAACTGATGTTGACTTCCTTTGTGCCTAGGAATATTTATCAGCATGTCTTTCTGAGATTTTAACTAAATTAGAATAATTAGCCTATATAAATATTAATATTTTTTAGTTTAATTGTACTATTATTAAAAGAATTATTTTTCTATGATTAAAAATTGAGCATTTGCAAGCACTAAAAATAACTTCCGAACGTTTGTAATTAAAAAACTTCTTAAAAAATTATTTTGTCCCTTAGAAGACGAAAATATAAACTAATTAAAGTTTTGGGAGTAGAAAAACAAACTGCCCCAAAAATGACAAAAAAAAAAAATTTTTCACTGGGATGTTAAATTTAGAAAAATGTTGTTTTAACTTTTTATTATAATTTCAATCGTGCAGAAAAATCATTTTCATTCGGGCAAATGCAGATTAGAAAACCTAAAGCATATTGTCCCAAACTTCTTTTTTTACTTGCCTAATATTTTAAAAAATATCTTTGAAAATTATTTTTAGAAGTAGTTTCTCGTTTAAGTATTTAAGACTCGCCTTATTGCTTTCTTACTGACTGTTTTTTTATATTAAATAAAAATTTTCGATTCGGAATTTATGCCGGTTTCACAATGTTGAAGGCTTTCTTTCTTGTGCACAACAGCATTTAAAACAAAAAGAATTTATAAGATTTTGCAAAAGAAAACAATTCTTTCGACTTTGTGAAACAGGCAGTAAATATCGTTTTTGTCTTCAGTATAATGCTAAAAATTCAATTAGGACGACCGACGAAATTAACCCTCTACGACAAATTCGTTGGTAAAAATCTGCTCTGCACATCCGTCGTATGAAATTCAATAACGACGACAAAAACTAAATTTCTTTTAATTCATAATTCTATTTAAAATATGTCTGATAGTGTGATCACATAAAAATATATTATTAATAAAAATGAGTGTGTAGTTGTGTAAGTCACTTAGCACAAGTGATATTTGTACACAAAAATGAAATAAAAATATTTTTCCTCCATTTGCTTTTCTTAAAAAAAAGTTTTTTAAACACTTTGAAAGACAAAATAACGAATGGATTTCTTTAGTGCCGGATTGAAAATCGAACTTTACACGAAAAAACTTTCAAAATTTTAGAAATAACACAAAATAAATTTTCGTGTTCAATTTATTAATTTATTTTGATTTTGTTATCTCTTTGTCGCCAAATCAACTATTTCAATACTTCAGTGGCCTGCAGTCATCCTGGATCCAAGTGACAATTATGATAATTAAAAAGTCTCCAATTTTCTTTTAATCGTCAATATAAAAGCAGTGTGACAGCTGACATGTCAACGAACAAGTCAATATATCTAGAGGATTCTCAATGATAACTACATATTAAAAATTTCATGCAAAATAATTAACAAAATTATGGATTAAAAAATAACCAGCAATCAGTTTTATAATTAACAAACATTTTGGATATTTTGAAAAGTGACTTCTTTTATTAAAACATTTCAAAACTGATGTGAGACAAAAATTCGCCATTCGCCGGTTCTATTTGCCATGCGACGCACATAACGATTGATTTATAGGCGATGGAGGCTAAAGAAGGGAGCACGAGACTACGATTATTTAATTCTCGGGGTTGACTCCGAGAATGTTCTGAATGGATGCAAGATTGTGTTAATTGTTGTCCTTAATTCTCAATCCCTGGTTCGTACGAGTTGCGTTCTCAGCATTAGACTGCGTTTGCGTACGAGTCTAATGCTTTTGCGTTTGATTTCAATAAATCATATTAAGTATACGCCATTTTTAGAAACTTGAGCCGAAAATATAGTGCAGCAAGAATGCTTCCGATTGTCCAACCCTGCAATCGATTGAGTTATTTAGTTTGAATTTTCATATAAATATCAAGGCAACGGCCATAGTTTTTTTTGGAATGCAAAGAAGCGTAAAATGTTACCGTAGCAGGTTATTCAGAGCTCTTGGACAGATGCGATATTGATTAAAAACGATCACTTCTGGCGAAAACACAAGTTTTGAACCACCTATTCAATGGATGTGGGCTGGCGTAAGCAGTCAGCATGTCGAAAATCCGTAAATTATGCTACGAACTGCAAAATCCTTTCACATCTTTTCCAGTTCCCGCTCTTTGCGAACATTTTATATCTAAGAAATTGAAGAGGTATAAACGAAACAAGCGCCTATTTTGAGGGTCTCAAGAAAACCCCTTATTTGGAATGAACAAAAAAAAAAAATCCGAAAAGCGCTGCGCTAAATGTATTGAGCTTAAAGAGCCTTCTGATGAAAAATAAATAGCTTTTTATTACGAAAGCAAATTTCTCTATTCAAATATGAAGGAAGTAGTGGAACACCCCTCGTATAACAATGTCTTTCAGTTTGTTCGAAACATGTTTTAATTCCAAAACACACAATATATTCTAAAGCACAAGGGAAGGTAAATTTTACAGCAGAGCAGAACAGCTGTTTCCGAAAGCCGCTACTTTTTTCATTATGAGTGGTGGTTCAAAACTTTTATTTTCACCAGAGGTGATCGTTTTTACTTTGAATCAACCGCATCTGTCCAACAGCTCTGAATAATATTTTGATCATTATGACTTCATAAGTGGGGTTGAGGAATGATGAAACAGTTTCCAAAAAGGGGACAAGAACTGTTTCAAACCAAAGGTAACACACTTTTGTTAATTTCCAGTGTTACCGTTTGATTATTTTTCTTCATGTAACATTTTATGAATTTTCTTGTTTCATGTTTCTTAAGGCAAACCTTTTGGTTTGAGTTTTCTTGACTACATTTGAATGTTCTTGCCCTTTTAATGGGTTAACACAAGCCATAGTTTTTTCCGCTTTCGTTCAATACTCGTGTAGGTATCGGCTGTCCACGTTTCTCATTGAGCATCAGCAGCAATATGCGTCTGTAGGAGCACTCATATGACAGTTACCGAAAAAAACAACTTTCTTATGGTGACATCATAAATTTTATAATAAAACTTGTCCAATGAAATAAACAGTTAAAATATTTGACATTTCGAAAGTCACTTTAACCCCTGCCGGAGAAGGCAACCATAAGAATTTTAACAATCTGTACGTGCATGTGATTTGAAATCGTGCGTATAAACTGCGTATTTATACGAACGACAATTTCCTTATACTCGTATCACACAATCGAAATGTGTCAGTCATTTGTTGGGATTTCTAACGCAATCAACTTCGTGGGGATGCCAGTCGTGCGTGTACGACTTTAAATTATTCTAAATCCAACCGCAACACAACGATAATAAATTAAAACAAAGAAATTCGAAATTAGAGTTTTATTTTGCACTTTTCATGCTTTTATTTGCTCTTCGGCGCAGTAGAATGTCGTAGATTAGGAACTTTAAATATTTGATTTGTGTGCTTGGAATATTTTGCCATCGAGATTGAACAGCAGTTATAAAGTAAAATAAATTTCGATATCAGAGAAAGCCTGAGTCATGTTAATGTGCTATAAGAAGAATAATTCTGCTAACGCTTGCCTGAACGTGATAAGTTCGATTTTAATGCCATTTAATTCACTTCCAGTCGTCTAATCTACGACTTGTTTATTTGTTAGGATGATTTGTGTGTTTGCAGAAGTGATTTTGGGCATTTAAATTGTTTAAAGAAATAAACAAGTAAAAGTGCTATATCCGGCTGTGCCGAAACTTATATACCCTTCACTAACGTGCGTCTGCTTTCTAACTTATAAAATAGTATCAGTTAGCAAAAAAAAAAAAAAAAAACAGCTTCAGTTGCATTTTTGTTTACTTAAAACAAAATATTAAAAATTTTCCAACCCTGAAAACGAAATTTTAATTTTTTTTACTAATACAAGTCTTCATAATGTGTACAGCGGTTTTATTTAAGCAAAAGTACAAATTTTCAACCATTTTGGTAACTTTCATGTTATACAAAATAATGCAAATATCCAACCCTGGAATCGAAATTTAGATTTTTTTAATACTTGGTATTAATTTTGGAGTCGCAAATTAAATTAAAGTTTTCTTTTTTACCAATGGAAGTCGTCATGATGCATAAAGCGGTTTTACTACAAATTTGTAACCACTTTCGTTACTTTCATGTACTACAAAATATTGCAGTATCCAAACCTGGAATCGAAATTTTTATTTTTTTAAATTTTAATACCAATTTTGTTGCGCCGAAATAAAAAATAATTTTAACCAGGAAAAAACCGACGTTAGTTGATTTTTGGTTATGTTATTGTATTAAAAAATTCAAATTTCCTAACCATGGATGGGAACTTTAAATTAAAAATTTTTTTTTTTCATCCATGCAAATCTTTATGTTACTAAAAACGGTTTTATTAAAAAAAACTTGAAATTTTTAAACATTTTAGTTATTATATGTACCACAATATACCGAATGTGCCAAAAAAAATAAAACTTTAATTTCCCATCCCTGGAATTTTTTTTTATAGTTTTAAATAGACAATTGAGGAGTTCCAAAGCATGAAATAGTTTAAATTTTCAGACAAGGTTTTTCGTGTTAATTTTGCGCCGAGAAGTAGGTGTAAGCTTCCCAGCTCTGGAACCGTCCTTCCGATTCTAAGTTAGCTCACTTCCAATCGATCAGTCCAAGAATGAAGTCTCTAGCTTTTCTGGGGGCTTGGGAAAACCGATTTCACGTACACACAGACGGACATCGCTCAATCGTCATCGCTATTCATAAGGAGTCGCATATTGATAACGAAGAAATTACACACGGAATGACAAACCTAAATATACCCCTTCACATTTTTGTGAAGGGTATAAAAATGAGACTCAATATTTTCCAATGGGAAATCGCAACCGAAGAACTTCAATTTATTAAATGTGTTTATTGTATTGGAAGTTCTGTCAAGTTAATAAATTAAGAAAAAGAGCAAGAAGCGTTTTCGGATAACAGGGGATTTCATTGTCAGTATATAAAATGTTATGGTTTGTTAGTAACAATAAATGATTTTTGTTTGTAAAAAATTTCCTTCGATTGCAAGTAATTGTTCCTAAAGTATCTCTTAAGTTTTATACATTCAACTTACACAACAGAGCAGAACAGTAGTTTTCAAAGTCCGCAACACTTTTAACATCCTGAGTTAAAAACATTTTTCGAACAATCTTCTTCGATGAGAATTGAATGGAATCAATGCATTTTGTACGAGTGCAAGCCCTTGTTAACGGTTGCATTGGGGCGACAGTGTGCAACTATGCTGAAGTCATAAAGTGCACGAAATGAATTTTGATCTGGACTTGAATTTTCGTAAAAGGCTTTGATAATATGAAAGCACTGCTAAATTGTAGGCCTGTTCCGTGCTTGCTTGCTTATATGTTTTGAGTCAATTTACTTTATAACCTCAAATTTGCCAACTCGTTATATGTCCTGCGGGGTCGCACGACAGTATTGAGGATATGACAGAACAGACCATATTTCGCCACAAACAATGCAGAAGGCTCTTTCTATATTTTTAAATAAGAAATATTTTGACAATTAATGCAAACTTTTGCAATAGAAATAAAAAATTTCTAATTGTTAATATAACGGGTGGTTTTTATAGAGTGACACAAATTAAAATCATAATAAGACAATGAAATATATTTTTGATATCAATGAAACGGCTTTTATTTGAAAGACAATTTGATGAAATTAAATTTTAGATGGCATGTGAATGCCACGGCTGGCGTGTAGAAGACACCATCTTGAATATAAATTTTCAACAACTTTTCGCAGCATTTACGGAAGTATTTCGCCGATAATTCCTCGAATGTTGATTTCCAGGTGTTCAATTGCTCGTGGCTTCTCGACGTAGACAATTCCCAAAGAAAATAGTCCCCTTAATAATAAAAAATTAGTCAAACGATCATGGTTCCCAATTACTTAGGCCATTACGTGAAATTATGTTTTCATCAAAAGCTTCTTTGAGTAACTTACTTGTAGCTCCCACTGTGTGGCATGTCTTCGAATTATGCCACCCACATAATTGAGGTACGAAAAAATTTCAAGTCCTGTTCCTATACCGTTCACCATTGAGAGTAACATTCTGACCACCATCGTTTTTGAGGACATGTAGGTCAATAATTGCACCAGGCTTTAAAGTAATTTTATGTGGCCTCTTCTCACTCCAAATGAGACAACTCTGCTTATTGATGTACCCCTTCAACCACAAATGGGCTTCACCAGAATATAGAAGTTTTGGATAAATGGGTTTGACAAATAGAACAATTATTTTGTTTCAAATGCTCTGGTCGTTATGAAATTTCAAACCAGACTAAGAGCAATTATCAGCTGTTAAATGGGTGCTCTAAGAAAACACGCTGTTGGTTTTTATTTGAACAAGTTTTATGTTTCACCTGTTAAACTTTTAAAGTGTAAGAAAGAGTTTTAAATTTTTTCTGTGACGGTTTCCCCTTCCCTGTTTTGTGAGGGGCGTAGCAAAAGTTCATTTTTACAAACTTCAACAAAATAAAATGGAACATCAGAGTTCAGTTGCAGTTGAGAATATTTAATTTCAAAGTTAAGGAAATAAGCCGATGTCCTCTAATATGTGAAATATAATTTACGCTGTACTTCCTGCTAATAAGCTGTACGTTTTTAACTTCCACCCGCATAGATTAAGTGCTCTTGCAAATTCTTTACATCATCTCCTTTTTTTACATTAAATGTGGCAACAAGAAATAATTTCTTAAGTCGGCTTAAGTAAATATCGTCTTATTCCTCACCTCTAATCGCATTCGGCTAAAGTTTGTAGTGAAAACAATCACTTCTTAACTCAATAAGAAAATTATTTAAGGCCATAAGCCTCTTAACAGTTGCGAAAAAGCTTTTGCTTAAGTAGACTTAAGCTCCTACTTACTTTGGCCACAATTATTCTTTCAACATTTGCAGATGAGTTTATAGTTTATAGTGGATATAAACACACAAATAAAATTTATTAAATTCAATTACGATTGAAGTATCGTTTTTATTTTTGATTCAGAAAAAAACCTTATAAATATTCCAAAAGTTACAGTTCATTTAAATCATATTTCTCTGCTTATGAATTCGACCAAAGGGAAAGTGAGATGTATATATTTTAACCCTAGAATACTCAATTAGAATTATGATGTGATTTTTATAACCTTGACTACTTCTTTGACTGCCTGGAAAATGTATCGAAGGATCGCTTAATAATCGATGTGCTGAGGCATCACTTGCGTTGAATTCACTAGTCCCCATTTAATGCTGGCCACAAGCTCTTATTTTGTCATTCTTTGTTAAGTGGCCTAGTCAAGAAGCGAAATTGTCCTACTTGGAGGGAAGATGACCCTTCAAGGAGCTAAAGGTAAGCGGCATACAATTGAAACATCACGACACCCGCCTAATTTATTGGAAAATAATTTGTATACCCTTCAAAATAAGTGAAAGGGTACATTTAGGTTTGTCATTCCCTGTGTAATTTCTTCGATATTAATATGGGACCCTATAAAGCATATATATTCTGGATCCTTACGAATAGCGATGACGGTTGAGCAATGTCCGTCTGTCCGTCTGTCCCCGGACAGTAGCTTTAGAGACTTTGTTCTTGGACTGATGGATTGGAAACGAATGTGCTCGGAAATAGGGTTCCGGAGCTAGGGAAGCCTCAATCATTTATTAAAAACTAAAAATATTAAAATTTTTTTCCAGGGATGGGAAACTAAAAGTTTTTTTTTGGCACATTCGGTATTTTGTAGTACATGTAATAACTAAAATGTAAAAATATTTAAAGTTTGTCTTAAATAAAACCGCTTTATAGGTCATGAAGATTTGCTTTGATAAAAAATTTTAAAAATTTAAATTTCTCTTCCGGGGTTGGGAAATTTAAATTTTTTCTATACATTAACGTAACCAAAAAGCAGCCGACGTTGTTTTTGTTTTGCTATTTTGTAATATAGGAAGAACAACTTTGGCATCAAAATTAAAAATAAATCATAATTTCGATTCCAGGGTTGGATAACTGCAATATTTTGTATCATATGAAAGCTACCAAAATGGTTACGAATTTGTAGTTTTTCTTAAATAAATCCGCTTTATACATCATGAAGATTTGCACCGGTAAAAAAAAAATTTAAAAATTTAATTTTGGTTTCGTTTCCAAAGGTGTGAAAAAAAATTTAGGTGCTGTTAGTAAAACAGGGTTAAAGAATTATATTTATGAATCTTCATACATTCAATGTTTGCTTTTTAATATGCGAATGCGTTTTGTGCATGTGTCTTAGCAGAAGCAGATGTTATTGTTCGAAATGAAGTTTCGTTTATTGTCATTCATGATACTTTTTATTTGCATTGTTCCAGAGCTGGAACGGAGGAGACAATTAAGAAAGATGAGAGGAGTTGGTTAGAACACTGCGATTAAACTAAAAATATTACCCTTCCAAAAGGGTGCCCCACAATGTGATAATTGTAGCTTTTTTATTTAAAGCACAATTATTGATCTGCATTAGTCGCAGTGAAATGTGAAGCAGCTAATAAAACCCTGTATAATCAATTGAATTTTTTTTAAATGAAAAGGAAAAAACATGTTAAAGATAATTGTTAAATATTTTATTAATATTAATGAAGTATAAATCCTTCGCAACATGCGCTGTGACTCCATTCTGTTGAAACTATGGAGTCATATAGTTTTTCGCTACTGGGAGTAAAAAGTCTTCCGAGATCTGTGAATTGGAAGCGGGCGAAACGTTGTTTTCAGTGGCTTTTTCCATAAAAGTTTTTCTAAAAGTCTCCTGGCTACTGTGGCTTTGGAATAACCGCTTTCGGTTGGAAATTTCGCTCCATGACAGAACTTCAATCTGCAAAATAATTAAAAATTGTATTTCATTCTAAAGTTTTTGAAACCGTTGCAATCCCGTCATTTTATAAAAGTGATTGAAATACTTGGAATTTCGAGATATTCAAAAAATTATCTGTCGATGAGAATTTTGATCTTAAAATTTATATTTTTAAATAATTTTCAGCGTCGTAATAAAAATAAATGTTTATTAAGCGTAGGATGCCATTGTTTAATTTATTGACGCTGGAGGTCCAGATTTATTGAAAAAAGCAGTCAAAAGTTGGGCAGATTAAATGCTATATATAATTCGCAATCACGGCGGTTATATCAGCTAAATCGTATATAAAAAGTGAAAGCTGTGAAATTATGGACCAGGAGCCAAATTTCCTTCTTCGATATCGATAGAAATTTTTTATTGCATGGAAATTTGGCTCCAGGTTATAATAAAACAAATCATTCGAACAAAACTTCTCAAGTTCTCAATGCCAAGTAATATCTATATCTGTAGTCATAACAGTTGATAAGCCCGCTTTAGCTCCAATGACGTGCAGGCCTGCAGATTACCTTAACCCTCAATACAAAAAAGCATTTTCTATCTGTCCTTTCTAATTCTGGCGGAATGCACTGCATGTGTAGGAATCAGCCCCTAAGAAAATTCATAAAAATATTTTGTATAAATGGAATAAATATTGTCAATTTTTTTTAATGTTAATTCAATCCAACCCTGCAGCTCTTTTATTCAAATACTCTTTTACGAAATTGATTGGCTGCATGTGTTGAGAGTATTTTGTAAAAGTAAATGTTTTTGAAATATTAAATCCTGAGAATATTTTTAATATATTTTTTCCAAGAATTTCTTAAATAAAATGTAACAAAATTCGCTTAAAATGAATGCAGAAAAGTTAACTAAAACTAAAACCTCCTTGTGTGTGTGAGTGGGCTAAAACAAATCCGATTTATTATCATGATTGTCATGAATGTCGAATTTACACAAAACTGGTAAAAGAGGCAGGACGCAAGTGCTCCAAAAGCACATGCAGTTGTTTTTTATTAACATAAAAATTCTGTTACGTTTTACGTAGTCAATTTTATCTCGATTTTCATTATGTGGAAACTAGATTTACTTTGACATAAATCGCAGCATCATTCTGCCAAACATAATCTGTTTTATAAAATCATAATCATTTTGCGATTATATTATCGGTAATTACGGTTTCACACAGCAGTCGTTTTGAACGCTACCCTAAACAAAGAACTTGTCTTTTGTCTTTCCACTATTTACAGCAAATCACAACAAAAGTTGTTGTAAAGGATACGCGCTGAAGTAAATAATTCAAACACACAAAAAATATATATTTTATTCACAGAAGTACTCCAACGAAATCCTGCTCATACTAAAAGTAACACTTCATTTTCATTTATTATTCATCGTTCGTAATAGAGTGTTAACAACAGTGTTCCCTACACACACACAAATACACACATACATACTACTCATACACAGCCTCTTCCACAAGTTGTTTTGCTTTTATCAACCAAAACACAAGACCAGAAAACTAGAAAACCAGCAATTAGTTCTTAACCAACATTATGAGACACACCACCGCAAGATATGAGTGTGTATTTACGGGATGATTTTTCGGTGTTTGGTTTTTGAAAAAAAGAATCTTTTACTTGTGCACGATGTGCTAAAAGATATACAAATTAAAATTGATTTTTCGTTTGAGAAACGTAGCGATTCATTCGTTCATTTTAGTATTCTATTCTCTTCTCTTCTCTTTTATTCTTTTCTATTCTGCGGAAAACGTGATCACTGTCCGTCAGAGCGTGCAGGACAATCTTAAGCAGTTGAATTCGCACAACTTGTCCAATTTTGTTTCGTAGCTGGAGCCTTCATCCGTACAGAATTCAACTGACCCAGGGGTTGAAAGTGTTGGCTAAATGGCCTTTGAAGCAGTTGGTATTTGGTTGTAATTTTTGTCGAAAAACCAGTTTCAACAATAAAACTCATTTCTGGATGAGTGGATGTGAAGGAAAAAATCCACGTGAGAAACAAGAGCTTCCCGAAAGACAATGTTTGGAGTGGCTTTTGAGTTGGCGGCGTCATGAGAGTAAATTTATTTTTATAATAACATTGACGAGTCCATCACTGTCAGCAGCGAGAGTTGTAGGTCTTTTGACCTAAGTGGAGTGAAGTAGATTCCGGGTGTCAAGGATCATGGTGAGGGCGGTCAAAGATTAATCTGATCTGATCTAATGCTGAACAGTTTGCACGTGCCAGAAAATCCAGCAGCTTTTCAATTTCTGAGGCCGCAATAAAAACAAATTTAATTTAATTAAATAAAAGTCTGCTCTCTGAAATATTTAACTGATGCGGTTGGAATGCTACAAGAGACTGGTGGAGGTAATGAAATTCAAATTATTTTATAAGAGAGAAGAAAATTTAGTTGGCAAGCAGCGGAGGTATCAAAGCGGCAGCAACTGCAGCAGTCAACTGCTGCCATTTAACTTCAATATACTTGCAAAAAAGGAAAAAATGCTTACAAAAGCAAGACATTCTGTCATTCGTGTTGTCTAATTGACCGTAAATATGAGATCTTAATTTGTTGCTGTGACCGCAACTACCGCTGACTCTGTTGATTTTTATAAATAATCAACGCCATTCATAACTTTTTCAAGGACTCTGCGTTTCCATCTAATTTCGTTAAGCGAACCTTTTGAGATTTAAAAAATGAGTTCATTTGCATGTTACTGAGAAAAAAACGGAATTCATTTTTACTTTCACCTTTTACATTATTTGAATATGGCTGAAGGCCGTAGTGACAATGAAAGGAATCACGGTCTTTGTAACACACTTTTAGTTTTCCTCTTTTTTCGCGGTATTAACTTTTATTACGTGTTTGTTATCTGCGAGTATGTGCTTGTAAAGACAGCAGCGGCTGCGAGCTCTTATTTTAAATCATGTACGCCTTTAGTTTTTACAGCGGAAACGGAAATAATGAATGAAGCGAAACATAATAAAAATGTTGAAGAAGTACAATGAAAGAAAACTGCTTTTGACTCAGCGATTTATATTTAGACAAGATGAGTGCTTCAGGTTGGTGTTCAGAACGGGATCAGAGTAGTGGAGTCAGTGGCACTATTCACTTTCTTTCGTTCTGGAAATAAACGGTTTGAATTGTTTTTGAGTGTATTAACAGTTATTTGCAAATGCCTTTTCTTTACAACTATTCAAACTCAAATTCTCTGAATTTAGGAGCTAAAACTTGCAAAGAAGCTGACAGATTTCCTCAAGATTTCGCAGTAGTGGAAAAGGACTCTGTTATCCTCGCGGTCAAGCCATGATGGCTTGCCACTGCTGGCAGCAAATTCTTAGAGCGTCATATCAGCAGAAAAGGAAAAAACGAGTTGAAAATTTGTTTTATCTATCAAAAGAAGAACTACAATTTAAACAACTGAAATTGTCTTTAACTCAAACTCGATCAACAGAATAAAGCAACGAAACTTGTTTTGAAGACTCAAATTCGTAATTTTTTAATTTTTAACACTTTTGCAACAAGGTCTTATTAAGGAAGCTGGTCCAGAAAAAAATTGTGAAAGCTTAAGAAAGTGAGTTTGGAAAAAAATTAAGTTTTTCTTTAATTTAAAAGCCGGCATCTCCACGAATTCTTATTTGATCAACACAGTGTAAAAATATTTTGAGAGCAGAAAAACCTATTTTTTTCTCAGTGTAAATTTTGTTATATATAAATAAAAATTCCTCAAGACTTTTTGAATTAATTTTGTCGGCTTGTGCTATATGACAGTTCAGAATGTCAAGATGTCTAGTCAGATTTAGCAGGATTTCAAGAATCTTCTAACGTCAAAGAAACGCTTTCGAATTCAAGAAATTTTATTTGAAAACAAAAGAAAACTGTTAGTGAAATCCATAAAAAATTTCGTTTAGTTAACGGTCAAATATTAAGTGCGTAGTAAGAAAGAATTTTTTTTTGCTAGGACCACCTCTCAGAGGATTACCCTTCAATATGATATGCATTGTAACGGAACAAGAAAGGCAGGGACAGTGTTAAGAGGATAGATGAGAAGAAAGGAAAGTTGGTGTAGCTTTCTTTTATTTCCTACTTCAAAGGTGAGTGTCTTGCCCTCAGGTACCGGCGAAGGAGGATGCTGTTTTCTGCTCTTTTAGTAGAGCAGTCAGTACCATTTCGCGACCCGTGCTAAGCCTTAGTCATTGAAATAGGCCCACAATAGTATTAACACGACCCTGCGTTAATAGAAATCAAAGAAACTCGACATCATATTCATGGATGATTGGAGACTTTAATTCGAGATCTAAGGCATCGTGGTCTTGTGTCAACTACGTGCGTTCTAGTTTTGTTCTTCTTGAATCGAAGCCTTCAACAGGATTGAAGAGAATACTGCTGCTGTAGCGCGCAGTATTAACCAACACATCGAAATAATAATTCGCCTTTCGACTCAGTAAACAGTTTTGCTAAAGAAGTTTTGATTTATGTGGCTAAACAATTCAGTCTTTAGCACTTTCATCAAGGGATTGTGTTGGGTAATGAAGATCATTTCTGGTTATTTTAGGCTCCAGTACAAATCAGCAATTTTACAAGCTACTTTTTATATTTTTTGTAAACTTAAATCTTCTCACAGAGAATAAAATTAATAAAATTCAAAGCTTTTGTGTACGCATTCCTAAATAATAAAATGTGGACATGCGCCGGGTTCGCTTGATCATGGTTGATTGAAGACTTAACCAAAAATTCAATTGTAAAGAAAAAAAAAAGCAGAAACACGTTTGATGTCAGCAGCCGATGGCTCTGGAAAAAGAAAGTAAAATAGTGAACTATTTGAAATATTTATTATTGAAGTAGAGGAACTTCCCACTAACATAAAGTGAGTTAAACCACAAAATAAATATGAGAAGGAGTGGAATACTTCGTTAAAAAATATATAATTCATACATATTTAGTATTTCTAATAAATAGTGTCACCTTGAAAAGTGGAAGGCATGAATGTGATAACATGATGGATCAGTACTGATCACTTATGCTGGTTTCATCATTGCAAAAATAAATTCCAGATATTCCAATTCTGGAAACAAAAATTACATATCAATTCGTAGATTTCAACTTATTTTCAAAGTATGATCCAACCCAATAGAAGTGAGAAGAAGCTTATGGCTGTAGAAATAGTTTTGGAAAGCAATTGAAAAAGTTTCCTTCAATAAAATATGCGTGACTGTTCAATTCTGCAGGTTTAATTTCGATATTCGTCGATTCGGCAAAGCTTAAGAACAAAGTGATGAATTAGAAGTGAAGCATTCTAGGGTTAATATATTTACATATTCAACGGCAAAGTCAGTCAACATCAGGCCACGTTGGAAAATATTTTTCAAGTGAAAAACTTGACACCTGATTCATGATTGAATTTGTAGTGTATTTCGGGATCTAACGCGTTTTGTGGTAACTGCTTCAGCCAACAGCACTCTTACGTTAAAATCGTTGACGGTTTTTGCGAATTCAGGCGTTCAAGTCAAAATGCATTTCATACACTTCGTGATCTTTTTTTTTCTTTTTTGGTCGGCATAATCGACCAAATGTGTCCACAATCGGAAGAATTTTATCGCCACTAGAGATTGTTGAAGAGCCGATACATCCAGAAAATTATATTCTTAAGGATATGGAACTTAACTTGGATATGTGGTTCCAACAGCATGGTGACACTTGTCACACAGCCAGCGAACTAGTGACGGTATTATCTGACTTCGAGGTAGGGTTAATTATTCGCTACGATCATGTGACTCGACACCGTCAAGAGCTAAACGAAGAGATAATTCGGCACAATAGAGACTGAACCTCAACTGTTACACAAATTAATTGAGAATATGGACCATCCGATGGAGGTATGCCGCCGAAGACGTGGATTTGTTACGTGGGATTGTTACAGATCTTTTTTATTGTAATAAAAAATATTAAAATAATTCTTTGAAAATTTTTTCTTTTATTTGGAATTAAAATATCCTGCGCATTATGTTGGGACCGCCCTTTACAATTCACTTTTTAATTGGAAATAATTTTCCGTTGTATTATTAAAAATGGCCGCCTTCGGCTTTATAATAGTTTATATGATCTTCCTGATGAAATCTCGGTATATTTTGTGTGGGATAACAAAAAAAAAATTATAATAAAATAAAATGAAAGAAATGTCTGCTCATTCTGTGTGCACCATTTCATATTAATCAGGTGAGTGAAATGGTTTGAAAACGATAATTTTTTTAATTATTTTATGGGCGTGGCCTTTCCTACTTGTCCATACCTAAATTTGTATTATCACAAAAGGTTAAAAGCAAGTGATTGAGAAATTTCCTGTGAAAAGAATAAGTAAAGTGTGGCCCAAAATAAAAAAAGTTGGCGTTTTATTAAATATAATTTTTTTTAAATTCAGACTTGCAGATCTATATTGTGCTTTAATATAAATTAAGTTTTTATATAAATGAAGCCACTTCTTAAAATGAAAGCTTTGTAGTCCCGAAAATTCAAACCGGTCTCTATAACATCCGCTTCTTCATCATCGCTTCTTCATCATGTTGCAACTTTTTCAAAACTTCGTCGCAGTTTTCAAACTTTGTTTGCAAAAATAAAATTTGCAGTTCTGGTTGAACGAAACATCATAACTATTTGCAAATTAGGTCTTTCAAATGTCAACTTTGGTCAAGAGGACGCTTCCGCTTAATTTAACTGCAAAACTATCTTAACCTCGTTTTTGTGCTATTCTCTGCTTTTGAGCTCTCCGAACTAAAACACAATTAATTTTAATTATGTGCTGATTCTTTTTTCCCAAAATCTTACTAAAAAATTTAAAGTGATCAATTGAGGGAACCTTTGCCCAACATTTCTTAGAATAACTAGAGATATTTATTTCAAACTTCCACTTTAATAAGTGAAAAACTTAAAAACAAATATCGAAGTCTCAATAAAAACTCACAGATCTCTTTTCCTTTTTTTCTTAGGTATTGATCACTTTAAGTAAGATTTTGGGAAAAGAGAATCAGCACACAATTAAAATTAAAGAGTTTAAAAAACGACAATTCCCTAAAATATACACTAATTTAAAGCACAATTATTTTTATTCTCAAATCAACCGAATATCACGTGATAAGTGGTGATTGATATAGAATAATCGAAAACAAAAATTCAGAAAAATCGGGCTAGTTTTTACGATATCGGGAAATCTATCGGTTCGAATCGAAGCAAACTCACAGAATATCTAAGTTTAATAGCGCTCTTCAGAACGCCAACCCGCCAGTTGAGTTTTATACAGTTCAGCCATTTGAAAGTTATGGACACTTACTTATACACACACAGATATACACCCACACATACATAGACATAGTAACAGGATCTCAGAATTACACGGAAGTTTCCACATTAAAATCATCTGTCAAAACCTAGTTTTGTCATATAAAATGTTGTTGTTATTATTGACAACTTGGTTGGGTCTGTTTTCATTTGTGCTAAGTGAAGTGCTGCCAAGTTATGTGTAGAAAACATCTGATAATAATTTATCACATCTAAATTTGCATTCATTAAGAAGTCCACTGTTTAAGTATTTCCGTAGTTATAAAACATTAATTTCTCAAATAATTAATTTATTGCTTTTGCCTGTTTTTGTTTCTGCTAAGTTAAGTGCTGCCAAGTCATGTATAGGAAACATCTGATAATAACTTATCACATCTAAATCTGCATTCTTTAAGAAGTCCACTGTTTAAGTATTTCCGTAGTTATAAAACATTAATTTAATTTAATAATTTTAATTGTTTGTGTTAAGTTGAGTGCTGCCAAGTTATATGTTCGAAACATCTGAGAATGTGTGAAGAAAACATTGAAAAAATCCCCATATTTTCTTTCAGAGTTTGTCTGATTTTATAATTGATTTTTGAAACATTTATTTGCTCTGTTTAAGTATTTCCATAATTTTAAATTATCAATTTGCAAAATATAAAATAATTCCAATTTTAAAGTGCGATGTAATTATTTAATATTTTTTATACAAAAAACAAGCTGCAGTGCAGTTAATGAATAAAATAATTATAAAATGTTGAAAAAAAAACCCATGAGAAACTCTCTCTTTATTTTACAACCTGTACCAGCGGGAGAACTTCTTTTTTATATGCAAAGATTCTATTTGATCATTAAAAGTATCCAGATAATTAATTAACAAGTTATTTTACGTTGGAATGTCTTATTTTACTGAGGTGTTTTAAAATCAGTTTAATCTGCAGTGTGCATGCAAAACCGAATGTTTTGGTTTCAATGCTGAAACCAGGCTTTAAGCTTCAGTGTAGATCAGTGATGTAGTACAAAATTATATGCGATACCGTGTGGAATCGGTGGCTGATATTTGATACAGTTTTTGGCTTCATAAAATTTAAATTTAGAATTCTCGTATATAAAAAATTTTAACAATTAAAATCTCGAAACAAGAGAGTTGCTGTTTAAAAGTTGTTTCACTGCGAACAAAAAATCAAAGAATATATATCATCCAAATCAGCCATATAAACTCCTAAACTGTCCCCACAGTGCCAACATTGTGACAGCTCTGCTCTCGCATATTAAATTTAGTGTCAAAGGTAAATTTTATTTCCATTTTTCTTTAATTTTTCGGGTTGCAGATACTACGCCGTGATTCAATTTATTAACGTTTCAATGATTCCATTGAACTCTTAATCTGCTCTTCCTGCGATATTGTTGTCCTGGCATTTATTTTATGCCATAAATTGTTTTACATTTCCTTTTTTCTTTTCGAGGACAATAATTGGAATGGTTGCACTCCTTTTGACTGTTTCAAAAGCGCTTTTGCTTCAGCAGATAGACGAGATGAATGGTTGAGATAATTTGTTGTCGTGATTTCGTTGTTGACTCTGTTTTGCGCTTGAAGTCATTAAAAGCGCTGCTGGTAAGTTAATCAGCCCTTTTCTGTGTGGATTTAAATATTAAAAGCGTTGGCAAACACAATAAAATTTAATAATAAACTCAACTGTAAGACATGGCAAAACAGTTTTTGTGCTTAAATATTTCACATTAAAAGCCTGCAGAGTTGTGGAATTTCTGAAATAAACGAAAAATAAATTAATTTTTAATCCTTCACAAAAATGCGAAAGGGTTTGTCATTCCGTGTGCAATTTCCCCAAAAATTATTTACTTACCGGGTCTTTATATGCAGGGAAGTCAAAGTAGCGATGCCAACCTGCCTGTCTACCTGTGCGTTTAACGCAGTTTCCAAGGCCCTCAGATGAGCTAAAAATTGTAATTTGGGACTGATGCGCTGGAAAATGCGGTTGCAGAGATAAAAAACTAGAGTGTTATTCATATATAAAAAAAGTCGAAATTATGGTGCAAATATATTTATATATATATATATATATATATATATATAGATATATATACATATAGATACAAATATATATATATATATATATATATATATATATATATAATAAAAATTCTATTCCAGTGGTAGATAACTAACTAAAATTTATTTTGTAACCAACAAAATAAATTTTGTCTTTTTTTTTATAAATTAGACAAGGCTGGAAAATATTTTTTCTCAATATGAAAATAACGATATTTTAGAGATCGAACTTTTTTGGTTAAAATGAGAAAATTCGATTCCAGGGTTGGACAACTGAAATCACGTATAGTACATAACAGCAACCAAGTAGAATATATATATTTTTCTTCTTTTTTGTAAATTTCACAGGTTTTAAGGCAACTCACTGGTATTAAAACCCTGGAAAAATATAAACACAATTCCAGTGCTGGGAACTGTAATACATATATATTTGAGTATTAATATCAACAAATATATTGTTGCAATTAACTATATTGAAATTATTAACAAGACTCAATCAAAGTAAACAATTGAATCCAGAGTTGGACAATTAAATATATTTTTGCAACATAAAATAGCAAATAATATATATATTTTCTTCTTTTTTATTGACTACATGTATTTTAAATAAATTTTTTCTTGTAAAATTTGTGAAAAACCAAAAAAGCAGCTCCAGACCTGAAAACTTCTATATATATATATATATATATATATATATATATATTTTTTTTTTTTTTGAATATTAAAGTAACAAAATTAACAGGTATATATTTGCAATAAAACATATTTAAATTGGTGGAAAAAATTATCAAAGTCGGATCCAGGGTTGGATATTTGAATATCTCTTTTGCTATTATATATTTTACTTCTTTTTTATTAAACGCTATTTAGAGAAATTCATTGGTACTATATTTTTAAAAAGATAAAAATACTATTCCAGAGCTGGAAATTTCAATACATTTTAGAATATCCAAGTTAATAAATTAAATAAATATATATTTGCAATTAAACATACTTAAGTCGATAATAAAATATCTATACAAATTATAATTTCCATTTCAGGGCTGGACAACTGAATATTATATTGAGCACAAATTCAAAATATATAATATTCATAAATTGAATATATTATATATATTTTGAAGAAATTTATGTTTTTTAATGGCAAGAAAAGCCAAAAATAACACTCCAGAAGTGGAAAATTATTGTTATACTTCCTAATATCAGAGTTACCAAAATGATATATTTTTAATCGAACATATTTTATATATTAAAAAGGAGTTCATTGATTAAAGTACAAACGAAGTCAATAAGATGATTCCAGAGCTGGACAATCGAGGTTTATTTTTGTTGAATTATTGTGTTGGCAGTAGTTTAAACGGACTGATATTGGAATTCAGCAAAATCGAATATAATTTTTTTCAGTGCTGGAAGACTTAGACTTATATTTGGTATATAAAATTAATTACATAAATGTCATTTGAATCCTTTTAATTAATAAAACCTTTTTTATACTTCAGGAAGGGTTGCACCGGTAATAAAAAGCAAAGAAACTCAAAAATTTGTTTGTTATATAATACGAGTAGTAATAAAGGGAACACGGTGAAGGAAATATATATATATATATATATATATATATATATATATATATATATATTATTATTATTGCTTGTCTTTATGCTATTCGGATCACACTACCCGTTCTTTTTGCATGATGGTTATCTGAACTATTCATAAAACACTACATTCTTAATTAATATGGGAATTTAATAAAATTTTTAATGGGTGCATGTGAACTTGAGCCTAATCAATTAACAACTATACAACTTTGACTAAAAAACTTGCATCGGTAGAGCAGCTGTTACAACTTAAGTAAGACAACAAACTGTTTGCGTTTGTTTAATTTTCCTTAACATGTAAAAATATTAACGATTACTGAGAATTTTAATTAACTGGCATTCAACAGTTGAAGGAAATAAAAATGAAATTATCCTTTTTAATGCGAATTTTGTTTGACTTTGCAAATTAAATGGAAACCAGTTAAGTTTTATTTTATTTACGATTGTTTCACAAAATATTTCCGAGAATAACTGACAAGTTTTACATTCCCTCACGTATTTTAAAGAACGGTTGGTAAATGGAAGATAAATTGTAAAAATAGGAAACAATAAAGAAAAAAGATCGGAATATTTGGGATTTTTTGTTTATTAGACGACATGCACACTTCTTACCCACACCTTTTTTACATATTTTACTTTTTATGCACATTTTCGAGACATGCTCCAGCTATAAATTTTAATGTTTTGCTGAAAATATAATAAAAAAGAGTTAAATCCTGTTAAATAATTCAAATACAAATATATAGGATATCCTTGAGGATGCTGTTGGCTAAAGTAGTGAACGCAAGATTATGAGGACTTAAATCTCGTGGTTTCCTCATGTTTTTTAGTGAAAGGACAATTGTTAATTTTTGTTGAATGTTCATAAAAGCAACAGAAGTGCGTCAGAGAAGAATTCATAATATTTGCTGCAGTCAAACACAACTCTTCCACTTTATTTTTACATAGTTTAGATATTTTGGAATTAACATCCCTGGTTAATACTCCATGTTTAGAACTTCGAAAAGAATACACGTCAAGAGCCAACTTATAAACCGCTATTCTGAGCCGTGTTCTGTAACAATAGATCAACTTCTCAACATTTTTATCACTTATGCACGTGTTGGAGCGTCCAGGACGAGCATCCTTAATCAACTCTTTTCAGCCTCCTTTGAACAAGTTCACCGTATGCTACGCACTGGCGACATGTCAAGTTGACTTTTGCTATTTAACTCCAATTATAAATATATTAAAATAATTTTTCAATATTATTTTTAACTTCCCGCTAAGAAAATTTGAAAGTTTCCAAAATGGCAAAGTCTTACCTGTTTTAGAAAAAATCGAGTTCTCATCAGGTCTCCACATTTTGTTGTCAGGGGAATCATCTTGGAAAAGCAGCTACAATTTTAAATTTAGTTTTCTGAAAATAACTTTCAAATGGCTGTATCGATTGACTCCACAACTCTTGAGATCCAAAAACCAAATCGGCTGCTGTAAGCTGGCTGAAAATCGGTTAATCGAAGTATCGCAAACGGAAAAATACTTTTCTTTATTCAATTAATATTATTGTAGAGATGAATTATAAATTTGAATCAAATATGTAACGTGATAGTTAATAAGAGTTGCAACAACAATTCACAATTAAATACAAAATTTTTACTCATTTTTTATAAGCTTTTTATTCGCTTCACTTGTCTGTTGGCTTGTATGTATCCAACTCTCCTTCTGTATTGTGCTTCCACGCGTATACTTGATATTATTAATGATGTTAATCATACGTCATATGGTACTCGTACATGGTTGTTGGTGGGGCTCATGTTCTTTTCTTCTCATTATGTGTAAGTATTTTTACACGCTTTCGAAGAGCATTAAAATTTTATAAAATCGAATTAAAAAGTTGGAATTTTTTAAATACTTTTTTAGAGTATCACAAGTTTGAGTTGGCATCACTGGTTTGTTTGATCACCCATTTAATAGCTGAAAGTTGCTTTTTAATTAGTTTCCTTTGAACTTTTATTACGAATCGACCCACACTAGAAAAACACGTGCAAATTTTTGAAATTTTTATTTGTTCTATTCGGCGTGTTTCATCCATTCAAAATATTATTTTCGGATGAAGCCCATTTCTGGTTGAAGTGGGGAGAATCTACAGAAAATTACTTTTTCGTGCGCTTTATGGGCTGTAGGAGTCATTAAACTGTTAATGTCAACAGGATTCGAAACTTTCTCGTAACTCAATTACTTGGCATTAAACTTGCTGATGTGTGGCTCCAACAGGACGGAGCTACAATTGATTCATTCAAAGAAACTTTTGATGGCAAATAAGTTCACGTAATTTCCCAATAAGTTGGCCACCAAAATCGTGTAGTTTTACCACTTTCTTTGGGTGTTATGTTGAGTCACTTTGTCCACGCCGGTAAACCAAAAAATTATTGAACACCACGAAATCAACATTCGAAGAGTTATCAGCGAAAGACGGCCACGAATACTGCGAAAAGTGGTTGAAAATTGATATTCCAGATGGCGCCTTCTATGCGCCAGCCGTGGCCTTCACATGCCAGAAATCATATTTAAAGTTTTCATTCAAATGAAGCCCGTTTCTTTGATGCTAAAAATATATATTCGTGTTTTATTATGAGTTAAATTTGTGTCACTCTATTAAAAACACCCTTTACACTTTAAAATGACCTAAAAATAATACAGAAGCAAAATACAAGAATTATCGTGAAAAAATGTTTGTACGTTTTGTGCCATATTTCAATACTTCAGGCGCTCTATTTCAACTAAACAATTTTAAATTAAATATTTAAGGCGGAGGCTGATAAGGGTTAAAACAACATTTCGCTTTAATTTAATAAACATTGTTCACTTTTCCTTTTTTTAAATACGAAAATGTCGTCGGTTGGAAAGGGTCCAACTCACATAATTGAAGTTTAACAGGCGAAGTCAAAAACGTATTAATCAGGATTAAAAATTTAAAACTGCTGTTTCTTCCGCATGAAGTGAACTTGAATCACATTTAGAAACTTAAATTCGAAAATATTCAAACTAAAATATTTCAGCAGTACACCGACGACATAAACTCGCACACACCAACTGCGATTATTCTCATCGACAGCATTATTTGTTTTGGAAAACTTGTAGTCGTCGACACGTATTTTTAATTCTCATAATAAAAGGCAAATATTTGCGGAAGTAAATCCATGTTTTGAGCCGCATGTGAAAATCTAGTTCAATTGTTAGCATTTTGTTACGTGATAACGAATTTTCCTGGTTTTATTTCAATAAAAATTATTAAAAATGTGACTTCATTTTTGCCATTTCCGAGCAACTGCCACATGCAGTTTTGTGATAGCAAAAATATTTCTGTGACCGTAACTAGAATTATAAATTCTGCATTAAAAAATAGACTTTTTCTTGTATTAAATCATAGTCACGTACTCAACAGCTCATGGCCACTAATAATTGATGTAACAACAAAAATAACAAGAACAATTTTTTCTATTTTGATGTGAATTGATAAAAAGCAGCAACAATAATTTCACTGCACTAAATTGCAGATAAACACAAAATTAAGTCTGAATTTGTTGTTCACTTCGACTTGTTTTAACAAAAGAGGGCTTTCAAATTTAAAGCCTACTTTAGCAATGAAATAAGTTTGCATTGAGTTTTGAATGAGTTTAAGGACATGCGACTTTATTTTTTTGAATTGGGCTTTGCCAGGGCAAACATCAAAATCAGCTGAGAAATTTTCAAGAATTCCTCGGGAATTCCATCACTTTTTATTTTGTATCTTCCGGAATCTGCTTCATTATACTTTCTAACAAAAATTATGGAGAGTGTTTTTTTAGAGGCTTAGAACTTTGAACTGGAATGACGAAGAGATGAATATTTGGAATTGACACAAGATTTACTCTACTCGAAAGATAATCATTCTGGCCATGGCCAACTTGGAAGTCGACTGATCTCTAGGTCCAATTTTATATAACTTTTTCCAATTTATGTGGCCTTATATCGACAAAAACATGTGATCAATCGTTTCGGGCTAATCAGCGTAGAATAGCGACTTCGCATATTCTACAGAAAATAGTCAAGTGGCGTTAAGTCACGAGAACTTGAAGGCCAATGGGCCATGGGTTGAAAACTTCAAACTATGCGGTTGGTAAACGTTTCCTTCAAAGAATCAATTACGGCACGAGCAGAGTGACATGTTGCGCCGCCTTTTTAAAATCAACTGCACAAGCTGGTTGTTCTATTGAGGAGCGAACAAGTCAGTAATTATGAATAATTAACTAAAAAAGAAAACCGCTGCTTAATCGTGAGTCATGATTGAGTTTGTCATACACTGAAGCAAATAAATATCAAAGTGAATGGCCCAACAATATCGGCGTTAAGGGGTCACTCACAATTAACGGCGTGCCTTCCGGTTGGACTGCTCTTTATATCTTCGTCAAACAAAATCCGAAATATTTCGGGTGTTTTTTGAGTTCCCGTTGGCTTGCGATGCTCAAAGTAAATCATGTCAGATTTCCAAAAATTAATTTTAAGTGTTTCACTGGAATATCATCCGGCCAAACGAGAAAAATTAAGTTTTACAGCAGAAATATTTCTATACCCTTCACAAAAATGTGAATGAGTTTGTGAGTCCGTTTTTAATTTCTTCAATATAAATATTTAACCTCTTACAGAAAGTTCGAAAGTCGAAGAAGCGAGGCCCACCTGTCCGTTTGTCTGTACCGAAAACCGTGTTACACGGTTTTCGAAGCCCTAAAACGAAAATGGCAAATACGTTTCCAGAGCTGGAACACTTAAACTGATCAATGGAAAGTAAAAGTAAATTAAAAATGCGAAGCTAATATTTTGTTGTTGTTAATCAAACTTATTTTATTCTTCACAAAAAAATTGATGGGTATTCAAAATAATAAAAAAAAACTCGGTTACAGTGTTGGACAATTGAAATTATTTAAATGAAATATACTGTTACTAGAAGTCAGAAAAGCCAAGAAAAAACAGCTACGGGGCTGGAGAATAAATAAATTTTTTAATACGGAAAAAAAATTATTTTATTTCTGGGTTGGACAGTTGAAAATTTTTTTGGAATATAAAAGTAAATAAGGAAGCATTTCTTTTTCTTTTTCTTTTTAATTTTGCATAATTGAAAGAAATTCATGGATATCAAAAGTCTGAAAAGCTAAAAGGTCAGCTCCAGAGCTGCAAACTTCAATTTTTATTTAATATTAAACTAACCATATTAAATAATTATATATCTGCAATTATTAAGAATACATAAAATAAAAAATTCAATCCCAGGGTTGGACAACTGAATATATTTTGTACATAAATTTACCACATTATATTTGGAATAGTACAGCAACTAACATATATTTACCATCAAATATATTCCTTCCTATTGATATATAAATTAAATCAAAATCAAAATTCGATTCCAGAGCTGGACAATTGAATTTTTGTAGTACATAAAAGTATATTTAGTTTTCTTTATAAACGACACATATTTGAAAGAAATCAATTGATATGAAAAGTCTTAAAAGTAAAAAAGTCATATCCAGAGCTGGAAATAAAAATTTATTTTAATATTTAAGCAACCAAAATTAAACAATTTTATTTTTGCAATGAAACATATTTGAAATTTGATATGCAAGGTTGGACAATTGAGTATGTTTTGTAAACAAATTGATCTTATTTGATATATCTAACAGGAATTGGTTGGTAATAGAGATCAAAAACGCCAAAAACGCAACTCCAGAGATGGGAAATCGGTATTTAATTGTTTTATATTAAAGTGAATCAACAAAATCGTTTGATTGGTAATTAAACATATTTTGTTTATATTAAAAAGAAATTAATTTATTAAAAATCAAACAGTATCAATAAGATTATTCCAGAGGTGCACAACTGAAAGCCGTTTTTGGTGGACTGATGCATTGGGAAAAGGAACAGAAGTCAGAAAAATATGGTTCCAGAGCTGGAAAATTTAAGTTTAAATTTTGGTATATGATAGACTTACCCTATAATTTTTTTATTTAAATCCCTTTCATACCCTTCACAAAAATGTGAAAGGGTATATTTAGGTTTGTTATTCCGTGTGTAATTTTTGCGATATCAATATGCGACCCCATAAAGTATATATATTCTGGATCCTTATGAATAGCGATGACGATTGAGCGATGTCCGTCTGTCCGTGTGTCTGTAGGTGAAATAGGTTTTCCCAAGCCCTCAGAAGAGCTAGAGACTTCATTCTTAGACTGATCGATTGGAAGTGAGCTAACTTAGAGTGGTATTGAAATTCAGATGTTAATACAATAACATAACCAAAAATCAACTAACGTCCTTTTTTCCTGGCTAAAATTATTTTTTGTTTCGGCAAAACAAAATTGGTATTAAAATTAAAAAATAAATAAAAATTTCGATTTCAGGGTTGGATACTGCAATATTTTGTAGTACATGAAAGTAACGAAAGTGGTTACAAATTTGTAGTTTTTCTTAAATAAAACCGCTTTATGCATCATGACGACTTCCATTGGGAAAAAAGAAAATTTTAATTTAATTTGCGACTCCAAAATTTATATCAAGTATTTAAAAAATCTAAATTTCGATTCCAGGGTTGGATATTTGCAATAGTTTTTATAACATGAAAGTTACCAAAATGGTTAAAAATTTGTTCTTTTGCTTAAATAAAACGGCTTTACACATTATGAAGACTTGTATTGGTAAAAAATTTAAATTTCGTTTCCAGGGTTGGACAATTTTGATAAAAAAATTGAAATTTCGTTTCCAGGGTTGGAAAATTAAAATTTTTTTTTTTAAGTAAACAAAAATGAAACTGAGGTTGTTTTTATTTTTTGCTAACTGAAACTATTTAACAAGTTAGAAAGCAGACGTACGTTAGTGAAGGGAATATAAGATTCGGCACAGCCGAATATAGCACTTTTACTTGTTATACTTCTTAAGGAATTAAATTGGAGTAAAAAGTCAATTAATTTCGTGAAGACGATTTCAGGATTGGATAATTTAAACCTTTTTGCTACTGAAAATTAACAGATTTAACAAATTAACGCCGTTTATTCCGGATATATAAGATTCGGCACAGACGAATACAGCACAGCCGAATACAGCACTTTTACTTGTTTAATTTTCCTTCATATAACTCTAAATAGAGCCTTAATATCGGCTACACAGGATTCTAGTGGAATTGCAATGCGGGACATTAATGACACGATTTAACGATGTTAATGCTTTTGTTTTGCTGCACACTCTGACTTTAATAATTCTGTTTATTAAACAAACCAAATATTTATTACATTTTTTGTTTCATCATAAGGATACTGAGATAAAGTTTAATATAGTTGCAATAAAAATTGCATTATGCTCTTAATAAAAGACTATTTAAGACTTAAAATTTTTACTTTATAGCTGAATTGGCAACAAAGCATTTTTATTATTTATCAGGACTCAAAAATTTCAAGTCGAAGGGGTTGAGTTGCAGTTAAGTAATTATTGTTGTTTGTTAAGGAAAAAATGGAGAAAAGCAAAAAAAGTAAAACGAGAGTATCGCAGTTGTTTTCCAAGAGAAAGAAAACTTATTTCAATTTTAATCTTCTTTGCAACGCCTTCAGTAGCGACATGACTGCTGATGCAACAACAGGATCTTAAAAGATTAAATTTTCTTAGACTCATTTTTTTGTTCGTTAGTCTGCAAGTTTTTTTACGGTTTTCCTTTTCGAAAGAGTCTCAGCAAAAACCTTCTGAAACAGTCATTTATCATGCCAGGCAGAAAGGCAACCAGTCAGACAGCCAGACTGGCATCCAGTCATTTAGTCTATTGCAAATAGACAGGAAACTAAATAAGTTGGCGAACACAACTAAATGATAGTGCAGTTAAATTTGCAGGTTCTTCCAAATGTATCCAACTTTTTAATAACTGCTGGCATTAGCGAAATTTTAATTTCCTCAGATGTTATTCATGTAGTCGTATGTTCGTGCAAAAGTTTAGTTTGGAAACAAGCAAACGAGCTGTATGCGGCCAAGCCGAATCTTATTTACCCTTCATCGACGTGTGTGTGCTACTTCTATGTATCGCTAAAATGTGAATTGTCCAACTCTGGTATCATCTTTTTAATTTTGCTTGATTTTTAAAGTAGTTTAATTCTCCCAAAATTATGAAATAAGTTTGACTTGCAACTCTGGAACCATATTTTGGGTTTTGGTCCATTTCAAAGTGGTCCCTACATCAATCTACAAAAAAAGTTCAATTGTCCAATCCTGATTTTGTTAAAAAAATCAAAATTTGAAAGATGTTTGTTGTTATTAGTGAAAAATAATAAAAATCCACCTCTGGGGTTGTATTGTTGGCTTTTCTAAACTCTACTTCAAATTAGTTGCCTTCAAAACTATCAAATATGTGTGGATATAAATGTAAAATATGTTTACAATTAATATACAATTCTCCAATCCTGGAATCATGTTATTCATTTTGCTTGATTCTTAATAGCAGTTTAATAAATTATAAAACATTTTTAATTAACAAAAAAAATTTTAGAATTTTTTTTGTATATGCTACAACTTAAGCTAAACTTTTCCAGCTCTGGAACAATGTATTTGGTTTTGTGCAACTGCAATAGTTATCGATATTTAAAATGTTTCCCATACATCAATCCACAAAAAAAGTTTCAGTTGTACAACCCTGGCATCATGTTAGTGATTTTGTTTTGTTTTTAATCAAAGAATTTTTTTCAAATATGAAATCTCTTTAATTATCAATAGAGATTTAAAATGCCATAAAAATTCTCTAGTGCCATACAAAAATCTTCAACTATTAAATGTAAATAAAAAAATATATTTGATAGTCCAACTCTGGACTAACTTGGTTACTGTAACATTCAAAAATAAAGAAAGAAAAAATAAGAAATAAACTTCCATCTCTGGAGCTATATATTAATCCTTTCTGATCTCTAGTAACATTAAACTTCATTCAAAAACATCGAATATGTGCCCATTGATAAACATGTATTAAACAAATTTAAAGTTTCCTACCCTGGAATTGAATTTCTGATTCTGGTTGGTTCTTGATATCAATTTATATATATTCGATTACAAATATATATATATTATTATTTCAATTAGTAACTTCAATAGTATAAAAAAAATTTCAAATATCCACCTCTGCAACAAGTAAAAGCTATCCCTTTGGGCTCTCAGATATACTTATAAGTTTCTTTATATATAAAAAAAGGAAAAATAAAAATTTAGCTTGGCTTCTTTTATGTAGGAGGAAGTATTAAATTTTCCAACCCTGGAATCGAGTTTTTATTATTGGTAATTTTTACTATTAATTCAATTTTTATGGAGGTTTAAAAAAGGTTGAGATTAAATAAAAAAACTAAAGCTTAAGCTAGTGTTTGTTATATAAAATTTTTTTTTAGGTTTCCCAGCTCTGAAACCATACCTGGGTGTTTCCCAATATCTCAGACTTCTAAGGCCGGTCACATGGCCATCGCTTACTTCCCCTATTCATAAAGACCCAGAATATTTAAACCTTTTGGGGTCGCGTATTAATACTGAAAGAAGTTACACACGGAATGACGAACCCGTATATCCCTTCACATTTTTGTAAAGCATATGAGACAACAAATACACATCCTGATAGCAGCTTCATAATGCCTGATGTTCAGTTTAAGTGCGGCCTTGAAACTTTTGCCACAGAAAACGTGTGCTGCAATAATAGTTTTCGAATGCTGGCGGCTAAATTAAAAAGCGTTACTTCTACTATGCCTGAGGTCCTGTTAAGATACGCTTCCTTTTCACTTTTCGGTAAAACCATTTGCTCGGCATTTCTCTCTAAGAGTATTAACTAAAGCAGGCAAGTCTTATTGATAAGCCTGCTAACTTTTAGACGAGAGGGATAAACGCAAAAAGAAATGAATAAACATTTTCATTCCTCTTCATATGCATTTTCGTTTTGTATCCTTGATTCCATAGGATGTGTGCTTGTGTGCGTGTGTAGGAACATGCAACACATTCAAAAATATAACAACGATTTAAACCATTTAAGACTGGGATCTTTTTGAACTTCAATGAACTTTTAGAAAAGAAATGTTATGAAATTTACAAATACGGATTTCGAATTGCACGCAGAGAAAATATGATTTGATTTTGAATTATAAAAAATTTATGAAATGAGTCAATATTTTATTATAAATAACTAAATTTTAAAATTTCACTGCGAACGTGAAGTTTGGTGATTTCATCCTGTACTCTGCAAAGTTTTGAATATGAGATCGTATCGTTTTGCTCTGAATTGTGATAATCGGTGTTTATCCGTTCAAAAGACAAATGCCCTGATCCCTGAGTGATATCGAATGATATGAACTCGATTATGCTCTTTACATTACATTACAGCACTTTAACTTTCCCAGATTATAGTACAGCGGCTGAGTAATATACGAGGGCTGTTTAATAACTCTATGACTTTTTCAATTATCCCATACCATAAATGGTAACCAGCATTACTGAAACGCATTATTCTCTTGATGCTTCAACAGCATAACTGACGTGTAGACAGTGTTCTGTAAAAGTTTTCTAATGGTCGCTTCAACTATAACTCCTTCAACATTTCTTTATTTGTGCGTTAAGTCACCAGCTTTTTAACTTCCCGATAGGAGAAAATTTAAACTCTGAAACATGCGTAAGTTATTGGTTTCGCCCCCATATTGAAAGAAATCGAGTTCCCCTTAAATCCAGCAACGTTTTAAGTTCCTAGAAAGCGTCCCTGACTAGTTCTGAGATCCCGTCCACTGGTTAATCTACGGCAAATTGGTGTGATCTCAATGTAAAGAGCGTTCAGCGGAGAAAAATGCGCATTTCGGTAAGAGAGATTTCATTGGAACACAATCAATTATAGCAGCGATAAAACACCCCACATTGCGACGGTGCTCCACTGTGACAACAGAGTTATTAACCCTACTAACACCAATTAGGTTCTTCATACACTCCTGTAGGCAGTCAAGTAACTTTAAAATATACTTTGAGAGTTTTATTCCATTTTTGGTCGGATGTAGCGATGTGGTTAAGGCAATCAGATGGAATGAAGTATGTCTTACACCCTTTTAAAAAGCCGATGCACTGGAATGCATCTGTGGAAACATGCTGAATGTGTTTTGTCTATTGAACGTCACTTAGATTTTTGTGCCGGGAACATTAATAAAAATGCCATCCGTGGTTATCGACGAATCAGCCTGATGGGCATGTGTTGGTGTGTAGCAGTCTGTAACGAAGACTCTTTCTTCGATGGCATTCGGTCTCCTCCAATTACAAGAAATCCGTTCAGACTTCAAATAATACTGATTTATTTGATTTATTTGGACCAGGCCTATGAGAGTTAACCAAAAATTTTTTTAAGATTGTAGTTTTCTAAGACCACAAGATTTTTTCTTCAACGCTGGTTAAGTACATATCAAATCTATTGCCCTTGAACAAAGTTTTGGTCTGAGGACCAGCTAATACGGCTGCTTTGATTTTTACCAGATGGAGAAACTTTTTTTTCAGATATTCGATAACATTTTCTCCAAATTTTTCGTGAGATTTATTTTTATATGCGGAGTTGGAAAATACTTGTTCCCCTTATCAACCACTCATTCTTCCACAATATTATCGTGCCCTGCAATGAGATATTCAAACCGTGGCCAGTGTTTATATCAGTAAAATTCCTGCAATTTGCTCTTCTATTCCACGCTTATTCTGGCCTAATGCATCGCATACGAGTTGGTCTAACACAAAAAAGACACAGGAAATTGATGTTTTTGGGGTAAGTAACTCGGAGGGCAGTAATTGAAGCGAGTGCATTCTCTTTTAAACAAACCGATAAGTGCCACCAGTCAGTCATACATGATTTCTTGTAGCAGAAGTTTCGTATTAAAGGCTACTGCGAGGGTAACTCAGATAGTCACGGAGTTATTGAACAGATCTTTAGTTCATGATTTTTTCTAAGCATGCCCCAGACAAACTCAATGAAAACTATAAAGCTTTCATACCCACAAGGCTTATAAAAATTTTATATTAAGGTGTGGGTGTTCCCTTCTAGAAAAAAATGCAACATTTTTTACACTTTTAAGGAGAAAATGAAAGCACTCTGCCATTTAAATAAATAATTTATTAGAAACCAATTTAACGGGGCATATGAAAAATAATTTCTGTTTTAAAAATCTTCCAAAAGAAAAGAAAAAAATGTTGCATGTTTTCCAGAGAAGAAAATGCCATTAGAAAAAACATGTCACTCAACCAAGACTCTTTCAAAAAAAATTATGAAACCGTCTAACTATTCTCTTATTAAAAAAATCATTTTCTTAAGAAATTGTAGTGTTTTCTTACAATTCAACACTGACACAAAATAATTGTTATTTATGTTCTTTTCTCTTGCTGGTTGTGGTAACTACACCGAAAGCAATTCAAAGGTTATCAAGAATAAACAAGAATTGTGTTCAGAATTAATTAAAAATTTAATTCATATTGAGAGACATTTAAAAATATTCTAATGGCGCCATGTCTTGTGACCTAATTTCCTTAAAGGGATGTCACATTAAGCCAAGCAGGGAAGTTTGTGCACGAATTCGCTATTAACAACTCATTTCAAGCTTTTACATTCACGGTAAAATTCTTGTTCATAACTAATGGGATAATAAAATTAAAAGCTAACAAAGACCATGTCAAATATTGACCAGAACGCAAAAGTTTATGTTAAGAGAAATGGAAATGAAAACAACATTTCGGTTGCATAGAAAAGCCAACTGAAAATTTAACAGGCAATAGAGAGCTGGAGAGTTTCATTTAATGATAAGAAATATGAAAACTAATTAACATAATGAGAAACATAAAGACACAATAAGAAGAAGAATAAATAAAATAAGAAATAAAATTCGTTGGACGAACGTTTGTCAAGAGATTCCATTCATGAGGAGAATGGGCTTCCTGCTAATTGCTGCTTTGCTCGTCCTTGGGTTCCTGTATTGTCTTACAAATGATTTTGAGATTTCCTCAAAGATAATTACGGATTTAGTCAGGCTCAAATAGAACAATAAAACAAACAGCACAAAATAAATCAGGAAACGAACAAAAACCGTTTACGGCAGTTTGAGTAGCACAAAATGAAGTTAACAAACCTCATCTTGGAATCATTTTATCTACCAACAAAACACAAAGTCCAACGTTGGCCCAGTTCCATTTGAAATAAATACCTGCTTTTGTCTAGTAGACTGTTGTTGCAAATTAAATTATAAGAATATTAAATTTCATGTCGAAAGTAAAATGATATAAAATTACAAATCTGCTATTTAATTTAAAAATACACAATTTTGATTTATATTTGGGACACTAACAAGCAACGACATTTAAATTATATTTAATGTCAATTGTTCGAAAATTATTTTCAACTTAAGAAGACAAAATAAATATCCCAAAGCACGAGGTGAGGCCATAATAAATTTTATACTTTCAACTTACACAGCAGAGCTTAACAGCTGTTTTGGAAAGCCGCTACAGTGTCATCATCGCTACTCATGTATATTTTACCACTTGTTAGACGGCTTAAATGAATGTAACAACAGTTTGTATTTGCACCCATTTTATTATGAAAAAGAATACGAGAAGTGCTTCAAAGCGTTGGATTATTTTTCTTTATGCTCTTTTTTCTATATTTCTTGTTTCATATTTCTTAATATATAAACCTCAAATATTTTTGAACTCCCCGCTAGGAAAATTGCAAGTTTTGAGAATTGGAAAGTTATTGGTTTTACCTCGTATTGAGAAAAAAATGGAGTACGCATCAGATCTCTACGTTTTGAGGAATCAGGAAGCTTCGCTGATTAATTCTGTATGTATGTGTGTGTGTGTGTGTGTGTGTGTATGTAATTAGGTGATCTGCTTATAATTTTTATAGCGGCTGAACCGAACTGGTAGCGTTCTAAAGAGCATTCCTGCACTTACATTTCCTTTAAATTTGTACCGACTCGTACCGATAAATATCAAGACGTTTCATAAAAGCTGAGAAACCAAGCGGCTTCGCTAACCGATCGCACAAACTAATCAGATCTTGAAATTTTAAAAGTACGTTGATTATCGTAATCCGTTCGTAAGATATCGTGAACGAAGAAATATCGTAAAAATTTTACTTTTGATCTGAGGGAATTTCAATATCCCTTCGTGAGACTGTTTCATCCCAAGTCGAACCAGCCCTCGTCCGCCATTTCATTTCACTGCTCTCTCATCTTAAAGTCATGTCTTTTAAGTCGAGCCAGATTTTGAATGCACACACACTTTGATTTGATAATCCTTGAATCAAGGGTCTTAATTGTTGCCAAGATGTCGACTTAAATATCTAGAGTTCTGATGTCCAAACACAGCCCATAAATTTTTAATGCAGCCACGGTACGGAATTTCCGACTGGAAAACCGTTAATGAATCTGGTAATTTGATTGATTCTAAATAGTCGAGATACTCGGAAAATATGCGCGAACTAGTGCCAGTGTTCTTTTTCGAAACGCTCGTAAGACTCTAAAGTGCATTATTTCGAGTTGCAGAGTTTTCCTTTCAGTTTTTAGTCCCAGTAAATCCAACTGATGAGAGTCATATAATCGGTTAGTCTTCCCCAGGTGTTTGGGGGAAAAAAAGATATAAAAATAGGGGAAGATCATGATTGAAATTTTAATTAAAAAGTTTCCGTTTGTTTTTTTTATTTTAACTAATTTTAGGATCGCCGTCTTGTGACTGAATATACGAATTGACTTCTTTTGTATTATTATCTGAAATCAAATTATTAATCGAAATCATAATTGTTATGGCAGTTGGGTCTACATTAAAATTAAGTCATGGATCAGAGTAAAGTCAAGTTGGGCCGTCATGCCAGTTATTGAGATAAATCTTGAACGCAATTTGTCCCCGGATGATGTTAAATATTCTATATGTGGTTACCAGTGTCCAGTACTTCTATTCAATATCCTTCAAATATCCTTCTCCTGAATTGAAATGTTTCTCAACAAGATGTCAGCGTAAGTTTTCAAATCTGTTACAAAATGTCTGATCTCTTTTCACCCACACGTGCGTTGTTACATTTTGTGTGAACATCCCCAGCGGCTTAATGTTTTGTGTAGTATTCCAGGGTTTATTTCATTTTAAATGAAATATCAAAGAATATTTTTATTACTGCCATGGCAATCTCTCTTTAATACAGCGAATATGTCTGCTGCTTTAAACAAATTCAATTTATTATGCCATAATTCATTTCTTCCCATGTTTCTGGCTCAAAGCTTAATCATATTCCTAATGGCTTTGATAACCTTTGAAAAGAACTTATAAAAATAGGAAAAAATATGGAAAATCCCAACATGGATTTGATTTGTTATTATGAGAAAACTGCCAGAAGTAGGGAAGAAACCAAAATGTTTTTTTAAGGCATGAGAAAAAAGCCACGTTGACTGTACAAACATCAAGTGGCATTCGGCTTCGACCAAAGATTTCAAATTAATCAATAACAAGGCCGCAAAGATTTTATGTTTGTCAATGAAGATTTAAAGTGCGTAACATTTTATGTTCCATCATTTGTAAATAGCATTTTCAGAGGCATTTGCAAACGAATCGGAAGTTGCAAAACATTTTAAATTAAAATGAAACTATAATTCATGTATAACCGAGTAGAGTCATGTGCTGAAGAACACAAGAATCCCAGGAAAAACAAACCTTTCAAGGAAGTCAATAAGATTGTAAACTTATGATCCGGAAGTGGTGCGAATTTCGATCCTTTTTAATGCTTTTTACAACCAGTTTTCTTGCATAAATTTCTCTTTTTGGCACCTTTTTTCAGAGAATCTAAAGTCAGTTTCTGTTGTTAATCAAATCTAATTTTTGCATACCGTTCTTAATAACTTTTAAGTTGATTAGAAAAATCGCCTTCAGCAAATTCTCTGAGGACTTGGGGACTTAATAGATATTTCCGCGTTATCTGCCAACGTAAGTCTTATATATTAAACCACCTGCAGAGTTTTGCCAAATAGTGTTTATTCCAATGATTATTATTATATTGATTAAGAAATCACAGGTGATCTTAGTGGCCATGAGATGTCCTCAAAGCGACGGATCAGTTTATGGGGGAAATTTCGCCGAAGCAAAATCAGCGAAGATCTGGCCCTGTGTGCAGTCGAATCATCCTGTTGAAACCACGTGTGTGAAGAGTCGCAGGTTTGGCAAAAATAATTCCGTAATCATGCGCCAATAAGTTTCAAAGTTGCCATGCGTGGATAAGATACACCAGACAACTGCCCTGGAGCAACGTAATAGTTTTGATGTTTCAATCGAGGGTTGCGGGTTCTTGGAGACCAGTAACGGCTTGTTGACGTGGACGTTTAAGTGAAAATAAGTCTCGTCGCTCCAATTGAAAGAATTCACAGTGCGAAAACGCTCCAAGATCGTTTCACAAAGATATTCGCTTAAATCAAATCACTTTCTTTCAGTTATGGAACGATTTGAATTTTAAAAAGATGGAACTTCAGATCTTTTTTTACATCTTCTTGAAAGTCGAGGTTTTTTAGTTGAATATTTTCGGTAGTCTGGAAGATTAACTGGACCCTGGCCGTGGGACATTTATAGTCGAAGCAGTTACGCGGAACGAATTTAATATACACTCAGTCCATAATTTTTTCGCCGATTGCCGAACTTTAAACAGAAATGTCGACGAGAAATTGCGTCAGAATAATCACGCTTAAAAATTGTCTCCTAGCGAACGCGCGGTGCTCACTCGATCACTGCGACCACTGCGACATCAATAATTCCAACGGTCTCACCCTCCCTCCGCAGCGTTTATTACTTTTTGAATTAATCGTATATAAAAATATAAATTTGCCAGCTGACAGCCTGTAGTTCCCCAAATATAACTTCCAGTATTTTTTACTGGGAACTCATATATTTCTTGTCCGATCAAAATATATTAAAAATGCAGCAATTTTGTAAAGATTCCGATTTTTTATCGTGCAAATAATTTTTACTAAAAATATTTTTGCCACGGTGTTTGCATGCTGACATGATTTCAATAAATTCTGCTCTTAATGTTAGAAGCAACTTTTAAAGCCTGGTTTTGGTATACAAAATGATTTTGTTAAAACCAACAAAATTCTGCTTTTGAATTAGTTTTGAGTAGGTTTTATGAAATGGAAATTTGTTTTTGCCTATTTTTGTCTGTGCTAATTTGAGTGCTGCCAAGTTGTATATTGAAAACATCTGATAATAATTGAAGAATGCCCAGAATAATCCACCCCATTCTATACTTTTAAAATATTAATATGCTAAATATAAAAGATTCCTATTATCAACTGCGAATTAATTTGTTTAAATAAACATAAACAGCTGCAGTACAGTTTGTTCATTAAGTGTTTTCATAAGTAGATGAAAATACTTCAACACATACACCAATTTAAAATAGAGATTTCATTTATTGTGATTGAATTTGTTGGACAATTTGTGTGTTAAAATCTGAATTTATTCAATCTGCTGTGTGACCACAAATATCATGTTTTAATTTTTATTGTTATTATTATATTTCTTTATAAGTCCAGGCTTTGAATTCTAGTACAAAAATAAAAAAAAAGAATTTCGGGTTTTATTTTAAAAATATTTTAATAATTTCTGTTAAACTTTTGTTTTTAAGCTTTCAGTGTGAAAAAACCATTGGACTGTTATTTTGTTTTAATAGTAAAAGAAATTTAAACTAAAATGTATCGAATTTTCGAACAAAACTTTAACATTATTTGGCTATTCGAAGAAGAAATATATTATGAAATTTTATTTAATATTATTATGTGTGTTGTTCGGCTAAAGGTCGTGTTTTAAAAAATTAATAAACAGTAAATATTTTTCATTATTTAATCTTTATTTAATCATGTCGTCCCAATATTTCGAATAGCTGCGCTATTCATCTTCAGGGTATAAAACAGTAAATAATAAATATTAAAAATCATATTTGATTATCTCTACTAAAATCACATAAAAATACATGTAAATTAAAAATGAAATAATAAAATATTGTTATATATTTATCATATTTTTAATATGTCGATCGTCCTTTGTCCTTAGCTGCGAAAAACTGATTTGTTGGTGTTATTTCTTGTGTTTGTTTATCACTCTTTTGTAAATTTGAGCGCATTTTTCCGTGTCTTGTTTGTAGTTGAGTCTTTTCTCTGCGGGAACGTCAATTATATATAACATCTCTAAAGTAAATCTCCTGGAATAATGTGTTTCTGGTTGTAATTTTTTTACATCATCAAAATTTGGCACATGATTTTCCTTTGCGCTATGGGCCCCAAGTGCAGTGTTTTGCACTTCTTATGTCTAATTTCTGAGATGTTAGTCTGGTCTTTAGTTTCATTTTAGTTGTTCCAACATATTTCTTGTTGCATGTGCCTGAGCCGTCACCGTTGCAGTTAATGCTGTCTATCACAATACGTTTGTTCGTGTTGTTTGTTTTAAATGCAAGTTGAAATTTGTCTATTGTGGACTTGGCTCTCTGCTTACTTCTGCATCATTCTTTTTTAATAATAAATGGTTTCTTATTGTTAATGGAAAATTGTCCATCACTACAATTTGATACTAGGTAACCTTCATCTTATTTTGGTATTTACTAACAATTGCATCCAAATAAAGTAATTTATGATATTTTTCTGTTTCCGCTGTGAACTGTATTTGTGAATTGAACGCGTTTAAAGCATTTGGAACTTCCCAGTTGTCCAAGATGGCTGCACGACTTGTCTTATTTACTCGACGACAAGATGAAGACAGTCCTGAACAAATACTGACGACTTTTTCGAACAAAGGGCTCTTTAATCGTGCAAAACACTAAGGGTAACACTGTTATGCAAATTGTCGTAGACGACAGTGTTATCGGAATTGACGTCAAAGACGAGTTCAAAGACGAGTTTAAAGACGAGTTCAAAGACGATGTCGTTGATGACGGTTCCAGCACCAACGTTATCGAAATTGAGGTGGACGATGGGTTCGAAGAAAACATTTTTAAACTTGGCGTAGACGACAATGAAATCGGCAATGTTATCAATGTTGCTTTTCTTAGATTAATTCGAAAGAAAATGTATTTTCAACATATTGGAATTGAACATTAACATTTCTGAAATTCATTTTTACATGTGCATGTTTAGGTATGAACGTTGTTCTTCAGACTTTTATGAAAGATTAAAAATAAAGAAGTTGTTAATAAATATTTAAATTCACTCCATATTTTTACTTGTTTTACATACAATTATTTCTTTTTATTTATTGAATAATCATTTTACATTTGTATATAATATTATGTTTTCCAGGCTTTCATAAAATGTTTAAAAAATAAAAATTATTGATAATATTGTTTATTTTTATAAAAATAAAAATGTTCTTGGTTCTTTTTTTATTATCGTGTTTTCATATGTATATATTTGTAAGTACGTAAATTTGAAATCAACATTTTCCTGGAATACGTTTTTCTTAGAGATCTATAAGTATAGGCTTTCAGTCTTTTATGAAATATAAATTAACTTATTATCTGTTTGTTATTTTCTTTATCAGGGTTATCACTCGAGTTGCCTGCAAATACCTGCAAATATAACAGAATCATTTTACAAGTATATGAAATAATATAAGTTCTTATAAAGAAAATCGAATGGCCAACATTCACCCAAATGTATTTCTTCAAATTTTATACTTACCGGTATCACTAATTAAAAATTTCAAATTTGTGAATTTTTATTGTACAAAAATATTTTGTCGCACAACGTTATCACTTTCTTTTTATTACATACGTATATGTATGTAAGTATATTAATAAACTTTTTTAATTTATTTTTTTGTTAAATATATTGTATAAAAACCAATTTATTATTTAAATTTTGCGGCACAACATACTGCACTCAAAATTTTGTTGTTGTAATTCCGAAAAATAAACAGAAAATTTCATTTACACGTCGCCAAACTTACACTTCAACCACGACAATGAAGAAGACAATATTGCTCTTGTTGTAGCTAAAACATTTGAAGCACGACAATTTATAAGCACTTGTTATCAACTGAGTCTTTTATCATTCTTTTTAAAAGACAAAGCGACAGAAGTGTGTCTTCGATACCATAATTAAGATTTTTTTTATTTTGGATAAGCGACAAATCATAAAATGTCTTGAAGACATCGTCGAGAACATGTGTCGTGGACACCAGACTGGACAACTGGGTTCATCTGCTGTATCTCTATATATAATACAAATATGTCATCTACGTATTTTATTTACAGTTTAGTTGTTACTGTTAGTTTTTTAAAGGATTGATTTAACTCCTGCGTGGCAATATCGGAAACAACTGGTGATAAGGGTGAGTCCATCGGAATTCTCTTACATTGTCCGTAAATTTTTTCTTCATAATTAAAATAACGGCTAACTTTGATGCATTTTCATGTATTCCTGTAATATATCCCACTTATTTTATATTATCTGTAGTGCTAAATTTATAGGTATGCTCGGAAATAGCGATACTACATCATATGGCACCATAATTTCGTTCTTGCCGAATGTTTTTTTTATTTACCTTTGATTTAAATTGTACTGCATCGCTTACGTTGTAAGTTTTATTTATCATTTAAATAGTGTTCCGTTAAGGGAATCTCTACTTCATGCAATAGATTATATATGCATCGTTCTTATTTCACCATCGACTGAATGAATCCATCCCAACAACCACCGTTCCATCGCCATGAAACTGCAGATAATAAGGGGATGATACAAAATTCGTAAAAGCACAAACACAATGACAGCAGACAGTTTACGATTACAAAACCACTTAAGGAAATATTTTTTTATCAAACAATGGAAACTGAAACCTGCGTTCAATACAAGTGGCTTCCACAATATATTCAACATCTCTTTTGCTTTTTTAATGTCATCTCAATAGTCGTTACACACAGTTTTTGTTATTGTAGAAACTTCTCTTTAAAATACACAAAAAAATAGTTCATCATTTGATGGCATAAAATGCTGAGACCCTTGACCTCCATAATTTATGGCTGGTGTAGAGGTTTGATTTTTCTGAATTTATTTCATGTCGTTGTTCACTTTTTCATACATCATTTTCGAAATAATTTTCATCGTTACTTGCAGCAATTTTTCTTTTTTTTTGCTGGTTTTTTGCTTGTTTTTTACCATAAACAATTTATAAAAAATTAAGACAAAACGTGTTGCTGTAAATCTAAGAAGATGCCGAGAATTTAACAAGTCAGTGGATCTTTTTATATGTCATCAACAAAAGAAATTAACCAACAACAACAATGTGGGATATGACAATAAAGAATCTTAACATTATTACACTTCAGCTTAGTGGCACGTTTTGTAAATTATGATATATTTTATTAAATTAAAAAAAAAGAATTATGTGTGCAAGAAGCTGATTGAGACAAAAATGTGAAGACAAAATAATTGTAAAGACTCGAATTAATTATCAAGGGATTAAGTGAACTTTTTTCTATAAAATAATGACAAAATTTTGAAGACACATTTTTAAATTAAAAATTAAAAAAAAGTACTTTTGATTCAGTTTAAGAGAGTTGAATTTATGGGAAACTAAGACTTTCTGTCATGTGCAAATTTGAGGTTAGAGGGTAAATTGACTGTGAAATGATTAAATGCTAAGAATTCAGCCGTCATTCTTTGACAATTATTTAGCAATAAATTATGAAATTTTAATTATAAAACGCTAGACTTTTAATTTAATCAAATCACAAATCATCTGAAGTGATGAGGGCAACTTTCAATTATAAAGTTTCATCTTGGGATTTAACGCCGACGCTGGCAACATTTGAAATACCCACAAACAATTGACACTTTGAAAGATGAAACTTAACGAGATAAACAAAACTTTTGTTGCAAAATGTGGTCCAATATTTTATGAAAAGAGTGGACATCTGCTGACTTGATGGAGGTGAACATTAGCCCGATGTCATATTTGTTCATTAATTCCCATATCTCTGCTTTGCACTTGTGCGAATGGAACTGAATCTGTCAGTAAAAAGCGAGGTTTTTAAGTCAATTTACTTTCTAAGCTTTAATTTGCCAACCCAAAGACCAAAAACACACTATTTCTTCTTGTGTCATCGTTTAAAAATACAATCGTGTGTATCCGTGGTAAGGTTTCTTAATTCGTTTATTTCATCGTCTAAATGACGGCACACTCATGTGTTTTGTCACAAAAGTGTTTTCGATTCGTGTTATTAAGAAGGGCGTATACTTGATATGATTTATCGAACTCAAACAAAATATTACTCATACGCAAATGCAGTCTAATGCTGAAAACGTTACTCGTACGAACCAGGAACTTTTCACAGCGAATGTTCGTTGTCAAAAATAAAACTCTGGCGATGGCCTGTAGGGTCAACCGGGACCTCTTCGTATGCAGCTCATTGTAGCAGAACTTGAAAGAAGGGAACAGAATTCAGAGGACTGACGAAGTCAGAGAGATGATAAAAAGTTTGTTGTAGATATTTTTACTTCGTTGGTGAACTTTATTTTTTGTACTCTGCCCTTTAATACACGGCGGTGTTAATCGCCGCCGATGTTATTTAAACAGACCGACAAAAATTAACACAATTTTGCACTAATTCGAAGCACACAAATTTGACATCGTTATCATGACTGACTGCGGAGGCAAACTCGGGATCTAAATAATCGTAATCTTGAGTTCACTACTTTAGACAGCATCACCTATAAATCAATCGTTATGGAGCTGGCGAATTTTGATTTACCGATCGATGACTTACGTCTTGAAATGTTTTAATGAACGGGGTCACTTTTAAAATATGAAAAGTTTTTGTGAATTATAAAATTGATTGCAGGTTACTTTTTAAAACATAATTTTGTAAATTCTTTGGTTGAGTTGCTCGTTCGTAGTACAGCTTCTCTAAAGGCTGCAAAGACAAATACATAATAATAGATATTAGATAATGGATTTTGTATTAATAAAAAAAATTATTTGAATTTCTTAAAAGTATTTTAAATCGAACTTTTTGTTTAAACTTTTGCTAAGATAATTGTTGTTCAGAAAGACATGATAAATATTCCAAAGCACAAGGGAAAGTCAACAACAGTTTTTATATGTCCAATTTACACAGCAGAGCAAAAGAGTTGTTTTCGAAAGCCGTTACTCTTTCGTCATCAGTACTCATCAGTACCACTTGATAGGTGGCTTAAATAAATGTATTAAGAAAAAGGATACGAGAAGTGTTCCACACCGAAGATAGCACGCTTCGCTAAAGTCTCGGTGTAGCTGTTTGATTACATTTTTCATGTCCCATTTATTTATTTTTGTTGTATTTTTGACTCATCAGAAAGCTAAAAATATCGAGATAATTGATTTAGAAGTTATTTTATTGCACAAAGTCTTTATTTGTAAGAAATATTTTATTAAAAAAATATAATTGAACTTAAAGACAATCATATATAATTAGAGACATGACGTTGGATTCACTAAAAAATTGATCAAATAAAAACGTCTTGCAGAAGTCGTCAATTGTTTTAAATTATGAAACTCACGTGGACAAATTACACGGCGATGTCTATTGACTGGCCGAGCCTGCACAGAGTTCGTAGTAGGCGACTTTTCTTTATTAATTTAAAAATTTATTACAAACGACACAAGAATCAGATTTAATTAACATCAGGGACATGTCCGAAGTCACTGAAAATGACAAAAAGAGAACGTCTTGCAGTGACAACCCGTTCCAAAATGTATTAGAAGAGATCAAGATTTATTTCACCTCTAGATCATAAGTTTTTGATCTTATTGACTTCTTCGGAATGTCCTCTTTTACAGGGTGGTTTAATAATTGTATTTAAAGCGCACTTGATCTGAAAAACATTTACGAGTTAGTTTATGTTTTGGGGTTTCTTTAAACTCTTTAATTTTAATTATGTGCGAGTTCTTTTTTCTCAAAATCTTATTAAAAACTTCAAATTGATCAGTTGAGGGGTTTTACGAGTCTGATATCAGTGAAAAGTTATTGGACATCAATAAAAAACACTGAAAACTTACACCACTTGATCTAACGAAAAATATGGAAATACATCAATCTGATTAGGACGATAAATAAAGTTACATCTCCTTAAATTAATAATTTATTTCCATTTTTTTAATAGTAGTTATTCTAGTAATCACGATTTTAGTAAATTCATAAATAAACCAACTGTCATGAAAGTCTTATGCTAAAATTTATATGCTGCAGATTCTTTTATAAGTTTCATGTAAATTTTTTATTTTTATTTAAAAATAAACTTATATAAAAATACCAGCAATAAAAAAGCATTTCTATCATTTTATTTCAAAAACGTGCATCCTTTAAAAGTTTAATTTATTCAAACCAAAAAAGGATCTTTAAATAAGGATATATTAATGCCTTTGGAAGTCCTATTTTACAGGAAATAAATAAAAATACTAAACGAAACACAAAAATTTGTTTTGTGTTGTTTCAAAAATTGTTGATCAATTGAAAAATTGTTTGATTTTCGGTGCGGCACTCAATTTGGTTATCGAGCAATCGTACAGAAATCCATTCGCTGCTTTTCCATTCAAAATTATAATTTTTCTGGAAAATAAAAGCAAATTGAGTAAAAATATTTGATGTCTTGTTTTTGTGTAGGTAGAGACATCACTTATGCCAAGTGATTTACACAATTGAAGACCTGTTTTTTTATTATTGAATTTATTCAGATGGCCATTCCACTACTTCTTTCCTTCGTTATTGTATTTAATACGACGAATGCAGCACGCGAAATTCGTCGGTCGTCCCAGTTATGTTTTTGGTACTGCGCTGTTGTATAACTTTATTTTCTTTTATTACGATGCGGCATCTGAAAACTAAAAATTTATTCACATGCATTCACATCTACAAGATATTTCCATTTAAAGTTGAGTATATGTCGGGGGTAAAAATAATCTTGGGCTGCTTTGGCAACAGCGTGATACGTGACGCATGCAAAATAGTTTTCCTTACAAATAAATATTTACAGAGTGTCATAAACATCTTGACAAGAGGAATATTTAAAGCAAGAGATATTTTCTCGTTCTCTCATTCTAGTCTTTTCTATTCCAAAACATAATTTTATTTTATTTCTTGTGTTACCTGAAGTTTGTGAAATATGCAAATTCCAGCCACATTCGCACATAAATGAATTCATAAATAAACCAACTGACATGAAAGTTTTATGCTAAAATTTATATGCTGCAGATTCTTTTATAAGTTTCATGTAAATCTTTTGTTTCTGCAAATCTTTTATTCCACATCCTTAATTTTTACAAAATATTTACATTTTTCTGTCGAATTCATGTGTGGCAGAGTATTTCAATTTTATGCAAAATAAATGTTTCTTATTACGATATTCAAGCCCAGTGGTTTTATTGCGTTCATCTATGGCATGTTCTTAAGATGGGGAAATTGTAATGAAATTTTTATATTCATGCTGCAGTTAAACATTGAAGAAGCAAAAATTACTAATAAAAAAAACTTTAAACGAATACTTGTTTTGAAATAAAATTTATTGGTAGTAAAAATAAGTTATTTTATTAATTAATTAACCCCCGATTAGTACACATTTATAAAATAAAAAAATGTCTATTTCAAAAATGCGTTCCCGCTTTTTCTCTTTCATTTAATTTATATTGGACTACTTGATAAAAACTAAATCCCATGAAACTATTTGCCAAATTGTAACATAAACAAATTCAATCCAACAAAATGTCTCATATTTCAGTTTCAAGTTGCCCTGCAGTTCAGCCTGTTTAACCCTACTGGAACAATACGTCCCACAAATTTTCAATTTAATAAATTTTCCAAAACCAGGGTTGAGTGTTACTTGCAACGAGAGAATTATTCATCATGCAGGAAAAGAAGTTTTTTTTCGTATTCTTTTTCACATACAAAAATTGGTATAATTAGGAATTGTTATCATATTCAAGTAAAAATTAAAATACACATGCAGCGGGCCTCGAAAATATCTGTTATGCTCTACTGTGCAAGTTGGGTATGTAAAACTGATTTTGACTTTGCCTGGCGTTTCGGAATTTTTACCACGTCTTTCTGGATTAAAAACACTTTTCGAACAATTCGCCTTTAAAATTAAATTCAAATAAAAATTTGTTGAACAGAAAGTTCCTCTTCTTAATAATTAAATTTTAAATTTTATTACAATAAAACTAAAAATAAATGAAGTAAAAATTTATAAAAATATGCAGAACAGTTTTGGAAAGCAAATACATAAGCTTCCTTGAACAAAATATCCATGAAATTCAATGAAAGTAAATCCGGTATTCGTCGATTAAAAAAGAGTTTACCAACAAAGTGATAAATTATAAGTGCAGCATTCTAGGGTTAATATATTTACCTAATCAGCCGCAGAGTCAGTCAACATCAGCCACCAGTTAACTTTCTACACTTCAAATAAATGCACAGATTTGCGGTTGTTCAGAAGAAGTTTCTGTGGTTAACGATGTTGCTTCATTTGTTTCTCTTGGATCAGCACTCAGAAGATGACGTCTACATATGCAGTGACTAGTGCCAGAAGTAGAAAAGAATGCATAGTGTTAAGAGGACAGATGAGACCACTGTCGTTGATATGACTTCGTCACTAAGACAGTTAACAAAAATCATGCACAGGCACCAGGAAAATTCATAACTGAGTGCGAAGTCGAACTCGTGATTCAGGGCACCTCATAAATCGTGTGCATCTGAGCACCGATACTATGAAAATTTACTTAACAACGTATATTTATATCTTCACAATAGCCAAAACATATTTAAAATGCATGAGCAGAGTTGAAAAATGAAGTATTTTGATTTCAAAAGGTTACTGTACAAATTCTCTCGACTGGGGACTAAGATAACCTTTCGAGGTGCTTGCTTGATAAACTAGTCCACAATACTTTGGGTTTCAGCAAACTCTTGATATCTGCACATGAAATATTTCCAAAAGGTATTTTATACACTCCGTTAATAGTCCATAATATGGAAAACTTCCAAGTTACGCAATTAAAACCACAAGTTTCCATGTTTTATTCCGTCGTATTTAACACGTTACGATGAAATTTCTTACAACTGCCCAGGAGGAAGAGTTGACTTGATGTTCAGGTGGTTCCAGCACAGTTTTTGTTCTCGTGGAATTTCCAGGGTTTTTTATTTTTATTTCAAATGAAATGTGGTCCAGCTATAATGCACGAGATTAATTATGAGCCACACGTTAACGTCAAGTTGGTTGACCAGCACCAGGCATTTTCTTTGTTTCAAAGTTTGATAAGTTAAAGCATGCAGAGGTACGGAATTGAGCAGCGCGTTGAGGTTATTGAAGTCTTTTACGGGAATTCGCGTGCAAATCAAAATGCATTTCGTACACTTCGCAATTTTTTTGTTTGTTTTCTTTTTGGCCAGCATTTTTCTTGTGAAATTATTTTATTGCAATCTATCAATTAGTAATATAATGATAATAAGCAAATTAGATATATTGTAAATATGACAGTTGTTGTTGTACTTTTACTATAAGTACAACTATAAAGAAATAGAAAATTAATTGTTTAATATATTAAATTACAAAGCAATTAGCAACTGTTTAATATGACTATATATTACAGATAACACATTTTTTAATGTAAAAATCAATAAATAATAATAATAATTATAGTAATAATAATAACATAAAATAACATACATTTGACTAATTTCTAAATGGAAGATCTAATATATGAGATCTCTTAAGTCTTCTAACTTCATCAGTATCGTCTAATAACAAGACAGCTAATGGATTTACATGATTACCGAGTCTATTTAAATATTTTTCACGACAATAATTAATAGTTTCTTTTACAGTTTTAATATTAAGATCAGTATGGATAGCTTCATTAGTAATATACCAAGGCGACTGAATGATAAGTCTTAGTGTCTTCGATTGGACTTGCAGTTCCCCATAACTGTATTCCATAAGTCCAAACAGGTTTTAAGATTGCTTTGTAAAGTCTTAACTTGTTTTCCATATTTAGTTGAGATTTATGACCAATTAACCAATAAAATTTTCTATTCATTAAATTTAATTGCTGTCGCTTGCTTTTTATGTGATGTTTCCAAGTGAATCTACGATCCATATTCAAACCAAGATATTTTACGCAGTCATTTTAAGGTATCTGAATGTTATTAATAGTTAAATTTGGACAATCACCCTTGCGAATTGGCCAGCATAATCAAACAATTGTTTTCATAAGAGGGAGAATTGTGCAGTGAACATGGCCATGATCACCCAAAGAGATCACGACCTCAGCTTTTTTGGGATACTCGCGGTATCATTCACAGAAGTGGGTGTACGCATATTCACTACCGGCACTCGATTGATGATAGACTACAGCATCAAAAATTTTTTCTGTACGCACTGTACGGCGTATTATCATTTACAGTAAACGTTCCATAAGAAGTCGATTTAATTTCTTTGACAGACGATTATGTTGACCGGAAAATGGAAGTAGTGCGCGTAACGTATTTTGAAGAGGTCCATGGTTTTCATAATAAATTTTCCCGATTCGGAAGCGTTGTTCTGGCGTTAGTCTATTCGTTTGGACAACTGAACTGAATAAAAATCACTTGACAGCTGAGAAAAGTTTTACATCCCTGTAAAATATACAAGTTACTATTTAAAACTTATTTTAATTGAAATACTTATAAAAAACTTTCTTATTCGTTGTTAATTTCGTATTTATAAATATTGATTGACAACTTGAAATTGTTTTACTACAACATCATGAAAGTGGGACGTTTTTCTAAGAAGGAAACAAAAGACTTGCTTTCCCTCATTATGGTACCATATTAAGACATATTTTAAGACAGCGTTATGAGGTCCCTCAATGTTTTAATACACTTCGTGCTATAATTTGTATGTGCTATTTCAAATTCACATGTTATTCGGAAGAAGGGTGTTTGAGAATAATTTTATAACAAAAATTATTTTTCCATATACAATTGCTTTTATTTTTGATGTTTCTTTTTTAATTTTTATGATTTCAGCACTTCGTATGGAAATAAAAACAGAATTATTTATTGTGGCTCTCAAAAATGTTGATGACTTCGAAATGCTCTTTATTATTCGCGTATAAATTTATTGTAATTTAAGCTGCGTTTTCACTTAGACGAAATATTTTCTTATTCACATGGCGTACGACGCACATTAAACTATTTCAGTATAAGAAAGCGAACACTGAGGATGTCATACGGCCGAACAAGACTGTTTCGAAACTTATTTCAAAGTAGGAGGATGAAAAATCCCGAGCGATTCAAACAAACAAAACCGATTTCCAATTATTAACTCCAAGGAAATTTATATTTTTTAGACTATTAAAAAGTCATATTTTTAGTTACTTTAATTATTTCTAATTGTTGAAAGCATTTCAACAATTAAATATGTCATCTCCTCATTTCCCTCGAGTTGAGTTTCATGTTTTGTATTGTTCGTCAGGCAAATGCCTGGACTCACAGTCAAAAGGACTCTTTTTCTAAATAGTCGTTTGGCTTTTATTTGTGTTTTTATTTATAAACTTTTTTTGTGTTGCCGCCTCATCCATTATAAAACACAATGCCAGCACTTCATTTTATTTATTTTACAATTTGACTGTTTGTGGCGTGTATGCGCTGCCTTTTGTGCGTTAAGTAGTTTTGAATGTTTGCGTTTTATGCTCAGCGAGTACAATTGAAATAAAATTTGCTTAACATAAACAAGTGGAGTTCCAAGAACAGCAAACAATAAGCAAACATTTCTTTTCACTGATATTGTCGTAAGTTGTGTATTATTTTATATCGTGTTTAATAAAATGGCTCCCAATCATGGCCGCTACTGAAGTCGTAGGGCCAACACTAAGTGGCCTTAAACTTAATAAATTTACTTCCTTCAATATGTTTTAATATAATAGGAACCATAGATGGTGGCAAATGAAAACAGCGAGAAGAAAGTTCAAATAGTTTTCACAGCTCTGGCGTGATTTATTAACCTGTTGCAACGGTTATTATTAAGTGGGGTCTTCATAATTTTTATTATTATTGAAGTATCTGCCGCAATTATATGTGAAACACAACATCCTTGCCACGGCTTCGGTGGCATAACTCCATGCAATGGTCCATATATTCAATGTCCCTGCAACATAATTGAGTTTCAATGTCGTTGATGCATCGAAATATTCCAATCCTTTGGCTCTTGAATTGCTCTTGGGTCGACGCACTCATTTTCGTTTAAATATCAAAGAAAAAATTTCAACGGTGTCAAATCACACACGACCATTGAATTGATCCAGCAAAACCGCCATTGTTTCCTTGGCACTATCCTGTCAGGGTCACATATCGTGCAGCTCCATATTCTAAATTTCTGCATAAATAAATAAAAAGAAGTCGATTATCATCTCGTGATAACGAACGCCATCCACGGTCGCAGAGGAAATGAATCAATGCAGTCAAGTGAGAATTCGACCTCATGTTTGAAAAAGTACGACCCCATGACTCCGACAGCCCGTAAACTACAACAGCCCGTAAACTGTCACTCTCTGCAGATGCATCAGCTTTTCAACAATCAGTCATGGCTTCTAATTTATCCAACTGCGGGAATTTTGCTTCTTAACGAACCCAATGAGCTGAATGCTTGCGTCTTTGCTAAGGATAGTGAAAATTACGAACTGCACGAAATGCATTTTGATATCAGCGCCCACTGCCGTAAAGACGAATATCAAATTTAAGTTTAAGAATTAGACATTCACGCATATTTTGTTGAAGGAAATTAATTTGCTTACCTCCCGAAACTGTTCTGAGTGACGATGAGATATTTTCATAAATTCTTTTTATACCCTTCACAAAAATGTGAAAGGGTTTTTATTCCGTGTGTAATATCTTCGATATCAATATGCGACCCCATAAAGTATACATATTCTGGATCCTTATGAATAGCTATGACGATTGAGCGATGTCCGTCTGTCTGTACGTGAAATTGGTTTTCCCAAGCTCCCAGAAGAGTTAGAGACTTCATTCTTGGACTGTTGGATTGGAAATGAATCTATATATATATATATATATATATATATATGTTTATATATCTCAACGCAAAACTACCACCAAAAACCAATTATTTTTTTGTTTATTTGTAAATTGAACCTATTTCATGCTTTGGGACTCCTCAATTGTCTATTTAAAACAAAAAAAAAAATTTGTTTTCAGGGATGGGAAATCAAAAGCTTTTTTTTTGCACATCCGGTATTTTGTGGTACATATAATAACCAAAATGTTTAAAAATTTTAAGTTTTTTTTAAATAAAACCGTTTTTGGAAGATTTGCATCGATGAAGAAAAAATTTAACATTTTTTTTATCCAGGGTTAGGAAATTAAAATTTTTTTTTTATACAAAGTGCTATATTCGGCACAGCCGAATATAGCACTTTTACTTGTTTTCATTTATTCTCATTTTTATGACAATGAAAATTAACATAAAATTAGGCTCTGCTTCGCAGACACTTTAGAAACAGAAATGTACATTCAACGTGTTGTTAAACAAATTTTTATTTATTTAGTGTAGTTTCTTGGATTTATTGCCTCAATAAATTTGTTAAAAATTTGTTTAATTTCCTGCTGTTATCCTGGGTCTTAAAAATGTTTGAAATAAACTTATTAAAGAAAAATTAAGAAGAAACATTTTTTGACACTAAAGCACACCTGCGTGCCCTGAAAGGCTTAGTCGGCTTTCAGCCGTATCAGAAGAAGGTCGTTGTCAATAAAACTTTTCATGTTTCCTGTTTGTTTCTTGCACCTGCCTTCAGGCTTTTCAAATAGTCTGCATAATCTGAAAGAGATTAAAATTGACATCTTTTTAAAAGCACAGATTTTTATTTGATTAAAATAAATTAGTTTGCCGAAGCGTTTTATTCAGCATCAGTTATTCTTTAAGCACCATCTTAACTTGTCCTGTTTCAAGTCATTTTAATGCTCAAGTTTTCGCTGCTTTAGCGGTAATAAGATAAGTTATTTCATATTTAAGACAACGAGGGGGAATAAATCTTTCAATATAGTTCAACAGCAGCTTATTTGGAGTGATTGACAGAAGAGAAATGAATTGTTTTGGGATTATGTTGTACAAAGTAAAACGTTTTCTTTAATATTTCATATTTCCAAGTGGCAGTTTTCTCATAAAAATAAAAAAAGAAATTATGTTTAATAATAAGAAATAACAAAACAAGTTAATAAATGCATTTTCATACAAAATTTGATTTTATAAGCCCCTTAAGAATTATTTTTTTTATAAATTAGGCCAAATATCAATGGGAATATACGAATTTTAATCCAATTAAAATTATAAGTGGATCATATTTTGAATAGCACATAATCCCATCATAGAAAAGCGTAGTGGGGATCTGAAAACATAATTACAAAATAACACGGTGACAGGAAGTGTACTAGAGAGGAGCCTAAATACCGCATTCAATATCAATCGAAATGTCAATTCAATTGAACTGAAAGAATTCAAATTGAAGAAAGTCAAAGACTAAATCCGCCCGCTTTTCTGGTGCCAAATTTAGTGGCTGTTCTACAACGGATGGTTATCGAAATTCAATTACTCCTCTGGAATAAGTCAGAATATCAATTAAAAATAACCTCGACTTTCCTGGAAGACATCTAAAAAGAATTGTGACCCAAGTAACTCATCAGAGTACAGGGATTATATTTATTTATATTTATGAAAGCCACAGAACTGACAAACTTAATAAGAAAAAATTAATAATCATTATGTCCAAATTAATGAACTCCTGAATGATCCTAGCTCCTCCATGAGATTAATTAGGGAGCAAAGCTTTGTGTCTACTTATGAAATTTTCAATTATTTTCTCTTTTGTGGTGGGTAATTTTTCTATATCAATTCAAATTTTGATGGATTATTTGCTCGAACAGTGTTTTCAATTCAGAAAGACATGATAAATGCTCCAAAGCACAAGAAAAACTCGATAACAGTTTCTAATAAATCAATTTATACTGCAGGGCATAACAACTGTTTTCGGAAGCCACTGCACTTCCCTTATCAGTTCTCATGTGTTTTTTTGTTTGTTTATTTGAATATGGCAACAGTTTGTATTTGTTACCGATTTTCTAATGGAAAACAATACGAGAAGTGTATCAAGCAGATGGCAACAGGCTTTTCTTAAATCGCCGTGTTGCCATTTAATTATTATCTTCATGTCCTATTTTCGGATTTTTTTCTAATTGCTTTATATTTTTTCTATTGATTCGAAACAAAAAAATTACACTGAAAATTTGAAATCTTTTTTTAAAATATTGATTTTATATAGCGGCCTTAACGACAAATGAAACTACATTTATTGAATTTTCTGGCATATATTTATGTAGTCAGTTTTACTAGAAAGAAATGGTTGGATAAATCATCCCTGCCATTATGGATCGAATTTACGATACTCTCAAAACCGTGTGGAGTTTTATATTCACAATCACCTCTGAATATAAAAACTCACATCCGAAAGCTTCATATGAGTCCACTCAAAAATCCATGCTCGAGTTGGAATGATCTAGCCCTTCAGAAATCTTACCAATCCAATGAAGGCGTAAATTTTTAGAGTGTCACAACTTTGAGTTGACATCACTGCTGATAGTTGCTTTCTGTTTCGTTTGCTTTGAAATTTCATTATGAATCGATTAACAGCAGAGCAACGCTTGCAAAGTTTTCGAAATTTTAATGAAAATAATAGTTCTATTCGTCAAACTCATCTATTCAATATTTTAATTTCCGATGAAGCCCATTTCTGGTTGAATGGGTACATAAATAAGCAGAACTGTCGCATTTGAAGTGAGAAGAGTCCACAAGCTTTTGTTGAAAATCTACACAAAATTACTGTTTGGGCGCTTTAAGGGCTGGCGGAGTCATTGGCCCATATATCTTGAAAAACGGTGATGGTCAGAATGTCACTCTTAGTGGTGAACGGAATAGGGCATTTACGTGGCATTAAGCTCGCTGATCTCCGACTCCCTCAGAACGGAACCACATGCCAAACAGAGGGCGCGACAATTTATTTACTTAAAGAAACTTTTTATAAAAAGATAATTTCATATAATTTCCCAATTAATTGACCACCAAGATCGTGTGTTTTATTCCTATGCGATTATGTTCTTTGGAGTTATATTAAGTCACTTGTCTACTTCGATAAATCACAAGATATTAAACATCTGGAAATCAACATTCGAAGAGTTATCGGCGAAATACGAAAGTTGGTGTTCCAGATTGTGCCTTCTAGGGGCCAGCCGTGGCGGCCACATAACAGATATCAAATTTAAAAATTAATTTTAAATAATTTTCTTTCAAATAAAGCCTGCTTTATTGGTATTAAGAGTGTGTATGTTACAGGACAAGAGCTAGCAACTGCAGATGAAATGTTTGCTGCATCAACTTGACAGTCTTACCTTTTTGTAGGTTCTCTTTATTTCGCAAAAGACAAAAGATGCTGCTACTTTTGGTTAGGACTAAGTCCAAGTGGCCGCTAGCACCGACTGAATCGGGGGCCTTAGCAGCCGTTACTAATAGAAAACTACAGTCACCACGTAAACTCCCGAAGTACACTCAACTTAACAACTTTTGTTGAGAAAGCAAAGCGAACTCGGACACACGATCATGTTCAAACAGACCTGAAATAGTGTGTCTTTGCTAAGGAGCATCATTGTTGTACCCTCTAAAAGGATTCAAAAGAAATTTTCCATCATTTAAGTTTCCATCTGTTTTGTTGATATTTACAATTAATAATGCACCTTCCGAGGACGATGAGATAAAGTTAAAGACTTTTGAAACAAAAGTTTTGATGTCCTTGCAAAATGTTTTTAATTAAATAACCCTTATGTGACTGACAAGGTACCCGGGTACCTTTTGCGTTTTGAAACTATTTTTTTTTTTGTAGAAATTCGCAACCCTCGTACCTGAAACTTCTTGAGAGCTTCTAACTTTTGATATTTTATTCATTTTCAGAGCTCTGAAAAAAATTTTTAAATCCTGACGGGCGTAGCACGCCAACTTTCTTCACACACTCTTAACTGTTCGACAAGGTACCCAGGTGCCTTCATACGATTCTATGAATAAATGCACTGTATTTTTTTTTCTTTTTTTATAGTAAATTACAATGACAAAAAAGTAATAAAAATTCCCTTACTATACATTTACATGTTTATAAAAAAAAATAAATAAATAAATAAAAAATAAAATAAATACACACATACTTGTGAATATATTATTCATGTATAATTTATTTAGGTTCATCGTCCTGTAAACATTTCGTGCACGCTGGCCGATTTACTGAATACGAATTGCGAATTGGTATAGAGTAATTGCTGCAACTTCTGCGTGTTTTCCTCTGCTTCAAACGAAGTTCTGAAAATATTTTGCAACTTCCTGCTACTGCGATACGGCCAGTTTTATCTCTTTGCACTTCTGAGTACTATATCTATTGCTGCTCGTATGTGAGTTTTTGCTATAATCTTAGGATTCTTAGCACGCTGCTTTATGCTTTCAATAGACAATTGAAATTAATAGACTTCAGTAGAAGTGAAGTGTGCATTGTGTTCCATATAAATAATATATGAAGCCAATGCTGCTACATCTACAAGATTAAAAAATAAGGATAGCGGCGGATTAAAAAATAAGGATATGCTTGCAAGTGTATTCGCCCAACAACTTGTCCATATTATCAACACCCCTTTTGGTTTTATTATAATACTTTTTAATTTCGGGCTTAGCAGTCAAAGTGCTTTCGACTGACGGGGTAAAATGCGTGGTTGATAACATTATTACTTCATTTCTGCCCGAAACAATGGCAAATTAATAGCTTTCCATAACTCTGACTAATGCTCTATTTGACTTATGAACACGGTATCTACCAAAAGACCAAAGAATGCATTTAGATCGTTTACGACGAAAGGTTTAAATATATTGTTTTTAGCGATTACGCTTTTTCCGCATATATATGCATTGCAGTTTACGGCAATTTTTTTCATTTTTCGATTTGTTTCTCGTAATATAATGTCACACACTTTACATTCTCTTAAAACGTTTCTATTTGGAGTCTGTGGTTGAGGAAATGGCTCCTGTAACCAACACGAACCATCCTTGCCAAAAAATGCGTTTCCACTTTCCACTTCATCACTACCGTTGGTTTTATCTGAGTCGTAGGCCTCCTCATCTGCTTCTATAATCCCTGTGGGTTCCGCATCTAAAGCTTCCATCTTTATACCGCCATCTACAGCAATAAAATTATCCTCCTCATCTGAACAAATAAAATCTTCGTCACTTGATTCACTCTGATACAATAAATTGTTTATTTCTGTAGAGCTAAATCTTTTATTATATATCCTTATCTTTGAGCTCATTTTTTTACTTATTTAACTTTCAACAACTTTAACTTTCAGAGCAATAACAACAATTTTTCTGCAAAACAAACTTCCCTATGCAGATACAAAAGTAAAATGGAAATAATGAAGAAATATTCTGCCAACGCTAACATTTTTTGCTTGTAAGGGAATCACCTAGCTCAATTTGTATTACGCTTATATATTACATTACTTCCTTATGTAGACACAGCTGAAATATTAATTACATCCTTAAAAATATTCGGGTGTTAACTTTTTTATTTAAACTTTTGAAACATTTCAAATTTTGTTGCAAAATCGTTTATTTTTCATAAGATTTGTATGAAGGTACCCGGGTGCCTTGTCGTACAAAACAAGTAGTTTTTTTTCCTCAACCACATAAGAAATAAAATAAAGCGAATGTGCAACAAAAAATGGTTAAAATGTTCGTCAAGTTGGCTTTAGAAAACTTCAAAAGATATGGTAAAATGGATGTCAAACTGCACGATTTTGCCGGCCTGCCCATATTTCATTAATGTTAGATAATTATGCGCTGAAATCACTCCTGCAGAGTATCCAACATGTCATGAACAGTGTGGAAGGTAGTACCGTCCTGTAAGCAAATATCGGCGGATGGTAGGTTTCTTCGACGTGTAGGGGTGTTGGTTAATAAAATTTATTCACCTTTTTGGAATAGTACTCTCGTTAGGAAGTTCGTGGAGATCATAATATGATCGCGATGCGTTGCGCGAAGGGAACACCCATTTTATTGGAACAATTTTATTATTTGCAAATGTTTCCCAATGCTCTGTCCGTGCATGGCCATGCGTCAAAACAGATTCAATAAATGGCCAATGGAGCTTTAACAAGATGGCTTTTATCAACTATAAAAGATCGGAGGTGTCTGTTGGAAGAGCCCATATAATAATCGCGGTTTGGATAATCCACTTTCCAGAATGCAACCTGTGACCTTCAATGCTTTATTTCTTCTCTTCTCTTTCAATTCCACGGTTTCAGCCACATGCATGACATATTTTGTGGTCATCCAATAAATATAATTTCCTTTCATATCCTGTTGTTGACGGGAATATAAAATGTCATAATCCCTGATCTCCACAGTTTCCATTCTCATTATCTACTCATGTAATTCTAGGAATAAAAAAAGCAAAATGTGAGTGACATAAATTAGCTTTTTAAGGGTTTTCAATGTCACATTTCCTTATTTTAAATGAATTTCTGTCTCATTTCCTTGTCATTGATTTCCATTCATTTCGTCCTTCATTCATAATTGAATAAATTTTTAGCACGTCATTAGCAGGGCGTTATAAAGGGAAATCATAAAATATACTGCAAAAATAGAAACTATCAGCAACAGAATTTTGCTTTTTGTCACGTTTTGTTGTTACCTTTTTAGCAAGAAATTGTTGGTTTGTAAATGGCTTTAATATGAAAAACAAAATAAATGCCACAAACGCGTTGTTGTGAAATAAGATTTTTAAAAAGTTTCGAGTTGCTCAAAGTTGTAATAAAAACTAGTAAAGTTTTCTTTAGAAGTAACACGACGTTCTATAAAGTTTAAAAAGAAAATAAAAAAGAAATAAAAGTGTTGTAATCGGCAGTGCCGAATCTTCACTGATACGCCATTTACTTTTATCTTAAAAGTTTTTCTCAAAATAAACCTTTGGAAAATGCTATTTTTCTAAAATTTGTTTCGAAATCTACTGTTTTCACAATCCCAGACGATTTAAGCTCAGGAACGTTCTGTAGAACGCTACCTGGTTATGATTTTGTTAAGCTGTTCAAAAGTAATCGGGATGCATGCTAACACACACAGATATATAGATTATACTCATCGATAAATAGAAGGATGTACAACGCCATCCTGCTTCATTCCAAACCATTATCTTCTTTACCGACGTTGTCTTTGAGGTACAGAGCTTCCACTCTCAATTCTTTCTGAGTGCTCTTTAGAAGTCCTTCAAATTAATTGATTTTTGAAGACCTGTATATCAACTCCTGCCTTCTGTTGTTTATTAATAAAAAAATATGTAGAAAATAACTTTAAAAGTAATTAATCCCATGAGTTCGAAAGATAATGCACGAATTCAAGTATAAAATAAAATATCTTTAAATTACAAAGAAAAAGAAAATATTTGTTTTAAATGAATATTTTCCTGTACAAACAAGATTTCCAATTGTTCAAACGTGGATTCGAACGTTAATTTAATTTATTTAGAAGAATTAAATAGGTTTGAATAGGATAAAGATGGACGGACAGATGGACATCGCTTATTCGACTTCCCTATTCATAAGTGGACCCAGCATGTGTGTACTTCCAGGTGTCCCTTATTAATACGTATTTAGGGAAATACATACGTATTATTTAACACTTTTTCCAATTTTTGTGGGGGATTTCTATATCCTGGAGGATTTCTATATCCATTCTTGCAGGTGACTTGCACAGAAACTCGTCGAATGTTTCGGGATCGAAAAAAAAACTCTTTTATTGTCAAAATGATATGGACGAAACATTTTATAGAAGCCAATTTTATAACGTTACACAGGCTTGTTTTTTAAATCCCATGTGCTCTCCAGAGCACAGGTATGACTTTCTTATCTTCTGTTAATCACGCATTTTTTGTATTTTTAATTGTGATTTCCAAATGCCGAAAATAAAAGTCATTCCTTTGTATTGATTATTTTGTTCTTCAAATCGTTTTACAAAATCAACAATAATAATTAAATGCCTTCCATTCTTAACGTATTTAAAACTAAAAACAATTAAGAAATAGAAGACAAAAACAAATAATATTATTTTCCAGCAGACAAGGTGAGTTGAAATTTTATTAATTCATGAAATTATTTAATTAATAGAAGTAATTTCTAATAACAACCACTGTAAACATGCAAAAAAACTTAACAAAACACCTCTACACAGAACACCCTTTTGTTGACTGCAAATCACATAGATCGAATGTGATTTCTAGAACCGGCCCGATAAATGAAAAAGAAATTTATATTTCCAGTCGTCAATCGTTTTCTCATTTATTTTACCCCTCTCGATTCAAAACCACCAAAAAGCTAAGAAATGTGCGTGACGTACGTTGGCGGCGCCATCTCTCCGTATTTGATTCAAAAAAGGGGGAACTACTGCGAGTAACGATCACAATCGAATCATGCGAACTATTCTTTTGCTTTCAAAACTTCATCAGGTAAAAGTCTAACATGTTCAGATCCAACAAGACGGCGTTATTTGCCACACAGCTGGCAAAAATCAGTTTTTGAAATCAGGTGTCATGTATTTTTAATTACAGCCGATATAGAAACTTCCTCATCAAAAACCCATTCATTAGAAATGCCGTTGTGCAGTGTAATTATTGTCTTAATTTTTGCTCAACCATATTTTTATAAATTTAGTAAGAAAATATGTGTGCTGTGTGTGTGTGTATGTGGGTGAAAGAGCAACACTGCATTAAAGCAGAAACTACTTAAGTTGCATTTTAATTAAAATTTCTCCTGCGGCATAATTTCATGACACTCCACCCGTACAATGAATCGTACATGTATTTGCGATAATTACACTTTCCTCTTGTTCCATTAACGCACACGGTGAAACGTGTACATGTGCATACATGCATAATAATAATTGTTCTAAGCCTGACAATAATAAATGTAAACTCATTCACCAGTATGACAAAAGTGATGGGGGGAGGCTGCCTGCCGAGATTTATGTGTGAGTTCAGATGCATTTGAGAGCTCCTGGAATAAAGAAAACAAGTTCCTGCTAAAACTTATATGACAAACAAAATCATAAGAAAATGTTGGAATGAAAAATAAAATTTTTGCCTGCAGATAAAATAGTTTTGGGCTTTTGTGTGTCGTGTGGCAGATACTCTTTCACATGCTCTTCTGTTTTTGTGTCAATTTTTTATTGATGTTTTCGTTTTGCGCTCTGCAATTCATTAAAATCAGTTCATTTACATATTGAAGTGTGCGGAGAAGACGCGAAGAAATCATTTGCAAATGTATGCACGAATCCTTAAAGATTTTTATTGAGATTGTGTGAATTTGAGATACGGTTAAAGTAGGAAAAGTTGAGCAAATGGCAGACGTATCTGCTGACTTTTTCGATTTCGAGGGTTTTGTGAAATATTTTTTGTGGCCTAACGGACAGAGCTTTTAATTGATTCTTAACTCCCCGCTAGGAAAATTGAAAATTTTTAAATATCGGAAAGTTATTGGTTTCTTCCCGTTTTGAAAAAACGATTTCTCATCAGATCTCTACGTTTGGAGGCACTACAACGCGTATTGGCGAGTGTATTTTTTTAAACATCGGTGATAGTTTTAAGGGGACGGATAAAGACAGATTGGAAAATAGGAAATTTCGCTGTAGTTATCAGCGACCGTCAATTAACACAACCGTGCTATAAAGGCGATCATAAAAATTCGACACCATATTCATTAATGAGTGTGAAGTAGAACACGCCATCGAAAATATCTTGTGCTCGGCCAGGAACATGAATTAGAATTTAAGATTTTGGAGTCCACAATTATTTTATTTCTAATACAAAAAATGCTAAAACCGAACAGTCGAAGTTAAATTTTATGCTGTTTTTTTGAATTGACAGTCCTGTTTTTTATTTTACCAAAACCCATTCGAGTGACATTTTCGGTTTCATTCTTTTAATTAACTTTTTAAATTCTATTTCGATGGAAATGAAATTTAGGCTCATTGAACATAAAATAAAAACAAAAATTATTTTTAATATTGTAATAGAGTTATTTGTATTTTTTAATGTCTGTTCAAGTTAACCAAAAACGATAGAAAGTGCGGGGCCTGCTCAAAAAATAACAAAACTTATTCAACCTTTCGATTGTTGTTTTTGCACTAAAACGCTTGTTAGCTGCTGACGTTGGTTTATCTCTTAAAAGAGTTTGAATGACGCCACCTAATTTATGACAATAGAAAGAAGAGCAAGAAACTTTATTTCCTGAAAAATATTTATTTCAAATTAATAACGTCGACAATGGTCAGGCGTGTCCTGAAACTTATGTTTCGCCAATATATATCCGATTAATACATGACGGTGCTAATCACTGTCGGTGATGACCAGCGACCACTGCCATGCCTTCGTCATTGAATAATAAGACCGATCACAAAAATTCGACACCATATTCATAACGGTGTAGAACTCAGCATCTAAAGTATCGTTCTCTTGTGTTCAGCCAATAACTTAACTATGAATGCCAGATTTCAGAGAGCAAAATCGTTTTATTTCGAATACATTAAATTGTAAAAAAATTACAGTCGACAAGTGTTTAAAAGAAACTGACAATCGAAGAGTAGAAGTTAAATTTTTATACTGTTCTTTTCGAGTGACAGTCTTTTTTTATTTGCATGCGCTTTTGCTGTGAAAATAAATAGCGATTGCAGGTATTAACTTTTCGAACAAAAAACTGTGTCTGCGAAACAGCAGCATGAACAAATTTATGTTTCGCTTTTGAGTCGCCAGTTTCTTTTTAAAACTGTGAACTGCTGATTTGATTTTTCTTCGCAATATGACGAAATTAAATCTAAATGAAATTGAACAAACAGACTTTTAATCACTGAATCTCAGCACTCTTCTGAACAACTGGACGCATACTTAATATTGATTATTATTTTTATAAACGCTGCATTAAGTATACGCCACAGATACGAAGCCTTTGATAGCAGTTCTGCATTGAGGTGGATAGAAAAAAATGCCCGTCCTTATCTGAAATAAAAATATGACAAGAAAGTTTTTCAAATATAAAAATTAAAAAAAAATTTTTTTAATGCCAGGGCCACATGCACAAAACCCGAACTCATCATGCCCCGTAAGAACTCTTAAATGAGCAAAATAATGCTTCCGCCTCAAGAAGAAAAGAGAACGCTTTCCTTGGCGGTAACTAACCGAATATCCTTGAACAATAACAAGCGAGAATTGCAGAGAAAGAACTCATGCAATTGGCCATTCTTCTCTGACTCCAACGCCGTAACGATACAATTCAATGTAAATCAATACAATTCATATTTTTAATATTCAAAAAGCCAATTTTAACAGAAAATATATTTATAAAATAAGTAATCGTGCACATATAAATTCCCATAAAATTTGACAAACGTCCGCTCTCTCATTTAATTCGGAATACACGTCGGAAGAATATCGAATCTAAATAATCATATTCCAACAAAAAATAATTCCATTCTAATCGTATGAAAGCAAAACAAAAATTGTAATAAAATTCTTTCGCTTCCTCTATCGGCACTCTCATATAAATGAAAAATACTTTCGTTCACGCTACAAAATAATTTAATTGATACATCAATTAAATGAAATAATTGCAATTAATTGAATGCAATAATTGTTGAATATGAATTGTTGAATATGAATGAAATAGTGAAGTTAGCTCATTGATAAAATTAAAAGGTGTCGTTGACTAAACGACCTAAAATGAAATTTTTTTAAAACTGTTGTCAGTTAATTTATTAAATAAGAAATTATTTAAAAATTTTTGGTGTTTGTCGTTTAAAACTCTTTAATTTTAATTTCGTGCTGATTCTTTTTTCACAAACCTTTTTGTTTTTGTGTGGTCAAGCATGTCTAAATGCTGCATTTTTAGACTTTATTATTCCTCGAATACATCGACATCTCTTAGCTTATAGTTATATAAAATTTCAAAACCCATTTGAGAATCACCCAGCAAAACAGAGAGATAGAAATTTTCAGAAAACACAACCAACCATCAGAAATTTGTCATCGATTTAACTCAGCATAATTGTTAATTCAACGAAATAGTTTCACTGATACATTAAAGTTGCCACACAAAATAATTTTTTGTTGTTAACAGCTCAAATATATCGGAATTATATAATTGAAACATAGACTTATCTGACAAATAAATTTCATAGATAAAATGAATTTGTTTTTTAATATATTCAATTTAAACAAAATTTAATAGTCTTTCATTTTAATATCTTTGCCAAAGTTATATTGAAAATTGAAAGTGGTCAACTTAATTGCGAGAAGATTTTCAAATATTTTCAAACAAGAACTGAATATATTTTTTATACATAAAAAACCGTTTCCTAAAGATGTGGTTTTCCCTAATCCAATTGAAATATTTTTATGAAATTATTAAAGCCAACAAACCTATTCCTGCGAATTTTGTTTACTAAATTCGTAAAATTTTCATTGGAAAAATATGATAAATTTGTTTGGTTGGATTTATAAAGCAAAATTCTTTTGGTGTCAGCGCCTCCATTAATTTATTGTTATTTTTTCTTTTAGATTTTTGGCTAAATAATTAATATTTTACTTTATAATTTTTCTTTTCAGGTGAATTCTCCACTAAGAGCTTTTACTAAAATATCAAAAATAGGGTAAGAGATACTGGAATAAGAATTTTAATTTCATATATCCTGTTTCATAGAGTGGGTCAAACGTTTTTTTAAATCTAAGAACCTTTTCTTTGATATATAATAATACGTGCAACAACTATATGCACAATGAAAATTTCGGATAAGCAATTTTGTATGTGTTCAAAACTCGCTACTGTGGTAACACTTTTTGCAAAAGGTTGGGTTACGTTTAAGGGCTATTGCAACACAGACAATCCACTGGGCTCCGTTAATTCGGTGTCCTTGTAGTACTCTGAAGTAAAAGACCTCCTATAGGCAGTCCCCTGCCGTATTAGGTCACCCTGTGGCAATCAAAAAGGATAATATCCTGAGAATTTCTATGTCCGCCATACCCAGGTATGTATCTGTTGATGTAGGGGTTGGCGTGAAAAGATATGCTATGAAATTCTAGTATTGCTAATATCATGAAATTTCAGGTTACCATAACGAATAAGGAAAACACAAAACATACCCGGGGATGTATGTATATGTGAACGTAAATATTAAAAAACATGAATATGATAAAAAATATCATATAGAGAAACAACAAATAAAACTTTCATGTAGCAATCTGTTCCTAGTGCTCAATTACCAAAAACAAGATCAACTTACGATCCTACACTACCGCTCCAAAACAACCTGGAGGCTGCTTCAGTTTTCAGCTTTAGAAGTGAAGAATGCGAAAATGTTTCTCTGTATGATCCTGGACCATCTCGCGCGCCAATCTTAATTACGGAAGTCCGACTGGATGAAATTGATGAAGTTGCAGCTATCACAATGGATATCTGAAGAGCTTGCACAATTTTCAAAAGAATAAAACTTACTGGAACCTGGCTCAAAGGTCACAATATATAGAAGAAGACAGCCAGACCTTCAAAAACGTTTTACTGTTGATGACTCAAAAACGCTTTGCTATTGTAAGGACACGAAGATGCTCATGGATCAGATGAAAATTACGTACGATCTTAACGACTGGTGACTATTCAGAGACAGTTCCAAACAAAGTTTAAAATTAATATATAACAAATAAATACCGAAACAAAGACTTTATTAAATAATTCTCCAAAAAATTTATAAAAAATTATAAAATTTGGGTTAAAAATTTAAATTTTTAGTCATAAAGGAGTCTAGACACGTTCAGATTATATTGATATGCTCACAAAAGTTGTTCAACTTTACCGTGGCTACATTTTTTCCAAATATAGTGTGCGAAAAATCAGGATTTCCTAAAAGTTATGATCGAAAAACAGAAAAAAAGTTCTTTGTTCTCCAACTTTTTTAAAAAAACTCTGAGATAAAATACATTTCTGTCATAAAATTTTAGAAAAAAATATTCAACGTACTCTTCGCTACATTTTTGCCGGACATAGTGAAGCGATATTTTTGAGTGCGGATTAGCTATTTGGCAAAAACTTATGACACCTTTTTTTGGGCATCATGCCAACATAGGGAAACTTTGGAGGCCCATAAAAAGAAAACGCTCACCAACTTGATCAAACGGAGTACAGGGTAATACTACATTTTGATAGTAGAGTCAAACCCATATAGTCACGATCTTGCACTTTGCAAAAGGTCTTCATTTGCCGCATAGTGTAATTGGAGGAAGTAGTTTCAAGTTAGAAATTTTCTTGTTATATTTTTACCAGCTTCAATTCGATACGTTGCAAATAATCGCGACTGCGACTGCCGGAAGGTAAATGTTTTTAAAAAAATATATGGAAAACGGTTGACCCGAAAGGCCATCAGTCTTTTAACTTCTCGCTAATTTTAATCTCAAAGTTATCGCAACCTGGTTTTTCTGCTTCTATGTTTTTGAGCTTTTTTTTTTTTAATTACATATTAATTTTTAAATCAAGGGATTCCCATGTGATTAGCGGTGATTGATATAGTTTTCGGTGACTATAAAAGGAATCGAAAACTCTTACTGATCGCATATATAATTTATGGATTTAAAAAAAATTTATTTACAAAAATATAATTCATTTAAAAGGCTTTAATGAATAATTTGTGTAACATAAATTGATAAATATAAATTACTAAAGATGCAGTCTCATTTGCGAAAATATTTACCCAAAAAGCGTAACCAAATAAACACTAGACCATCAATTAAATTCAGACAATCAGACAATCAGTCAGTCAGACAATCGCGTTAGACAGTTCCCAATAGTATTGGATTCTACGCGACGGACTCTTTTACTTAAAAAACTGTTTTCTAAATCAAAATATATTTATTTACTCTTTAGTGGTTACGCTTTTTTGGGACAAATATTTGCCAAGTGTGACCGCACCTTTATAATTATTTTTACATATGGGAGTTATTTATCAGAAGTCTGCAGTTGGTTTAAAGTATAAAAGTTACGTTGGCAAATGGCATGGAAATGTGGATTAAGTCAACGAACCTTCAGAGAATACGCTGCAGGCGACTTTCCTTATCATTTTAAAAACTTATAAGAAACAATTTGCAAATGTCTGATTTAATTAACATGAGAAACAAGACTTCTAATTCGATGAAAAGGTGGCAGAAAAGAGAACTTCTTTTAATGACAACCCGTTACAAAAAGCACTAGAAAAGATCCAGATTTGCACTACTTTCGCATCGCCAGTTTGTGATTGTATTAACTTCTTTGGAAGATCTTTTTTACTGGGATATTATGGGATCATTAAATTATGCTCATCGTATGTATTTCTTATACTTTTTTTTAGAATTACTTATTTAATAAATATTTTATTTTGTTATAAATACGAGTATTTGATTTAATCTATGGAAGTGTCAGCGGCCTTCTGCGATCAACAAATTATTTTGTTTTAGGAAACAAAGTAAAAATATTTTGCCTTCGCCTTCGAACAGAAGAGAAGACGGATTGTATGTCGAATCTTTTGCGTGGATGGGTTGAGACCGTTTGCCAGGGTTTTCCTAGAAGTTCTCTTTGAATGACAATTGAATTAATAAATATGGAGAAAATCCTACAACTCCCCAAAAGTTTTAAAAATTTCCAGCGGACAATTAAAAAGTTTGCATGAGAACTGTGCGAGTCAGAAACATTTGAATTATTAAAACCGTTTATTTTAGTTGGACCACCGTTTAAATGAATCTAAAATTAGAACTTTTAATTGAGCATCACACTTCTTGGGTGCACTATGAATGTTTTAATACCGTGGAAATGGCTTGTGAACAACCAGCCGTTTTATTGCCGGTTTAATAATTTCCGACTGCGCTCTTTTATTGTTTAACTTCATATTTCTGTTTTATATCCCGCTTTTTATTTATTTGATTGTTCATATATAAATAATTTTATATATTCTTTTGAGTTATTCATGTGAAAGAAGGCCTTCTTTCGGTGCACAATGGTGCCGACTTGCGTTAAATATGTATTGAATGTTATAATACATTTGAATTTTTGGAAAAGTGTTTTTGAATCAAAAATACTTGATGGATAGTCCAAGGAAAAGTCAATAACAGTTTTATATATGCAACTTACAAAGCAGAGCAGAACAGCTGTTTTTGAAAGCCGCTGCACTTTCATTTTTCTAAGCAGCTGAACTGTTTAACTAGTTATATATCAATTTGTTTGCTTGAGGAGTCCCAAGGATGGAGATCCTTTCGTTGAAGTGTAAATATTTCTTAGAAATCTGCTACTTCCCAAGCCATTGTGCAGTCACATAAAGGAATATAAGACGTAATTATAAATACTGATTTATATACGAGTGTGCACACAATATTTAAATACTTATTTAATTTATTCATTCAGCACTGCACAACAACAATGCGCTGATTATCTTGTTCTTACTGGCGTACGAATTAAAGATTCCAGTATTTAATTGCAGCACTTCAAATGAAAACAATGCGAAGAATATAATTCATTGAAACAAAGCAAAAAAGGAGAGCAAAAAAGTATATAAAATGTTTTCGTTTGAATTCATGTGAGTGCGTCTAAAAAGAACTTCTTAGAAAATTTTACAAATAACAAGAAGAAGAGGGCGCACTGGCAGTCTTGAGAGGTTAGTGAACTTGACATGTGTGTTATACGCTTCTTTGGTTGAGTTTTCTCTTCTTTTATTTGCTTTAAGTGCTTCAATATTAATTACTTTCAAGCTACAGTGTGAGAGGAATTTCAGTATTCAAAAATCTAACAACCTAATCTAACTCTACCCGGGTAGAGAAAGCGACTTTCATTTGCATATAACTGAGCGAGTTTTCATCAAATCTGAAAATGCTGCCGAGTCAGTTATCAAATTTTAGACTTAAGCCAGAAAATGCAAACAAAAATGATTTTACTGCAGAACTTCTTACTTTTTTTTCTTTCAATTTTGTCTTTTTTTCTACGTAAGTTAATAGTATCTACCCGCGTAGGTATATCGCAATTTGTATGAACATTTCTTACTTTTCCTAATATAATGTCAAAGAAATTATCTGAAACTTTATCAAAAACAATACATAATGCAACTAAATGGACTTTCGTTTATTGAAATTAAAAATTATACCACAAAGTGAAAAAAGTGTATGTATGTAATATTTATTTACGCAAACTGTGAGAAGATGAAGATGGGCCCAGTTGAAGCTATGTTCTGCGCATACGGGCTTCTTGCATTTGACTCATGCTTGCCGTGTAGCTCTCTTCCTTTTAGAACTTCGGTAGCACATGTAGCACCCACCTTTTTGTTTGATGCGCCCACTTGCATCTCGTTCCGGGACATCATCAGCGTCAAAATCTTCTTCTTCGTAGTTCGATACAGAGACTGACAAATAAATATTTTTCCACTCAGAAATATTCGTCATCGCTATCAGCGTCTACAAATGGGTCAAGCTGGGCTTCATCTATATCAGACTCGGCATCCAACATGTTCCGAAAATACTCCTGCCTTTCTTCATGAAATAACCTATTCAAAAAATTTTTTATGAAACAAATAGTTTTGCAAAAAATATTTATTAGATTCTGAAAAGCGCTAGAAATCACAGTATTATGACAAAAACTTACCTGGAAACAGCTGCCGAAGAAAGATATTCAAAATTGTTTCCGTTATTCATATTTAATTTTTCGCAAACACAAGCTTTTTCAACAAATGTTCAAGGCGAGCTGAAATCAGGCTCTTGTTTGCATACACACACGTATTATAGTTATATGTGGTCACAATATTTTCAAAGGTTACTAGATTCGTTGTTTTTTTTAATTTTAAATATATATATTAAAACAAGGCAAATTGCACTCAAAAAAATAAGTTGGTAGAAAAAAGCAAATGAGTTAGCTACAGCATAATTTTTTAATAATATACTTTGGCCTTATTTGACATTTTTTTATTTTTCCCCATACAAAATTAAGGAAATATTTTTATATCTACCCGGGTAGATACTATGTGTGGACGTAAAAAAATTCTTCATGAAAGCGAAGGTTAAAAATAATAAAAAAAATCAGTGTTGCCTCCACAATTTCTAATATTTAACTTACTTCGAGACTTAAAAAAAGAATTAACACACTTTTCGTATATTCGGAAAAGAAAATACAAGTTGGAATGCCCTCTAGACCATTTAGATTTGAGGGACGAAGTATTTAGATAATCAAGGGTTTCGTTTGGGTACAGTAAGTGGCAAAAGTAATCAAGCAAATGTTCTTTTACTGTTACCTTTCACATAATAAAACATTTTGGTTCCCCTAAATTGTTTTATATAATCGATTGCAATTCTTTCCATCAAATCGAGAAAATGGTATCACTTAAGTGGCCGCCATCAGAGATGGTGATCTTACGGGACTGTTGTACGGCATTTTCCACCCTCTCATGTAAGAACTTCCTGCGAAAAGGGCTTCAGAATCTGAAAGTTGTTGTTTTGAGCTCGTGACTACAAAACCTGATTGGCAAATCGCCAAATGGTTCCTTCGGAATGTCGTATGTTGCTCGGACAGCGTATGCCGTTGTTGGAGCCACGCATGAAGATTTCGTTTGCCCCGCGGTGTTCTACGAAACAAAAAACGTTTAACCTTAGAAGTCGTGCTTGTAACTTCCTGCTATTTTTAATAGCAAAACTATCGTAATTTGGTTTCTGTGCTGTTTAATGCTTTTGAGGTAAAATACTAAATTTTATTTTTCAATCAACCGATTCCCACATGATGAGCGCTATAAAAAAATCAGGAACTCTTACTGATTATATGTATAATTTCTGAGATTTAAAAAAAAGAAATTAAATATTTCCAATTTTTAGGTTCACAATATATCAGGAACAGGTAGTTTATGGAATCATAAAAAATATAATAAACAAGACATCAGATACAAGACAGTACATGCATTCTGGGTCCACTTATGAGTAGAAAAGTCAAATAAGGGATGACCATCTGTCCGTCCATCTGTAGGCCATTCAAATCTATTTTAAACTGCAAAATAAATTAACGTTCGAGTCCACGACTGGACAACTGGAAATCTTCTATTCACATGAAAATATTCAGTAATTTAAAGATATTTTATTTTATACATGAATGTGACTATTATTCGAACTCATGGGATTAATCAATTATTAAATGTTTTGTTATATACTTTTTTTTATTAAGATAAACCAGAAGGCAAAAGTTAATATACATTCGTTCCAAAATCAATTAATTTAAAGTCCTTCTTAAACCCACTGAGAGAGAATTGAGAGTAGAAGGCCTGCACCTCAAAGAAAACGTCAGTAAAAAAGATGTGGGTTTTGAATGAAGTGGTAAAAAGAAAACCTCTTTGAAGGCATCCCTGCTCCTTCTGTATTTCGATGAGCATAATCTGCATGAATTTATGTGTGTGTATGCAAGAATGTAACCCGCTTATAACTTTTCAACAGCTTAACCGAATCAATGCCAAACTGGTAGAGTTCTAAAGAACGTTCCTGAGCTTAAATCTTCTGTGAATTTCAATCGATTGGAACCAGTAGACATCAAGATATTTCAGAAAAAAAATAAATTAAAAGAAAAATTTTTCAAAGTGTTTATTGTTTTATAAAAACTTTTAAATCGATTTCAGAACTTTAAAATGTGAGAGCCACGTGCAACACAGTAAACCGCCTCGAAATCGGTTAATCCGTTGGTGAAATATCGTAAACGGAATTCAGGTCACACTCGCGTATTCACACTCGCGTATTTGCAAACAATTTTTTTAATTTTTATCAAATCGAAATTTTTTTAATTTTATCGAATCAGTCAGTACTGACCTCGACGCGTTCGTGGTTAATATTTTCGACTCTTCCAGGTAACTGACGATTAATATTCCAAATATTCTAGTTTTTTCTTTGCTTTTCCCAGAGCCATCGGCTGCTTTGAGATCAAAAGCTTTTTCATAATTTTGTTCATGCAATTGAATTTATATTTCCCAGTTAACTAACATTAAAAAAGACGATTTTCCTCGTAACGCATTCAACAATAACATGAAAATTTCATTTGTTGCTATTTTTTAAACATTAAAGGAAAATGGAAATTCCATCATTTACAAAAAATTCAATGTGTCAAGCTTGGAAAGAAAATGAAGACATGACAAAACCAGGCTCATTTGAAAAAAGTTTCTTAAAACTTAAAATTTCCATTGCAATATATATATATATATATATATATATTTTTTTTTTATAAAATACTTGCGATAGTTGGGTCCAGGTGGCACTTAATTAAGTATCCTCTCAAGGATTAAATGCACATTTTTCAAAAGAACTTTTATGCCGTTTAATAACTGCGCCATCCTGGTGACTTCGATATATTTTCACCCTGTTAAGGAATTAAAGCAAATAGAAAATCCAACCCATTCAGACAAAATAAATATTGCAAATATTCTTTGGAATAGATGTACGAAAGTTTTTTGCACAAGAAAAAAAGTTGCAAATTTGTAGCAGCAGAGAAAAAAAATGGTCTCGACTTACTTAACCAGTCGTGCCTTCATGACTTTCTGGTAAAAGAGACGAACGTTAATGGATTTATTTCCCTCCGCTTGTATTTCGGCAGTTGATGGTCAATTTAAATGGCAAAAAATGATATTCAACATCAAGTCAAGTGCGTGTGAGTCAGAACCAATTTCTTGTATCTCCTAAAAGCAGTGGGATGAAACATGTAGACGTGGATGGTTTGAAAAGAAAGTCCAAATAAAAGCGGACAAAACGATAATTTTATTTGTGAAAAAATCACAGAGTCAAAACAAAAGGCGCGCGAACCAGATAAACGTTTTAAAACTTTTTTTTTTAAATAAAAATACAGAACTTCACAGCGGAAATTTCTAGGTATGATTTAAAATGGATACTTGGCCGACGGATGTGGCCATATTTTCATTACTATACCGCACGTTAACAGTTGCATATCTGGGTATGTGAAATGAAATGAAGAAACTATAAACGCTAAGTCAAAAAAAAAAAATCGTTATTAATTCGACTTGGTGCGGATGTCTGCTAAATTTCTTACAACTTAATATTTAAAGTTAAAAATTTAAAAAATTCGGGAAGTTATTGAATATACCCCATTTTGAAAAAATTTCATCAGATCGCTACGCTTTCCTGACTAAACCGTCGTGAGATAGTGTGCACGAAAAACACGGAAAACAATTAGATTATTTTAAAAATTCTGAAATTATATAAACCTGATCAGTTAACGTTTTCTATTCTTTTATAATCACCGAAAACTACATCAATCAATCACATGGGAACCGTTTAATTTAAAAATTACAATTTAATTTGAAAAAAGCTCAAAGAGCTTAAATGTACAAAAACCAGGTTGCGATAACTTTGCGATTAAAATAGAAAGAAGTTACAAGGCTGATGGCTTTTACTCTATATATTTTTTAAGGAAATTTACCTTACGGCAGGTAGAGACGTTTTCAATTGGAATTATTCGCAACGTATAAAAACTATATTAATAAGGAAAAACAAAGAAAACTTCTATTTTGAAAACACTATTTCCAATTACCATTTCATTAACATAAAAACAATATTAAAGTCATGATATTTAAAAATTAATCGCCAATACCTCTTTGACTTCGAGCGAAAGAAATTGAGAAAATTCAAAGAAGTAGGGAAGTTATCGGTGGGGACAATCGTTTTTCAATATCGAGTTCTCCTTCGATCTCGAAGTTCTAAGTTTTTGGGAAGCATCGCTGATTACTCCTGAGAGGGTGTTAGTTCCTCTATCTACATGATAAGCGTATGTATATGTGTATGTGGTTGTATAATTATTTGAACCGCTTATAACTTTTGAGCGGCTGTCACAGTGAACTGTCAAGTGGAAAAAATATTCCGAAATTATCAATAAAATACATACGAGATGACAGCTGACACTCCCGCGATTCCAGATGTGGTTTAGTTTTTCATGTGCGTTGCACATATAAAAAGCTACAAGGCCTAAAAGTCGAATTATTTTTATAATTTCTTCATAACTTTTAAGTAACAAAAAATAGGTTTTGAAAAATGAATATAAAAAATTCACAGAAACAAACTCAAATATTTACAGAAACACTGTAAGAAAATTACCAAATGTACTTAAAAAGTCAGCTTCGTTGGCCTCGAAAAACTGGGCACATCACAAAACTACTTTTATGCAATCAATCTTATTATATATATATATATATATATATATATATAAATATATATATATATATATATATATATATATATATATATACTAAAATATGTATAAGAAGCTTGAGGTGTTATCTATGCCAACTTTTGAAATATACATAATGATTTTAAATATCATCCATAATTGATATATTTATTAAAATTATCAGTTGATATTTTTAATGTTTGATAATGTGTGATGCTTTAAAACAAAAGTAGGATGACTCTAACACATATAAAATCATGCTCTCAGATATTTGGACACCATGTGAAACTAACCTTTTATTGATACAAGTACGTACTTAAGCGAGAACTGCCAAAGAGTCGGGACCGAAGTGCTTTATATGCCAAGCTAAACCTAAAGATATTAACAAACTTTGCACTACTTATTCTCCCAACGAAGACGATTATAAATATAGGATTTCATCTTAACATTGAGTGCTTAGATGCCTTGAGAGCATGTTACACACTGCGTGTCGATTGCCTTTTAAGACTTGGCAAATTAGGAATGATAAGAAAACACTGTACAATAAAAGAAAAAAAAACAAGTTCAAGATAAATTTCGATCTGAGATGGGATTAACAGTTGATAAAGTGAAGTCTAATTTTGGCACCAGTACTGATGGCAATACAATTCGAATTTTTTTTAACGAATTCAAATTATCGTCCGAGATTACAGGAGTTAATGAACAATTGATATATAATTTCAGTTTAATTTTAAAAACAGTATCCTCTAGAAAACCTATAAATATATCTAACTAAGGGAGGAAATTAGTAGTTACATAATAGTAGATGGGCCTTTTCACACTGATTCAGACTCAGAAACTTATTTTTGTGACTAAGAAATTGTTACGCTATTTGAATTTGTTTGTTAATTTATTATTAATCTTTATATAAATATGTTTTTTATCTTAAATAATAATTTAATTTCAAAATATTTAGTATTGTCAATTTGGCAACCCTATTCATATATGTTATTTGAATACCAATGGTTATTTTCAAAACTTTAAACAATAAAAATACTAAAAAGTTTAAAATAATGTTATATAAAAAAAGGTATATGGCAAACCTAAATAATTACTGATTGGTTATATTTCACAAAAAAACTATCATCTTGTATGTGAAATGATAGATTAAAATTAAAAAAAAAAATAATAATTACTGAAATGGGGGAGTTTTTGGTATTTAATTATCCCCGCTCCGGAAAAATAACACGATGTCGAAGAATGTTAATTCATTTCTGAAAATAGTAGGCCAAGAGAGATATATATAACTCCTTCGATTTCTTCCCACTTCTACCATGGGGCCCGTTCACTGTTTGCTGGAGCGAATCGATTAAAACAAGTCGCGTTCCAAAAAGTCGAAATTTCAAGAGAATTTTAAGAAAACTAAGATTTTTTTATCATATCCATGTTCATTTCATTGTCCCCCATATTAAAAACATTTTCTAGCATATTTCCAGGATTTTTACACTTAATACTTATACCAACATATGCATACCCGGGTATGCTTATATTATGTGGTCATTGCTTTGACTTTTCTGATGTTTAATAAATTAAATTAAATTTAACTGATATTCAAGATAAGAACAGGCAAGACAAAGCAAATTTAAGAATATATAGACGGAACTTAAATAGAAAGAAAGGAATGCACCCACAAAACTTGAGTAAATAAAATCAACTTTAAAAAATTGCATATTAAACTAGTGTTGTCTTAATTTTTTTGGCCAGTTTGAAAGTTTTAATATATGATGAATTTTTTTTAGATAGTCCGGCCTAACGTATTTAATGTTAATAAAAACAATTTATTACATTTTTTTACCCAACGTTTCGTCGATTGTTTGTCGACTTCTTCAGGTGTTTTTCCTTGTAATTTTATAGTTAGTATTTCATTAGATACATATTTATAGAATTTACTTATACTAAATTTTATCCCAGGTGTATTTTAAGCACAGTCAAATTTTTAAACGTTGATATTGCAGTTCGTCCTATTTAATAGCAACAATGTAACTAGCCTGCATATAAACGTCTGAGCATACCCAGGTATACTACTGTTATATACGCACGTCATAATGTATTAATACGCACGTCATAATGTATTAATAATGTTTTACATAAGGATTACAGCTAAAATTTAAGTATTTAATAGATTTTTAACTTGTAATTTCACGTTAAATAACGAATAAATATACGCGTTATATATAATAGAAGCTTTGCAAATTCATAAAAACTTTTCATTCTACTTTTTGTTAGAATGATTAATGGCCTGTTTTAGTTTTCACATTATCTCTGTGATTGTATGGCGACCTCGTTTGTGTTCCATATGTTTGCCTGTATTCGTGAACGTGAATACAAGCAAACGAAAGCATGTCTATTGAAATATACGAGTTTAATTACAACCATAAATTACCATAAGAGCTTTAAGAACTGTTAAACAGACATACAATTTAATATGATCCTTTTAACCTAAATGAGGATGTAATAACATGTACAGTCTCAGGCCAGCTGGAAATGTACAGTGGATGACACGAGATATAATTAGAGTGAGACGAGTTTAAGTCATAATAAAAGAAGGTAATATGTTTTTGATATCAAAGAAATGGGCTTTATTTGAAAGAAAATTTTATGAAGTTAATTTTTAAATATGATTTTGCCATGTGGCCGCCACGACTGGCGCCTAGAAGGCGTATTCTGGAACACCGGTTTTCAACAACTTATATGTGACTTATCGACATCGACAAGTGACTTAACAAACCCCAAAGAAAATACTCTTATTCGGTTAAATTTCGGCGGCCAATTATATGGGCCACTACGTAAAATTATCTTTTCATAAAAATTTTTTTTTAGTAAATCAATTGTAGCGCCTGCTGTATGGCATGTGGCTCCGTTCTGTTGAAGGCGCACATCAGCATAATTAATGACACGTAATTGAGGTACGAAAACATTTCGAATCATGTTTCTTTTGCGTTCACCACTGACAGTAACAATCTGACCCACATGGCTTTTGAAGACATATTGGCCAGCCCATAAGCCGCACCAAACAGTAATTTTCTGTTTCGTCAGAAGGATTTGGATGGAACGCGTTGCTCTGGTGCAAGTCGATTCTTAATGAAATTTGTTTTTTGGTTTTTACTTTTTTTATCAAAAAAATTAGTAGTGAATGTATCTAATTCATTGGCCACGTACTGTTAATTTACTCATGCACAACACTTACAGAAGTTATAAAGTTAATGAATATATTGTGACAAAATTTAATTGTTTCGTATGACATTTAAGTGTCTGTAGATATACGACAGCTGGCTAAAAATTATTCTTAAGATTTTCAATTCAAACAGATACGAAATATTTTAAGTAGTTCATATAATAATTTCTTTCTCTCTGCAAAAATTATATACACCGGGTTTTAAGAAATAACAAATAAAAGAACACTGTGGAGAACCAGTTTCTTTCAGCAAAATAGTTTTGAAAATTACGGGCGTTTTGAAAGGAGTCCATGCAGAAGAAGATTTCTCTACAATTTTATAAATTTTTACTATCCATATATTTTCGCACCCGGGCTTTCAGATGGAGTTCCAATGTAAGATAGATTATCAGCCTTATCACAGAGAACAATTCCTTCCGGAAATGATTTCACAACAGTTTTTTTCCAATGAAATTATTATTAATACCATGAAGGGGCTTAATAGTTTCTTGTCTCACAGTACAAAAAAAAAAACTTAAAACTACTTCTTATTCCCTCCAATCAAATTGGAAAAAATAAAAATTATCGGATTTGAATTAACTTGTTTTTAGAGCGTAATTTTGGAAATTTTTATAATTTCATTAAAACAAATTTTGGAAGAAAACAAAATTATCGGAATTGATTTATAATGTATTCCTCTGTATTCTCTTTGTGCTAACTTTTCTTTATTGAGTCTGAAATTGCTAAAAAAAACTTATAATTTTTTTTTAAACATTTTATTTTTATACTTTCTATATTTATAATTCTATTTTGCTACAATTAATGGGATGTAGCCATCCATACCGACTTGGAGATCCAGACTGCCAATTAAGGTTTGATAAAATAATTTAAGTACCTTTAAGATTGACAAGGGATCGTAATATGATGTTCTCTCGTATTATGCTGAGTTTAGTTTTGGTATTACCGCACATGAAAAATGTTTCAAAAATATTTTTGGGATTGACAAGAGCGATCTGAGTCCGAAGAACCTAAAATAAATCGTTCAGAAAGGAGAAACCGAACCAAACCTTCTAAACAATATTTTCGTGAAAAAGTAAACGAAATTATGCTTTTTTATTTCACCTTAAAATATTGTTTGGAATCATTTGAGATACTGCTGAAACCATTTTATTGAAACTCAGAGAACAGCAGGGGAGTGTGAAAAACACTGTTTGTCAATAAACAAAACTGAATTTTTTTGGGGGAAAAGAGTTAGAACTAAGTTTTTAATTCAAAAACCTTAAAACTTTATTCAAATATTAAACTTTATCTCATAATAAACTCGGATACTAATTAATTATAAAAGAATAAAATATAAAACTTATTCTTGATTATATTTGCTGCATTAAGCATTAAACACAATAACGACAGCAGGCTACAGCCTACAACTTGTCAAAGAGAGAATACATGGGCGTATATACGAATGATTATTTTTACTACTACAGGCAACACGGCTACTGGTTGTTGTCCATGATGTTTTTGTGGTTGTAGTCAAAATAAACTAATTTCTAGTTTGGTGAGCGACAACGAGTAGATGCAGTGTTGCCAGTATATTATGATTAAATTAAATTATTGTAAAATTGAAAATATATTGTTTTATTATACAAAAAAAAAACAACAAACTATATTTTCAAGCTAGTGAAGTAATTTCTTATCATATATTGTGGACTTTAAATATATTTTATTGGAATAACATGATGTAAGAGTATTACATATGTGAAAGCGGTTACACTGGCGTATGAAGAGAATTCTACAACATGGTTATTGATTTGGTGGTGTCGTTTTAAAAATAATTAAGTAGCTGACTACGAGGCGATGGTTGTAGCCAACGGCTTTTGTAGCCGGTGTTCGTGTAGCCTGCTGTCGTTATTGTGTTTAAAGCTTTACTCCTTTATATGAATGCATGTTGCATTAAGTCCTTTTAGCTTCTGATCCTGTTTCTTTCTTAAATGAATCTTGAAAAGCTGATGCAGACTTTCTATATTATATTGACTGTCTTGATTAAATATGATCCTTAGAAGATTATTTTGTGTTATATATGTTGAAAGTTGGTGTTGCCCAAGCAGTAATATCCTTATCGAAAATATCGGATGATGATATAAAAGTTAATGGTGAAGTTTCATCTTTGTCTTTCATAAGCGCATCGTGTATGTCCTGGCAGGATCGTCAATTTGTAATTATTTTATTTAAACTACAAGTTTCTTATAAATTTATTAGAATTTATATTTTTTTAAAGTTTTCTTATAAAAGTAATATATAATTATTTGATGTCTTGATTCAACAAAAGGTAAATTCAATTCAAAATTCTTGAATAATTAAACTTATTGTTAAAAATGAAATAAAATTAAAATTAATATTGAAAATCAAACTTTAAAACTAAAGTACTAAAAGTAAAAAGTACCTTCAGACACTTTTTCCCTTCAAATGAATACTCCAAAAATATGGACTTATTACAAAAGCTTTAAAATGTTGCGGGTTTACTACTTTTTTATTAACTTTGTTCTGTTTAATCTTTTAGGTATAAAAATTATCAGCATAAGATTTTAACTTTCTTTGAAGGGAATATTAGAAATAAAGTTATAAATTGTCCTCAGCTGTTGGATTCTTTCTAAACTGACTTGAAGACGAAAATTAAATAAACGTTTGTTTTGGGAATTATGGCCACAAAATATGTACGTCGATTGTTAATTAGAAAAGAACAGCTGCTGAAGCCAAAACTCAAAAGCAGGGAGTAGCATTTTTCTGCTGCCCAAACGCCAAGAAACGATTTTTTTTAATTTATTGTCCTGTTGATTTTCAAATATATTCGAATGGAATGGAAGTGAAATGGTCAGTTAAAGAGATTTGAACATCAGAGAGAGCGCGATTTTACACTAAGATTGAACAAAAAAAGTTGACGATTTTTTCTTGTAGTAATTTAAAGTGCCGTTTTTAAAAAAAATAAATTTTTGTGTTTTTTTTTAATCTGAAAAAATACTAATAAAATATATAAATAAGAAACTGCTACTTAAATATGGAAAACTTTTTAGAGGGATAATAGAAGCTTTTTGTAAATGTGAACAGTTTGGAATATCTATACAGTCTTGATTTTAATTAGTTCATATTATCGCGACTGCACTGTATTTTATTAAAACTATAATTTCAAGAAATTCCAAAAGCAATTTGCCGCTGTTAAATAATTAATTTTTTAACTTAGTTAGTTTGTGTTAACTTCCTACGAAAGCTTGTTATACCTCAAGATATTTTATTATTCAAGATCTAAATATCATAACATCTACGGAGAAAAATAAATTAAAAACAAGTACGTCTATAGCACCTAGAATATATGGGTTACCGAAAGTACACAAAATAGGAATGCCTTTAAGACCAATTTGTTCGTCACAAAATGCACCATCATATGAACTTTGCAAATATTTAGTTCATATTTTAAAAAATTTAACCAGAAACTCAACTTACAATGTAAGAGACGCAGTAGAATTTAAATCAAAAGTAAATAATAAGAGATTAGACAATAATGAAATTATGGTATCATATGACGTAGTATCGCTATTTCCGAGCATACCTATAAATTTAGCACTACAAATAATAGAAAATAAGTGGGACATATTACAACAACACACAAAAATACCAAAATACCTTTTCATGGAGTTACTAAAGTTTTGCATCAAAGACAGCCGTTATTTTAAATATGAGGAACGAATTTACGGACAATGTAAGGGAATGCCGATGGGATCACCAGTATCACCAGTTGTTTCCGATATTGTTATGGAGGAGTTACTGGATCAATCCCTTACAAAATTAAAAATAAAACCCAGATTATTAACAAAATACGTAGATGACATATTTGCTATCATAAATAAGGATACGGCAGATGAAGTTCTAAATGTTTTAAATACGTTTAACCCACAAATACAATTTACAGTGGAAACGGAAAAAGATAGTAAATTACCATATTTAGATGCAATTGTTAGTAGACACCAAAATATGATGACAGTCAACTGGTATCAAAAACCCACTGCATCCGGTCGTCTGATTAATTTCCATTCAAAACATCCCAGAAGAATTATAATAAACACAGCAAGTAATTTCATCAGACGAGTACTCACCATTAGTGACGATAGGTATCATGAGGAAAATTTACGGAAAATAAAAGAAATCTTAGACATGAACGATTTTCCGAAAACAATTATAAACAATTTAACATATAAAAAGAAGGACACAACAATAAGAAGAGAGACTAATACAAAGTATTATAAAGGACTAACATATATAAAAGGTTTTTCTGAAAGGTTAAAAAACTCAGATCTATATGACATTGAAAAATATCAACTGGCATTTAAGACGAATAATACTATGCAGAGCCTATATAGTAACACAAAGACTAAATTAAAGAAAGAGGACAAATGCAACGTTATATATAGTATTAACTGCAACGGTGACGGCTCAGGCACATGCAATAAGAAATACGTAGGAACAACTAAAAATAAACTGAAGACCAGACTAACATCTCATAAATCAGATATAAGAATGAAAAACAAACCCATGGAACAAAAAACTGCACTTGCGGCCCACTGTGCAAAGGAAAATCATGTGCCAAATTTTGAGAATGTAAAAATATTACAACAAGAAAACCATTATTCCAGGAGATTTACTTTAGAGATGTTACACATAATTGACGTTCCTGCAGAGAAAAGACTTAACTATAAGCAAGACACAGAGAAATGCGCTCAAATTTACAGAAGTGTGTTAAACAAACACAAAAAACAACATAAACAAATCAGTTTTCGCAGCTAAGGACTACAGACGATCGACATATTGAAAATATGTTAATTCAATATAATTTTATTTAATTTTTAATTTACATGTATGTAATTGTAAATTTATTAGAAATAATCAAAAATTAATTTTAATGTTTATCATATATTGTTTTGTACCCAACAGTGTTCCCCTGAAGATGAATAGCGAAGCTATTCGAAATATTGGGAAAAATAACATTAAATAAAGATTAAATAATCAAAAAAAAAAAAAAAAAAAAAAAAAAAATTAAAAAATATTTAGTGTTTATTGATTTTTTAAAAACCTGACCTATAGCCGAACGATAAAACAAGAAGATTATTATTCAAGATCTTTTATAAAACATTTTAAGGTTACCCTCTTACCTATTTTATTCGTGCGCCTGCTAATCTACTCGCATGTACATGGACTTAAGTGGTTTGTAATGATGGCCATGTCTGATTCAATTATGCTCAACTGAGTTTTTACTATATCACGATACTATTTTTTTATATGTTTCTCCTTCAAATTGTTGCATTTGTTATGACCATCAACTTTATTACCAGCCATATGCTGCCAATAAAAAGGTGTGAGCAGTGTTTTGTGTCATTATTCAGCCATCATTAGGAGACACTATTTGTGTTGCAACTTCAACAAGAATGTGAATAGAGTGGGGCATATAACAAACAAGAAGAAACATTTTAAGAGAGTACAATAAGCCTTTAATGACTGATTGCGGCAGCCGGAATGAAATTCATGTTGAAAACTTAAGTTATTTTTATTTGCGCCAAGAACGACTCGTTGCGGATGTAAGGAACAGATATTTCTTGGTATTGAAAGTTTTTACTGGAGTTCAAGTTCAATTCGTTATTTTTTGTGTGACATTGTCACTGGGAATAAAGATAAAAAATAATGTTTGTTGCGAAAGAAATATTGGAAAACTGGCATGTCCTTTTTTTAAGAATTTTACTATTCCCATGAAAGTGTCGCAACTGACGAACAACTTGGTGGGTGCAGGGGACAATAATTCTTTCGACAATCAGAGCCTAAAGCACCTTAAAAATATTGTTTCACAATTTGGTTTTCGGTAATTCGGGGGCAAAGCGAAGAATGCAAATTCAAGACTTTCTTTGATAAATCCCATAAAAGAATGCAGGCTGAAACGGTGACAGCTTTCCAGGAAGTTGTGGACTGAAATACAATATTATTCTTTAATATCTTTAAAGTTGTTCAAAAATATTGTTTTTTTCGAAAATGTTGACATGCAAAAGTTTTATCAGAAAAACAGACTGGTAAGTACTTTTTATTGAAAAAACCCTTCATTAAAATAATATTTTTTTTTGCTAAGATCGCAAAACCACTTCCTGTTTTGTTTTATATGAAATTGAAATATTCACAAGTCCAAATGGTGGCTGATGCCAGACAATTAACTCTTACATATTTTCCGTATATGAGATAAAATATGAGATATTTTAAAAATAGTTTTTCTACAAAAAGTTATCATGTCAGTCGAAGACTTTAAAAATATATAAAAAAACGTTCAAAATTTATTGAAATTAAAAACAGAAAATAGGACCAAATGGTTTTAATCTGACAGCAGAGTTAATAAGAACTTAAAAATTTCGTGTTTAAGATCATTTTGGCCCACATGTTTTTAGTGCAATTGTTTGATCAAAAATGCCGTAAAATGTGGGTTTTCGTCTTTCTATCATAATCTGCAAGCAAATAATTTAGTTTTATATAATCTTTTGTCTAACATATAGGTTTTATCTCTTTTGAAATAACTGAAGCAATCCCGATATTTCAATTCGTGACACTGTGTAAACAGATATTGAGTGTAAAAATACTGGGGCGAATTCTTTTATTTTCTAAAATTAAGAAGATGCTGCAGTATTCGGCAAACGAACAGGAGTTGTATGTCACAAAGAATGGAGTTCATCTTCTTTACAACGTGTCGCAAGAGTTCCGATGGAGAATATCTCAACTATACAAACGGATCAAACATGATTTCTGTTTCCAGAAGACATATTTTTATGCATTTTTAAATATTATTCTTTCGGTCACCTAGAAAATATAACGATCGAGTATACAAAAAAGTGTGGCAGAGTAAAATTCTTGCAACTTTTTACCGCGTTAAAAATTAAGAAACACGTGCTTCGATGCGTGTTTTGATCTGCCTAATTTTCGAGCAATAGAAAGCGAAAATTATTTTCACATGCTTTCAAGAGTCTTCTACTTCGACGAAACTACGGCCCGCATATAGAGCGAAAGTCGTGACAAGTTCGCACCTACTCGATATTTGTGAGATCACTAAGAGGTTAATCTTCCAACTTTTCAGCATCGTCATGAAATCTGATTATTGACGATCTTTTGGTGTCTATTTGAGGTCGCTATTCTTTTAGGCAACATGTGCTAAGTGTGGCCTATTTTGGCCTGGTTTAGAGTAACTGAAATTCACTATCAAGAGCTGATTTGCATGTGGAGTTTATCTTTAAAGCTGTTTAAAAAAATGAACAGCAAATTTGTTTTCAAGTTTAAATATCGTGAATATTGTTTTTTACATTTTCCAAAAATTATTCGAGCTATTAATTTTTGTGTGAAAAAGATAAGGGAATATGACAATCTAAAATCAAAAGATTTAAAGTAATTAAACATGATTACACTAAAACTACATACAAATTATTTGCAATTAAAAAATATTATTATTAAGAAAAACTATATATCGTGCTAAGCCAATCAGAGGGCAAAAAACGTTCAAATGTACTTAAGAAATGTCAAAGAGACATGAAAGCAACAATTCAGAAAAATAGGAGAAGAAAAAAATAATCAAAACGGCAACACAGGAATTTAATAAAAGTTGTGATTTTATACACTTCCCGTATGCTTTTTCATAATGAAATTGGTATAAATTTAAACTGTTATCACATTCATCTAGGCCATCTACCAAATAGTAATAAATAAATATGCACTGGAGTGTTGATGTCGAAATTTGCCGGCTTTCGAAAAAAAGATTTTTGAGAACTTTATTATAACATTTTGGGAAAGAAGAATTGTTTAAGCTTATTTCGTTAAATATTTTATAGATTTGAATGTAGCTTAAAGATTGTAAAGCAAGGAACAAGAAAGAATTTAAAACAATTTAAATAATTAAGCTGTACAGCTGAAGGAAAAGCCAAGTTCTCGGAAGTGACTATGTGTCCATCATCAGTACTCGCGTGTATTTATCACGAATACCAACTTCCGCAAAGGAATGGAGTGCATGTTGGTACGTTGCCGTCTATTTATTGCGAATGGAGAGAAATTTTAGACGAAAATAGATTTTAATGACACCCTCGCCAGCAAAAAATCATCAAAATTTATTTACAAAAAGCACCGAAAAATAAGTTCAAAGTTTTTCGCGTCGTTGATTTGGAAAAGCATTAATAACGACGCTTGCCATTTCATATTAAATATTTTTTCGTTAAATTATAATAAAGTTTTGCTGTAAAATTTGTATTCTAAGTCCATCACTTTTACAAAGTTTTCAATGGCATTTTAAAGTGAAACAAAAACTGTCGTTATTATGAAAGAAGCACTTGACAAGTTTTCATAGAACGAACTAACAATTTGTCGAAAATGTCTGTCACTTCCATTATTAGCCATCAATAATGATCACCCAATCAAAGTTCAGCAAACAACGATTAACGTCGTTTTTGCAGTGTTCAAGTTGTTTCCCGTATTCTTTGTTTTATACAACTTTTTTATTAAAACTCACACCCCGTGTCTGCTTCATCTTGTCTGTGCAGGGTAACAAGTATTCTGGCTTAAGAAGCATTAGAATTGACTGTATTTTTATTTTATGACACAGTATTTTCAACTTGGATTTGCCCATTTAGCTCTTGTTATTCTTTAGAAATTCACGAAAACAACAACAAACAACTGCCAACAGGCTCTTGCAGAATGGCAGAAATTTTAAGTAACCAGCCATTGAACTTTGAAACGTGATTATCCACTTTGTCAACATCATCGATGTGGCCCTAATCAACAGGGTCGTGTTATAAGTAACATAATTTATTTTTGAGATTTTACTGCCTTAAGAATATTATTTCATTAAAATATCACCTGCGGCAGAATGAAACATTTTGTGCTACATTTTTTTTCGACATCTGCGGCTCTCATATTTCAACTGGGCCATAAGCAACAACTGCCTTTCGGTATGGAGAAAGACTTACTGCCGCTTTCACGATGTCGAAAGAATTCTATCTTCCATACAGGCGCATTAAAAACGAAAACAATATTTCGATTTAATATTTCGTAAATTATTTTTAATTCAAATTTGATTTTGTAGGAAAAATCATCACCAACAGTTGAAATGGTATGATTCTGTATGTCAATACTATTAAGCGACTTCATAAAATATATAAATTCCCGTCCGTTTATCTGTATGTGAAATCGATTCTCTGAAATCACCAAAACAGCTCGAAATTTCAGTCTTACAGTTTCCAAATTGATTAAAATTAAAAATACGGTACCAGGGGCCGTAAACTTGGAGATCTTTTTGGTACACGGTGTTTTTTTATATTATTAAATGGGTGTTTTTTATAGAGCGACACAATTTGATATCATAGTAACACAAGAAAATCAATGAAAAGGTTTTATTTTAAATAAAATTTTAAGAAATTAAATTTTAAATATGAATATGAGAAGGCGCCATCTGGAACACCAATTTTCGCGACATTTGCGGCCTTATTTCGACGACAACTTTTCGAATATTGATTTCCAGGTGCTTAATTGTTTGTGGTATATCGAAGTAGGCAAGTGACTTAATATAACTCCAAAGAAAATAATCCTGTTCGGTTAAATCACACCATCTTGGTGGCCAATTAATTGGGAAAGTACGTGAAATTATTTTTTCATCAAAAGTTTCTTTGAGTAAATCAATTGTAGCGCCCGCTGTGTGGCATGTAGCTCAAGTCCTGGTGGAACCAAACATCAATAGGATTAATGACACGTAATTGAGGTGGGAAACATTTTCTAATCCTGTTTCTATAACGTTCGCCATAGACAGTGACATTCTGACCATTATCGTTTTCGAAGAGATATGGGCCAACGATCACGCCAGCCCATAGCGCACTAACCAGTCATTTTCTGTGGCTCAAATGGTGTTTCGAAAAAAGCAGGATTCTAAGCACTCCACATGCAACAGTTCTGCTTATTTGCTTACCCATTCAACCAGAAATGGGCTTCATCGGAAAATAGAGTTTTGAATGGATGAGTTTCACGAATAGAACAGTTAATTTAATTAAAAATTTCAACAATTTGCACGAGTTGTTCTGGTCTAAGTCGATTCATAATTAAATCTCAAAACTAATTTATCAAAAGGCAACTGTCAGCTGATAAATTGGTGCTCAAATAAAGCGGTGATGCCAACTCAAAGTCATGACACTTAAAAAAACACGCTGTACTAACATTTTATTCAATTATTGTATTAAGTTTATTTTAAAATTAGTTTCTCATATTTTTGATCGATTTTCTTATAAAGTGTCTCATTTTTGTTAATTTTTTAAACGTAATTTACTTTTTATTTTCTAATTTAATGTCCTTCGAAAAATTACACGTTATGAGAATTTAAGGACATTAACCACACCAGCAATCTTGCCAGTGTGACGTATGAGCAACATAATTAATTAATAACATTAAGTATGCGCTTGGAAGCACAGTACAAGAGATTGATTAAAACAAACAAACAAGCAAATGAGTGAAGCTGATAAGAATCATATAAAAATAGCATCTGCTTTCATGTCGTTGAATACAATTTCTCATCAAGTTACGCTTCTCCTGCCTTTTTAAATATTTTATTTTCTCCTTAGAAAAACCCATTTTGTAAGAAAAATCTATTTGCGTTTTAAATTATTTTGCTTTCTAATGCAACATGAATTATATATTTATTTACGTCTAATTCCTGCTGTAAATAGTTATTACGAAGTTCCATTATAATCTTTAACAACATATTTTTATAACTTTTATACAAATTTTTTAAACATTAAAAATGTCAAGTTTTCTCTTTCGCCGCTGCTTCCATTGCTGGCGGATTCAAATAGAAGTGCTGGAAAAATTTTTCAAACAATAGAAAATAACATCAAAACAGCATGTTCTATACCCTGGAGTCTTGCAAGTCCCGGTGGCTGTTTAACATAAAAAGTTAAAACCCCACTGACCCCTGTGCTTGAAACTGTCATAAACAGCAGAACACTGGCTTTTATAAAACCAAAAATTTATGTTAATATTTTTAAGAGAATTTCATGATCGGAAATTATAATGATCATCTTGAAACTTTTACATATTGACTTCTTGTTTATAGATTCATATCGCGTTACTTATCTTAACCCATCAGTGAAATTGAATTGAATGTAGCAAAAAAATTAGATGTTGGAATAAATTTCATTAGCAAACACTAATAAAATTGTAATAAAAATATCATATACGACAGTTTCGTTCAGAGGCAACAACACATTTACATTATTTCCATTCCCTCAAATAGTGTTTCGCCACAACGTATTCATTTCAGTGTCACACCATCATCATTTTCTTAAGATGTTTCTTGTTTATTTTTCATTTTCAGTATTTTTTTTACTTCTTCTTTCAAAGCGCCAAATGGGAATAGAAAAGGAAGTAACAGTCGGCGAATATACACAACGAAAATGCCCCAACAACTTGTTAAAACATATTGATTTTTATTGTAATTTAATATTAAATAAATCCAAGAAATATCGTTACTTTCATAGAAAGTTAAGCTGCCATTTACATTCAGTTATTTGTCTCGTCTGGACTTTTCCTTAATCTTTATCCAACTCTTGACGCTCGAATACATCAAAATGGTTTTGTTTTATAACAATAAACTGTTCCAAGAGATGATAAATCACCAGCGTATATAAAATTCTAAACGTGTACGTAACTTTTCATATTCGCTGGAAGCAGCATAAAATTGGCGCAAGACTCAAGACTCGTGTTGTAAGTGGAGGATAAGGATTATTAAATTTTTTTTGTAGGAAAATCTGGTATGAAGTGGCATAAAATATGAAAATGCTTTCCTGAACTTAAGGGGGACTAAGAAAAAAGAAAAAAGAAAAAAAAACAAAGTGCTTAGCATGTGATTTGCAAAATGTAAAAGTTGTTTTTTTAGTGTCACAACTTTGAAAATCTTCCTTATTTGAGCACCCATTTAACAGCTGACAGTTGCCTTTTGATAAATTTGTTTTGAGACTTAATTATGAATCGACTTAGACCAGAACAACTCGTGCAAATTGTTGAAATTTTTAATTAAAATAACTGTTCTATTCGTCAAACTCATCCATTCAAAATTCTATTTTCCGATGAAGCCCATTTCTGGTTGAATGGGTAAGCAAATAAGCAGAACTCTTGCATGTGGAGTGCTTAGAATCCTGCTTTTTTCGAAACACCATTTAAGCCACAGAAAATGACTGGTTAGTGCGCTATGGGCTGGCGTGATCGTTGGCCCATATCTCTTCGAAAACGATAATGGTCAGAATGTCACTGTCCAAGGTGAACGTTATAGAAACAGGATTAGAAAATGTTTCCCACCTCAATTACGTGTCATTAATCTTACAGATGTGCGGTTCCACCAGGACTTGAGCTACATGCCACACAGCGGGCGCTACAATTGATTTACTCAAAAAACTTTTGATGAAGAAATAATTTCACGTACTTTCCCAATTAATTGGCCACCAAGATCGTGTGATTTAACTCCATCGGATTAATTTCTTTAGGGTTATGTAAAGTCACTTTTCTACGTTGATAAACCACAAACAATTGAACACCTGGAGGCCCCATGGAATAATATTTAAATATTAAGTCCATGAAATCTTCTTACAAAGTCCTTTTCATTGATATTGAAAATATTTTCCTTGTTTCATTCATAAAAAAGACGCGTTAAAAAATGAGCTTCGAGATATAAAAGCTTAATCGCTCATAATTTTTTCTGCTCTTTGTTCGAGTGAAATGGAATAATCAGGCCGTTGTTGGCAGTTTAACTGTTTCAATTCTTGTCTGAATCTTAAACGGGAACGTGGCGATTTATTGTTGTAGCGGGAGGACCAGTACAGCCATTTAAGAAAATGTCGATAAGCAATCTGCGTTAAAGCAATTGGCCGGTGATTTTCGAAGTAAAATTCAACAAGTTTTGGTTGCTGTGCTGTTGCGTAATTTTCCTTTTCTAAATCCCTAAGTTTTCTTTTCAAAACTCTAAAATAAAAATGAAAATATATATTCAAGACTACCGTTTTGCTCCACTCTGTAACTATATTTTACTTAAAAGAAAAAAAAAAATTTAAATCAGAATCGCTTCACATCAGTGTTGTTTCTATTGAAATCATTCAAACGAAACGAGTTTCACTTACCCGAAATCTGTTTTATTAAAAATCTTTCATGAGTAGATGCCTTAACCGAGTGCGACTGTATATAGAGAAATTTTAAATATTAAAAGTAAATAAAAATAACTTTAACAGAAGTTAATTTTCTTTATTTCTCTTGCAAAAGTAAGAAAATTAAAATGAGACGTGATCAATGACTTTTTGTTATGACCTTCAATTTGTCTAGACTTCGTAAGTAACTTCAAGTGGAAGTTTGAAATAATATCGTTAGTTATTCTGAGAAATGTTGCGTAAAGATTCCCTGATGATCTGCATCAGCCCCAGTGGAATGCGCATAAAACAATTCAATTGATCAATAAAAAAAGGATCAGCACGAAATAACGGTTTTCCATTTAAATACAATTTAATATTTTTGCTACGCGGCAGTACCAGACTAAACAACAGTCACCACTATTGATCTACTCTTCAGTTTATTTTGACTATAAAATTCGGATGCAGAAAAGTACTGCTTTTCCCTCTAAAAATTATGCCAGAAAATTTACTACTGTTGCGTGTTTAAAGCAACTTCAGTGGCAGAGACCGTTCCCTGAAATTGTAAGTACGTTCACCCACCCTTTAACTCATCACACGGTTCGGCTTAATCAAAAACTGTTTACGCATCCGATAGAAGTTTACTTTTTTCGTACATTCAGTTGCAAAAAGGCCCTAAATTGTATTTTATGGGGAAGTTATACACAGAGAAAACAGTACCTGATAAATACCTAATAAAATAGAACAAAATTAATAAGATTTCTCTATGGTTTTTCTTCAAGAAGAAGTTCTTATTGTTTTATTAAGGAAAACCTAATTGAAAAAATCAAGGAGAAAACTTATGGTTTGTACTAGGAAATCTTCTTGTTTTTTTCAAAAAGATTTTCTTCTTGATTTTATTAGGTTTTCTTTTTGTTTTTTCCCAAAAGAGTTTCTTCTTAATTTTGTGAAGCTATCTTCTTCTTGTTATTTTTAATAACATTTCTTGAGTTTGTTTGATATTATGGATTTTTAATAATAAGTTCACTTATAAGTATTTGAAAGATATTATATAAAAATATATAATATAAATAATAATAATTCTTTAGAAACTAGTTCAGTACTCAGTAAGTAAATATATAATTAAATTTTTTTTTAAGTAATATAATATGATTATAATTAATTAATATAGTTATAAAAAATTTTAAATTGTCAACCCTTACAAGTTCATAACATGAGAAATCGTTGTATCGTGGCCATTCATGAAAAATATTCGTCAAAGAACTGGCATTTTGAATCTCATCAATTCTAGTTCCCCTAGAAATTACCTAATCACGTGGGCTGCTACTAGCATTTTCGGTTGAAATGTATATCCTTGAGAGAGAAAGATAAATGTATAAAGATGTACATGTGTATATTACTTTAAGGAATTTGCAATGTTCATACCGTTATGCTAATCTTTAAAAGATTCATCTGGAGTGGCGGAAATATCATCGGAGTTTTCTTTTTCAACATTAGCCCAAAGAGAAAATAATTTTCCTGTTGGATTTCTCTTCCCGTCTTTCCGTTTCAAAACAATTTAGTTTTCTATATTATCTTCCACTCTTCGATGCGTTTTGCCAGATAGAGGCCATTATTTATCAATAACTTTCCCGTTTTAAGCAAAAATATATTTATTACGTTTTCCACTTCTTGACTCATCACTTGTCCACTTTAAACTAAAAGTTGGATTTAAAGTGCATATAGTTAGAGATTTTCGGCGCAACACTTATACAAACACGCAAAAAAAAATTATAAGTATAAAAACAAAAATATCGTAAATAATTGTCTCTATGTTGATTTGTATGCATTCATGAAATAACAAGCCAACTAATATAATCAAGAAGATATTCTTATTAAAAAAATTAATAAGATATTTTACACATGATCAAATAGAAACCTAATGAAATCAAGAAGAAAGACATATTAAAAAAAAGTATTTGGTAGGCTTAATGAAATCAGTAAGATACTCTTTTTGAAAAAATTAATAAGACAGCCCAATGAGATTAATAAGAAATCCTTGTTTTATACAATTTATAAGAAAACCCAATAAAATCCAGAAGATATTCTCTATGGTTTGTTTTTTTGGCGCCAAAAATAACGGAATTTGAGTAAAAAAGGCTAAATAATAAGATTTTCTTCTTAAGTTCATGTGTTTTACTTATTGAAAATATTAAAAAGATTTAGCACATAAAAACAATAAGAAAACTCTTTGAAAAAGTCCTCGTTTCTTTCGTCTGGAATACCCTTATCCCAAAAACGTTTCATAGAGAAAATATTCTTGAATCTACTAGGCAGTTTTCGCTCATTGCCCACTTTAGCTAAAGATGCTTTTCACAATCAGGTACTCCCAGGACATGTTGTAATAATGGCCCCAAATTGAATATTTCCGTAATACAAATTTGGGGAATAAATAAAACTCGTGAATAAATTACGTGATTTATAAAATGAACTACTTTAAACAAATTGTTTGCATTACGAACAGCCTGTGCAAACAAATAAAACGAAGATGAAGTATGACGACCATCATGAGACTGAAACTCTGACAACATAAGATATTTTCTACTTTCGAGCGCTGTTTAGCCATGAAGTTAATAGTGAAGAAAAATAAAAATCATATTCAAGATGTTGTGGTAGAAGCGGCTTGACTCTCAGCTAATTGTCCGTTTGTGAAGCGTTACATTTTTAATTTCATTGTTAAGACGTTGCAAAGTGTGCAACTTTAAGTTTCTCTAAAGAGAAATTTATTGCCAGGGGATTTTATAGTTTATTCCCAAATTAAAATATTTTTAGGAAAACAACTGGGCCCAACAATGAGTTTTGTCCAATACGACAAATTCCTTGGTAAAAAGCTCGTTCTGTACATTCGTCGTATGAAACAAAATATTGACGAAAAAACAAAAATGGTTTTAATTCATAAAATTATTTATAGCAGAAGTAATAGAGTGGCCATCTGAAATGCACATTTTTATAAAATAAGACTCTAATTGCGTAAATCACTTGGCATAAGGGATATTCAAAAGTACACATAAACAAAATATGAAATATTTTTACGTCATTTTCTTTTGATATTCATAAAAATTATAAACATCTGACTTCTACATGCTTGTTCGATGAACAAGTTGAGTGCCGAATTGAAAACCAAACTCTGCATAAACTTTCAAAATTATTAAAAATATTAAAAACAACACAGCATATTTTTGTGTTTAATAACAAGTAAAATATTTTTTCATTCATTATTCGGTTTTCCACTGAAAGAACTTCTTTTTTTTTAATTTTTCCAGGAATCGGAACTCATGTTTCTGATGTTCGTAAAATTTGGTATTTATGAGTCGCATTTAATAACTCCTTAAATTAGTTAGGAAAAGTTGCTCAACAGGAATTTTCTAAAAGCTCGACCATGCAGTAGACACTTCCGTTTACTTAGTCAACGCAAACATCGTCTATATGAAGAAATAATCATTAATAATTTAAATTAACCAATTTAAATTATATAAATCCTTCTTACTTTTTAATAATATTTTTTAATAAATATGTAATACTTGCCAAAACTATTAATAGTTTCTAAGTTTGTGTAACTAAAACAACTTCTTAATCAATTATCTGACTATTTTTATTAATCGCTTCCTGATAAGTCGTTCGATTTTTGACACACAAAGTAAAAGTGCTTCGCTGAAAATTATTTCCAATTATTCTTTTCAGTCGAATGTAAAGCTTTTTATTGGATTAATTTTTTATAATGTTTTCGTCAAAACAAATTATTTCAAACCCCAAACATCACTAATTAACAGATAATTTCAAGTGGCAACTGTATCATCAGAAGAAAGAAGTGTGACGACAGATGTGGCGTATATCCGCTGACATGTCAACAAATGTGTCAACATATCTGTTCTCTATATGGTCCCGATACCATAAACATTTGACTTTTCACTAGTTAGTCAATGTTCTAGTAGCTTCTCAGTTAAAACTACACACAAAAAATCTTTAGGCAAAATAATTAACAAAATTATGGATTAAAAATTATAATTATACAATTTATAATCAGCAAAACTTTTGCATCTTTTGAAATCTCTGAAATAAATAAAACAGTTTTAAAGTGAAATTGTGACTTCATTCATTAAAATATTTCAAAATTTTCATGTCTCACGGTCAATTTCATGGCAAATTCGCAATTTGCCAGTTCCATTGACCATAAACGGTTGATTTATAGCCGATGGAGGCTAAAGAAATCAACACAAGATTCGATTATTTATGTCTCGAGTTTGACTCCTCTGTCAGATATGATTAGTCGTAAAATTTTGCTGCTCTGAATGGATGCAGGATTGTGTTAATTGTTGTCGGTCTGTTTAAATGACATCGGCGGCGATGTCCATGTATTGAAGAGCAAAAGTAAAAATATAAAAAAGTAAAAATATAAAAAATAAAGTAAAAATATCTACAACAAACTCTCGGGGTTCTTCTGTCGTCTGAATTCTGTCCCCTTCATCATAATTCGCTCCAGCATAATTCGCCGCATGCGAAGAGGTCACGGTTATCCCTAAGCCCCATCGCCAGAGTTTTATTTTTGATAACGAATGTTCGCCGTGAAAAATTCCTGGTTCGTACGGGTAGCGTTCTCAGCATTAGACTGCATTTGCGTATGAGTAATATTTTCTTCGACTTCAATAAATCAAATTAAGTATACGCCCTTTTTAAAAACATGACCCGGAAACTCTGTATGGCGTTTTGTGAGATCGCATATGAGTGTGCCGTCATGCAGACGACGAACTAAACGAATTAACAAACGTTGCCCCTGATGCACACGATTGAGTTTGCTCACGATGACACAAGAAGAAATACTGTGTTTTCGGTCTTATTAAAGGATGAGCAAATTTAAAGTTAGAAAGTAAATTGGCTTATAAAACTCGCATATTATTGACAAGTTCAGTTTCATTGGCACCAGTGTAAGGCTGAGACATGGGAATTTATAAAAAAATATGACATCGGGCTAATGTTCACCTCCATCAAGTCGGATTATGTCCACTTTCTTCACAAAATATTGAACGACATTTTGCAGCAAAAGTTTTGTTTATCTCCTTCTATTCGTATTCCTTGTCCTTGACACCTACTCTTTTTAAGGGCGTGACTCTTAGTGTACTAATAAATAAATAAATCAATTAATAATAAAACACCATAATAATGAAATTTTTGCAAAAATATTTCTTGCGTGACTGAATAAAATTGAGATTCTTTGCATTGAATTATTGAGATTCATTACATGCATTTTATTGCCTTTCCCATATCTTTTCACGTTCAATTATTTTACATTTTGTATTATCCGCAAAACGTCTCTCCTCGTATCATGCGAAATTTAATTACTTGCAGCCGTTTGTTGCTTTTAATACTATTGTTGTGCTCAGAAAGGGTTTCATTGATAGCAGTTTTGTCATTAATATTTCACTTGTGGAGCACTACACTTTTCGTTGTTATTAAAATATGTCCTTGTCAGAAAAATCGAATATTCACGCTTTCACATTCGGGCTTAAATGTATTATGACATGAATTCCTTTTTGCTCATTCGTTCATATTATGCGCAACAACTTTTCGCAGAAAAGGACACACACAACGTATAAGAACTGCATGTATAAATAAGACTGCAGTAAATCGATATTATATTTAATATCCCGGCAGGATGTAGTTGCTGTCATATTAAATTTAAAATAATGCATTACAAATGCCTGCTGGGTATTTTAGTAGTATTAATTTATTTCAAAGAAATTGAAGGCCAATTTTGGGGAACTACTTTTTCTTTAATTGCAAAGTATCATTTCATTGACATATTCGTCTTATCAGGAAGCGATTATTAAAAGTATCCAGATAATTGATTAGGAAGTTGTTTTACTCACGCGAAATTGGAAGTTGTGTCTGGTGTTTGCAATAATTACATTTTTAGTTACAAAAAAAAAATTGCATTTATAAAAATACAAGCGAATTAAGAAACATTAATGAATGACTTATTTGAAATAAGTTGATAAACTAAAATTATTAATACGTTTAGTGTAAAAAGACGCTGTTTGGCAGTTTATTCGAAATATAAAACGCTGGCAGATCACTCGGAAATGTCTACTGCGTTGCCGAGTTTACAGAGAGTAGGCTGGAAGTAGGCGACTTCTTCTAATAAATTTAAGAAGTTATTAGGGACAGAGAAGGAATCACAACCCGTTTGTAAAAAGCATTAGAATAGAATCTCTTCTTAACTCTTTTATGTCATTGGGAAAAGGTCACCAACAAGCTGAGCGATATTCTCGCTCATTTTATCTTGTGCGACTGTAGCCCTATTTGCATGGAATTGTCGTTGACAATTTATTTGGACTTATCTTCTACTTACTGCGTACTTTTTTGTTCTACTCGTCCTTAAAGATGTCCTACAGACATGGAGAACTGATAACTGCAGAGATTTGCGTGTTTCGAAAAACAATTTAATTAGTTTAAGCTGATTCTGAAATTTATTTGTATTAAATTTTCAAGGTAAAATGTGTGTGTTTTAGTTTTTAAAATGATTTTTATTTTTGATTTCTTAGTTTAATGCTATTCGCAAGCGTGTTAAAATACTAGCACTTATGAGAGACTCAGAACATGAACCACGACAACAACGTATGAGTAACACTATTAATAATATTAAGTATACGCGTTTAAGCACAATGCGAAAAAAGAGGTATATGTAAAAAACATACAATAGAAGCTAATAAAATCGGACAGAATTTATTTTCTTAAAAAGCGTGTTTTTTTGTATTATGTTTAAACTAAATATGCTTCGAACGCGTGTAAAAAGATTAACACATTGGGCAAGTGCAATGTGACGTATGAGTAACATTTTCAATAACATTAAGTATACTCGTGGAAGTACGCTGCAAAAGGAGATTTGAATGCAAACGAACAAACAAACAAACAAACATACAACTGAAGGTAATAAAAACTGTATGAAAGTCGATGTTTTGTGTGTTTTATGAATTACAATCAGCAGTTTTGGATTCACTCAAAATTCAACAGCAGACGTTTCTTCTTCTTTCCATCAATTCTACAAATTTGGACTCCCCTGGAATTCCATAAATTCCAGAAATTTAGATTTTTGCGTCCACTTTTGGAAGAAAAGATAAAGTGCGGGGACAATTTAATCTAAATAACAATTTTAATTCCTATAAATTCCTTCGATCCCAGAAATTTTTATTTTATCTCCAACTTCAAAGCAAAAACAGGGTTGGGAAACATTAACTTTTGAAGGAGAGATTGAGTATTTGAATAGGGTTTTATGTTTTAAAAGGGAGGTAGCCAGCTAGCCAGGTAGCCAGGTAGCCGATACCGAACCTGGTAGCGGCGATACTTCAGTTTTACCGGTTTATTGTTATCGGTGGTATTTGGCGGCGCTATTTGACTGTCTTCTGAATATTTTTTGGTGCACAAATAATGTATTTTTCGATGGTAATTTTTTTCATAGCCAATCGGACAAGTTAAGCATTAAAGACCAGTATTTTGTGTGAATTAGAATCAGCAGTTTTGGTTTCACTCAAAATCCAACGGCAGACTTTTCTTCCTCTTTTATTTATCTTCTTCCTGTAAAATTACTTACATTCACCAAAAAAATTTTATTAAATAAAAGCCCAGCAAGTTATTATTTAAACATGTAATTTGTATGTCTTCTTTATGCATTTTATTGTTTATTTTCCTCCGTTTATTTGTTAATTGCACATTTAAACAAATAATGATTTATAGTTTCACTTTGTTGGCATATTTAAAACTAAATCCTCAATTATTTTTACAAACTCTTATTCAGATGCTCACTGGGGAGAACTTTGACTTGTAAAAACTAGTTTAACATTAAAAATAGTTTCTCATTAAAATTTATTTGTTTATATATTTTTATAAGTGTACAGGGGTCACGAACTTTAGTTGTGTATAAGTTTGCTTTTGTTTCCATTATGAGGGGAATATTGACAAGACTGGAATCCCACAATTTTTATATGTTTGTGTGTTTGTTTAATTACTTCAATTACACATAGAAAATGCTGCGCATAGTTCAAGACTGCCTAAATATTTTGGGAGTTTTAGTGTAAATTTATGTTGTTTTAATTACTTTTTGTTTTATATAAAAACGTTAAAACTATTTTTGTCTTGATATAATTACTTCCCTTAAAACCAGTTCTAGTGTTTGTTTAAAATTTAACAGCCATTTTGTTTTTAATTGTAAATAGTTACTTAACCAACTTTTAGAAAAAACCCCTCCAAATTTACAACAACATGTTAATTATTTTTTTATTTATGAGTATTTCATTTGGTTTCTTTCTGTTTTGTTTTTGGTACAAATAATTTTCCTTAAAAATGCTAACAAATTTTTAAACAGCATCAAAAATAAAAAAAGTTTTTTATGCAAAATAATGTATTTTTAATTATGATAGTCCGATGAAAGTATTTACTTGAATTGTTTCAATTGTCTTGGCAAACAATTCAGCAACAATTCATAGCCTATCACAATGGGGCTCAATAAATTACATTAAATTGCATACTTTTAGGCTGTTTGGCTTACAGTTACTAAATTGTGTTTTACTTTTCATATTTAATAATTATTCTATTCTTTTTTGTACACTAACATTTATTAAATACTTAAATTCTGTATCTAAGCTTAACTCAATTATTTTACAAATATTTTTTCTCTGTTTGTTGTTACAACAACTTTGTGTTTTGTGTGTTTTGTGTGTTGTTCGTTGCTATCTAAAATCTTTTATATACAACTTAAAATAAACTTATAAAACAGTTCTCTATCTTGCACGTTTGTATTGATTCAATTATTGTTTGCTTTCCTTCAGACCTCTTAAATTGTGTGTAACAATTCCTGGATCTTTCTGCGCATTGTTGTCTTAGAAATGCGTCTCAATAATCTGTAAGAACACAAAAAGAAACATTAAAATTTTTATTTTTTTCATTGAAGCTTAATTTTGTTGTTCTCTTATTTTACGATTATTTTCATTAATTGGATAAAAGGATGTGATGAGTGGCACAAAAAGTCCTTAAGCTTTAGGGCACAAAAATGTTCATGCACAAATTGCCTCCTTCAAGGGCTGGGTGTGTTGCTCAAAATGAAATCAATTCAAGAGCTAAATAATAGGATTTTGATATACTATTTAAATTGGATTTGAACATTTCAACCACCGTGGCCATTTTGTGGAGTTTTTAACTCCCCGTTAGAAAAATGGAAATCTCCAGGAAAAAACTATGATGGCCTGCTCTGGTCGCTCTGGTACTAAAGGCGAGTAATATTCAGACCACTAAAATTTTTGATAAATAATACAAAATTTTTTGTTTAATTCCCTAGAATTTCTTTAATCACAGGAGCATTAATATTCCTTCCTTCTTCCGAGGAAAAGAAAAAAATACCGGAAACATTTGATCTGAATCATTGTTTTGATTTCATCAATTCTACAAGTTTGAAATCACCTTGTATTCCATAAATTTTGATTTACTTCTCCACTTTTGGCAGAACAAATAAAGTCCCGGGAGGATTTAATCTCAATAATTATTTTAATTCCTATAACTTCCATCAATCCCAGAAATTTTTATATTTTCTCCAAGTTTGAAGGAAAAGAGGGTTGGGAAACATTTACTTTGAATAACTATCCCAATTTTGAAGGAAGGAAAACTTGCGGAACATCCCAGAAATTTTAATTTACTTAAATTCCAGAAATTTGGAATTTTCTTTCTTTTTTCGAGGAAAAATTTTTGCAACGAAATTGAGAAAAACGAATCCGAAAATTTGAGTATTTCAACATGTTTTTTATGTTTTAATTAGGGAGGTGCCGATACCGAAGCTGGTACTGATATAGTACGGTGGTACTTTAGTTATACCGATTTATTGGTATCGGTGGTATTTGACGCCGCTATTTGCCAGTTCTCTTAATATTTTCGAGGGTGATTTTTTTCATAACCAGTCTGACAAGTTGACCATTAAAAACCAGCTCGTAAAGTCAAATATTTTTGCTATAATTTTGTAAAATAATTTTTATTTTTCAAAATATTATTGATTTTAGCTATATTAATATTTGTATAGGCTAAATTGTTCTAACTTAGTTAAAATCTCAGAAAGACATGATGATAAATATTCCTAGGCACAAAGGAAGTCAACATCAGTTTTATTCAACTTACACAGCAGAGCAGAACAGCTGTTTTCGAAAGTCGCTACACTTTCATCTTCAGTGCTCATGTGTATGTTGTGTTTATTACCACTGTTTAGGTGGCTTAGTTGAATGTGATAACAGTTTTCTATTTACACAAATTTTATTGTGATTTGATTTTAATTTTTCTTATTGATACTGTTTTGCACTGTGATTCGGTGTAGTAAGAAATTTGTTCTTCTAGAGACTTGCTAATTTCAATTTGAGGTGAAATTAAATACACGTATCGGTATATATATCACCGATATATCGTTTTGAATATCGTTAACGGATATGGGTTAGCAAAAACTGTATCGATACCTCTCTTATATTAATATTCTATTCAATTTCATAAAAATTTTCTTTAAGGTAAAAACTAAGTTATTACACAGAAGTTAAGAGGTCATTTATTATCAGACATGGAAACTCTTATCTTTTACATATCTCATATTGTTAATTTTTTATATATTTCAACCCGACATGACAGTATCAGCTCGTTTTCAGTAGCGTTCGGTGACCAGACTTTGTCATGAAAACAGTGTAGCAACAACTAGTATAAACATACTCTAAAGCAGATCACAGGAACTCGTTACCCCCTTCATGACAGAGTGGCAGATAGGCTGCGGAATATTCAGCTTCGTACTCTGCGCGTTAACTGCTGCAGCCAACAGCACCACTAAAATTAAAGTCAAAAGCACTTTTCCACAAACAAACGACCTTTTACCTCTGGCACATCTGTTTTATTAACAGGTTTGATTTTAAAGAACAGACAGTATTTTTTATCCAATTTATATTTTAATAAAAAGTTTCAGAAGAAATTCACAAATAACATTCTTATTTAATTTACCTCAATATTTTTTAACTAAAACATGTTTCCCTTTCCTCTCTCATTCCATTTTCCTTTTCCACTTGAAATTCTAAATTTTTATGAGTTTTCATTCTGCAACACACTTGAGATTTACTGCAAGTTCTTGAGATATTCTAATGAAAAATTAAAAAGTAAAAACAAGTTCATTCGTTTGCATCCCCCAACCCCCGACTCCGACTCACACATCATAAAACGACGTACAAACAGAAATAAACGAAATAATATCACAAGTCATCTTGTTTGCTGTTTGTTTTCTTTTCTATTAATACTTTCAACAAACAGAGAAACAGTTCAAATAAACAAATTGAAAAAAGGAACGACAATACTCGTATATGAGATGCCATGCTGGAGGATTAGAGGCGTCATGGCAGGAAGAGTAACGGCGCTTAATGTATTTTTAATTGCTGAGCATACAACATTGGAGAAGTAGGAGTAACTAAAATGCGAGGGCGGTACCACAATTATATATGTCATGTCTAATAAATGTCGTGAGAAGATTAGAGGATTAAATCGCAATCGAGTGGACCACATCAGAGCCCGTAAAAAATCATTTCCATCTGGTCTTTTAATACTAAAGCAAGAATTATTACTCAGGTTCAAGTTTAAACCAGCGAATTCGCAAATTATTTTTTATTCGAAAAGTTCTATTGAGAGTGGAGTATTCGGATTATTTCATTATAATCATCATTCGAGCGGAACGGATCAGCAGTGATTTCGAGGATAATAAACCATCTCCTCTGCATTCTTGATAAATTGTTTCTCCTTTTCACTCTGTTAGCAGTCATTAGAAATATCAAATAAATTAAAAATATTGTAAAAGCTTGATGCTGAATAATTATTATATTTTTAATATGTAATTCGTTCCAATATTAATAAAGGAAAAATAATAAAATAAAAAATATGGAAGAGGTGATTCCCATGTGATAATCAGTGATTAACTGATCAGATTTACATTATTGGGGTTTTGAAATAAATTGCTTTTTTCAAATGTTTTCGTTCACTATTTCTCACAAATTGATTAACCGATATAGACCCGTTTTGCGATAACTGATGTGGTTTTTAAATGAAGAGCGCTGATTATTTTTAAAAAAAGTAACACATTCAAAAAGCTTTATTTCTAAATTTATTTTAATTCATTTCGTAATCTATCGTTTCGAATCGGTTCAAATTCACTTAAAATCTTAGTTCAGCAACGCCAGTTTGATTTGATTCGGTTCAGCCGTTTAAAAACGTGTCTCATAACATTCATTCACATACGCACACATACATACACACACTTTTACCTACCCACACACCCATACGCACACAAACACATCCATAGATACATACGGACTTAGTGGCGGGTTCTCAGATTTAATTAGGGAAATTTTCTGGAACCTCAAAACGCGGAGATCTGATGAGAATTCGATTTTTTCAAAACGTGATACTGCCGATAACTTCCTGCATTTAGAGAATTTTAAATTTTTCTTGCAGGAAGTTAGAATATAATAATTCCTTCTTTCATGAATAATAATAACGAAAGTCTTTTACTAGGGGTATGACATCTTCGATTCAATCCACTTGATTTTGTATATACGGTCTCTTGTGATAGACTGTGGCAAAAGATATCCTCATCCTTTAAGAAGCCCGATATCTTGTTTAACCCGATTTTCATCACACCATTCAATTAGTATATAATATTAGAGTCTAATGCCGCTGTCATAAGGCTTGTTAAGGCAAAGCACTACCTGAAGCAGTGTTTCCTTCTCCTCTTAATTCAACAGTTTACAAGGGATATTTATATTGAGGTTTATAATTTTGAAGTGAAATACAACGGCGATGAATTTGGCATGAAATTTAAAAAGTGATTTAGCACAACAAGTTTCACAGTCTTTGTTTGGGTATTGCAAAGGAGACTCACGTATTCATATAATACGACTTCTGGTTCTTGACGCCATCTTAAAGTAAAATATTTGGCTGATATTGTTTTCGCACTGAGAGTTAAAATCTGGTTTTAGATCTAAGACCGTAGATTTAATAAATTCAGATTTAAGCATACATGTTGTTCAAATAAATTATATTACAATTAATTAGATCTCTCATTGAAACTACGAGTTGTAGTATTTTGCTCTACATTTTATAACAGTTAATGTACAAACTGTAGTTCAGCTGTTTTTGTTTTTATAAAGAAATAAAAAAAATTATATCGCGTTTTAAAATTGGAATTGTTTTCCAAATTAATATTTTATAACCATAAAAATACTTAAACAGAGCGAATGGATGTTTTAGAAACTCATTTCATATAAAATCATAAAAAATCTGCAAGAAAACAAGCGCATTCTTCACATCAGATATTTCCAACATATAACTTGGCAGCACACAGACAAAAACCGGTCAAAAACAAGGTTGCAAATTACGTATTAAATAGAAGTTTTTATGCAAATTGTTTTTCAATTTCCAGTAATAATTTTATCACAGGATTCGATATAAATTCGCAAATCAAATGTTAGTTGGTTCGATGGCGATTTAATTGCAATTTCATTAGTTTAGACGTATCGATCGACTAACGATGGAACAACGCTTACGGATTATAAAATTTTATTATGAAAGTATGTATTTGACAAAGTTGAATGAGGATCCCCTTTTGTATCGGAAAAGTGACCAAGCACAATTTCCGCATTTGGTGTTAAAAGTAGCCAGAAGAAATACTGCAAGAATTGGCGATGCATCCCGAAAAATAAACACTTTTTGGTGTGTATTATGAGCAACTGGCATCATTCGACCGTACTATTTCAAAGTTGACGAAGACGGGAACGACACAAAGAGCTGGGGTTGACCGACATGTGATTTTACGAAGACGGTGTCACATGTTAATAATCATCCAAAACATGGCCCAATTGAGAGGCAATTTTGGCAAATAGGTTATTTCACTTTTAGGGCCAGTCAAATGGAAGAATAGATCGTGCGATTTAGCACTTTTAGGATATTTTCTAAGGGCGCATTTATATAGGGAGAAGCCTTCAACAGTTGACGCACTTGAAGCCAAAATTGGAGAATTTATTCGTGATATACCGGCCGATATGTTAGCGAGAACACGCCTAAATTGGACCCAGCGTATGAAATATTTAAGAAGTAGCCGGGTCCAACATTTAGAAGAAATCATCCTTTAACCTTAAATATCGTTTAATTGACTCAATTTTCTAAATTTCATTCTTACATTTTCCAGCTAATATTAACCGCAAAGTGGTTGGTTATGATCTTCTATGCTTTTGAACCCTTCGATTTCATAAGAGGAATAAGAAGTTGATAACACACTTTTATTTTAGTTTTCAAACTTCTATAGCTTTTGAATGAAAACTGATCTCATGCGATTAACTTTAATTGATAATGAAATTGGTAGAAAAAAATTATAATTGGCAAGTAAACAAAAACACACATGAGTACCGATGATGATGTGGCGGCCTTCGAAAACAGATGTACTTGTTCTACTGCTTAAGTTGAATAGTTAGTAACCGATTGACTTTCCCTTGTGCTTGGGAATATTTTATTATGTCTTTCTATATTAAAAACAATAATTTAATAAAACGAGTGTTGAGGTTTAAAAATGTTAATTGCTTTCTGCTGTTTGTACTAAAAACATGCTGCCCACCCACTGTGCGATGTATTAACAATAAAATATGCAAATTGTCTGCTTAATAGACCGATTGTTAAGCATTTTTAATCCAATGCCATTAGCGAGGCACACACTTTATTTGTGAGCAAATAATAAAAACGGATATACAAAATGCATGTCAGTAGATGTTTTAGGATATAAAAATACAGAAATAAAATAAATTAAATGTACATTTCCGCCCAAAGCCCATAAAAAATAATACGTTACAGGAGCTGACTGACATCATGATTAAAAGAGGTTAAGATGACGTCTTTTAAAACAGACGAATAAAAAATATTTCCATATTAAAATCATTAATATTAATCATCATAATAGTCATCGTTAACATACTTGACACACACACACACAAACACACGCGTACTTCAACAATGTTTATTTTTATATTATCACACACACACCCTCACACACATTCACTTGTACTCTGTTCAAACATGTATTAGCGATTTTGCGCCTTCTGAATATGCAATAAATAATTTCATCGCAGGATATTAATTTGCTTTTGAAGATGAATATTCTCTGTGGGATGGCAGACTTTCTGTCATAATTTATGATGTGGAGCAGGAAGATTATTTTGGCATGATGTTTTTATTTTGTTTGTTTTGTTTCAATAATTTTTGTAGTTTGTGTGCCGATCCTTAACTACACTCGGGTAAAGTTGGGATAGGCCGTTACTGCAGGTTTCAGTTTTAAAACTGTTCTTTTGCTGTGCGTTACTGATTGTTTCTTCATCATCTGTCGTATTTAAAGAAAAGAATGTAGACATGAAGACTGCCTGAAATAAGATTTCGTGTGTATAATTTGTAATTAAATCGGATTATGTCAGTCTTGTGGACTCTCGTTGGTATGAGAATGTGAAAGGTATTTTGGGTCAGTATATTTCATGGCCCAAAAGTTGAATTGCTCCAACTCCGCAAAATACACTTTGACTGAAACGACGCTAAAACTGACCATAATTTTTGGAAAAAAAAGGTTTCTTTACTTTCATTTAATATATTTCTTTTGGAAGTTGTTTTTGACCACTTCTACAAAGAGATATTTTCAAACCCGACAGCTCTTAAAAAATCACCCATTACACTTTTTTATTTCCTTATGAACTAGACTGTTATAATATTCATGGAAAATGCAATATTTCATTAAAAAAGAACTTTTCAAAGAAGTTAACAAAATCCTAAACTTACAATCTGGAGGTGGTGCAACTCCGAATCTTTTCTAATACAACGAATTCTCATTGCAAAAAGCTCTCTTTTTTATCGGCTTTCAGTGGGTCCGAAGTTATGTTTCTGACTTTATATAAATATATCAGAGTTTTCTAATTCAGTTATAGTTTTATAAAAGAAACTTTAAATAAATTCCAGCTTTGTGAAAGTAAAATAACTTCTCGATAAATTATCCGGATATTTTAATAATCATTCTTATTGAAAATTCGAATTAAAAAAAAAAAGTAGTTCCTCAAATTTTTACTTAAAAATTTTTATCATTGGCATCAAGGGGGATACTATTGGCTAGAACTATTGTTTTGATCGTGTTAATAACACATAATATTCGCTTATAACAAAGAGATTATTCTACAGGGTGGCGCAAAATTATTTCATTTCTATTTCGGAGTTTTGTGATGGAAACTTGAAGAATTTGAAAAGGAAAAATACACGGCAGAATAGCGATCAAAACTTGCTGATTTCGATATTGAATATCCCTGCAGCCTGCTTATCGTAATTTTTTTAAATATGCGTACTGGTCCTTCAGGTCCAACAATAAACCGCCTGGTTGAATATATTCGAAAACATGCAACAGTAAGACACCTTCCATGTTCGGGAAGGCTACGTACGGCTCATACGAAAGAAAGTATCCAAAGTGTTGTGGATACTGTGCAGGAAAGTGCAGCCACATATACGAAAAGACATTCAGCACAACTGGGGCTATCACGGATGTCTGTTCAGAGGATTGTGGTTGCAATGCACTTATGAATTTCAGTATATGTAGGAACTGAGGCCGATTACCAACAATGGTTTTATTACGTCATTTCATTCCGACAAAAAGCAAATGAAAATCATAATTTCATTAAAAGTGCGATATTGAACGTTGAAGCCAATTTAAATTTAAATGGTTTCATAAAAAAGCGAAATTAAGGGATGTGGGCTGCGAAGAATCCAATAAAATCTCATCAGCGATAATAGCACCCACTTGTTGCAGTATTTCGTCTGAAAGGATCACTGGTCCATATTTCCTTTAAAATGAAAGTGGCGCCTCAGCTGAACATTGAGCGTTGGTGGAAAATTTTTTGAGGAGGATTGTAGAATGCCATCCATAGTTGTGGTTTCAACAAGAATCCCACAGCCACAGTCCACTCTGCAGGGGATAAAATGAGGCTGTAAGAGGACCTCTTTCTCGAGCTCACTATTTACATCAGAAGCGATTTCAGTTGGCTTCCACTTTCATCGGACTTAACAGCGCCCTACTGTTTGCTTTTGGGTTATTTGAAGGAAAGGATAGTTTTACGAAAACTCATGCAAAATGTACTGGAAAGACCACGAATTCGCGAGGCCGCAAATAGCCACCACTTGCAGATTATAGTTTTCCTGCTGGATCCAAACATATTCGCCATTAAAATACTTAATAAAAAATAATAATTATGAGAGTTTTGCGCCACCCTGTATTTGAATGTAACAAAACGCTTATTGCCAAAAAAAAACAAGCCACCCTCGTATTATATATGAATAATCTGATACTCGATAAGTTAATAGCGTTAGATTTTTAATTCTTTTTTAGAGTTAAGAAATTATTAATGTCCTTATGGTTGGTTTGTGAATTTAATAACTCCTTGTGGTTAATCTCTTACCAACATTTTGCAACTCATTTCGTAACTCCTAAAACTCCAGTTTAAGTAGATAAACCGGATTGTGTTGCAGGTGTTTCACAGTAGCAAAATATCAAGAAAAAAGTTATCAAAATATTATTTAGTTTTAAGCTTTTGCTCTCCTTTTTTATACAACTTTAATCGCTTTTGAGTTTTTGCTAAAACATTCTCAAGCGTTCACTTTGGAAATGAAATCTGCAATTTATTTACATACAATTTATTACAAAAGTCGTAAGCAAAAATGTTTTCAAAACTGTAAAATATTCTTTAAAAACTTTTTATAAAAGAAATAAATTGCAATACAGCGAACTGTTTATGCTCCATTAGTTCCAACTGTAAGAATGAAAAAAGTGGAAAATTTTGTTTTCCCTCGCAAAGTGAAAGAAAAATATTTCTCTCGCTGAGATTTATTGCAGGATTGCAAGCCACACAGTGAAAATCAATACAGTTCTCGTGGATTTAAAATAAAGATCCAGCGCTAATGTTTCGTGAAGAGTAAATTAAATTCATTTCGTGTTTATTAAACAACTTCTTTGTTGTAGTTTTGGCTTAAATCGCCAGCAATAATGACTTTCATATAAAATGATTATTAAATAAAATTCAGCCAGACGTACACAGAAATAATATTTTTATTCCAGTAAATTAAAGCGTATTTGTTCGGTTGCACTGATATTCGTTGTTCTCCACGAGATATACATCATTTATATAATCTGGACATTTTTCGTTTGAACTTTAAAAAGCACCATCAAATTTGTCAACGTTACAGTGAAAACCAGTCATCAATTCGAGCGTTTGTATGAGACACAAAGTCGTCTACCTCAACAAAACATTCCCGCTTGTTAGAAATAAATCCAGGACAGACTCGATTCAAGTTCACAGGATATCTAAATATGTGAACGTTTACAGTTTTGCTTGATTCGCTTCAGTCATTCAGTTGTGGGTCGCATACGTCCACAAACACACAGAGGTCAAAACGTGGAAATCTGATGAGAATTATATTTTTCAAAAAAGTGGTACAACCAAACGATTTTTATCATTTTCTAAACGAGAAGGTAAAAGTTGGTGAATACATCTAAAGAGCATTCAGGGGTGTGTTGCCTCACCCAGAGATTTTGGACTTGCTATTGACCGCGTGATGAACGAGCTGCTGATTTATTTAGTATTTTCTTTCTCTTTTATTTAACGTAAATTTCTGCAATTTTGAAGTGTTGTTTTGTAGTTAATCGTTTTACGGCTTTTTAGCCTCTGTGAGTAGAAATCGATCCGTATTAAATTAATCTTTCGTGCATTTTCTGAAAAACTGATATCACTTAAAGTTGGCGATTTTGATTTAAACGCTCCAAACAGACGTTCTGTCAAACGGAAGCGCCAGAAATGTGGCGTTTTTAGATCGCCACGCTATTTGATTTCAAGTGCACTATAAAAAAATTAAATGATGCATAAATTTAATGTAAAATGTTTTGATTTTTAAAGAAAACTTTTTAAATTTTTGTTGAGATCTGAATATAAAATTGAACATTTAAAAATTCACTTTAACTGCTCGTTCACCTCCGTCTTCTCGTTTAAATAAATTTGAAATAAGAAACGAAATATCAGAATTCGTTGTTGTTTTAAATGTTATTTGTGCGATTGAACGATAACTTGCGACATAGGCGAATAGACAGTTAATTTGTAAATATTCTGTATTGATTGATGATATTATTGTTCTTGTACATTTCTCAAAGTCAATTTAGCATTTTCGAACGCTTCCGGGATTTTAATTGAACGTTTATTTTCTGCGATAAAACATATATTTTCAGAACTCAATTATGTCTACCAAAATTATAATAAAAATGCCAGCAAATCACGCAGCTTGCAGAACATTTTCAAACACGTTATGCGTTTTTAAAGCTGTTGGCGTTTTGAAGACGCTGCGTTTGTCAAAACTTAGGCGTAGACCCAGCCGAAATAATTTTTATAAAAATGATATCCCCATATTCCTGATTAATAAAATAAGTTAAACATTTACTTTATTAACGGTTTTTCATAAACATTTTCTGAGTATATTTATCAAATACGTTTAATATATAAAATGTGCTTTTGGGAGAAGGTTGAAGTTAGATATTTCAATTCCCCATTTTCCAAATACTTTTTGTCAACAACACTTGCAGCAGAATGATTTATTATTCATATTTCTTGCCATAGAAAGCATTTGAAAGCGTGAAAATTGAACTGTTCGTTCGAAATTTGAAAGCTTAAGAAAAACAAAATAAGCAAAATTTATAAAAATTTCAAGAATTTTCTTTGCAGGCAATAAATACATGTTAAACAATGAAGAAGAATGTTAAATACGGTCTTAACAAGAGAACAAATACTGCGAAAACGTTACGAGTCGGTGATATGATTAATAGCCGTAAACGTATTTCATGAATATTTATTTTGACGTCTTTTTAAAGGGTCTCTTTTCAATTTCCTTGAAAAATAAAACGCTTGCAAAAGTGTGAAACATGTTTCCATAAACTGAATTTAATAATTTGGTAAGACTAATTGTTCGAAAAGTGTTTTCAATTCAGAAAGACCTAATAAATATTCCCAAGCACCAGAGAAAGTCAACATCAATTTTTATTTACTCAATTTACTCAGCAGAGCAGAACAGCTGTTTGCGAAAGACGCTACGCTTTCATCATCAGTATTCATGTGTATTTTTGTTTACCAGCCAGTAGTTATTCTTTCGTTTCGTCCCAATAAAATATTTAATGCTGCACTTTAAACTTTGCATCATTAATAACATACCAGAATATGTTTTTTATTTTAAAATTCATAATGTTTTCAATATTCATTTAAACGTTTAATTAGAATCACTTAACAAAGTTGAGGGATTTGGCCAATTTGCATATCAAGCAAATCGATAGTCATGCACAGATAAGTCAGTATTTTCGGTAGCATCCTAAGAATACTACAGCAGTCTGGTGCCAGCTGGACCAGGAGAAAACGCTGCGAGTACTAATTTTCCCAGCAGTTATGAACCGTCTGTCACAGCAGCCCGTAATGATTCCACAGCTATTATCACAACTACGAATCCAATAAATACCGACAGTTAAATCTGTTAACAGTTTCCATTTGTATAAATCCTTGAGACTAGAAGGAATAATTTCAGTCTGATAGTGTTTTCACACTCAAATTTTTTTTAAATAAACTCTTATTTTAACATTAAAATCAAATTTTAAGACCAGGCTTTACGAAACAAAATGATTACGCTAAAGTCAACTTAAAATCACTTTTTAATTGGTCTTAACTGCAACCTTGTTTGTGCTAAGTTGAGTGCTGCCAAGTTATATGTTGAAGTATTTGATAATAACTGAAGAATGCACAGAAAAAGCCATCGCATCTTCATTTTTCTCTCAAAACTTGCCCGATTTCATATGAAATATAATATTTTTGAGCCATTTATTCCGTCTGTTTAAGTATTTAGATAACTTTGAAATATCAATTTGAAAAATGAAAAAGCAATTCCTATTTTAAACTGAAAAATAATATCGCTGAAACTAGCAAAAACGGCTGCAGTACAGTTTGTTTATTAAGTGCTTTCACATGTGGAGGAAAATTATACAACAGTAACGCCCTTTTCTATGAGGTATTTAATTTATTGTGATTAAATTTATTGGAAAAATTGTGCATTAAAATCTGAATTTATTAAATCTGCAGTGTGAACACAAAATCACATGTTTCTGGGGTTAAGCCTTTAGGAAGGTTTTGACTTTCAGTGTAAAAAAACTAATGAATTCCACTTGATTTATGCCATACAGTGCGGAAGCGACGGCTGATATTTTACACACTTATTGGCTTCTTAAAATTAAGATGTAGAATTCTCGTATATAAAACATTGTAGCAATTAAAATTTTTAAACAACAGAGTTGCTGTTTAAAAGTTGATTCACTGTTAAAGAAATTTCAAAGAAAATATATCATCCAAATCAGCCATATAAATCAGTGCCAACACTGTGACAGTGCATAATAAATATAGTGTTTATTTGAATTTTTCTTTAATTCTTCCTCTTGCAGATGCTACGCCATGATTCAATTTGATAACGCATCATTGATTTTATTGAACTCTAGTGTCAATGCAGCCAAGACTGATCTGATACTCTTTACAAGAAGGCACAAAATCAATCGCTTCATACATCCGAAGCTGAATCTAACCCTCAGGTATCCTGGACAGCAAACTATTGTGAAATCTGCACATCCAGGTGGGAGCTGGTAAGAGGGGAGGTATCCATCTACACATGCAAAAGAGCAGTTGTTCTCAATTGGATCTTTGAGACTGTTGCTAAACTAATACTTTTCTACCGGGTATTGGTATGTTGGAGTGAGCTAGAGAAGACACCTCAACACAGGACTATAGAAAAGATCTTTTGACTCGTGGCTAGAGTAATGACCGGTGCGCTAAGAACCACTACTACAGGGGCACTCTTCTCTATACTAAATTCCATGGCCTAAAAGTTGGTTTCATTTCCTACGGTCAGGTTGAATGTGTGTGTCCATGGCAAAGTTATAACCATGCGTATCCAAGGTCTTGAGGAAATACTTGGACCACCGTGCACCGAAACCACTCTTTAGTGGACTTTTCCATTTCAATGTCGGTTAAAGGGAAAGGTTTTTATAGTTTCTCTTAGAATATAAATTGATGGAGGTTTTTACATGGCGGATATCAGATCTTCATTCAGGCTGTAAGAAAGCTAAACATTCGAGAGTGGCATTTGTATGGGTGCCAGGACTAACTCACTGATTAGTCACTTCCCGGGCATTCCTTGATCGTGTTGCGAGTTTTTGATCTAATACGAATCGCTTTAAGTTTGCCCAACTAAACAAAGAATGCGTGGCTAATTGCCTGCTAGCAAGAGCCATGTCGCCCCGCTATGAAGCGTGCAGAAAAGTCCTAATGGGACACGGAGTGGTTGTCAATAATAAATCGTGTTTGCGAGCTGAGTGTAAAATTTAATTATAATTATCAAAAACCTTTTTTACATTTTCGTTGATTAAAAACAAATTGTTAAGTCGCTTATCACGCGTCTCACACTTCCTTTAAGACTAGATGAGGAAGCTAAATCCAACACGCCACTTCATTGTATTATTGTTTAATAATATTTCTATTAATGATTTTCTTTCATGACTGATTTCCATTAAACTTTAAAAAAAATATGTAACCCATAAATAAAGAACACAAACTTCATACTCCGCCTACAGTTTCATGTTTAATCACCATCAAAAGAATAAAAAAATAAAAAAATGATTACAAATGAATTACAAAAAGAAAAGATGAGTTTGAGGGAAAAATGAAAACGAATCTATCAAAAGCCTGAGAAGGAAGTTGGAAATGAGGTAAACGTGCAGCCTTCAAAATGAACTTTCATTTAGATTTTTATGGAGACTCCTTAAACAGCTGCCTTCTGCTCTACTAAACAAAAGCAAATTATTAGAGAAAATAGTAACTTAAGTGCGATATGAGAACAATTCCAACAATTTTATAGTTTTATAAAACTTTAAATAAAATTTTAAAGGTTAATTGTTCTAAAAGTGTCTGTCAATTCAAAAACAAATTTTAAATGTTCCAAACCACAAGGAAAATTAATCATCAGTTTTTTATATTCAACGTGCACAGCAAGGCAGAAGAGCTGTTTTCGTAAACCGCTGCACTTTCATCATCGGTAGTCATGTGTGTTTTTATTTAATATAAATTGTTAAGTGTCCCAAACGAATGTGATAACAGTTTTTACTTTTAACAATATTATTATGAAAATGGATACGAGAATTGTATTGAACCGCGCACTTTTGCTAAGACGCCGTGTTGCCGTTTGTTTGTTTTTTTTTGTGTCCTATTTTTCTAAACTTTTTATTTCACGTTTCTTAAGCCAAACTATTTTTGTTTTAAAACTGATAATAACAGAAAGTTAATTTGAATTATATTTAAAATATTAACGGTTTTGCCTTAATTCTTCAAAATATCTCAACTGTGACAAACGACAAATTTCGCCCAGTACAACGAATTCGTAGGTAAAAAAAATCATTCCGTACATTCGTTGAGTGAAAAAAAGAAATAAAAACTATTTTAATTCATAGAAATATTATTTAAAACACTAGGCTCCAATTGTGTAAATCGCTTGGCACAATTGATGTCTCTACGTACACAAAAACAAAACATCAAATATTTTCACTCAATTTGCTTTTATTTTTCATAAAAATTACAATCTTGAATGGCAAAACAACGAATGAATTTCTGTACGATTGCTCGATAAGCAAATTGAGTGCCGGACAGCATATCAAACTTCACGCCGACAAACTTTCAAAATGATCAACAATTTTTGAAATGACGCAAAACAAATTTTTATATTTTGTTTAATCTTTTTATTTATTTCCCGTAAAAACAGACCTTCCAAAGAAGTTAATAAAATCATAATTTTAAGCAGCTCTTTTGGATTGAATTAATCAAATTTTTAGAAGCTGCACGTTTCGGAGATAAAATGATAAAAATTATGTTTTATATCATTTATTTTTTTTTGTAATTTGATGTCATTTTATATGAAAATTTAATTTAAATAAAAATATTTCAAGCTCAAGAAATTATTATCAAAATCATGACTATTAGAAAAACTGTTTAAATTACAATTGTAAATAAATAATTAAAAATGGAACTACAATTTAAGTAATCATCCTAATCAGGTTGGTGTTTTGGTATATTTTTCGTTAAATAAAGTGGTACAAGTTTTCATTTTCAGACTCCAGTTCAAGTGCGCTTTAAATACAATTATTGAACCATCCTGTAAAAAATAACAGTTCAAAGAAGTCAATAAGACCCTAATCTTATGATCCAGAAGTGAAACAAATAACTGCAAGAACTTTTCTTTTCTGTCCCTTTTTCAGTGAATCCGGCGTCATGTCTCTGATATTAATTAAATTTGACTGCCTTTAAGTTCAGTTATATTTATTAAATAAAATTGTTTTGCACAAATAAAAAATTAATACTTGCAATAACTGCAAATAACTTCTAAATTTGTGAAACTTATCTCGATAATGTTACTAATCGCTTTCTGATGAGTCGAAAATACAAAAAAAGTGGGACATAAAATATATAATCAAACGGCTACACAGAGACTTTACCGAAGCATGCTATCATCGGTTTGATACACTTCTCGTAGCCTTTTTCATTATACATTAATTTAAGCCACTTAACAGGTGATACTGACGATTAAAGTGTAGCGGCTTTCGAAAACAACTCTTTTGCTCAGCTGTGTAAATTGGATATATAAAAACTGATGTTGACTTTCCCTTGTGCTTTGGGATATTTATCATGTCTTTCTGAACAACAATTGTCTTAACAAAACTGTATTGAAAGTAAAAGTTTAAACAAAAAGGTCGATTTAAAATACTTTTAAGAAATTCAAATGATTTATTTATTAATACAAAATTTGTTATGTTTATTTGTCTTTGCAGCCTTTAGAGAAGCTGTACTACGAACGAGAAACTCAAGTAAATATTTTATAGTAAATAATATATCAGCCTGAGGAGTATCATGAAAAATAGCAAACCCGTTAAGTTTTTGATTGATTTATTTTGCTGTTACGTTTGTCATGGATAAAAAAATTAATAATTACGGTTCTGTTGGAGTTTTCGTGAGATAAAAATACTGGTTGTTATTTAAAGAATTCCATAAGAGTACAAGAAATATAAATTGAATTGCCCCTGTTTTTTAAGTGCTCTTCTTATATACAAAAACCATTCGCTAAATATTTATAACTTCAGCTTAGCAAATCGAGAACTTGGTAACGCATTCATCATAGGTTTTTCGCTTTGGAACACGTCTTTATGTTGTTGTTCGAAGTTTCCATTCTTTACGCCTCCACTTGCTCTGAAGAATTTGTGTGTCGTATTCCAGCGTGCGAATAAAAGAGTTTATTATTGAAAAAATATGAAACCTCTTAAAATATGATTATCAGACTCACGTGCTGCATATGAACACCGTCTTTCATTTCTCCGAAGTAAAGGGTGCCTCAAGAGAGGAAAAATTGTTTTTAATTTGCGAAATACTGTTGCAATTTACTTTTCAAATAAAACTTTAAACGGTAAAACGAGGCGTGTGAATTGTGTTCATGTCGTTTAATAAAATTTATTTATTGTTCTTTGGGGGAAGAGTCACATAAAAAAGATATTTCCGAGGCTTTTATCCAACGAATTGTTTTAAAATGGTTTATAAAATCGTTTATAAAATCAATAAAACAACGCCAATTTTTATGACCGCAAATGAATTTTTACGTATTCACAAAGTGTTTTCGCTGTGTCCTTATCAATAATATTCTTTCAGTCAAATAAAAAATATATAATTTGACCTCTTTATTTTATTTGATTGGATAAATTTTGGCGTTTTAACTATTTTTTGTTCATGGAGTAGAGTGGGAAACTTATTAGATTTTATCTAGGAGACAATTTATAAATGCTTTGCACAGTTTTCAGTAGCTGGATTTTATACGCTTTTTATTGGCTTTTATTGTGTGTTTGTTTGTATCCAACTCTTCATTTGTTTTGTTTTTCATGCGTATACTTAATATTGCTAATAATGTTACTCATACGTCATACTGTATATGTACAGGGTTGCTTATGTGGTTCATGTTCTTATCTTTCCATAATGTGCAAGCATTTTTACACGCTTTTGAAGCACATTTAAACTGAAGAATAAACAATAAACTAAATTTAATATAAGCGAAAAAGCACGCTTTTAAAATATTTTAAAATAGACTTCGAACATGAACGAGTCAAAATAAAAATGTTATTGTGAAAAATGCGGGGGCGCTTTGTGCCCTATTTTTCGTATTTCGAGCACCCGACGTTTGTTTTCATGATAATACTTAAGTTTTGAGTCATTATTAATTTAAAATGGTTTGTCATAATAACCACTCACAATATCCAGCCAATGGCACAATTAATCCCATGCACTTTCCAATAATTTAACAAACAGACAGGGATAACAAACTGTTTTACTGAAAATCTTTACGTTGTTAAAATATCTGATTAAATTAGATTAGATTGGATTCTCATGTCATCCTACATTCGCAACTCTTTTATATTTTCAATAATCGTCATCGCTGTAATATTATTTAAATCATTTCAGTTTGTGTATTTTATCGATAAGTTAACATTTATTCAGAGGCTTTAGGAACTCAACATGCAGTTGATAGAATTTAAAAACAATGTATGCTAAGAAATGTATATATCAGAACAATAAGACTAATTCCTGTTAAGTTTTTCATAAAACATAGAAGCGATACTTTAAAGAAATCATAACCCAGTGAAGAAAATTTCTAGATAAGTAATTAAAAAGTTATTGTAATTCCACAAAGTGGGAAGTTATTTTTAGTTCTTGCAAAAATTACATTTGTATTAAAAAAAAATATTTTCATTTATAAAAACATAATTTAATTTAAAAAATTCAGAAGGATTTATGTAAAATAAATTGATTAATTTAAATTATTAATGATAATATGTTCATATAGACGATGTTTGGCAGAAGTCTGCAGTTGATTTAATATATTAAACTGTCGTTGGGAAGGGAAAGAGAATTGTCTGATACATTGTCGAGCCTTCAGAGAACTCCCACTGAGTGACTTTTCCTAAAAAGTTGTCAAATGCGACACATAATTAACGGAATATCAGAAACATAACTTCGGACTAACTGAAATGCGATAAAAAAGAGAACTTCTTGCAATGAGAAGGTCCCGATGCATTAGAAAAGATCCCGATTTGCACTACTTCCGGCTCATAAGTTTAAAATCTAATGAGACTTTGCAGTGCACCTATTAATTTATTTCATTAACATGGGTACGATTCTCACTCTTCATATTCACAAAATATCACTAATACGAGCATATCAGGTGCATTGAAAGACAAGTTGGAATATCATAAACGTTTGATGAATGGGCAAATAAAAAAATTTTCGTGGAAGTGTCGGTTGCATGCAAAACCATCTAAATAGTGTAAGAAAAATAGTGAAAAGCAGCATCAATTTGTATCCTTTTCAACATTAATTCACAACAGAGATTGGCATTAACAAGATTAGCAACGCAAATAACGTTTGGAAAGTACATCAACTGTATAAAAATATACTTCCATCAAAAAAAGGGTGTTCATACAATTTTTGTTAGACCTCTTTTGCCGCTAAGCTTATTTCTGTGTTGATGTGGTTTTCCTTGCGTCCCTTTTTAAGTTTTGTTTATGTATGAATTTATACCATAATTATCTTGTCTTCTATGTGATGGGATTTTGATATAATTTTAATTCATTTATTTAAAATATGTGAATTAAAAGCTATCAAATTGGAATAACAATATATATGCATACATACCCCGGTATGCAACTGTTGATGTGTGGGCGGGCACATCCCTGGTCGCAATTATCCAATTTGGCAAATACGCTAAAAGGGATTACTAGAGCGGATATTTAGACACATCAGGCTGATGCAATAAGTTCCAAAATACAGCGATTTAATAACACAAAACATACCCGGGTATGTACCTGTTAACTTAGGGGTTAAAGAATATACGAACTTTTTTAGATAATTGTAGTTTTCGTATAGGGTTGTAAGAAAGACATTTTCCGATTAGATATGGAATAAAATGTTTTTGAAGTTTTACACCGAAGCTCTGGTGAAATTTTCCATGATCGGAGAAACTTTTTTTTAGTGTTTTCACACGAAAAGTTACAACCGGACCAGATTACTAAATCTGATTTTAATACACAAACTGTTTAATAAATTTAATCACAATAAATGAAACCTCTTACTAAAATCGTTGTATTTGCTTAAGTATTTTCCTCCAAATATGAAAACACTTAATGCAAAACTGTACTGCAGCTGTTTTTGTTTGAATCAGAAATATATAAGAATTGATTTAGAATAGCAATTGATTTTTATTTTGCAAATTAATATCTTAAAAGTATGGAAATATTTAAATAGAGGAAATAAGTTCGTGAAATACAATTGATTTCATATAAAATCAGGCAAATTCTGAAAGAAAGATTGAAGATGTTATCAGATGTAAGATATATAAAAAACTTGGCAGCACCCAACTTAGCACAGACAAAAATAGGCGAAAACAAGGTTGCGTTTCAAAAAAGTTTTGAGTTGCTTTTAACAAAATCATTTTGTATAGCAAAACCAGGTTTCAGGAGTTGGTTTTATCGTTAAAATCCAGAATCTATTAAAAGCATGTCCGTGTAAAACAGCTATTTATCTCACGGATGATTCGTTGGGTTCAGGAATTATTTCTAGTTGATACAAATTACAGAGTGTTCAATCTTATGACTTCAATAATGAGTAGTTGATATCAGAATTCCTTGAGTTCTGGAAATTGTTGCTGCGCTAAATCGCTGATTTCATGTGCGTCATTTCAGAAGCCACCGTCTAACTAAAACCACATGCCTTCCAGTTTCATGTCATACAGTTGAGGCCGCAAGAGCTTCGTTATCATATTAAAAAATTTTATGATAATTTTAAAAAGTTCGTTCTTTTTGAGACACTCTGTATAAGATACAAAAATCCTTCAGATTTTAGTAAAATTTTTATTTGCCAAGAGTAGAAAATATTTATATGCACTCGCACGCACGTAAATAAATGAAATGTTTTTGTTAGCAATTGAAATTGTTTCTACGAAATTGCATCTAAGCTCAACACGTTTATAAAAACGTTAAAAAGTTTCCATAATTTCTAAGAAAACGTGGAGAAAACGAAATTGTTTTTTTGATTATTTGCCAATTTAAAGGAAAAACTAAAATACTCACGCAAACAAATCCCATACAAGTGAGTTTTTATGCAACGCAGTTTTTGGGAAATTAATTAATAATTGTAAATTTCTATTTCTAAAAAACTAAAGTTTTAAAACGAAATCCTTTTTAAGTTATAAATACATAAAAACACAATTTGAGGATTCAAGGAACAACTTTTTAGGATAAAAGTTTTCACCAATCAAAGTTGTACTTATTAGAAAAAAGAAGCTGAATATTTTCAAAGCGGGATTTTAGTTCAACTCACGATGTCGCGTGTCGTCATTAAAACTTAATATGTTGGCTCAAGCAGTTTCCACTATGTGAGCCAAAGTCATGGACGCCGTTAATAAAATAAAACTCCCAGTGCGTCTGTTTGATTTCAGTTAATTTTTTGTTCTGCAAAATGTTTATCATCACTTTTGATTCCCTTCGATTTAGATCAAAGTCATGCTTCGTTCTATTAACTATGAAATAGAAAACAGCCACGACTTTAATGTAAAAACTTTTGGCTCTTGCCATTGTTGTAGTGGTAGCAACGAGCCATGGCTTTGAAAATATTAATAAAAACTTTCCGCCTCAAAAGTTGTAGCGCGGTGAAGCATGTCTGTGCTTGACTGCACTTGAATTGCTTTGCTTTTGCAATCGAAATAGAATAGCAATAAATTTATGGCTTTTGTCGACTTTTCGGCATATTGTTATTTGGCCTTGAATATTTCTCAAGTATCCAAATGGCCACAAACGCCATGACAACCAAGTGTCGGGTGTGATTGATGTTTGCTTTACCTCAAGGACCTTTTGATGAGAGCAAAAGCAAATATAATTTTGGCCTGTTTTGCTTACAAAGTCACATGATGTGGATGAAAATAAAGAGGAAAATGATGCCGAAGTCATTAGTGGCCATGTCTTGGCAACATTCAACAATTCAACCAAAGCACTGAGAACGTTTGATATGACTGTCAGAGTCAAATATTTTGTGTCAGCCGGAATAGTACATTTTTGTTTGTGTTGGCCCAGCACTCAGGGGATGATCTCTTCCTATTCAGTGCCTTGTGTCAGGAACATTAGGAAGGGGACAGTTTCAAGAAGACAGATGAAGACCAGTTAGAAGATGGGCATTTTCGTTGCAGCTGATCTTACATTTTTACTTCGCCGCTGAATTTTTGTTACTGTAACGACGAAGGAGTGTGTTGTACTCTGCTCTTTCGTAGATGACGGTGTTAATTCAGGGCCCAGCGTTATGCCCTCCGTCATTGAGACATGTCAACTACAATTTAGACAGGCATGCACTGAAGCAGATCAGAAAACTTCGACACCATATTCATGACTGAGTGCCGAGTCGAAGCATCGTAGTCTTGTGTTCACTACCGCAGCCAAGAACCCCGTCACTTTTTGGATGAAAGTCATGTTCTAGACAAAAAGTTTTTCTTCGAACAATCCTTCTGAATAATTTTTATCAAAAAGTTGAACGACGTCATTGTGAACGAAATAACAAAGAAGAATTGAAGTGTATTTTTCGGTATAAGAAAGTCTGTATCCCTGTTCTTCTTTTTCTCCTATCCCAACAAAAAAGGACATTCCAAAGATGTCAACAATATGCTTAGATGATGATTTGAAAGTATTTCGAATCTGGATCTTTTCTACCGCTTTTTCTTTTCTCATCTTTTCGTTGAATCCGTGGACATGTTAGATTTTGCACAACGTTTCTAAGAACTAAATTAAACTAAATTGATTAAGAAAAGTCGCCTACAACGAATTCTTTGAGGGCTCGGGAACGCAATAGATATTTTTATTTTATAAAAATCTTTTATTAATGTTTTTCAATTCAATTATATTTTGATAAATAAAAATATTTTTTTCTTATAGTTAAAGTTACAACACTTGCAAAACTATAAATAACTTCCAACTTTGTGTAACTAAAATAACTTCTCAATTAATTATCTGTAGAGCTGTGGTTTTTGACAACAACATCTAATCAAACCCATTTAAATTACATGGGTTTGATTAGAGAGTAAAAAACGAGCGTTTGAGAACGTTTAATGAAGTTCGTCACAGCTCTAATTGTCTGGATATTTTTAATAATCGCTTCCTGATGCGACGAAAAGACAAACTAATTAAAACTTTGGAAGTAGAAAAAGTAGTTTACACTCTGCATATGAAAATACTTTAATAATAATTAAAATATAAACAAAAAAGTGTACAAATCTACAAAAAATATGCTGTTGGTTGGCAAAGTTTTCGAATATGAGAGGGAAAAAGAAATCACCTTGAATTCTTTGTACCACCAAACCGTGATAACCGATTTTTTGTGGCCACAATTGGCTAATGCTGACATCAGTGACCTCTGATGTTAGTTAAACGGCGACACAAGTCGCACATATCGGCCAAATAATTTCGTTATTACTTGACAAATTTTCCGTTCGTGTTATTTTTCGTTTTGGCGATGTTAATTGGCTGCCTCCTTCTTGTGACTTAACGCCGCTGCACTACCTTCTATTTGGGCTATTGGAAGGAGCTGGCTGACTTGAATAAACCACGAACAAAAAATACTCGGAAAGATGAAATTCAGAGTTGCATTTTGTAAAAGTAGCGGAAGTTCGTTGACGTTTTAGGGGTAGGCATTTGCCCGGTATCATATTTCATCATTAATTCCCACAAATCGAGGTTGTATTCATATCAATAAAATTGAATTAATCAAAAAATTGATTAAGTCAGTTTGCTTCCTAACCTCAAATTTGTTCACGTTCTATAAAACAAGTTAACAGTAATTGAAAATTGGCCAAAAATTAATATAGATATATATATATATATATATATATATATATATATTTATACATTTTGTTGAATTGTTAACGTGCGATATATGACCTCCGGTTTTTACAAGTTCCCGCTAGGAAAATGTAGAATTTTCAAAAATCGTAAGTTATTGATTTTACGACGTTTTGAAACATATCGAATTCTCATCAGGGTTCACGTTTTGAGTTTCCAGAAAACTTCTTTGACTGTTTTTGAAAATTTGTCACTATTTCTATATATATTCGTGTATGTGTGTATGTGTATGTGTATGTGTATATGTGTTTGTGTGTGTGCTTGTGTGTAATCATGTAACTCGCTTGTAACTTTTGAACGGTTGAATCCAATCAAACACGAACTGGCAACGTTCTGAAGAGTGATCCGATTTGAACGGGTAGATTTCAAAATATCAATAGAAAAATATAATTCTTAGAAGTGAATTTGTAAGCTTTTAAACCGCTGTACCAATCGATTTCATTAATTAATAAGTCTTTTGATATTTCCAAAACTTTAAAACGGGTCAAAATTGGTTAATCCTTTCGAGAGATTAAGTGAACGAAAGAACTCTAAAAAAGTGATTTTATTTGAAAAACTCCGAAATTATTTATTCGACAATCGACAATTCAGCAATCACCGCTTATCACTATTGTTTTACCTCAAAGAATTCAAAAGCATATGATAGCACAAAATCCAAGTTTCGATAGTTTTGTCGTTAAAACTAGCGGGAAGTTACAGGGGTAGCCTTTAAGGTCAACCGTTTTCAATATTTTTTTTTGTGTGGATTGTAATTACTTAAGTTATCTCTCATTGGCTTTTTTAAAAAGCTAAAGCTTTCAACCGCTAATATATTACATATAATTTTTAAGTGCACATCCACTAATAAAGAAAATATGATGCTGGAGCTCCCTGGCTATTTAAGGAGGTTATCGCCGAAGTAATGAACACAAGACTACAAAGTTCGAGATCTCAGTCATGAATATGTTGTCCTGCAACAGCATTTGGCTTATAACTGTTTTCAGAGCTTTTTTAATTTGCAAAAGTTTTTATAAACAACGAAACTTGATAGCCTCTCTTTGTGGCTTTTCAAATAACATTCGTTCAAACGAAATCTTTGAATGAAAGTTTTTTTTCATATATACCAAAACGAAACTAATCAGAACGAAGGCTATTTGCATTTCACTTCAACAACATATACAGTCATTACAACAACAACTTGTGTACAAAAATGTGCGTATAAATGTTGCTTCTTTAGGTCGGATTATTGTAGTACATAAAAAGTCTTAAGTGTTCATTCTAAGGAAAAAAGCTGAACAAAAGTTTTTCAAAATATCCTTGAACCAAAAAATAAACAGTCTTATTTCGAACCAAAAGGGTGCAAAAGGAGAACACGTGCGTGTATTTTTTATAAATACCTAAACACACATTTTCTTTTTAATAAGATTTTTTGTAAAAGTACAGGCAGTACGCAGATTTTAAAGGAAGTCAGAACTAATGTTGTAGCATGTGTATGTGTGTGTGTATTTAATGGTTAGAGGCTACAAACGATGGGCTTAAAAATAATTGTAAGAAAATAAAAACTAAATTCTTAAGACTGAGTATTTGATTAAAAATTGTAAGAAATCTAAAATTGTGATAAATTTAAAATTAATTGAAGTCAAAGGAAAAGTTTCGCAAAACTACAGAAAGAGTTCAATGAGGAAGGGAACACCTGAATACAACCGATTATGTTGAATGAACACATCATTAACCCATTAACGACTATGGTGTCCACACAAGGACACTCCTTTGGTTAATAGAAACTTCATGTTGCTCAATTTCAAAACAAATAATTTATCTAAAAGATTTTAAAAACTGTACGACGGTGTGCAAAGTTTCGGGGCATTTTTAAATACATTCAGGCTGAGTTAACGAGATCACAGTTAAACTTTAGCTAATCTGTGAAAAACTAATTGTGCGGCCATCATAAAGTTTTTATACAAAACGGTTTGGGATAAGTCAGAGTCCATTAAATCAAGTTAAAGCTCAATCCACATCTCGAAAGCACGTCCTTAATAACGTATTAATAGAGATGGGATTCTACCCGGTATTTACACCATGTGTAGGTAAATACCGGGTAAATACCTTTTTTTGGTATTTATTTGGGTATTTATAAAATGAATTTCAAATGCAGAATATGTCATCAACGGTTGTCAACCAGCTAAAACGTCATTTCAAATAAAATTTATTTTAATGTTTTTAACACTACGTGCATTGTTAAAAATCAAAAAGCGGATTAATTTATTTATTAAAACTTGAATAAACCGAATTAACATTGTGGAAAAGGAAGTTTCTTATTAGTGAAGCTAATATTGATGAAGTACAACAATAAACTTATATCGCGGATCAGGAGAGCAATTAAAGCTTCCTGTTAAGACGAGATGGGGCAGCTACGTAACATCTTTAAAAAGCTTGATAAACAGTAAAGTTCCACTTCAAGCTTTGGCTGTTCACGAAAAAGTGAACCTAAAAGCTACAACAAAATCATCGTTACTATGTGAAGACTTTTGGAATATGTTAAACTTCAATTTAAAACTATTTCAACCGATGGCACAATGGACAACTACTTTAGAATACAACCAATATAGTATTCATCGTATATATTTTGCATTTAAAGATATTCAAAATAAGCTACGAGATGTATTTTTAGCAATAACTCTAATTGATGATAATGACAAAAAAGAATTATTGTCTTCCTTTCATAAAAGGATGAAAATGTCTGTTAAACCAATACATTTGGCAGCTACTTTCCTTGACCCCAATAGTCAAGGGCACGATTTAACTTCATCCGATTATCTAATTGCGATGCAGTTTATTTATGATATGGGTACTAATTTCAATGTAAATGTAATGGTGGACCTAGCAAACTATAAAGCTAGAGAGGATTTGTGGGCTAACGATTTTGTGTGGAGCTGCATACAAGAAATATCTCCATGTACATGGTGGAAAAGTATGTGCGTGACCACAGAATTGAAAAGGATAGCGGTTCGTATATTGACTGCTCCATGTACTTCAGCAGCCACTGAACGCTCATTCAGCACCCAAAGTTTTATCCATTCAAAAAAACGAAACAGATTAACTGCAGATAATGCCGGAAAAGTATGTTTTATATCACATAATTGGAATCTCTGCAATAAAGACATACGGCAAAGGGTACTTCCCAAAACGTTTTACCGACTGAGGATGATAACATGAATTCTGCAAATTCACTTGAAGAAGCTCCTTCCACTTCCACTGGTATCACCGATTCTACACCTAACTCTTCTTTTAAATATTTTCAGAGTGAAACTGATAGTAACAGTGACAGTGATTTAGATTAATTCAAAGTAATATTGCAACAATAAATGTGATATATAATATAGCTATTATCTTAAGTTGTTACTTTTCTTCTGCTCAGTAGGTATTTTTATTACTATTTTATTAAATTTATTATGAAACACACTAAATTATGCATCGCAAAATGTTTGTTCACCAAATTTTCTACAATATAGTTTATATCCACCATTTAGGTAAATACCTGGGTATTTACCCATTTTTACCCAATTTACCTATTTTACCGGGTATTTACCCGTTGGGTATTTACCCTCTTCCCATCTATACGCATTAAGATTTGGTTTATTTTATGGCCATTAATTTTTTTATTTATTGTGCTAAAAGGCTGGAAACAAAATAAATTTAAAATTTGGAAAATGTTCGACCCTGAAGGCCATCATACCGGTAACTTTCCGCTAATTTAAACCGCAACGTTTTTGTGTTACTCCACACTTTTGAGCTTTTCGAGCTAAAACTCTATTATTTTTATTTTCAAATCAGCTGTGTTTGATGTTGCTTTTTATTGCTATAAAAGCATCGAGAGCACTAAGTGATTGGAGTCTCGCGAACGGATTAACTGATTGAATGATCAACTTGGTTTTTAAACCTCAAGAGCTGATTAATTTTTAAGTCGGTCGGTGTATCCGTTTAAAATTTACTAAAAAACACTTGGAAAAATGCTTATTTCTAAATTTTTTTCTTAAATATCTTGAAATCGGTTCGACGAAAGATCTTCCGATTGCTGCCTGTTCGATTTGATTCATTTAAGACATTGAAAGATTATAAGCGCCTAAATTTTTATAAGCCATTGTTTCAATCGGCATTGATTTATGAATCGTGTTGAGTCTGCTTTTCCAAGACAAAATTTCAAATGTATTGCCCCAAAGCAAATAGTCCACTAGGGTTAAGTCACACGGTCTTGGCGGCCAATTGATTGGGCCATTACGTGAAACTATTTTCCATCAAAGGTATCTTTGATTAAATCAGCTTTAGCACGCGCTGTGTGCCATGTGGCTGCGTCCTGTTGGAACCATATTAATTCCGCTTAATTGAGGTACGAAAAAATTTCAAATCATGTTCCCATACCGTTCGTCACTGACAGAAACACTCTAACCATCATAATTTTTGAAGAGATGTGGGCCAACGACCCCACTAAACAGTAATTTTCTGTGTCTAAGATGGTGTTTCGACAAAAGCTGGATTCTCATCACTCCATTTGCAACAGTTCCACTTATTTACGTACCCATACAAGCAGAAATGGGCTTATCGAATGAGTTTGACGAATAGAACAATTATCTTGATTAAAAATTTCAACAATTTGCACGCGTTGTTCTGGCGTAAGTCGATTCGTAATGCAATTTCAAAGCGAACATATCAAAAATCAACGGTCAGCTGTTAAACGGCTGCTGCAATGAGACACTGATGCCACCTCAAATTATTGACACTCTAAAAAACACGCTGCATTTAACATCTCACGTTAATTTGTGTTGATTGAAAGTATTTCAAAGTTATCGGTGTATAGATTCGGGTTTAATTTAAAACTTATGGCGGAATATTCACTAAACCATGTCGCTATTCGGAGCACTATTTTGCTTTGAAATCACATATTCCTTTTAAATTGATTTAAGGAGGTAAAGCAGGACTACTTATTTCATTTAATTTTTATTGGTTTTTCATTTCATTTAATATAAGGGAAGTTTGTAAACATTTTTAATAAATTTTCTGCATGACTTTTGCCAGTTTCATAAAAAATATCCTACAATAAAAATGTTTCTAGGAAAGCCTAGAATAATTGAAGGCTTGTCAGTAATTTTGTGATTGAATAGAGGAGTGTCAGTTAGCTTTTAAACTATTTTTTGTTGTTGTTGCGTCTCAACTTAGTTTTTTCCATTAAACCCCGTTGCGAGACCGTGATGAAAATTGTACACAAAATCTAATTTATTTTCTTCAATCTTCGATGATGCCGAGCAATACTAACGTTTTTATTACAGCCAAATTTTCGACACAACAAAAAGTATGTTTGCACCGAATGATTGATGAGTGTGTAAGAGCATGAAACTAATTAGAGGGAGTTTCTAAGGGCGGTTAGCATTTTGTAATTCCACCTAATTTATATTGATTTTAAGTGTTCTGAGATTGTCGGTGAATGTAAATGTATGTATGTGAATGTGGAACATTCACTAAAGCCTGTTGGCATTCTTCCCCTTATTTTGTTATTTATGCAATTTAATATGCCTCTTTTCCGTCTCTTTTCTGAATATTTTAACTTTTGGAAAATTAGACAAGGGGAAGCTCTTGCCAGCAACACCGTTGCCATAACTTTGGAATAAGTTTTATGAAATTTGAAAACTTTTCAAAGAAATCAGAGTTTCCTGCAGGATAAAATTTGAAAAACTAAACACTAGAGAGCATTCGCGTAACTTCCGGCTAATTTCAGGAGTACAATTATCGTAAGGTTGTTGTATGCTTTTAAGCTCTTCGAGTATGAAATTAACTTTCAAACTGCTGTAACTTTTGAATAAATGAAATGATCCCGACTTGATAAACGCTGGTTGATGCGGTTTCCGATTACTAAAAAATAGTCTTCTAAATAACTTCAGGCAGTAAAATAATTTCTTTTCTTCGTCGTTATTCTATTTCAAACGACGAATGTACAGAACGAATTATTGCCAATGAATTAGACGTGTTAGTCGAAACTCGTCAATCGTGCCAGTTGTGTTCATAACATTTTTCTGTATCAAATAATGAGGTTTGCCTTCCTCTGCAATAATATATTTTTACATTAAAATGCTTTAAATCTTAACAAGTCACTCTGTATGACTTCCACAAAATAGTGGCTGTTTTACACCACCCCACATACGCCGTTAACTATTTCATTTTGTATTTTTATTTCCCACTTTTTATATTCATTCTGCACTTAGCAAATGCTTAAGAAGAGGTTAATGTGTAAAATAAAACCTTTTAGTTTTTAATTGAAAAAGTTGTAAAAATAAAAGTGGCAGAAGAAATACAAGAAAGAAAATTGGCAAAACTCATACTATTTGGCGTCATGCAGAGATTTCAGAGATTTCAAGTGGATACTTATAAAATTTTACTTTCACACCTTCTTTGGTTTATTGAAATGCACCAAAGAAAAGTTTTCATAAGATTTCAATGTAATTTAATGAATTAAGAAATGTTGCAAAAACTTTAAGTTTCTGTCGGCCAAAGTTTGAAAAGAAACTAGATGAATGTGGGTGTGAAAAGGTCAATCCGCAAACTTAAGCCCTCCGGGTTGATTTAGAAAATATGAGAATTCTGTATTATGTGATCATTTGTCCAGACAACATTCATCCAAGCTTAAACTATTTTTGTGTGTAGTTCAATTGGACACGTATGGGAATTATAAACACGTTTTATGCTGTTTAAAAATTACACCAACTGCAAGTAGGAACGACAATTTTGCTCCGTTTCGTAAGTTATGCGAGTCTTGGCATGTCTTTTTTCCGAGTTCATACAATTCCCATGAAAATAATGCAAAATACGAACAATTTGATGAACTCAGAGGGCAGTAATTCTTTCGAAAATCTGTGCTCTGAACGTCTGCAAAATATGGTGTGACAATTTGGTTTTCGATGAAGTCAAAATCTTGTCTTGGAAAAACGAAGAATGCAAATGCAGGACTAGCGGATTGAAACAATGACTGCATTCAAGGAAGTTACGGACTCCAAGACAAATTTAATTTTAGCGAGAGTATCAAATATTTTTTCTTCAAAAATGCGGACAAAGAAGTAGCGAATCTGTAGTTATTTTGAAGCTGAATTGGATATGAAATGCTTTACATGCAAAAGTTTTATTAAGAAAATAGACTGATAAATATTTTTCAATGAAAAACACTTTCAATAAAATAATATTTTCTTTGCTAAAATCCCCAAACCGCTTCATATTTAATTTTACATTAAATTAAAACATTCCCAAGACCAAATGGTCTCTGATATTAAAATAAAACATTCACAACTTTTCCCTTCATCTTTTTTGAAAATAATTTTGCAAAAAAAATACAACACGTGAATCGAAATTTAAAAAATAATTCAAAATTTATTACAATTAACAACAAGAGTTTGGACTAAATGGGCTTAATGTAACAACAGGGTTAAAGCAAATCATCAGCAGAATTTAATATAATTTTAAAACAAAAAAACACTCTGCTTATGAATAAACTTTCAAAAACTATTTGAGAACTACCGAGCAAAAGCACAGACAAGCAAATATTTAGAAAACACAACAAACAAGTTAATAAATAATATATTAATAAATGTTTGTCATTGATTTATTGAAGTATAATCGTTAATGCAACAAAATAGTTTAACTGGTGCAACGAAATGATCACACGAAACATATTTTTGTTGATAACTTCGCAAATATATAAGAAAATGGTTGTAGATTTACTACATCAGACTTTTATCATGTTTTCAAAATCTTCTCTGAAATAACGAACATATTTGATAGACATAATGAAATTCTTAATATTAAAAATTTTGTGTTTTAAAGAATTCACAACAAAACTTATTTATATAAATTAATTTTAAAATTTTTGTAAATATTCCTAAAAATTCAGAAAAGTAGAGCCTGAAAAAATTATTCAAAGGTGTCCTCTGAGAAATAAAGTGTTGTCGTCATAAATCCAATGAAATATTTTTACGAAACTTTGAGTTGCAGTGAAAAAATTCCAACGAAATGATTTCACAAAATCAGTGAAAAATCAGTGAAATTTTCATTGGATTTACAGCAAAATCCTTTTAGTGAATTTATAGTCGAATTACTTTATATGCTGCAAGGCCTGCAAAAAAATTATGGGGGGTTACTACAGGGTAAATAATTTCTTGCCTTTTGTAAAGGGATTGGCGAGGTCCATGAAAAATAAACATGTCCCTGATGAAGCTACACATTGTTGGTAGCGAAATGTTGGGAAAAAGTAAAAACTTTGCTCTTGAATTTTTCATATAAAAAGCAAAGTGTGCCCTTTGATCAAGAGATGATAACAGGAGACTGACGATCGCAAACAACAAAACATCTGCACTTACCCTTCCTCAGTTACACCGATAGTCTCTGTCACTGCTGCCGCTGCGTTCATTATTGCTCGTACTCGTCTCCATAACGCTTATGCCCGTTGTATTGTCCGAACTTATGAAGGGCGTCTCACTGAAACGCATCTCGATGGTTTGCTCTTCCCCCGAATCGGCATCATCCCCATGACGGCACTGACTACTCGCGCCATGCTGATGCCGATGATGATGGTGATGATGTCTTATTTCGTTGTCATTGAGTAAAATTTCCACCTGTTTGCTGCACTGCACCAGCGATACATTCACACCCCTTTCCAGGCAGGGCGATAAGGCGCTATTGCCGTTGCCATAAGTAGGCTCGCGTGGTATAATTAACATTTTGTCTTTGGTAATACAAGTGTCCTGGGTAATGGCATTGCCATCATCTTGTTCGTCATTGTCTAGACTGCTGCCACGGGTGGCAGTACCTGCACCACCATTGCCATGATGTAAACGCGGCCCGCAGGTATTGCGATCGGAACGATTATAGCCTCTAGTGAGATTAATAATGTTGTTGTTGGAGGGGTTAAAGCAGGGCAAAACATGTTTGAACTCCTTGCGAAAGTTCTCGTTTAGCCAGGCGTAGAGAAAAGGATTGTAGCAGGTGGAGGACATGGCTATAGAGTGGGCCACAAAAAACAACAGCGTGTAATAAGGCCACTCGTTCGATCGCACATAGAAATCATCGAATATATTCACTAGATTTATGGGCAGCCAGGACAGGCCAAACACCCCCACCATGCAAATCAACATGCGATTTGTGCGCTTCTTGCGATCTCTATCCGCCTCCTCTTTGCGCGAAGATTTTGAGCCTGGCTTGGCCTTGGCTCTGGCATTGAGTTTGATGGAAATCCAAATGTAACAAATCGATATGATGATGAATGGCAACACAAATTGCAAGATGGTGGTAACAGAACCAAACACTTTGCGGTAACGTTCCGAAGGCCAATTCTCTTCACAGTAATTTGTGGAACTGGTTAAACTCTCCCCCGTCATCCTATTGGCATTAGAGCCAACTACCTGCATGTGGGCATCGAAGTTGCGCTGAGCTGCGTAAGTTACATTGGAAGCAGAGGCAGAGTCTGTTAAATTCGAGGCCGCAGTGATGTTGCCCATTTCCAAGGTCATATTGGACTGCAGAAAGTCGTCAGAGAACACCTTCACATACATGCCATACGGCAAAGTGGCCAGCAGCGATATCACCCAGATGCTCACAATTATGGATATACAAGTGGAGAGTTTCATGCGCGGATGAAAGGGGTAAATGATTACGAAGTAGCGATCTATGGCTATGGAAGTTAAGGTGAGCGTGGATATGTAAATGCTGCAACCCTGAGCAAATGGCACTAAATGGCACAAAGTACGGCCAAAGGCCCAACGGCCCATAAACGTGTAGAGTGGAGTAAACGGGACAGCCAAGACACACAACAAAATGTCGGATAGCGCCAGATTTGTTATGAAAATGTTCGTTACTGTTTGCATGGCGCGGTTGCGTAGCACAACATAACACACCAACACGTTGCCAAAGACGCCCAATACAAAGACCGTAGAGTACAGAATGCAAAAGACAATTTGTATAAAACTGTTATCGATGACGTCATCGCGGCCAAGTTCAGGTACTGGAGCATTTGTTGAAAAACTCATGGTGTTCAGGTCGGCGGTCAGAACGTGATGTGGCGGATGGTATACACTGCGGGTGGCCATAAACAATTCGGTGGTATTGGCACGTTGGGCCACTAAGGCAGACCATGTGGCGGTGACTAGTGCTGGTGAGGATGTAGTTTTTGAGGTCGTCATTGTTGAGTCGTTTCACGTTCGTTAGGGTTTTTGGCTAACAACGTTGTTAGAATGGCCAGTAAGTTATTGGGCCTGTGTGTGCGGGTGTGTCTATTTGGCTAAATTATGTTTTTTTATTTATTGAATCTCAAGCAGTGCGTTGTAACACATTTTGTGTGCCGTAATATTTTCTGATTAAAGGCTAAGCCTGTAATTGATAATTTAATGCATCGTGTTTTAATTGCGATGCCCTGAAAACTTTTTCAAAGCCTTCTATTTTTCGTTTAAATTTTTTTCTTATTTTTTCTCAACACTTGAACTTTAACTTCCTGTTTAATATGCCTTTAGCCACTTCCGTTTCCCATTGTTCGCTCTGTAACTTTATTTTTTTCAAATAAAATTATTTTGTTCACAATTATTCTTGTTGTTGGTGTTGTTTCTGGCTTTTATTGTTGTTGATATTGGTATTGTTTGTTCTTTTGTTGTTGTTGTGTTTGTAGGTTCTGTTGGCACTGTTGAGTATTGCTACGGTGTAGGTTGCTGTTATTATGCTGCGCCCTAAGTGTTATTATTTATTCAAATGAACATTTTCTAAAACTTTATCCTTTTCATCCCTGCCATTATTTGCTTCCGCCTATTTCGTTTGTAAATTTACTCGTCAATTCAACTCCTTGACAAACTTTTTCCTTTCTTTTTCTTTTATTTTAGCCGTGTATACTTTTCATCGGAGATTGTTTTTAATTGTTGTTGAAATTATTCCAAGAATTTCAAGTTTGTTTTTCTTTTGTTTTCCTTTGATTTGGTTTTTCTGTTTTCAGTTGTGATTTCTATTCAATTGTTTTTCATCCAAAACTGCTGCTGAAAACAAAAGAAACCGTACACAGAAATCCCAGCAAATGAAAAGTTGGCTGGATCGATTGGCTGCATTAAACAACTATGAAAAAGGAGAGAAAAAGGCAAAATGTATTAATTTATAATGGAGTATTTTGCTTATGCTTTTGTTTTGCTATTAGAAATTTAATACTTTTAATTAATTATTTTCTTTTTGCCGATGAAATATTTATTTAATTGATCTAATGAAAGAGCTTGGAAATGATTTGTTGTAACTCATAAACAAATACTGTCTTAAAAATTAAATGTGTTATATTCGGCTGTGTGGAGTCTTATAAGCCCTTCAACGTCGTAGGTCTGTGGCTTTTATTTACCCAAACAAAGATTTTTATTATCCATTCTTGGAATCGTGTTTTTGATTTTCTTGAATTTGATATTAATTTAATTGTTTCTAAACTCTACAACAACTTTATTTAAAAAACCAGAAAAACAATCTTGCGTTAGTTACTTTTATGCACCAATAAATTAACTTAAATATTCCAGCTCTGTTCTATTTGTAATGCAAAAATTTATCCAACCCTGTATATACGATTTCGTTAGATTTGGAATCAATAAATCTCTTTTTGAGTTACAGAAAATGTTTGCTTAGCAAAAACAAGTTTTTATTACATAATTTTATTTAAATATTAAAAAAAGAAGTATTTTCCACAACTGGATCCATAACTTTCGCTATTCTACATTTTCGTACCATGAAATTTATTTGAAAAATAATACATATGCTAAATTCATGAAGAAAATAATAAATTTATTTAAGCTGGTTGCAAAAAAAATTTATAGTAAATAAAATTAACAATTAAGTTGTTTAACCCTGGAACCCATTTTTTATTTTGGTTATATTTTTATTACCAATTTAAATATGTTTGATTGCAAAATATTATGGTTTAACTTTGCTACTTTAATATTGAATAAAAATTAAAATATCCAGCTCTGCGGCTATCTCTTTGGCTTTATTACATTTAATAAAACTAAATTTCTTTTGCATAAAGAAATATGTTTCATACCCTTCACAAAAAGTGAAAAGGTATATTTAGGTTTGTCATTCCGTGTGTAATATCTTAGATATTAACATGCGACCCCCGACCCCATAAAGTATATATATATATATATATATATATATATATATATATATCTATATATATATATATATATATATATATATATCTATATATATATATATATATATATATATATATATATTTTAGATCCTTATGAATAGCGATGACGATTAAGCGATGTCCGTTTGTTTTGTACGTGAAATCGGTTTTCTCAAGCCCCCAGAAGAGCCAGAGACTTCATTCTTGGATTGAAATTCAGAAACATCGAAAGGACGGTTCCAGAGCTGGGAGGCTTACATCTATTTCTCGACGCAAAATTAATACCAAGGTCCAATTATTTTTTTGTTTGTTTGTGAATTGAACCTAGTTTATGTTTTGGGAAGCCTCAACTGTCTATTAAAAGGTGGAAAAATAAAAAAAATTTCCAAGGATGGGAAATTAAAAGTTTTTTTTTGTTACATTCGGTACCTTGTGGTACATGTAATAACTAATATGTTTAAAAATTCTAGGTTTTACAAAAACAATAAAAGCTATTTGTAGGTCATGAAGATCTTCACTGATAAAAAAACAAGAAAAATGTAATTTGCGTACCCAGGGATGGAAAATTTTAATTTTTTTATACGTATATGTAACCAAAAGAACAACTAACGTCATTTTTAACTAATTAAAACTATTTTTTAAGGAAGAACAAAATTGTATCAAAAATAAAAATAACAATTTCAATCCCAGGGCTGGATAATTGCAATTTTTTATAGTACTTCATGAATAAAATGGTGACAAATATTAAGTATTTCATGTCTCATTAGAGTTGCATTGGTAAATAATAAAACCAAAAATAATTTTCGTTTCTAGGGATGGGAAATTAAAAAATTTTAAGATTTTTTTAAATAAAACCGCTTTATACATCGTGAAGATTTGCATTGGTAAAAAAATTAGAATTTTGTTTTCAGGGGTAGAAAATTTATTTAATTTGTTCATTTATAAAAGTAACCAAAAAGGAAACCAACGTTGTTTTTTTTTCACTAACTAAAACAATTTTATAACTTAGAAAGAACAAAATTGCTACTTAAAAATATATGTTATGCCAGACGTACGTTGGTGAAGGGTATATAAGATTCGGCGCAGCCGAATATAGAACTCTTACTTGTTTTTATTTTGTTTGATTTTTAATACCGATTTCAATATATAAGATATTTCTGATTTCTAAAAGTACTATTAATTTATTTTAACATTGCCATAAAAAACATCAGTTTTACAGTCCTGAAGCGGGTTTTGCGCTTTTCTGATTTCTAGCAGCAATAATCTTTATTATGATATATCAAATATATAATTTTTAAAGAAAATTGTTTTAGTTGGTTATTTTCATTCTAATAAACTCGGATTTCCAACTCTGGGGCATTTATATTGTCTTTACTGGTTTGCAAATATTAAAAATGTGATTTGCAAAGAAAAAATATAGTTGCGTTACTTTGTTACTGTTAAATACTAAACGAATATGCAATTGTCCAACCCTGAAATCGTTTATTAGACTTCGTTTGTTGTGTAGTACTAATTTAATATGTTTCTAATATGTGAACATCACACATATTCTGTTATAAAAAGTAGTGCTTTTTAGCTACTCTCATATATAAATAAATTATGATTTTCCAGCTCTGGACCTTTTCTTTTAATTTTATGGTCTCGGGTATATATAAATTTTATTATAAAGTATCAAGCATGTTTAATTTTTACAGAAAAGAAATAGTTTCATTTTATTGGCTGTAAAAAATGTTTCCAATTGTCCAATCCTGGAAACTAATTTTTATATTTATAAAATGTTAAAGCCAATTAAGTTTTCATTGAAGTATGAAGCAGGTTTTATTAACAAAATTAAAACTAAAATTTTTTTTTAGCTATTTACTTTTATAAAAATATCAGTTTAAGCTCTCCATCTCTGGTTTCTCTATTTTATTTATTTTACATACCAAAATCTATTTAGATACATATCCAATAAATCAATCCAAAGATGAAATCTCTGGCTCGTCGGAAACCGTGTTACTCCTACTGACAGACGGAGAGAAGGACATCTCTGGTTAGATTTTCCAATTCATAACGATCCAGAATAAATGGGATCGCATATTAATATTGAGAAAATTATATATGGAATCACAAAACTATTTCACAATTTGTTTTAAAGGGTAATAAAAACCCTGATGCGATTTACGCGTAAATTTTCGGAAAGATTGGATTTCTTTGCAAAGAAACTATAATTTCTTGCAAGGAAATTTGAGGATGCTGTTGGCTGAATTAGTGGCATACGATGCCTTCACACTCGGTCATTAATATGGGCTGTTCATTTTACAGGTAAAGGACCTTAAGTTGGCAAAACTTTTCAACTGGTTGCTGTTTGTCAGCTCTCAAGTGGTTTGTGTTTAGTTTGATTTGGCATTTCACCACGAATAGACTGGCACCTGAGAGACGCTTCCAAAATGTGCGAATAACTGTCTTCCAGAGCAATTAATTCGATTCACTATGAAACATTGTCGCCTCACGTTTTCTTTAAATAATAATACGCGTTCAATAGAGACGTTGTGGAGTGCGTAAAGAAGAAATTATTGCTGCAGTAAAGCGTAGCTTAGAAGAAGACCCGAATGAATCTATTTCCCACTATGTGTCCACTAACTTTATAGTGACCAGACTGAAAGGAGCCAAAACAAGACGGCAGTTGATTCCAATTTTCATAAGCGAATTTCGTTAGGGGACGAATCTCACGTTTGTTCTGGAGTCACGTTCAAGTGACTTGTTCAAGTGTCTGTTGAAACTCTCTTGAATGGACTGGTTTTTGCGCTTTATGGGCTGGTGGAAAAACTAATCCGTACTTCTTTAAAAGAGATGTTGTTTGAACGAGTCAGAAACGTAAAAAAATACGCGGTTAGCTAATGTTTCCTGCGATAAATTAATTGCGTCACGGGCTGTGGGACATGTTGCGCCGTCTTCTGGAAACAACCTCCAGCACATCGTGGTTGTCCAATTGACGAACGAACGAAAAAGTAAATAGTCATAGTTCTGCAGCGGTTAATAGGCCCGCAAGATCGTACGTTAGACTATTTTCTGTGGGAATATTGTGAAGTCACTGTTCTCAGCCGATAAGACCGAAACAATTGACCACTTTGATCATAACTTGGAAAGTGTCATCCAAAATTTGAACTGGAGATTACACTTCGTCAGAGCCAGCCGTGGTGGTTATATGTCGGAAGTTGTATTGAAATTATAATGCCAGAAGAATATCTTTCATATAAAGTAAATTTCTTATTAAGTTAAAAAATTCATTGTTATTTAATTCCATTTTAAAGTTCTACATCTTAAAAAAACACCCTTTACTAGCCCTTTGATTTGTGTGCTTAAAAACGTTCCGTTGCTCCCATCTTATTTCTTTTGTTCTTAAAGAGAATTATTTGCTTTCCATGAATTTCAAAGTTAATGGCTGTTCTGGTGTAATCGGCTTTTGGAAAGTATGCGAATACGCTCCGCAATTAGGCTGTTAAAGTTAAAAATAAATTTTAAAAACATTCTGAAGCAAAGTGAACTAAAACACGAGAATTATTATGCAACGAAGCGTGGGTCTGTCGATATACTTATAATAGGGCTCAAAACGTTTACGCCTTTTTACAATCTTTTTCTATTTTGGTTTCTTATGGCGTTTGCTTTTCTGTAAAACATGTAACATCTTTTCACTTCTTTTCTAAAAAGTGGCAATAGGAATAGTTTTAAAACAGACATTTTTTTTCGTGATGATGCTGGATTAATTTCCAAAAAACTCTTCATTTCAAAATAACAGAATGTTGCCATTTTTTATTAAAAAGTGTGAAAAATTTTGCCCTTTTTTTCTAGAAAAGAAATCAAAATAATTAAAAAAAAAAAATTACATTGAAATATTTCGAATATAAATTATCAGGGTCGGGATTTTCTCACAAGTAATTTAACTTTCAGTATGGTTATAGGAAATTCTCATATAAGATTTTGGTTAAATTAATTTTGTTAAAATAGTTGATCCTCCTTCTGACCAAAACCACTTTCAAAAATGCAAGAACTAAACAACGGACGCTGTTAAGATGGCGCAGCTGCCTCGAGATCAGTACCGATCCATTCTATTTGTCTAATAATTTTAACGAAGTGTTTCAAATACTCCACTCTAAATAAAACACTCCAATTTTTAGAAGTTTTCAGCGGCGTTTAGACTACATTAGACCGGCTGCAGACACAAAATGATAAATAGTTTTGCAACCAACGCGCTGAAGACAGAAATAGTTACCAGATTTGGAGCACCAGATTTGGCGATAACGCAAAATATCAGCACACTCTTTGACTGGCCTTTTTCTTTACAGCATGTAAACGCTGTTTATGAGAAATGTTAAAATAATTTTTTTTCCAAATTTTAAATAAAAAACTGTCAACCCATTTTAAATATTATGAAAATGGGCGTATAAATTTAATATCGTTTTTATGAAAAAGTGAAAAATATTATCTTAAATGAGATATTTCCTTCGTTATTAATATGAATTTGTTACGTCGTTGAAAAAGATTGTAGGCAGTGGATGATTTTTTTTAAATTTAAAGTTGATGACCCCCCTGCAACTGACCGCTAATTTAAGTCGCAAAACTATCATGACGATATTTGTTTTTCTATTCAGTTTAATTAAAATTCACACTGTTTTAAATTTTGAATGGATGAACCGATTCTTATAATTTCCTAAAATTTTTTTTATCTATCCAAGGATAATAAGTAAATTTTTTAAAATAAAGAATAACATGCATTGTTGAACTCCAGTAAGAACAACAATATACAATACAAAAGTTTTTTTTTAAATTTATAATAATACATTATATACAAAAATTTTAAAGTTTTATCTATAAAAATATTAACATATATGAATTAAATTTATGTGTAGTTAATTAATTACGGAATGGCAAGTCTAGTATGTGGTTCCTTTTCAGTCTTCTTACTTCATTTGTGCCATCTAATAGCATTATTGCCAATGAGTTATAATGATTACTCAGCCTCTCCAAGTAATTTTCGCTATAATTTCTAACTTCTTCTTTAACCATCGGAATTCACAAGTCATCATGAATTATTTTGTTTGATACAACCCATGGAGCATTAACTAAAGACCTCAATGTTTTAGACTGAAACCTCTGTAAAATTTCAATGTTAGAATTGCTGGCCGTTCCCCACAACTGTATACCGTATGTCCACACTGGTTTTAACATTACTTTGTATAAAAGTATCTTATTCTCGAGACTAAGTTTTGATTTGGGACCTAGTAACCAAAATAGGCGCTTGAACTTCAAACCAAGATGCTGCTTCTTAGCTTTAATGTGGTTTTTCCATGTGAGCCTGCGATCAATGTGCATGCCTAAATATTTGACTGTTTCAGATTGCGAAATATCATTGTTGTTAATTGATACCCGTGAGCAATTTCCACGACGCAAAGCAAACGTTACGTGTAAAGATTTTTCGGTGTTGACTTTTATCTTCCATTTATTTAACCAAATTCCTATTTCATCAAGCTCTCTTTGAATATATAGTGATGCAACGTCCGAATTTTTGTCAGCAGCTAATACAGCTGTATCATCAGCGTAAGTTGCAACTAAAATATTATTTATTAGGGGCATATCCGATGTAAAAATAGTGCATAAAATTGGGCCTAACACACTACCCTGAGGGACACCGGCCTTGACTCTGTAAATTCCAGAAGAATCTCTGTTGACCTTAACATAGTAATACCTTTCGCTGATATAAGATTTAAGTACTAGGTAAAAATGTGTTGGAAGTAGTTTTTTTATCTTATACAGTAATCCTGCATGCCAGACCCTATCAAATGCTTGTTGTACATCCAAAAATACACCTGAACAATATCGTTTGTTTTCCAAGGAATTCCTTATAAAATTTACAATACGATGGCATTGTTCAGGAGTGCCATGCCTTTGTCTAAACCCGAATTGGTACTCTGGTATTATATTTTCCTTTTCTAGTATAGGTAACATTCTTTTCAGAAATATTCTTTCAAATATTTTGGAGAATGTGACTAGCAAACTTATCGGGCGATATGATGTTACAACATTTTCTAGCTTTCCAGGTTTAGGAACCATTACCACTTCCGCACATTTCCATTGCGAAGGAAAATAATTTAGCCTCAAAATTGAATTAAATATAAGCGTAAGAAATATAATAGCTTTCTTAGGCAAGGCTTGTATTACTTTTCCATCAATAGAGTCATATCCTGGTGATTTGTTACAATTAATCTTAGCAATCTCCTCTCGTACTTCATTTGGTGAAATGTGTTTTATTGGCCAGTCTACTGGACGTGGACTATCAAGAAATTCGTAGATTTCTCTTGTAGAAGAACAATCATTTATTTCATGTGGCTGAAAGGTTTTTGATAAATGTAATGCATATGCTTCAGCTTTGCTTCGATCTATTCTGCACCATAAACCATTTTCGTCTCTTATAGGTGTATTTTTCTTGATTGGACGCTTTAAATATTTAGTGGCATTCCAGAGGTAATGTTCATCATATCTTGTGACGTTGAGATTACTAACAAAATTTTCAATCTGTTTATTCTTTATTTCAGTCAGCCGAAGCTAAGATCCTTTGTGGCCCTATTAAGTTTGTCATTCTGATTTCTACTGGTTTGCCATATTCTTCTTAGTCTTCTTTTATTTCGTATCATTGTTCTTATTTCAGCTGTGATATAAACCTGATTTTGGTTATTATGGGTTTCAGTTGATGATGTAGATAGGAATCCAGCTTCATGAATTAAGTTGTTAAAAGTTTCAACTGCATCATCTAATTCCGAAGCAGATTTTAGTGAAACGTTGAGGCTGATAGTTCTTTCTAACCATGTTCTAAACGATGATATGTCAGTTTTATTATTTAAAATTTTATATATTTTCAAGTGACAATGTAAAAATGTATTAAAATCAAGGATAAGTGGGTAATTTCCTAAATGAATAAAAAAATCTTATCTCAGTTGGCCGCAATAGACGTGGTTTTTTAATATAAAAACCTGATTAGACTGTGGGATCGATCAATTTTGTTTCAAAAGTACATAAATGTATACACATACGTCAGTAGAAACATACCCGGGTATGTTTACACTTTATATCTCTTTTTGTTAAATTTATTTCTTTGTGGATTTGGCTTTGCTTGTGCTTTAGAGTTGCATTGTTTTGTTTCTGTTTGAGGTTCGTTTATATATAATTTTAGTGTATATTTTTTATATAAAAAGCTTTTAAATTCAATGCAGTTGTCAAAAATCGTCAAAAGCTTTAATATAATAGCAGAGCTTTGCGCTTAATTCTTGTATTTATAAAATATTTTGCTTTCATCTGCATCTCTACGAAACTGTTATTTAATTTTTATAAAAATATAATCAAAACTCTTTTCAGGATTAAAACGGTGTTGTAAAATATATTTAAATGATTTTATATTGTCAAACTCGAATTTAAGAATTGAACTAAAAAAAATTTGGCCACATGCAATACACTCGTTCATAATATTTGAGTATATGTTACCAACAAGAACTCTTAATTAAAGCAAAAATATAATTTCATAAAAATTATTTGTCTGGCCTTTATTGCAAATGCAAATGAAAAAAGTTTGTAACCAGCAATCAGTCATAGAAAATTCATGAATTTATATCAAAATATACAATTTCACAAATTCAGTTATTAAGTCTGACTGGTCTCTGAATCACTACGAAATATAAAATTATATTTTTTTTCACAAATATTGTTAATAAGTCACAGTCCTTATTTACTGTTATTGACAATATTTAATAATTGGCTTTACAGGCTGTAATCAAGAATACATATTTTTTTATATTTGAAATATTTGGTCTGCCCAGATGTGTATCCTTTTTTTTATTTATTCATTCGACTGTCGTATTATTATTCAAATGAACTTCACACTTAATTGAATAAATTAAAGCCAGTCAAGTGGAAATTTTATGCAAAACTGATAAACTTTTGTGTGAGAGATTTAAAAGCCAGTAAAATTTGTTGTTATTGTGTTTTGCTTGTTTACCATTTAGTCGAATAGAAAACTTTTCAAGGCGAAATACGTCTCATAGAAAACTTTGGCAAACTCCTCCAGAAAAGTTATTTATAAACAAAAAACGAATGTGTTTATAAATAATTTATTTAACCCTGGATGGTTACTGTTCGTCGAATCAACGAAGCTCATCTACTCTTTATCGTGCAACCCTTTCATTTTTTTTTAATTCATATCGAATCTTAAGAGAGAAAAAAGTTTTTATTTTATATTATATATTTTTATATATTCAAATATATTTTTGTTTATTTTTAACTTTGAAATTGTTTCGCTAGAATTATTTTGAAAATTGTTCGTCGATTCAATAAAGTGTAACATCCAGGGTTAAACAAATTATTCATAAACACATTCGTTTTTTGTTTACAAATAACTTTTTTGGTAGAGTTTGCCAAAGTTTTCTATGAGACGTATTAAATTTCAAATGAATATTATTGCGTTCTCAATACTGGCGGTTTATTGTAAATTTGGATGTGAAGTAGTATAAGGAAGTTATTATGTAAATTATTTTTCTATAGCTAAAATTAAGGCTCTTGTTTAGGAGGAGAAATTCTCAACGCCAAACTTTTTCTAGTCAGTGAGCAGACACCGTGTTCACTTTTTAATAGAAAAGAAATTCTTAAGATACAACGAATTTCATTTATCTCCTTGAATTTGTTCAGGCTGAATGATGTGATGAATTGTTAAATCTGTCACTCTGATTGTGTGACTGATGTTTTAATTTAAGACTATGAAAACAATGATTTCGTCTAAAATTCTTTAATGATAAATTTGTAATTAAGAGAAGTAATTTGCCATATGATGCATACTTACAATAGGAGTAGGGGAGTTTTAAATAAAATTTTAAGTTTTAAATATAAAAAAATTAGAAAATTGTTGATTTTATCCCGTTTTAAACGAATTGAGTTTCCGTCAGATCTCCATTTTTAAGATCGTAAGCAGTTTCCCGGACTAACTCTGACAGCCCGTCACTATGTCTGTGTGTATGAAAGTGCAAGTGTGTATGTGTGTAAGGATGTGACCCGTTTGCAAGTTTTTAATGGCTGAACTGAATCAAACCAGAATGAGGCCGTTCTGGAGAGCGTTCTCGAACTTAAATTTTTTGTAAATTTAAATCAAATACTTAAAAATTTCTCAAAAAAAGAGATTTAAAAAAAAATTTTACAGTATTTTTTTAATAGCATTTCAATAGCTTCACTGGCCGATTACCAGAAAATGGTCAAAATTGGTTATTCTGTTCGTGATAAAAACTTCGAAATTATATATCTGGATCATTTGGTGATCTCGATTGTTTTATAGTAATCGAAAACAAGATCGATGACTGCTGATTACTTGGAAATCGGTTGATTTCAAAATTAAAACAATAGTGTTTTAGCTCGGGGACAATACTGACAGTGTAACTTTTAAATCACACGTGTAACATCAATATTGATGGCACAAAAAGTGTGTTCAAGTTATGTAGGTATGAACTGGTTCCGTTGGGCTTATCTACGCAAAGCAAGCATTCAAATCGCAATAGTTTTATTAACCAAAATATGTGGCGTGGTGTTAGATATGATTGATAATTTAACGCATGGCGTGTATATTATAAATACAAGAATCAGCCCCAGTCAAAATGCATCTGCCACGCATGTTTGTACACGCTGTTCTTTCTTCGAGTATACAAAAAACTTTAAAATTTTTATAAAAGTTTGTTATTTTTATAAAACAAATTTTAACAGACAAAATAATTCAAAGTTAAATTGAAATTAATTTTGAAACATGGTCACCCATGCTTCGTTGTCCGCCGGCGTAAGAAATAAAAACAAATCTTTTGCATACTTCTCACCATGTGACGAATTTCAAGGTCGCCCAAATTTAATATGCGCAAATAAATTTGATTTTTGACAACTAATATTCGCTTTGAAAAACTTGTCGTTCGTGTGAGTTGTGTTTTCACCATAACAAAAGAAAACTGAAATGGAAAACCCGGCATTGAAAGCAACTTTTGACGTGTTACCAAATTTATAAAATTTCTTATCCCTATCAAACTGAACGTTTAATTAAAAACATTATTTCAATTTAAAAAATATATTCTAAATTCACAATAATTCTGAAGTATTTTTCCTTTATATATTATATATTAAAAATATCCATATAATTGATTAAGAAGTTATTTTATTTACAAAAAGTTGAAAGTTATTTGTGGTGTTTGCAAGAATTATAGTTTTAGTACCAAGAAAATAATATTATAATTTTAAAAAATACAATTGAATTAAGAAACGTAAATAAAAGATTTATATGCATCAAATTGATAAACAAAAATTACAAATTATTATTTGATTATATGGGCGCTTAGTGCCAGAAGTCTTCATTTCATTTAAAATATAAAACTAACGCTGGCAGAAGAGCTCTCAGATGATTCGCAGTGAGCATCTTCTGTTATTAGAAACAACATAAAAAATCAGATTTAATTAACATTGGAAACATGTCGACCGAGACACTGAAGAGGTGATAAGAAAAAGAATTTCTTGCACGAACAACCCGCTGTAAAAAGCATTGGAAAAGATGGAGATTCGCACTAGTTCCACGTCATAAGTTTTGGATTTTATTGACTTCCTGCGAATGTCTTTTTTACTGAGATTAATTAAAACTTTGGAAGTAAAGAAAAAGTAGTTGCCTAAAATGGCTTGAAATATTTCCTCACTGGAATAACAGGAAATAAGGATGAGGGTATTCTTTTTTTATACAACTTTTTAGTTTCAAATACGATTCAAATTCTCTTGCAACAATTCACTAGCGAACATGCAGTTGAGGGGGCTCAGCTGCCAACATGTTTTCCCACAGCATCTGCTCATGATTTTAGTTGTTCTTCTCGTTAATTTTCGGTAGTAAAATTTCAATCATGATGATAATTTTGTAAGTTTATTTTAAATGCTGATGATTTCCTTTAAAATGTAAATTTTATAATATTTTTTTATTTATTGTTGTGGTATTTCTACAGAATTCTGTTTTATCTTTAAGTGACCATAACAATTTATTTTTATGCTCTTCATTTCTTGCAACTGTTCTATGGAAAGCCACAAGAAGAAAAACAGCGTTTTATAAAGTTCTGTTTTTGTTTTGTTACAAGTTTTTTAAGCCACAGAAGGGTTTTCTGAAAGACATTGAAAAAAGACTTGGAAGAGGAGTTTTTTCTTTCCTGAATTATTCTATTTTAATTTAATAAAATTAAATGACTAAAAACACAAGGTTTATGGCTGAATTTCTATTATCGGTTAAGATTGTTTTTGAATGCTCAATAAGTTAGCAAAATAGAAACAGTCTTACCAAACAAATATTTGTGTCGTACATATTTTTTTTAATATTTTTCAAGGATTGAAGGTCTGCCAGATATTCAGCTACATGGAACTCAAGATTGTTGTTGTAAACTTTTCCTGATTTGTTTTAAATGCGTATATTTTTCTTTGTTAGATTTTCTTTATTTTCCACCAGATATCCTTTTGTATGAAGCATTTGTACACACTCACGACCACATGTGCACGAGCCAGACACTTGACATTTTGCACGATAAATAAGAAAGTTTTTTTTTGTTTTGTTTAGCATTTTTAAGTTTTCTATTTGTTTATATTTCGTTTCTGTTGTCTTCACATTCAGGCAGTAACCCGTACCCGTGAAAAAAATTTTGTTGCTGGCAAATCATAAGAAAAGCTTTCAAATCCTGGATTTTGTTTTGTCGATAATAGAGAAATTATTTGATATCATGTGCAGGGTGAAGTTCATTGAACGTATAATAGCCTCAATAACAGTAAAGTTTGATAAAGTTGTTGCAAATAAAGGACAACAGCATTTTTAGTAGAATTTTCTTTAGTTTTTTATAACCGTTTGGGGCACAGTTGGTTTGAAATAAATAAAAGTAGTTTTGCTTTATTGCTGTTTTTAATATAATTTTTTGTTTTCCTGCACAAATGATCCCTGTAAAATATTTGCTGCTGAGGAATTATTAAGGCAAATGGGAGAACTTATTTGCTCACTATGAACACACTTAACCCTGCTGTTTAATCAGAACCATTTCAAATCTGTGTTTGTGTTTTAATTTCAATAAGTTTTGAACGCTGTTGTATATTTGTAGCAATATTGCCTTCAAAATATGAAATGTTAAGATGTGCGGCAAAATATATAAGGTTACTTGTGTTGCATCAAAGACTATCTAATTTTTTTAATATTTCAATTTAATATGAATTAAAATAGGAAGCGTTCTGCGATTATAACGGAGAACACGTTATTATATTTAGTATAATTTAATAAGCGAATCGTTTAGAATTCAGAAAGACATGATAAAATATTTCAAAGCAAAAATCAGTTTTATATAATCAACTTACTCAGAAGAGCAGAAACGCTGTTTTCGAGAATCACCACATTTCCTCATCATCAGTACTCACGCATATTTTAATGTATGCCCACTTGTTAGGTGGCCTAATTACATGTGGTAACAGTTTCTATTTATTATTATGAAAAAACGTACGAGAATTATAATGAACTTTTATTAAATCCCTGCGTTGCCGTTTGATTATCTTTCTTCATGGTTTACGTAACAGAGTTTTTTGTTCCATATATATCTTTGATTATTTTACTTCATGCCCTATTTTTCTTTTAATTTAAAAAAAGAAATTTAGCAAAACAGAGTTGTACGTTGAATTCTTCAAAATTGAAATTTTAAATATTGTGCCAATTAAATATATTCTTTGTTTCATAGAAAATATTGTTAAATTAATAGAAGTTTGATGTAATAAATTTCCAAAAAATTATACCAGTGGTCGTGTGATCATTTCGTTGCATCAGGTAAATTATTTCACTGCATTAACGAATATACTTCATCAAATCAACGACAAATATTTTGTTGTGTTTTCTAAATATTTTATTGTCTGTGCTTTTGTTTGGTAATTCTGAAATAGTTCTTGAACGTTTATTCATAAGCCGAGAGTTTTTTTGTTTTAAAATTAGATTAAATTCTACTGATGATTTGCTTTAACCCTGTTGTTACATTAAGCCCATCTGGTCCAAATACTTGTGCTTAACTTTAATAAATTTCGAACGCTTTTATGTATATTTTTTTTAAATTTCGACTCACGTATTTTTGTAGCAACACTATTTTCAAAATAACAAAAGATGTAGGGAAAATGTTTAAAAAATACTTATCTTGTATCAGAGACAATTTGGTCTTGCGAATGTTTTAATTTATTATGAAATAAAATATCAAGTGGTTTGAGGATTTTAGCGAAGAAAATATTATTTTATTGAAAATGTTTTTCATCACAAAATATTTATAAGTTTATTTTTCTCATAAAACTTTTGTATGTGAAACATTTCATATCCGATTCAGTTTCAAAATAACTACTGATTCGCTACTTTCTTGTCCGCGTTTTTGAAGAAAAAATTTTTGAGATTCTCGCTTTGTCTTGCAGTCCGTAACTTCCTTGAATGCAGTCATTGTTTCAATCCGCTAGTCCTGCATTTGCGCTCTTCGGTTTTTAAGACAAGACCTTGAATTCATTGAAAACCAAATTATTTTCGAAAGATTGCCCACTGAGTCCATCAAATTGTTCGTCACTTGTATTATTTTCATGGGAGTTATAACAACTTGGAAAAGGGACTTGCCAACACTCAAATATTTTTCGGACCGGAGCAAAACTATCATTCCAACTCACAGTGTTATTATTATAATGATGATCTAGTAAAACGTGTTGACACTGGCAACGTTTGAATAGTCTTGACGATAAGAGATGAAAAATTCCACCTGACAGAACTCTTTTACTGCACTAGTCAATTGAATTTAAAGAAAATACTAACTTAAATGTTTGCTTTAGTCCCGTAATCAGCTACTCGTACTTCTTTTTTCTGTCTTCATGATCAAAGAGTTTTCAAACAAAATTGGCCCAAGTGTTGAGTTTTGTCTGTGTGCATAATCGAATTATACAAAAACCGCTTAAAATAGTAACCATAAGATCTAATTTTTGCTACCACTGTACTTGTTCACAGATAATTTTATTAATGGCCTTAACAAACTTTTGCATTAAATTAAATTATTTTTATTTTGTTCTTTAACTCCAAACATTTTGCAATATGTTTGCTTGCCTTGGCTGAAGAGTGAATGTTTGCTTTTGTGTGATTGTTTCCTTTTCCCCAATCTATTCAATATTGTTTTCCAAACTGTGTTATCAGTTGTTCTTTTATTTATTTTATTTAGGAATTAATTGCTCTTGTGGTTTTGTTGTGTGTCTAAATTAATGGAACTTCCATAAAACAGTCTGTTGAAAATATGTGTGGAAATGATAATGAATCATAATGATATGGAACAATTTTATACACTGAGAAATATTATGACAAAATTTTAAGTAAAATTAAAAGTAAAAGTAAAAGTGCTGTAATCGGTTATGCTGAACCTTATATACCCTTCAGTGACGCACGTCTAGAGTACCGAAATTGGGCATATAAGAGATTCTTAGGAAAAGATCTATCAAAAATAGAAATTTATAGATATAAAAAATATTTATTTTATTTTATTTCATAAAATAAAACGATTCGGAGAGCGACTCCAACTCCCTAAGAGTTTGGTACTTTCGCTGAAAATATATTCTCATAGATGCAATGACATGATGTCAGAGTATTTGTATCAAGAATATTTATAATATATAGAGTCACATATAAATATTGTGGAAACTGCAGACAAACTCGCACATGCGGTACCATCGAAAATAAAGCGAAATAACCTTGCAAATGGCCCGATATCGATGGATATACGTTGCGATCATATTGTCTGCTCTTATCAATATAGAAGCACACCAATATGAATATTTTCAAGGTAATTATTTTTACGAACATTTTATATTGCTATGTTAAATTTAATTAATATTCATAGGCTAATTGTTCGAAATTAATTAAAGTCTCAGAAAGACATGATGATAAATATTCCAAGGCACGCAAGGCTTCACCTACCAATGAAAATTGGAAAAACCGTTCACATATACTTAAGTATAAATTAAACCATAAAAGTTTGATTTAATGTATAATGAAAAAAAAAAATTCAGAAAAATAGGACATAAAGAAAATAATCAAACGGTAACACGGGTATTAAAACAAAAACGTGTTAACATCAGTTTGTTACAGTTCTCGGATTCTTTTTTACAATGAAATTTGTGTAAATAGGAACTGTTTTCACATTCAACTAAGCCACCTAAAAAGTGGTGACGAGCACAATACACATGATCACTGAAGATGAAAGTGTTGCGACTTTCGAAAACAGCTCTTTGCTTTGTATAAAACTGATGTTGACGTTCCCGTGTGCCTTGGAATATTTATCGTCATGTCTTTCTGAGACTTTAATTAATTTCGAACAATTAGCCTCAGAATATTAATTCAATGAATATTTTTATTTGATCTGTTCAGTTAAATATTTTAGGGCCGAACTGTTCGTACTCATTGGAAAGCTGTAAATACTCATACGCAACCAAACGCTAGAGCAAGTATGAGCATTCAAATTTTCAGTAGAGTTGTTCCAAACACCTGTAAACGCAATTTTTTTGACAAGAACGTCTTATCACACTCATTTAAGTTACATGGGTTTGATCACAAGCTTTTGTCAAAAACGAGCGTTTGAAAGAGTTCGCCACAACTCTCGTACTCATATAAGGCCATCATATAGAAAAAGTAATATATAGTAAGTGAGAATATGTTAGTGCCGTTATATATATATATATATATATATATATATATATATACGCGTGTTTCATTTTGCAGTATTTGAATGAGTATTGTGAGAATCATAATTATTTTCCATGTATTTATAATTCATACTCAGCTGATTTATAAATCAAACACGTTTGAGATGTTGGGAGTATGATGATGATGTGGTATTCATATGTATTGCAACTCGATTTATATTATATTATAATTGACTTATATTTATGTTATAAATCAACTTTATTATTAACATCAGATCCACTTCATTTCAATGATTCATACCGTCTTATAGCGGGTGTACTTAAAATATCATGAATGACTCTAAACAAAAAAACTACTACCCATTGCTGATCTCTGGTCTCTACAACAGTTTAGTATTGAAACAGTTCTCGTATGCAATTTATAAATAGAAACAAGTTTCATATTCAATTTAGTCACCTAATCAGCGTTAGTAAATAAATAAACACAAGGCTGCTGATGAGGAAGTGTAGCGGCTTTCGAAAAAAGTTCTATTTTACTCTACTGTGTCAATTGAAAAATTAAATTAAAGCTGATTCGTCCATTAAGTCTTAAATTATTTATCATGTCCTTCGGTTACCAGTCTCATAGCTATAATTCAATAAAAAAAGCTATATAGATTCCTAAAAATAAACATGGAAATGGTTTTGTTTGTCGTAGACGTGCTGAACACTCCAGGACTGATGTAGATGGGTACTCAGATTCAGCAAAATTCAAAGAGCTGGTGCAGAGCTGGAAAACTAAAACTGAGCATTAGTATATAAAAGTAACTAACCAAACCTATTTTATACCTCAAGAATATTATATTGGAAATAAAAATCTAAAAATTTTGGTTCCGAGGTTGGATAATTGTTTTTTTTTTTATTCCAAAAGTACGCAACTTAAAAATGTTTTCTTTTTCCTTATAAGTTACATTTAGAAAAAATATAAGAATTTTTTGGCTAATAGAAAGAATTTTTTCGCTAATAGAAAGAAAATAATTTAAGAAAACAGCTCCAGAGCTGGAAAATTTAAGTCTGCTTCGGAATATTAAAGTAACTAAGTATATAAAAGTTTTTTTTTTTGTAATCAAACATATAATATTTTTTTAAAAAAGGGACTTAAATTGGTTTTAAAAAACGAAAAACAAAAACCAAAAATCTAATTCCAGGGTTTGACAATTGATTTCTTTGGTACAAATTGTAACCAAGTTAAAACTGTTTTCCCTCAAAATTTTTGATAATATAAAATAGGACAGAAAGCACACAACCTAAGAGAACAATTCCAGAGCTGGAAACTTAAAACTTTTATTGGATTACTAAAATTAGTAAAGATAACAATTTTTTTGCAGCTATACTTATAAAATATTAAGAAAATAAAAAAATAAATTGTTATTAAAAATCAAACAAAACTAATAATTTTATTCCATGGTTGGACAATTGAAATATATATTATTACATACAAGTAAGCCAATGTAAAAGTAAATAAATCTGAAAGTTTTTTTATAATATAATTGTAATTAATATTTTTTAAGGAATATATTGGAAATTTATATAAGAAAATCTGATTACAAAAAGCTGCAGGAGTACAAAATTCTAAATATAGCAAATATTTTTATTCTTTTTTTTTTATTATTTTAAATCGTATGGAAAACCAAGCAAATTTTAAAATCGATGCCATGTTTGGACAGTTTACGTATATTTTTTTATATCATAAAATTATCTAACTTGAATGAAATCAGCAAAATTTGGTTCCGAACTGGAAAATGTTGCTTATTAATTTTGGTTATAAAAGCAAAAGTCTTCAAAAACAATTATTTTTAATTAAATTTATTTTACACTTCAGAAAGAATTGAATTGTTATGGAAAATCAAAAAACATTATAAAGACGACTCCAGGGTTGGATAATATAAATTTAACTTGATACATACAAGCAACAGCCCAAGATCGCTGAAGTGTATATGAAAATTCGTCACATCCGAATATAATACTTTTACTGCTTCTGCCCTGCAATTGAAGATTATAAACTGGACGGTTTTGTATTGCTACACAATAAGAAATGGTTGCATCTGAAGTTTCCAGAACTTGCAACTTTACATTTTGGTGACGTCAGTTGCTCACCAAATTCATGCGATTTGAGATCGTTAGACTTTTTTGTAAATGTACTTTAGAGGTCGGTTAATGTTGGAAGATTTATATTCGAGATACTTTTCTGCACAAAATATCTTTGGTGAAAGTTATATCAGTACGAAAAACCATACGGAATTAAATGAACAGGTAAATACTTTCTGAAAAAGTATTAATATTTTTATTTATAAACTAAAAAATATATTGCTTTTGTAAAAAAAATCAATTGTATCCATACCGTTGAACGAGGGTTAGGGATTGATTATGAAAATATGCCAAAATTATTAATGTATTGAAGTGTTTAGTTTGTCCGGCCATCAATCATCTGTCAAAAGCACTTAAGTTTTCATTCAAGTTTATTCCATTTCATCTTGTTCTTTACACTTTTTAATAATTCATTTTATTCTATTCATTTGCAGAATAGATATGCAACATATTAAAGATGATGTAGTTTCGCGTGGTTAAGGAAGTAGATGTTAAGAAAATAAAATTAATATCAAAGTTACCACAAGACTAAAGAATGAAACAATAAATTTATTTCGTATATCTTCCCATACAACTTTGGAAAAAGGTTTCAAAAAGTTTTTTTTCCTAAACACTTTTTCCTATCGCCATCATTTCGTTGGTAATCTGATCGGGCATTCTCTGGAAAAATGACAAATTGATTAAATGAAAGTCTTCAATAAAGTGAAGTGAAGTTTGTGAATGGGATGTAATGGAAGAGGTTTAACCTGTAATAAATTCAGCTGTAGTTTTCTGGAATGGTTTTCTTTTTTCCTCACGAAGCTTAGCGCACGTAAATATCTGCAATTGATCACTTTAAAAAAATATCAGCACGCTTAAAATTAAATAGAAGAATGCGAACGACAATTCCCGAAAAATATTAATTTAAAATTAATTATGTCTAATTTGGTCGGGCGTGTGCTGAAACTCACATTTCGCCAATAAATTTATCTGATTAAGTCAGCAAATTGGTGTGGGAAATGGAAACTATTTTATTTGATCACAGTTCTTTTCAGACCAGCAGTCAGGGGATGACCCGTTCAAATGCATCGCATCAATGATGCTTGATGTTCAATTATTGGGAACAACAACGGATGGTAGTTGACGGGTATTTTGTCACTCTATAGCGAACAACAGCGTCGTTTTCCACACAAATGAGCTTAGCGAGCATGTGCAGCCATCTGAACTCTTGCTAGAGACTTGATTTGCTTGAACTCTCTTGGTTGTGAAGACATTTAGTCGATTATCCTGACTAAAAGGATCACTAAATACGAAGCGGCCATCGGTGACTGTAGGGTGGCCAACTCATGTGCTCATGTGATAGCAGGGAACCTGTACAATCTATGGTTTTTGTAAGCTACATGATGCTGATACAGAATGTAACCTCTTGTGGTTGAGTTGACAGTGAACCGCACCACGCAGTACAGAGAGAATTCGTTCTTTGGCCGAATGGTTCGTATGTGGAATAAACTTCCTACGTAGGACTTTCTGTTCACGTTTACCCATGGGAGATTCAAACCGAACATCCACTAGCTCTTCTCCCTCTATCCTCCTTCACATAACAAATTTGCCTAGTTCTTGCACAATGCATCGCTTTTATACGTGTCAGTGCTAATCCAGATAAAAAGAAAAATATGAACAATAAATTTATTGAAGTACGAGAATACGAAAGCCGCTTCAACTATTAATTAATTCCGATATTAAATTGCTGCAAAATATGTCACCCCTAATAATTTAGCCGAACAGAAATCAATGAAAACTATACAATCGATGTGTGTTTCAATGTACTTTTGACCAGATCACAGTGAGTGTCGCATCAGAATCAAAATAAATATGTTTTGTTAAAACATTTTCATATCGTTATTTGTGTTATCGGATATTGTTTTCTGACCTCATGTTCTCATTCGCCTATTGTTGTTGCTGTCAGTGTGTTCGTTTCTAATCTATGAAACCATTATTTGCACCATTTGTACATTTTTGTTTTGTCGATTTGGCTTTTGTAATAAAATTACTCAAGCACTTTTATCAATGAATGCAAACGATAGAAGAACAGGGAAAATTTTATTACAGTTTTCTTATTTGTTTTGTTTTCACATGCTTAGAATGGAATTATTTTTTTGTTGGAATATGATTATTTAGAATTGATATCATATCCACGTGTATTCCGTATTACATGAGGGAGCGGACGTTTATTTCTTAACCAAATTTTCGGGGAATTTATATGTGCATTTTATAAATAAATTTTCTGTGATTATTTGATTACGAAAATTGATTTTTTGAATATTCAAAATATGAATTTTATTCAGCCACACTGAATTGTATCATTAGGGCGCAGGAGTTAGAAGAATGGCAGATTTCATAAGTTTTTTCTCTGAAAACGCTCGCTTGGGATATTCGGCTGGTTATCACCAGGGAAGGCGTTGGTATGCAACCGCATCTCTTTTCTTCCCGTTTAAGAGTTATTACGGGACATGGGGTTTGTGCATGTGATGCTGGAATTTTAGAAAGATTATCTACAAATTAAAAATCGTTTTATATCTTAGCAACTATTTTTCCATTACCTATTTCGATTCACCGCAATACGGGCTCCTGTCAAAAGCTTCTTATCTGTGGCGTATACTTAATGCAGAGATTATAACAATTATATTCAATATTAAGTATACGTCCAGTTGTTCAGGAGTGTGCTGAGACTCGGTGTTTAAAAGTCGGTTCCATTTTTCCCTTTTTTGTTAATATTTTTTAATATACCTATTCGTATTACAAAGAAAAATCAAAGCAGCAGTTCACAGTATTTAACAGAAATTGACGACCCAACAGCAAAAGATAAATTTTTTCATGCTGTTCTATCGCAGCCACAGTTTTTTGCTCGAGAAGTTATTTCTGGCAATTACACTAAAAAAAAGAAAAAAAAGAATTAATGAAAATATAAGTTCTGCTCTTCAGTTGTCAGTTTCTTTCAAAAACTTTTCGATTATATATATTTTTGCTATTTCTTGTATTAGAAATAAAACAATTGTGCACCCCAAGATCTGAAATTAATTTAAGTTGTTGACTGAACACAAGACTTCGATGCTTTAGATGCCGAGTTCCACACAGTCATGAATATGGTGACGCATTTTTCTGATCGGCTTTGTTATAGGATTGTGTTAATTGTTGTCGGCCTGTTTCAATGACGAGGGCATAGCACTGGTCGCTGGACATCACCGAGTGATTAACACCGTCATGAACTAATCGGACATATATATTGGCGAAACATGAGTGTCGGGACACGCCTGACCAAAGCCGACATTATTAATTTTAAATAAATATTTTTCAGGAAATAGCGTTTTTAACTCGTTCAATGAGTCTAAACTTCATTTCAATTGAAATAGAATTAAAAAAGTTATTAAAGGAATCAAACTGCATGTCACCCGAATGGGTTTTTCGTAAAGCGAAGGTTAACTAGAAATAGAGCCTCCATGTTATCTTAAAACGACCAGATGGTCATCGCTTATTAGTTTATGAGGGAATTTTCACACGGAATCGCTTATCTACTTACACCCATTCGTGTTTTTGTGAAGGAGGCTAAAAGTTATATGCGGCTGGACTGGAAAGAAAATCTCTAAAAATGTAGAATATCTCAAATATCTCTAACATGGGGATATTTAACAAAGTTTCTGAAATCTAGGAATATATCGTTCTTGCGGCCAAAGCCTCAGGCTTTAGGCCTGGAAAATGTATTTTCATTTAGCTGGTTTCCGATTTTAATTTATTTTAAATGAACTAATTTTCTCAGTTTCACCTGCAAACACTTTTAAAATATTGCCGTTTGATATTTTCCCTTCATATTTTGCTATGAAAATTAAGTGCTTTAAAAAAAAAGAAATGGAATAGGGTTTTTCAACATGATATGTTGCATTTTTCGATCAAAGAAAGGTGCAAAATTGGGTGGTGGTTAACGGTTAGTCCTTATATTATTTAAAACATCTTTCCAATGTTAGCTCTTTAATTATTATTTAAATTCATATAACAACACTGTTATATATTTTGTAAAATTTAGATTTATAAATTTATTTTCTGCTTCATTTATAATCTATCCAATTACGTGCACAAATATAATTTTAGGATAATATGTGATGACAGTTTCAAATTAAATTATTATGTTGTTGTGTTTGAAACAACTGCTGGGTGTTTTTTATAGAGCGAAGCCAGTTTGAATCATAATAAAAAGGGAAAATGTATGTTATTAATTTCAATGAAACAGGCCTTATTTGAAAGAAAAGTTTGCGAAATTAACGGTCAAATATGATTTCTATCATGTTGCCTCCACATCTGTGGCGTAGAAGGGGCAATCTCGAACACCAATTTTAAAAAATTTTTCGTAGCATTTGCAGCCGTTTTTCGTCGATAACTCTTTGAATGTTATTTCCAGGTTTTCAATAGTTTGAACACTTGAGAAACCCCAAAGAAATAATCCCATGTGGTTAAATCACTTGATCTTTCTTTGAGTAAATCAGTGGTAGCGCCCGCTGTGTGGCATTTAGCTCCATCCTCTTGGAACATATACGTGAAATTAATACCACGTAATTAAGGTACGAAATTAATTCGAATCATGTTTCTGACCATCATGGTTTTTGAAGACAAATGAACCATTGAGCGCAAGCAATTTTCTGTAGATTCCCCTCACTCCATATGCGACAATTTTGCTTATTTACGTACCCACTCAACCAGAAAAATAGTACCCATTCAAATAGAAAAACTATTTTGATTAAAAATTTCAACAATTCGCACATGTTGGTTGGTTTCAAGTCGATTAAAAATCAAATATTCAAGAAGACTGAATAAAAGACAACTATCAGCTGTTAAATTGGTGTTTAAATACACCAGTGATGCCAACTCGAAGTTATGATACTCTAAAAACAGCAGGTTGTACTTGTCTTTTCAATTTTTTTTTATTGTAAAACTATTAATTATAAGGAGTTTTTTTTTGTAGTATTTCTGTGTGTGTATGCGTGTTGCGATGGTTATCAAAAGTCATGTTTCTAATATTGAAATTTTTATATAATACAAGCTCGTGCATAAAAATACTCGTACGTGACACAACGTTTCAATGAAATAAATAATTACGGTTAATTAACCGATTTAAAAGCATAGAAACGTATAAGTTTGCTGAGTGCGCCCATAAAAGATGTTGGGCAAACTTTTGGTTTATTTTTAGGTGTGTTTCATTATATAATGTGATTTTCCTAATGACTGCAATTGAATTTACCATATCCACGGGAATTTGTTGTTTATTTTGCAGAGATAATTACAGTCAGAGTCAAAGTACTATTATTATTTAATTTATTAAAAATAAAGTTACAATAAACTTGAGAGGAAAAGCAATATCAACTACGGGCTAAATTAAATTTAATTTAGGAGCTAATTTTTTGGAAAGTATTTAAAATTCAGAAAGATAAATACATCAATTTATTTAAATATTAAATTAACACGGCAAGGCAAAATAGCCGTTTTCGAAGGCCGTTACAAATTCATCATCTGTACTCATGAGTACTTTTCTTTATTACCACTTGTGAAGTGGTTTAAGTGAATGTGATACGAGTCTCTATTTTTACCAATTTTATTATGAAAAAGGGTGCGAGAACTTTTTTAAAGTGACTGCGTTGCCGTTTGATTATATTTCTTCATGTTTTATATTTTTATTAGAAAATGAAATATCTATTTGACTCTATATATTTTACAGATAAAAGAATAATTTTTAGGTTGCTACATTTAAAATGTTACGTTTAGTTTTGGAGAACAATAAGTGAACAATTGCGTCAAGCGCGGAATTTAATCTGTGTTGATCAGGGGTTGTATATCAGCTGCAGGAACTGATAACGAAAACAATGAATAGCCGCAACTAATGATAGAGTTTTACAAGAAAGTTTTCAAGGAAACGTAGGCTTGCACTTGTCAAATATATGTTCAAAAAAGTGGCCACTAAATACCTATTAAAAACTATTTAAATCGGACAAATTTTAATTGAGTTAAACAGTTTCGCTTAATTTTGGATTGTACTGCACCGGTTATAAGTTTCTTAACTGAAGTATTCTTTATTAGTATTTAGTGGTCACGATATTTTGGCCATATATTTGACAAGTGTGATCTACCTTAAGTGCTGAAAAGTTGGGTCTCGTAATGTCTGGAGTCTTGCAGCAAGACTACGACCTAAACACGCTGTCAAATATTTTTAAGGATACCCTCCTGCACAGTGTGCTTAAGTAGTTATATTCACCATCTTTGCGATAATACAAAACGGAGCACACCATCCAAGAAATGATTCCAAAAAGGTTTAGCGGAAGAGTAGGTCAAAGTTGCATTTCTTTTGAATATCATGAAAAGTCGTCTAGTGTTCGTCTAGGGCTAAGAACGTGTTGTTCTTATTTTTATTTTTGCTTTTTGTTAATGTAGAATTTATAGTATCCGTCAATTGTCGACTGACATTCTTAGATGTTTGTTATTATATCCTAGAACATTTTTATTAAATCGAAACAAGTAGAAACAAATTTGGTTGTTTATATATTTCCTTTTCTGATAAAAACAGTTTACTAAATTTAGGGAAATTCTTGCTTTATGCAAAGTTTTAACTCCGACTGTACATAATTTTTAACCCTTAACTACAGACGTCAAATTATATGAACGTTAATACAGACCACCGGTAATTTTTACCGGTTATATAATATATAGAAAATTTTTGTAAAACAAAATGAAAAATTTTTTTAGTATATATATGTTATATATTTCTTGTATATCAAGATCTACAAAAAGTTGTAAAACTTTTTACTTTAATAAAGTCGCACGAGTTTTTTAACGCGAAATATATTCAGTTACCTTTTTTAGTAATTTTTTGAAGGTTGTAAAAAAACGAGAATAAAAAAATATTTTAACAAAACACAAATTCGTTTCATTATAGAAACTTAAAATGCAATATATTTAGATACAAAATATAAAAATAAAAAAGAAAAATATGGATTTGAAAAAAAAAACACCTGCAAGTGATACATTTGGTTAACAATTTAGGTCGAAAACTCCTAACAAAATATTTCTGTACATTGCAAACATATTACAAATTGAGCATATATGTGTTGTTTTCCTTTCCTTGCTAGCTTTGCAGTGCGTGGATTACTAGTGTCCTCATCTTCTGGCTCTATTCGTGGTATAGTAGTTCCACATAGTCAGACTCTGATTCTAAGTCACTAATATCAGAATCAATTTCTTCCAGCCATCTTTCCACAACTTCTTCAACATTTTTTTGGTCCATTTTAACCCTCTTTGAACGGCCCGAACTACTTCTTGCATCCATTACTATATTCTATATTAAAAAGGCAGAGTGATGATATAAATAATATTAACTGTTATTCAGTTTAATTGCAACACAAATTAAAAATATACTTACGGTAAGACAGACGACCGGTAATTTTTACCGGTTACTAAATTTAAATAGTTGTAAATTAAACAAATCGCACTGCACACAACTTTCACTTTAGCAAACAAAGTTACACTGAACATTGAAAAGGTACATAAACGTATAAATGCGTAACTAACAGGGATCCCCCGAAACTGAAAAATTGTAACTGCTTACCGGTAAAAAATACCTGTCGTCTATAGTTAAGGGTTAATATTGACTTTTGGCCACAAAATGAAGGCTTAAATACAATTAGGCTGAATGATAAACTCCGTTTGCAGCACCTGTTGTAATCATAACTTTTTAATCCTCTGCCAGCGTTGTCAACTCCAAGCTTTTCGCAACGGTTTTTAGTGCTTCGATTCATCAACAGGAACAACTTTAATGATGGTGTTCGTTGCCTTTATAATTTAATTTTGGTGTTTTTTTTTTTTTGGTCCTGGTGCTGGCATTAAGGCTAATTTTTAATTAAAAAATTAAAATTAAGTTTGTAATCACACACCACTTCGTGGTCTGTGAAGAAGTGATAATAAAAGTATAGTGACTTCCAAAATCTTCATTTTTCTTTTGCTGTATATTTTAATTAATTAAATTGTTGTTGATTTTTTCTGTTCCTTGATTTTTTAACTCTCTCTGAATATCACTTTACAAACTTTACGTGCTTATCCAAAAAATATTTGATTAAATGAATGTAACCAATGATTTCAGGTTTAATATTTTTATTTTGGTTAATTATTTGTGGTAAAAATTTTAATACATAATCAGTATTGCATTGTGGCTACGCTTATTTCGTCAAATGTTTGATAGATTCCAATATCTTAAATTTAAGAGCAAAAAACATTTTCACACAATATTTTTGTGGTTTTTAAATATTTATTTTCTTAACTCGAGTTCATTATATTTTAAAATTAAATAAGATGGTTTAAATTCGGAGCTTTTTTACGAAATTATTTTTTTTTCTTGGTTTTAGTGCTTTTGGATAGTTGAAAGTTAGCAACGCAGTTCTTTGCGCTTATTTTTAAAATTTCGATTAACAGATTGCCAACGCTTAAGCCACAATAGTACTCCCATAAGTGAGTTAATAGTTTAAGTTTAATGTATGCAGAACAACAATGGGCTCCTCGAATGTCTTCGGGTGCTGTAAAAAATAATATATTAATTAAGTGGTCAACTTTCACAAAATAGTTTGTGATTTTTTAAAAAGAAAACCACCAAAAAATGCCATTCGCTGCAAATTAAAATAAACCGTGGCATGTTTTTATTTTCTAATAGACACTCTGGTATTTGTTACTAAAAGCACAATTCCATTCATGTTAACTTTTGACACAAAAATCATTAAAACCGCATCAAAAAAAGTTTATTGAAAGCACTCTCACATCGATGTTGCCGCAACCGACACTTTTTATTGAAATGTTTTTGTTCGGACTTCTATTGCTTTTTATACAGCAATGTTGTACCGTCATTTATTATTTATTACAAAAAAAATTGTTTTAATGAATTTTAAAACCAACTGTCAGAAAAATTGATACGAACTAAAACAAACAAAAACTCGCCTGTTGTAAAGAATGGCCTTCGAATGTGCAAATTTTTCGCTCGGCAGCGTAAAAAGTAAAAGCCTAAATAATTAGACAGTGTGAAGAGAAAAAAGTAGAATATGAAAGTCAAACATGCAGCACATGCGAGCACATCAGTATACCCAGCAAACAAAACGATTGAATGTCGATATTAAAACAAATTTTTCTCTATTTAAAATTTGAAAATTTTGAAACAAAGCAATTGGCAAAATAATTTTACCATTTTTCTTTAAAACAACTTAACTGCCGAAGGTCTAGTATTTGTAAAATTAAAATCATTTTATTTTTTCATGGTCTTACAAAGGGTAATCACTGCAAGTCTGGGTGCGCAACATATCGTGGATGTTGTCCATTTAAATAAGGATAAGGAGTCCAGCGTTACAAATACTGAAATTTATCAGGTTTGTGGGAAAGGGGATAGAAAGTGTCGTGCCTGTGGTACGATTTGAGCTTCCTTTAGTCACATGTAGCAGGAAAAATCTCAACAGGAATGATGCTCTCTGTGTAAAAAAAATTATCTTCTTACGGCCACAAGTCGCCTAATATGACTTCAAATCAAACCGTTGTAGTATCGCCAGAAGAATGAAGCACAACCCAAGTTGCGTCAATGCTACAGTGAGTCAATAGAGTTGGCTGCCCTACTGCTACGGCTGAGCTTCTTTGCTCTCTCCTGCCTTTGGTCGAGTAACTTCAAAAAATACTTTGAAGCACTGGCCCAAACATGAAAGTTTTATTCCGATCGGATGAAGGTGGTATAAATACGTATAGTTGTATATTTTATTCGACCTTAGAAATTTATGTATATATGTTTCTTCTTTGTCAGGCTCAAGGTCATAATACATTTAAATAAAACTCTTATTTTGTTTTATTAAATTTTGTCAATTGTTGTATTTTATTATTTTCAATATTTCGAGCCCCTTCGGTGGTCATCTTCAGGAAATATGCTATATAAACCAAAAATATATAAAATATTATTATATACACAAAACAACAAAAATATCAAATATTATTATATACACAAAACAACAAAAATTATGTCTTACTTAGAGTGGTGGTATAAATATTGAGAACATCAAATTTAGTGAAGTACGTCTTACGTCGTCTTAAAAAACCGAATATTCATGCCAAGAACATGAAGAGCTTCTGATTTCCCAATAACTATACCACCCATTAATGTGGGTGGGGCAGCACCAACGAATTGGGTATAGACTTTTTGAAATAATTATTTAAAAACCTATATATACCTCCAAAGATCTGTTTGCCACTGAAAACAAAACAAAAGTAGTGAGTGTTTACCGCGGAATAAATTAATTAACATCTGGTTTGTTTGATAAGTTTTTTGGTCTCCCAATTTTCCCATGTGTGACTTTTGCTTTGGCGATACTTCCGCTCGAATGCGGCGACAATATTATGATAAACTTGTACCTAATCGAGATATGTGGGATAGTTGCAAAGTTAATCTTCCAACGCTCTACAACTCTCACGAAAATGTGACTTTTGGCCCAATATTTTAGTTGGCTGTCGGCCTCCAATCGGAGTATGTAATAAAAATACCACTTTACTATGGAGAATCAAAAAATTAACATCGAAATTAAGTATTTCCAAATATGACTGCAGAACTGATTTAAAGGGTTTTTCTTTAAATTGTTGTTTCCTGGCCACTAATCCATGCAATTGCAGAGCAGTAGGAGTTCTACAACAGTTAGCTAAGACTTTAGCTCAAGACTACATGATACGACGGTTTAAGATTTCTACAGTTCTTTTTTCCTGTTGATATCACAATTGAATTTAAAGTGTTTTCACACTGACATGGTTTTAACAAATTCTCGATTTAACGTTAAAACAAACTTTAACAGTTTGCCTGGTTTTACGATACAAAATTATTTGTTAAAATTCACTTAAAAGAAAAGCAAATTTTTTCCAAATTTTTGTCTATGATAGATTGAGTGCTGCCAAGTTATATTTGAGAAACATCTGATAATAATTGAAGAATTCACAGAGAGATCCACTACATTTGCCCTTTTTCTTCCACAATTTTCTTTGTTTAATATGAAAATATGTTATTTGAAATATATAATTCTGGTGTAAAAATATAAGTTACTAGAATGTCGCGTATCGAAAATAAATTCTAATTCATCATTCATTTTCCGAAAATACTAATAAGTGGTGGCTACTTAGCGTTTATCTGGGCGTAAATATAAAATTGATTTAGGAATGTTTATGGCTTCGAAAGTATTTTAAAGAAACAAATTTAAAAAATAATCAAGTGACGGAATATATGTGGGTCTGTCCAGACCCACTGTGGTACTAATATGACATAGGTTTCAAATATCCTTCTAACTCCTTTTTTAACTTTCTTTGTCCTGTTTTTTCACCACCAGAAAGCCAAGAAAATTTCAGAAGGGTGCCTGAAAAATCAAATCTCTAGCCATATCGCAAACATTTTTAAAAGGAAAAATAATTTGGAAAAGGTCTGGCCAGACCCATGACTGTGATGGGGGGTTAAAGCATACATTCGCTTTGTATAAATTTTTCCATACTCTTAAAATATTAAAATTAAAATTAAATCTATTTTTAAGTGCGACGTATTTTATTTTAATGCAACAAAATCAGCTGCCTTACAGGCTGTGAAATAAGTATTTTAAAAAGTAGAATAAAAGTCATTATTGTTGAACCTTCCTAAAGACCAAAATATTATTGCAGGTCGTGCAAAAAACGGTCACTATTAATCAAATCTTTGGCTGCTGTATTCTATTAATTGTTGCCAAAAGACTTAATATTTGAACATATTTTATTTAATGTTTTTTTGGTATGACAGCTGATCATTGAATGGCCGATAAATTTAATATATTTTCAGACTCTTTAGTTTTAATTTCGTGCTGATTCTATTTCCCCAAAATGTTATCGACAAATTCAAAGTGATCAATTGAGGGGTTTTAAGGAGTACCTATGCGCGTTTCGTTTGCCTTTTCTAGCCATTAATATTTTTGTTTATTTATTTTTTATTAGTTCTTATGAGAAAAACCAGCATATAAATTCTTATAAGTATGAGCACGACTAAACCTAAGAAAAACAATATTTCTGTTAAATTCCTTAAATTTTTTCCCATCTTTTCCAAGAACATTTTTCAATAAATTAAAACCATTTAGATTACTTAACTACAATATTTGAAAATTCTTATTTTATGTTTTATTAGTGTGACGTTGTATTTTTACAAAAGTGTGTTTAATGATTTTAATGATCTTCTGTGTTACATTCAAGGGGCGTGATTGAGAAATACATCAGCCAAACAGATAAATCTGACGACTTGACAGCACTGGTATATTCAGACGAAGTTGAAAATCATAAGAGCTTATGGCCTAAAGCTGTCAAATTAAAACGCATTTAAATAATGCCTTTAACTTCCTGTCATTTAAAAGTGAGATTTTTCCGGTCGCGCTTAAAGTTTTCGATTGCTGAAATTTTATTTAAAGCTGATGCCAATGACGAGTTGCAGTCAACATCATCCTGCTCAATATGTTAAAGAAACTTTCGAATAAAAACCAACTTTTTATGCGTAACACAAAATTGTACTTTAAACTGAAATGGAGTTGTAATAAAATCCTCCAAATTAATGAATTATTTTATTTCTATTTTCAGATAATTTCTAAAACCGAATTAAAAAATGTCTATAACAAATTTATTTATAAGCAACAAGTATTCTGAGAAGTAAAAGTCTAAAATTGGATTGAACTGTTTTTTTTAATTCAATTTTTTTTAACTATTTGAAGTGTTACTTCTGCCAAAAACTGTTATTATATGAATTTTAACTTTTGTTATACAGGGTGATGCAATATTACCGTTAGGGTTTGAATATTTAATAACTTTTTTTCAAAGCTAATTATTAACATTATTTTTCTTTGTTATAAGCATGTTAATAGGAAATATTTTTGGCTTCACCACGGAAAATTATGTCACGCAAGTCGAGGCCATTTTCGGCTTCTCTAATTCGTGCTCTTTCCAGTACATTTTGCATAACTCTTCGTCAAATTTAGGTGTTTTCGCTTAAATTTACTTGCGAATGTTTGGTTTTAGTTGTGGTATGGTCGCTGGCTTATTTTCGTTCAACCCTCTTTCAAATAACTCTAAAGAAAAGGAATGTGGAGAGTCTTTGTATCCCTCGCAGTGTCTCCATTTTGTTGGAACTACAACTGTGGACGATAATATTTAGCCGGCCTCAATAAATTGTCCAGCATTGTTCGGTATTCAGCACCATTAACAGTAGCCTCAGTTACTAGTTATGAGCACTTTCAAAGAAATATGGACCGCACCAAACAGTTTACTTAAGTCGACGTAATTGTTGCTGATGAACTGTTCTTGGATTCTTTATAGCCTATGTTGAGGAAATTTGCTCCGTTATGATACCATTCAAAGGGAAACGGGCTTCATCGCTCATTATCGAATTTTTAATGAAATCGCTTTTTTCTTCTGCTGTTGGTAGTCTAAAGGTTCAATTCGTGTACAAGGAGAGCCTCATAAGGAAACAAAATCCTCTGAAAGGAGCTGTGCAACAGCAACAGTTGGGCCGAACGTTTCTAGATTGTCCTGCACACTATCCGCACCACGTCGGATAGTGTTCCTCATTTCATCCATGTGAATCGCACGTTCTCTTCCGATATATGGAAGATGTCAATTATGGCGATTTATTGTTGGTGCTGAAGTTGCAGTACGCCCATTCAAAAACGCTGCGTCAAATAAATTGACGTTGACTTTTAAAATAAAAGTCAAAAAGTTCTAATTTTGAATTCCTTAAGTTTTTTTTACCAAATACTGAAGTAAAAATAAAAGATATAAATTAATTTAAGAGGTTGTGCACCACCCTGTATGTAAATTGACCGAACTGGTCCATAACTAACAGAAGGGTTAACATTTTATGAATTAGACCGTTAAAATAAACTTGAGAGCATTACGGTTTTAGGACAAACAGCAATAAAAATTATATAAGAAAAGATGTGTGTGTATGTGAGTGTGTATCCCATTAAAAAATGTCGTATAAATTTCGTTAATAACTTAACGTGATAAATAAACTCACAATTGACTCGTGGGTACGTGTAGTCCAACTGCAGCACAAAATTAAATTATTACGTTTTTATAGATAATAAATAAATTTATTACAAGTCCTAAAAACATTCCTTTAGATTAAGCATTTACTGGGATATAAAACGACTTTAATTGTGCTGAATGTTGACATGTTTTGTAATCAAGTCTATTCGGTGTGTGGGAGTAAAAATGTTTTCCAACAGCCCGCTTTTTGTGGTACACATAAATAAGACAACATTTTACACAGACACAAGCTTTCGATTTTATTGATTAAATGATTAAGTCGAGGAACGCATAAATATATAATAATTGTACGTCAAACATCTGCACTATTTCAGTTCCATTATTCTTATGAGTTTGAAGCACCCATCCTGACTATTTTATATGATTGCAGACTACAAGAAATTATGCAAATATTTTCGAAACTGAGAGGCTGCTGTGAACTTAATTTTTTAATGCTGTCGTGTCTGTCGTTATTAGATACTGAAAACACAGATTTTTCTACTGGCAGTGGACCCTTGAGTGGAAAAACAATGACAAATTGAATCTATTTTCGTTTGCCTTTTCTTGCCGTTAAAATTTTTGTTTATTTATTTTTATTTATTTTTTATTAGTTGTTTAGTTGTTATGAGAAAAACCAGCATATAAACTTTCATAAGTATGAGCATGAAAAAGCCAAAGAAAAACAATATTTTGCTTCGATTTTCCATCTTTTCCAAGAATTTTTGTCAATAAATCAAACCTATTTAGAATATTCAACCGAAGTGTGTTTTGATTGTGTTCTCTTATTTGATTTTCTACTTAAATTTGCATAAACACTTAAACGAGAAAGTAATAAAAAACAATCGTATGCACGATAATACAAAAAGAATATTTGGCAACGTTTGGAATTTATTTTTCCATATTGTTTAACGTTATTTTTTTCAAATCACCGCACATATTTCGCATAAAGTTTAAAATGCCATTAAAAATGTTAATGATGTACAGTGAAGTCTCGCTAGTGCAGTTGAATATGTATGTTAATAAATAGAATAAGAAATGTGTCTATTGAATGGGTGTTTTTATGGAGCGATTCAAATTTAAATATCAACGAAATGGGTTTTATTTGAAGAACATTTTCTTAAATTATTGTTTAAGTATGATTTCTGCCATGTGACCGCCATGGCTGGCGCTTAGAATCTAGAACACCAATTTTCACGAACTTTGCGCAGCATTTGCGGACGTGTTTCGCCGATAGCTCTTCGAATGTTGATTGGCAGGTGTTCAATTATTTGTGGCTTATCGACGTAGACGAAAACTTGTGGATTCTGTCCACTCCGAACGCGACAGTTCCCTTCATTTACGTGCCCATTCAACCAGATATGGGCTTCGCCGGAAAATAAAATTTTGAATGGATGAATTTGACGAAAATTTTGATTAAAAGTTTCAACAATTTCCACGCGTTGTTCTGGTGTAAGTCGATTCAATGAAATATGAAAGCAACCTAAACAAAAACCCACTATCAGTTGTTAAATAGGTTTCAATTAAAGTAGTGATGCCCTGTTGTATGTTCTTTTCTTAGATTTTATAAATAATTTAACTCAACTTCAATGTCTTTTGTGGTTTTAATATATTTTACTTTTTGCAGTTATAAAGTTTGAAAACTTTCTCTGATTCTTAAGCATAATCCGCTGTTTCATGACATATCCCTTGAGCTAAGAATAGTTTAATACGTGGCTCATTATTTGGAGTTTTAAGACATCCGATTGAATCTGTACTAACCAGAGCCTTCAAACCTTTCATTCTCAACACATTACACGGTTTAATTTATTTTCATACTTAAAGCATCCAGAGCTTAAGAAAAATATAAATATTTATTCTTTTGAATTATATTTTTGTTTTCAATTGAAAAATTTTGATCGGTTGAACAAAAATTAAACGAATTTATTTAAATATGCGAATTTATTTAAATTTTCGATTGACAACTTTAGTACTCACGAATATCAGCAGTTCTGTGGTTTCTTAAAACTGCATTATATATAAATTATGAACCTTTTGTATCGAACTTCGATTAATTCTATATGCCAATTTTTAAAAAAATATTTCCAATTCTAAAAGGCATGATATATATTCCAAAGCACAGGGGAAATCAAACACCAGGATTATACGTTAAATTTACATTGCAGAGCAGAATATCTGTTTTCGAAGGCCACTGCACTTTCATCATCAATACCCATGAGTGTTTTCATTTAATACTTTCTGTTAGTTGGCTTAAAATGTATCGGTTTCATTATGAAAAAGCTTTCGAGAAGTAACCGCTGGTGGAACGCCTTTTTAAGTTGATTAAGTTGATCGTTTTTACTCTTTTATTTCGTTAGATTTCAAAACGTTTTATATATATATATATATATATATATATATTATTGTATATAGTATATATTATTGGACGTCTGAAATCATTTAAACTTTATTTTTATATTTGCATGACGTAACAGCAACGTTGAGTAACCAACCATTTTTGTTTGTGTTCTACCGAATCAAAATTCAAAAATAAGACGGAATATCCACTCGATTGATTATTAGGAAAGCGTCGTTAATATGAAACATATTCAGAGCTGATGGTTGCCAATGCTCTTTATTCGTATATAATCTTGGAATTATATTCATTAAGATTAAATGAACAAATAAAGAAATGAAATTTATTAAAGCTGAGTCGTGCCGGAGTCTTGGTTTCATATTTAATTTTACAACAATAAAAAAAAAAATAAGTACACTTCATGTTATCGTCTTGTAGTTGACTTTTTCCCGACTTCACTGTATGCACAGATAACAAGAAGATTATTTCTTTTTAAATAAAACATTCCGTCTACAGATGGAAGAATGTTACTGACACTCAGCAACTATTAAAAAAGGGAATAACCTTTAACACGATATAACAATAGCGACGTTTTTATTTGTTGTATTTTTCTCTTTTGTTAAATGTGACAAAAAAATGTTAAAATTTGCATAAATCTGTGAAGACCAACTGATCAATGGAACGTGGTGAAATGTGTTTTTCGACTACATTAGAATCTATTAAAATGCAAATATTTAATATTTTCAAATTATCACTGTAAATAATTATGCGTTTTTAATAGATTCAGTTTGGCTTTTGCTTGTTTGAGTAGGTAAAGGGTGTTCTACTCTGCTGTGTAAATTGAAAATTAAATTGATGTGAAGTCTTCCAATCCTCAAATTAATTTTAAATGAATTCCTCCTTTCCTCAAATTAATTATAAATCAATTTAATATGATAAAAAAATTTCTATATAAATTCCTAAATAAATTAAAACACGATGTTGAATGTGAGTCACATCTCAACGTCAAGTATTTTGCCCAACTTAATTTCAGATTTTTTTGTTTTAGTGTTTGACAAATTCAACCATGGAGAGATCCACAATTGAGCATGTCCTTTTTTGAGATTTCTCTTATTAGTTGTATACTAAAGCCTAACTGTACATCGAATTTGAGCTCTTTAGCTAAAGTCGAAATGCCAAATAATATTGTGGAGTGAGTGAGTGAGGGAGTTTTTACCCAAATATGCGATTTTACAGGTCGATCTCCCGGAAATGTTGCAGGATTAATATGTGGTAAATACTTCATAGTTTTAAAATAACGTGAAGAACAGTTATGATGTGGCTAAAAACAAGTTAAATTGTTCCTTGTAAATTACTACGAGCATTGGGCTAGACTTAGGCTGGCGCACTATGGTGCTCCTAGTTAGTATTTCAGTCTTTGAGTAGTAGAAAGCAGCTTTAGACCCGATGGTAATTTTTCAGTTCTTTTCTTTCAAAAAAAAAACAAACTTTTCACACGATTTTATTGAACTATTATAACGTGTTCTTTTCTATAAAATGTACAACATTATTTACCCCTTTTCTGAAGAGTGGCAGCTTGGAGGAGTTGCAAAACAGAAAGAATTTTTCTTAAGGGATGTTGAATTGGTATTTATTTATTTATATTTTTTTTTAAAGAAATAATGCCACCTTTTTCTAAAAAGTGTAAGGAATATAGCATTAAACTAACTTCTTAAAAGTCATTAGTTAGGCAGCAAATTCGTAATCCCCATTTTAATATTAAGAATTTTCTTTTAGATACAAGGAAAGAGAGAGAGAAAGAGAGTAAAGGATCAGTAGTCTGACTACACGTAAGAAATAATTGAACACGAGCCGTGCTGATGACTGTCTCAGATCTGACTTGTAAGTTAATGTAACCACTAAATATCACTGATCAACTTCTTATTTCAAATAACCGTTTGTGGAGTTAAACAGTTTCCAATCATATTGGCTGCTACACCACTGACTATCAGTTACTTAACAAACTGTTATACTTAAGAAATATGCCCAAAATCAAAATGTTGTTCTTGACTTTTTAGTGGTTGCACTTTTTTCGCGAATGTTTGTCCGTTCTGTGTGTAATTTTGACAATATTAATGTACGAACCTTATAAATAGGGAAGGCGAATAAGCGCTCCTTGTGTCTCTACCTGTACGCCAGATAGCTCCAGGAAAGCTTAAGACCTCAGTTGTGGATTTGATAGATCGCTATTAAAAATGAACACAATTCAAAAATGTTCCAGAATTTTAAAATTTGAATCTATTTTTGGAATATAAAAGAAAATAAGTCAGACTTATATTTGGTAGTTCTGTTTTTAATTAAACAAATTTTATACCTCAAAACTGATTAAATTGTTAATTAAAACCAAAACTTTTACTTTCTTGTTTTTATTTCATATACTTCACTCATTCATAATTTGAAAACATCCACGTTCTGTTTTAATCATTTTCACTTCGTTCGCGGTTCAATACTTTTTTATAAAACAAAACAAAAAAAGAAGGTGTAGTTATAAATTAATATTATTTTTGCTTAAATTAAAACTCTTTTGTTTGATCACTGTTTTTTAATGCTGCAAACAATTGCTTTTTAAAAGCATATTTTTAAATATTAAAGGATTTAAGGGTCAGTTGTAAAAAGAAATATATTTGCCATGAAACAAAAGCCACTTAAAACCTATTCGTTCTACCACCAGAAAAGTTATTCACCTTTTCTTTTTGCATAAAATATTTTTACTTATTATTCTTTTGTCTACACGCTTGAATATTCATAAATTGTTAATGCTTTTGTTGTTTGTTTTTCGTATTACGGTTAACAAGAATATTGCCAAGCAAAGACTTTTGCCATTTCACTCCAATTAAGTTAAGCGAAAATGGAAACTTACAAAATCCGTGCATCGCTTAGGAAAGATTTTCTATTAAATTTGGATGAACCATAATAAAAATGGGGCAAAATAGTTATCCTATCTTTCAGAATTAAACATTTTAGTTTTAATTAAATAGCCTATAAAGATATATATATATAAAATTCCATAAATAGTTCGAAATAAATAAATAAAAAAAGAAAAGAAAAGATATTTTGAGGTAATAAAGAGAGCGCTGTATTAAATATATATAATAAACTACTTAAGATTAATTTAATTATAAGTTAAAGATAAGGTCGAATAAAATTCGCAAATTTATTGTGTAATAAATTACATCCAACATATTAATTGTTTGTTGTGGGCAAATGAATACCTTTTGAAGAGTGAAAGATCGTGACTATATGGGTTCGATTCTACTATCAAAATGTAGTAAAACCCTATACTTATTAGGTCAAGTTGGTGACCGTTTTCTTTTTATGGGCCTCCAAAGTTTCCATATAATGGCATGATGCCCAAAAAAAGGTGTCATCAGTTTTTGCCAAATAGCTAATTAGCCAAGAGTACGTTGAATATTTCTTGCTACAATTTGATGACAGAAATGTATTTTATCTCAGAGATCTTTCATAAAAGTTAGAGAACAAAAAATTTTTTTCCAGTTTTTCGATCATAACTTTTAGGAAATCCTGATTTTTTATATACTATATTTAGAAAAATTGTAGCCAATTAATTGGGTAATACGTGATATTTTTTTTTTTCATCGAGAGCTCCTGTAAGTAAATCAATTGTAGCGTCCACTGTGTGACTTTTGGCTCCTTCCTGTTGGAACCACATATCAGCCAGATTAATGCCACGTAATTGAGGTACGAAAAATATCAAGTTCTTATACCGTTCATCATTCAAAGTAACAATCTCAACATCATCGCTTTGGAATAGATGTGGGCCAATGACTCCGCCAGTCCATGAAGCCCACCAATCAGTGATTGTCTGTGGATGTGGAATCTCCTCACTACAACTGCGAAGATTCTGCCCATTCATCGGCTTCATCGGAACATAAAATTTTGAATGGATGAACAATTATTTTGATTAAAAATGTCAACAATTTGCACGCGTTGCTCCGGTATAAGTCGGTTCATAATGAACTCTAAAAATTTATCTAAAAAAAGCCACTATCAGCCTTTAAATTGGTATTCAAATAGAGGAGTTGTTCCAAATCAAATTTTTGTTCAATTGATGAACGAAAAAGTCAATAATCATGAACCCATTGCCTGGAACGTTCCGACCAGCATCTGTCGGACTAATAATTGTACCAACCAAAACAGTCAGCTTTGTTGGTTGTACACTATCAGCAGTTTTTTATGTTGACATTTTTCCATTCAAGGAAAGGTGATCCTCATCACCAAGCAATGCATCGCACTCAGGGTTTGAAGGACAAAAATAAAAAAATCCAAATTTCGCTTTATACGTATTTCGACCAGAACCATGAGTTTTAAAATAAATTTGCACAATTCGGAAGCGTTGTTCTGGCTTCGGTGAAACTAGAAACCAAACTACACATAAAACACTAGACAGCTGACCAAAAAAATGTTGCTAATGTTTTATACTATTAAAAGAAAACACCCTTTACATTTTATATCATCACTGAAAATGCAGTGCAATTAACTTTGTCATTTAAATTTAAATTACACCAGTACAACTTCCTTAAAAACTCGTCAAAAATCTCACAGAAACACAAATAAATTACAAACTTTTTATCTAGAATATCATTTTCGCTTTTATTATATACAAAAACAAATTTAAAATAAAATTGTTGAGCGTTTCTTGCGAAATTTCATTCACTAAATCACATTTTGCGTAGAATTTAATTTCAATGTAAAGAGTTCCTACAACTTCTTTCTCTTCTCTGTTGCTGCTGAATATTGACAAATCAAATATCTCAAGGCCGAGGTTGCGCTTTGTGCTGTTTTTATTGGGTCTTAAATTAAAAACTTCCTTTGGCATTTGAAGCAATTAAATAAAGGAAAGATAGATTTGAGAAACTGACAACTTTTACTTCGCGCTGAGATGACTTCCGCTTTTTCTTATTGCAAATGGAACTCTTCAGTGAAAAGTTCCATCCTGTAGATGTAAGACAAACAAAAAGAGAGTTTGACTAAAAAGTATTTGTGCGTGTAAACATGCTGCACAACTTACCTCCTGCTGTTGAGAAGATTGAAAGTGAGATTTCATTCAGTAGCAGAATGCTCAGATTAAATAAGCAAAATTGTTGAGACTCCAATCAAACAATCTTCACTTAATTTAAATTTAAAAAAATTCCACATCAACGAAATTTTGTTCTGTTTTCTTTTGGTTTAAATATTCTTTCTTGTTATTTTTATTGCTATTAAACAAATTTCTTTGCTCACACTTAAATAAAAGAAAGAATTAAATATTTCAAAAGAACGCCAACGGTGACTACTGCGGAATGATATACTGTTGGTTTTGCTGTTACTTCTGCTGCTGATGCTGACAACGTTTGTCATGCTGCCATAAGATTTTATTTAATAAACCACGTTTATTTAACATTCAGAAAATTACATTTTGATGTCTACTTGAGCACGTACTCAGTGGTTTTTTGTTAATATGTATTTGCATTTATATCGCACTGAATGAGAAAAAGTAAAATGACTTGAATGAATTTGAACGAAAAATAATAAAAAAATTTTCAAGAAAAACATGAAGAAATCTTATTTAAATATGATGCGTATCGCAACTAAAAGACTTTCTTTTTAATAGACACTTCAAATTTGTATTCGGATGGATATATAAAAAACAAACAATATATAAAAAAATTGAATTAAATAAAAATAAAAAAGTTAATAAGACCGACAGTTTGCGAAATTGTATCACTTCATTACGGATGATTGTGAAATAGATGTTGAATTCCGTATATCTGCCCACTCACAATATAAAGTTTTTGGACGACTTTCTTTCAAATTCTCTCAGGTAGTTTACAATAAGACCCCTTCAATACAATAATTAGTTAAATTTATGTCGTTTCTAGCATATTAATTTAGTTTTAATCGTTATGAATATCGTTCCGAAGTATTTAAAGAGTTCATTGAAGGATTCTTAGCTCATTTTTAAGCAGATCAATCTTCAAGTGAATTATAATTGGAATATGAAAAATTTTCCCCTGAATTTATTAACATGCCTCCTGTATACATCAGCCCAATAAGCTCTCGCTCTCTTTTTGCGTGCAAGTCTTCGATACCTTTCCTAAATATACCTATTCCATCGGCATATCCTAAAAGCTCTAGTATTTCACTTACCAGATTTTATGCTTTAGAACTTTTTAATTTTGTGATTTTCTTTTGTACTTTACAATAGGAATATTTTTGAGCACAAATTCACTTTGCAAATTATTTTATATTGTCAGCACAATTTTTATTTTGTAACCAACAAAAACAGAAATTAGTTTAATTCGACTACAACAAGAAATTTAATAATTCCAAGGCTAGAGTAAAAAGGACTGTAGCCAAAGATATGGCCATTATTTTCATTGCTATCTCTTACATCAACATTTACATACCTGGGTATGTGTGAAATTATGTTATATTTGCATAATTATTGCATTAAATTTGCAAGTTTTCCACAATAAAAAAATCTAAGACAAGGCAATAAAAATTCAAAAAATTTAAACAGACTTCAATACGAAGAAAACTAAAAATCGCAAGTGAAATCAAACCAACGCTGATGCAAACTCAGCAATAGAAGAAACTCCCGATAATAGATATGAACACAACCTGCTACTCTGCCGTTAACCTATTGGCATAGTTATTTACGCTGCCAATATCTGTGGGGCAACGTGCTTTTAAGAAGGACTTACAATTAAATTACTGCCCCTTATATTCATAATTATGTACCACTACTTATTGGCCTTTGTGTGCTACCGAAAACGCCTTGCAACTCTGTTTATTTGGCCATTATTAAAATGTGCCTGGTATAAAAGTAATAAAATTTCATCTCTACTGTGATTGTATTCCCATGGTGAGCAGAGTTACGTTCACTTTTATGAAATATTAGATCCATAAAGCGTAACCACTCAATACTAGTAAAAAACCTTGTAATTCACACCAGTGTTTGTTGGGTTAAACAGTTTGCAATTATATTTAAATCTATAATCCTGCTATTAGTTCTATAAAAAGCTTTTTTACTTCATAAGCCTTCTCTGAGTAAAAATATTTCTCATAATTTAATAGTTACGGTTCAATTGTTTAATAAAACAAGTAAATGTGCTATATTCCGCTGTGTCGAATTTTATATACTCTTCACCAACGTACGTCTGACATAATATATATATTTTTAAGTACCAATTTTGTTTTTTCTAAGTTATAAAATAGTTTTAGCCAGAAAAAAAATTATAACGTCAGTTGCCTTTTTGGTTACTTTTATAATTAAAAAAAAAAAATATATTAATTTTCCACCCCTGAGAACGAAATTTAGATTTTTTAATATTTGATGCAAATTTTGGTTTTCCTGAATTAAAAATAGTTTTAATTAGAAAAAATAAACAACGTTAGTTGCTTTTTTGTTAGTTTTATGTATAAACAAATTTCAGTTTCCCATCCCTGGAAGCAAAGATTTATCTTTTGTTTGTTTTTTTACCATTGTATTTAAAAAAACTTAACATTTATAACCGTTTTGATCACATTCAGGTATCACAAAATATTGCATTTATCCAACCCTTCAATCAAAATTTTGATTGTTTTTAAAATTTCAAACCAAATTTTTGTTGTCTAAATTAAAAAATGGTTTTTGTTAGGAAAAAAACGACGTTAGTTGTTTTTTTCGTTACTTTTATGCATAAAATAGTTTTATTAAAATTTGTAACCATTTTTGTCACCGTAACGTACTACAAAATATTGCAGTATCCAACCCTAGAATCGAAATTTTGATATATTTTCTTAAATTTTTGATACCAATCTTGTTTTGCCGGAATAAAAAATAATTTTAACCAAGAAAAAACGACGTTATTTAATTTTTGGTTATTTTAATGTAAAAAAATATAAACATTTCCCACCCTGGATAAGAATTTTTAATTTTTAAAATTTTTTTCACCAATGCAAATCTTCATGATGTATAAAACGGTTTTATTTATAAAAAACTTGACATTTTTAAACATTTTAGTTATTATATGTACCACAAAATACCGAATGTGCCGAAAAAAAAGTTTTGATTTCCCATCCATTGAGGAGTCCCAAAGAACAAAATATGTTCAATTTACAAATAAACAAAAAAATAATTGGTTTTTGGTGTTAATGTTGCGTCGAGAAATAAGTGTAACCTTCCCAGCTCTGGAACCGTATTGCAGATTTATATACCACTCTATTTAAGTTCTTTTACAACCGATGAGTCCAAGAACGAAGTCTCTAGCTCTTCTGGGGGCTTGGTAAAACCGATTTCACGTACAGACAGACGGACAGACAGACGGACATCGCTCAATCGTCATCGCTATTCATAAGGATCCAGAATATATATACTCTATGGGGTCGCATATTGATATCGAAGAAATTACAAACGGAATGACAAACCTAAACATACCCTTTTACTTTTTTGTGAAAGGCATAAAAAATAAGTAGAAAAAATTGAAACTTTTATAAGTTCCTTACAAAGAAGACTTTCTCAAAAAGTCAATAATAATAGAAAGTTACGGTCCGGAATCTAGTCTTTTCAGTGAATTTGAGGTCTTGTTTCTGATGTTAATTAAATCTGATTTTTTATGTAATTTTTAATAACTTTTTAATAAATTTTTAATAAGTGTTTGTTTCAAAAGAAGTCGCTCAGTGCGAATTCTTGAAGACGTCTTCGTGTAATTGCCAACGTAAGTTGGCAGACCTCTACCAAAAGCGCCTATTTATGGTATAAACACAATTGCGCCGAACGACGAACGTCGCAAAAGCACGAAGAACTTATCATGAATTCGTTGCGTAAATTCGTCGAATAAGACACAATTAGAGCGAAAATAATAGCTGTTAATGTCATTTAAAATTATTTGTTATTTAGATACAAAAATAAATAAAACATTGGCAAACATGAACAAAAACATTTTACGTGTGACCATATTTCAACAACAAAAAACATTGATATGAGAAGATAAAATAATGAAAAAAACGAATTAAAACAATATTTTATATAACTAGGAATTGAATTTATGTGCCGCAAATAAAAAAGAAAATATTTCTTAAAGCAAAAAGTTACTTTATCTGCTATACACTGAAAATTTAAATGAAAAACGGTCACACTGCACCAATTTTACAAAAATTTTACAAAAAATATATTATATTATAAATAAGCTTTGTGTAAGTAAAATGACTTTACAAACAATTATTTGGATGTTTTTAATAAGTCGGAAGTGGATACTCTCAATACTTGGGAAGTGAAGAAAGAGACGTTTTTTCAGTTGTCTATGACATCCTCTAAACTATTACTTATAAACTGAACAAAAAAATATAACAGAATTAACTCCACCGCTCTAGAATTTATTATATTTTCAAATCAATTTGTCGAAAAAACTCTATATTGAATTGCTAAAGCTTCTCAATACATATTAACTTATCGATTAAATCCACTGCAGTTGAAATGGTATAAATAATGTTATCTCTTACAGCGATGACGATTATAGAAAATATAGAAGAACTGCGAATTTAGAATGACATGACAGTCTAATCTAATCTAATTTAATCAGATATTTTAACAACGTAAAGATTTTCAGTAAAACAGTTTGTTATCCCTGTCTTTTAGTTAAATTATTGGAATGTGCATGGGATTAATTGTGCCATTGGCTGGATTTGTGTGTGATTAATATGACAATTGCTGTTAAAAAACTAAGAAGACGTCTTTTGAAACAATCAGATATAAAATATAAATTTTAAAATCGTTTTGAATTAATGATGAATCAAAACACAAGTATTATTATGAAAACAAACGTCGGGTGCTCGAAATACGAAAAATAGGACACAAAGCGCCCCCGCATCTTTTCACAATAATATTTTTATTTTGGCTCGTTAATGTTTTAAGTCAATTTAAAAATCTATTTTTAGGTTTTTAGTTCGATTTTGTTTAAGAGCGTTCTTTTTCACTTATTTTAAATTTAATATATTGTTTATTGCGCTTCAAAAGCGTGCAAAAATACTTACACATTATGAAAAGAAAAGAACATGAACCACATAAGCAAACCTGTACAAATACAATGTAACGTATGAGTAGCATTATTAGCAATATTAATATATTAAGCATACGCATGGAAAAACAAAGCGAATGAAAAATTGGATACAAAGAAACACACAATAAAAGCTAATAAAAAGCGTATAAAACCAGCAGTTGAAAACACTTTCTTATAGAAAAAGTCCTATAAATTACCCACTGATCTCTATGAACAAAAAATTATTCAAATACTAAAATTTATCCAATCGAATGAAATAAAGAAGTCAAACTATATATTTTTATTTGACTGCAATAATTTTATTGGCAATGACAGAAGGAAAGCATTTTGTATTATTGATTTTACACATAATTTTAAAACAATTCCTTGGATAAAAGCCTTGGAAATATTTGTTTATGTATGAATTTTTCTACTAGAAAAAAAATTTAGTTAAATAACATGGACATAATTGTTCAATTCAATTTTTAATTTTTGTGATGACATGCCACACAGCATGCTAAGCGAAGACTCAGTTGGGTGGCGAGCTTAGCGAATAGTTTTTTACAAATTACTTCGTGTGATTTAATTCCTTTAGATTTTTTCTGGGGGTATGCCAAAAATGACGTCTATGGGGACAACGGTTGACGCACTTCAAGCCGATTTTTAAGGATATATCCCTGATATAACAGCCGATATGTTGGAGAGAAAATTTTAATTGTGAGGCAGGGCCTCAGTAAAAACTAAAATTAACTTCTAAAGAAGTTAATGAAAAAAACTTTCGGAACAATTGGAGCTATTGTGGGGGTCCGTTCAGATGATTCTTGCCCATGTTCCCATTTTTTTTCAGCCTGTGCAATAATTGAAGCCGTTAGACTACCAAAAATGGCCTGAATATGCCATTTTACTCCGACAAAAAGAAAATCATGATTTCATGAACAATTTCAAATTCGTATATAATTGAAATTCCAGAATATAGGCTACGGAGAATCCAACAACAGTTCATCAACAACAATCACACCCTCTTTAATTTGTTATGAGTAGAACCAGCACGACACGACCCCTACATATGCAGTGCGTTGCTCTGAAACTGGAAAGAAGGGGATAGTGATAGAGAATTTCGTTGTATCTATTTTTACTTTTCCACTTCGCCGGTGAATATTCTTGCTACAGGTACCGACGAAGGACGGCATTAATCGCTGCCGGTATTATTCAGTGACCAGGCAAGCCGACAATAAGTAACGCAATCCTGCGGTAATACAGATCAGGAAATGACTGATTGCGTTGTGGAACTAGGGACCTAGGGCATCATAGTGTTGTGTCTTACTACTTCAGCCAACACCATCCTCAGTGAACTGTATAGTAGGGTGTATCGTATCAAAGAATCGTTGGTCCCTATGTCTTTGAAAATGCACATGGCGCGTCAGTTTCAGTTGGAATATCAAACGATGCTGCACAATTTTTTGACACCGGCTAAAAAAGCATCCACATTTGTGGTTCCAATAGGATGGAGCAAATCCCACACAGCAGAGCATACAATAGCTCTGTTACGGGGCCTATTTGGAGAAAATATTATTTCGCGAAGAAGTGACTTTTACGATTTTCTTTCGGATTTCTTGAAGGAAGGAGTAATCGAAGCTAAGCTAAGGATCATACAACAGCACAAAAGAAACATTCGTAATGAAATTTAAGGCACAGCCCTCAACATTTTACGAAAAGTTGTGCAAAATGTACTTGAAGGAGCACGAACTTCCGAAGCCGTGCATAGCCAAATATATTCCAAATTAAAATACTTTTTAAAAAGTCAAAACATAACCGTAATTTGGACCTCCCTGTACAAACTAAAGAAAAATTACTGCCCCAAACTTGACTTCCAATATTTTTCGTTCAATATATACTTCGTTCATGCAATTCCCTAAATTTTATTATATCTCTTTTAGTTAAAACCAAAAAAAATTTTTTACAATCTTCATTTTTACCTCTTAACACGTTCAAAAAAAGTGGCAATGACAATGACTTAATTTGATATTAATAGCTTTGAGCTCTCTTTATCTTTCTCTCTTTCTCTTTCTCTTTCTCTCTGTCTCTATATCTGAGTCCTTTGCTTAGATACTGTCTAAACAGGAATTACCCTTCATTGAGATGTTGGGACTTAAGTGCAATCCTCCTCAATAGAACGGACCAACAAATTTTCATAAGAATAGTCCGGCTCTTCTGATTTTTTAGAGTGACACAAGTTTATATCATAACAAAACAAGGAAATATATATTCTATATCAATGAAACGGGCTTTATTTGAAAGAAAACTTCATGAAATTATTGCTTAAATATGATATATGCACAATATGCAACAACAATTTGTAACAACTTTTGGCAGAATGTACTTCGAATGAGTATTTTCAGGTGTTCAATTGTTGTGGCTTATCGACGTAGACAAGTGACTCAGCTAAAATAATAATAATAATACAATCGGCACTTAATTGGGTCATTACGTGAATTTATTTTTTCATCAAGAATTTCTTTGAGTAAATCAATTGTAGCATTCACTGTATGGTTCCATGCTCTTGTAACCACATATCAGCAGGGTTAATGCCACGAAATTGAGGTACAACAAATTTTGAACCATATTCCTATACCGTTCATCATTGAAAGTAAAATTCTGACCATCATCGTTATTGAAGACCTGTGGATGTGAGGGTGTTTCGACAAAAGCTTGTGGGTTCCCCTCACTCTGAATGCACCAATTCTGCTTTTTTACGTACCCATTCAACCCGAAATGGGCTTCATCGGAAAATACAATTTTGAATGGATGAGTTCGACGAATAACTAGAACAATTATTTTGATTAAAACTTTCAACAATTTGTATGCGTTTTTGTGGTGTAAGTCGATTCATAATGAAATTTGAAGGCAAACTAAACAACAAGCTACTATCGGCTGTTAAATGAGGGCTTAAATAAAGCAGTGATACCGACTCAAAGTTGTGACACAAAGAAAAAACACGCTTTATATTTAGTTGTCTTTAAATCTTTAGTAATCAGATTATCATCTGTTTCACAAAACAAAATGAGGCGCTTTAAGTCTTCTGTTTTAGTTGAGATCTTCGACACGAATATATTTAAGCGGTACATGTAACCTACTTAATGGGTTACATGTGGGGATGCAAATATTATCTCTCTATTCAGAGTCGGATGTGCACTGGTTTGATATATTGTTTTTTTATGGACATGACTTCCAGGGGCGCTGTGCGTATTTTAGTAAAATTTGGAAAAAAAACATTTTTATAAAACACACTTCAATTTTCTGAAATTAAAATTATCAATACAGTGAAAATTTAGCACTTGGCAACTACAAGAGAACAGAACAAGTTGAGACATCATTAAAAATTTATATCACCCAGAATTTTCTTAATTACTTTTTCTTTGTGTTTTCATGGCAGAAATTGAAAAACGGAAAGGAAAACTATGATCAAAAGAGAACGAAAAATTTGTTACTTAATAACTTTTGTGCAGCTGATGATGAAAAAACAAAAGGATTTTAATTGCGAATGCTTACATAATGTTACAATCATTCAATCGGAAAAGGATTATCACTTAAAAATAGAACAGCATCTTCACATAAAAGAATATGTTTTCAATTGATGTCACAACAACGGAAATTTATTTATTTTTACTTATAAATTTTTTTATGCGTGGGAGCTACCAGCATAATATTTTTTTTTAATATTTTATATTTATTTATAAAATTATTGCTGCTGCTCTTTTGTTCTTTTCATGTCACACTTGCATTTTATTTTGAACCCACATCATATTTTGCACTGCGTCTGATTAATTTGAATTAATTTTTTTTTAAGAAACCACAATTTAAGATATGAAATTTTTAATTAATTTTCATTAGCAAAATTTTTGCAAACTGCCAAGTGTGTTTATTTTTATTTTATTTCACACAAAATTTTATTTCGCTTTTGCTTAGATTTTGTCAAAGACAATTTTGTTGTTGTTATTTTGTAAAAAACTTTCAGACAAAACAAATTATTGCAGTTCTACACGCGATTTTACTTGTCCGCTCTTGTCGACCATTCGCCTTAAAGTTCCGTTATCAACTGAGTTGTAAACATAAAGACTTGGCGTGTTTTTCCTTTTTTTAAATAGCGAAATTCGGCTGGAACTTGTGCAAGAATGTTAAGCAAGTAAAACATAAATTTGTGTCCGCTTTAGACATGTTGTTGCTGTGAACGAAGTCAATGTTGTTTTATACGTGAGCCATGTCGTAAAGTGTGGGGGCGTTTCGTTTATCGTTTATTGAATAAAAATTGCTGTTAAGATATTTCAGAGCGTAACGTTCGGTGCTGCTGTAAACAACACAACAGGTTAGTGCCGGATGTATTCTGAAGCGAATTTAACAACTTTTTGGTGGCGAAGAGAGAAACTTTTAATGCTCGTTGTCTCAATAATGTTATTAGCAGGGAAATCATTGATAACAGCAGTACTTTTTTATGTTGTGGCCTCTTGATTTTGCTGCATTAGAAGAGAAAAACATAGAATGAAACGTGAATAAAATTGCTGCAAATAGAAAGAGTTATCACATTCAGTTACAATAAACAAAATTGCAAACAAATACTGAAGAGGAAAGGGAGGCGCTTCGGAAAACAGCTGTTGTGCTCTGTAGTGTTGCATATTAAAGCAAACTGATGTTGACTCTTTTAATATCGAAAACAGCTGTTAAGTTTAATTTTTAAAACTCGAGTTTACCTTCCCTGGTGCTTTGGAATATTTATCAAGTCTTTCCGAATTAAAAGGACTTTTCCAACTATTAATCAATTAAAATTTAATTAAGTAAAGTAATAAATAGTCGCTACATAATAATTATTAAAATTGTTGAGATAAATTGAAATGTTGTTAGAAAAGTCTGCATTCGAGGACTGAACTTTTGCTGATGCAATTTTAGGAAATATATGAAGTCGGTTCTACGGGATAATTTATGGCACAGCGATTTCTTGCAGATTAATTCTTGTATCAAGAATGAAAGTATCCTCCTAAAATATTATTGCTGGGGGTCACAAATCAAAATGATAAAAAACAAGTTAGCTGGAAGAAAATTTAGAAACCATAATGTACCAAGTTAATTGTGAGTCACATCTTCACATCAGGATATAATATTTTAGGAGGATACTTTCATTATCGATACAAGAATTAATCTGCAAGAAATCGCTGTGCCATAAATTATCCCGTAGAATCGATTTCATATATTTCCGAAAATTGCACCAGTAAAAGTTCAGTCCTCGAATGTAGACTTTCTATTTGTAAAAATTTTGTTATTGTTTCATTTATTTCATTTCATTTTTCTCTTCTAACGCACTTTCCGCATCAGTATTTTTGTGTATTTTCGGCTGTCGCGGCTTAGATATTTTATAGTATACGAGGACTCTACTAAGCCGACAATAAAACAGTGTAATTATGTAATTACATAATTACACATTGCATAAAATTGACTGATACCTATTAATATATAATAATATATAATAATAGAAACCTATTAAAACAATAATTAGTTTCAGACTCAAGCTTAAATACACGAATTTAAAAGTTGACTTCTATTAAATTTGAATTTTTTATTATGAGTGGAATATTTAGAATATTTATTATGATCATCACAATAGCAGACCTTAAAAATATGAATATAAGAATTTCTCAAATGCAGGTTTCGTTGAATTATTTTGGTTGAATAGTTGACATTCTTATTGACTAAAACCACTGCGAAAAGTGAAAAAATTTAACAACGAACGCTGATGAGATGGCGTAGCCGTTTCGAAACCAGTACTGACCCGTTGTGTTGGGCTTCAAAATTATGTTAAAATATTCTAAATATTACACACTTAACAAAAAATAAATTGAGTTTGATAGAAATAAAGAATAATTTCTAAGCTCGAGCTTTATTCTCGTCATAATAATTAAATTCACGGGCTCGACTTAAATTCGCTTCATATAAGTATTTTCATAAAATTAATTTAATTGCAAAATATTAAATAATTTCTATTTTAAATATCAAGCAAAATCAGTTGCAGTACAGTGTGCGCATTAAGTGTTGTAATATGTAGGGGAACCTGCAAGCACAAACACAACAATTTCCATGAGGAATTTAATTTATTGTGATCAAATTTGTGTGACAATTTGCCTGTTAAAACCTGGTTTAATTAAAATACAAAATAATATCATTATGGTTTAATTGCTAGAACCAGGTGGAAAAGAGTGGAAACACTTTTAGAACAGTATTTTCTAATTGTGCAGTATCTACGACTGGCTTACCAAATATGCCATTTTCTACAAAACTATAAACTTGAAAATAGAAAAATTCAATTTGTTACCAAAAATAGTTTGCTCAATATGTTGTGAGAAAGTTTAGTTTTTGTACTTTTTTAGAAATCTTGATTATGGTCCAAACCCAATTTATTTTTTTTCCTTGCTTACATCCCAGAAAATTTTTTAGAAATAATCAATTATAAAAAGAATTTCCAGTTTTAAGATTTCTTTTAAAAAAATTATTTTCTTTAATATATTCAGCCTAGGGTCTCTTTATTTTATATTAAAAATGTTTAAAAAAATAAAAAATAAAATTTGCATTCAAAGTAACTTCCTAAAAAAGTCACAGGAAGGAGTGGCGCAATATCGAAAAGAAATTTATGTTTAAAATACAAACATCTTAATAAATTATATAAAAATAGTAATAAAACAATTATACAATTATAACGGAAATAAAAATAGGAAATATTATTCAAATCTAATAAAATATTAAATTTCCTGCAGGCAAAGGAGTTACGAAGTATTGAAAAAAAAAAAAATTTTTAACTTAAAATAAGGAGACGTTAAGCTCAAAAATATTCTAGAATAAAATTATGAAAACACTGCATTACCCAACGTCTTCAGTTGACATTTTGAAACGTCCCGTGATTAAAGCCAAAAGGAAAAGGGAATTAAACGAAGTGGTTGCAACCTAACAGCAGCGTTAAAGTCTGCAAAAAATAACAATAAAATCATTCGGCGCCTCTGCAACATGCTTCTATTCCATAATTCGTATGAAGTAAAATATTAACACGTTGATACATACGCGTTTTTACATGCAAATGGCAAATATTTAATCAAACCTCGGCACTCGATAAATATACATGATTTATTTTTAATTTTATATTGAGCGTTATTTTTTTTTCTTTTAGTTCAAAATTAAGTGTGTTAAACACGAAGGCAAAAGCCAGAGAACACATTTAAAACATTCACACAAACAAACGTGTGCATGAAAGACATTTCAATTATTACTGTCGCTGTAAACACAATGTGAGTGTGAGTGTGCTTGTTTTCCTTTTAATATCACATGTTTTTAAATATGTGGGATTTGTGTGCGCATGAATATGCTCAAGTTAAAATTAACACTTACCTGCAGATACAAATTAAAGATAAGCCCTTACAAGTGGGAACTTTAAATATTAATATACTTTAAACTATTAATACACCTAATCCCCATTACATGCTTTTAGATATTTCAAAAAGCAACTATAGCTGTTAAATGGGTCCTCAAACAAGTCAGTGATGCCAACTGAAAGATGTGACCTTCTAAAAAAACACTCCGTAGTAACTCGTTTTGCTTTTATCAAGAAGAAAAACTAAAAAGAAATTCAATAAGAAACTTTTTATTTGCTAAATTTCCTTGTTTTTTGTGGCACCATAAAAACAACCTTCTGAGAAAAGTTTTTGATATGTTAGGTTTTCTTCTGAATTCAAAAAAGCATTTCTTATTGATTTTATTAAGTTAATTAAAGTTTTTCAAAAACATATCCTCTTTTGATATCGTTATTTTATTATTATTTTCATTTCTTTCACAAACTTTGAAACTTTTTACACATAGAAAATTTCCTACTTATAATAGAATTGAGTTGTATGTGAAATCATTGAATACATTTAACAAAGAGAATCTCAGTGTACTTCAAATCTAAATAATTTTTTTTAATTCCATACATTCCATTCACCAACGGTTTTTGTGCTCTGCTACGCTTTTGACCTCTTCGATCTAAAACACTTTTATATAATATTGCAAACCAACAGATTCCTACGAGATAAGCGTAGTTCTCGGTGACTATGAAATAATCGAGAATTTAGAAAATGATTGAATTTTTAATAACTCCTAATATTAGTATCGGCTTATATTTTCTTTCAGAATTTCTGATCTTTCCAGCGAGAAAGAGCGAGAGAGGACCAGAAGTGAAATGATTAACAACACAAAATAATTATGTTCTTGGGAAAGAAAACTTCCATAGTGTGACTTGAGAAGTACCTCTAATTTATATATAATTCTCTTTTATGTGGAATACTATGGCGTCGACTGAAATGCAAAGGAACGTGTTAGAATTTTTCAAACGTTTACAGAAGAAGTAAAAGCTTTAGTTCTAGAAAGTTTTAGTTCTAGAATAAAATCAGACGTAAACATGTTGCTCAATATCCCTGGTAGTTTCTATCTCGTAATGTTATATTCTTTTTTTGCAAGATTTTTTTCTTCTTATATATGTCGGTTTCTATTTATTTACCACTTGTCAGGTGGCCCCATTGAATGTGATAAAAAAATTTATATATACAAATTTTATTATGAAAACGAATACGAGAAATGTATCAAACCGATTGATTGTATAACTTTTAAATATCCAGTAACTAGAGGTGATGCTGTAAATGTTTATGAAATAGTAGACTCTTTCATGTTAAGAAAATTATATATAAATTTTATATAAAATATTTACAAATCTGAACTTTTAAGTTTATTATGAAATTTTTTTTATTAATTATTCGTTTTTTATAAAAACAAAAATTAAATATAAATTTTATATAAAATATTTAGAAGTCTGAACTTTTAAGTTTATTATGAAATTTTTTTTTATTAATTAAATCGTTTTTTATGCTAACAAATTGCCGATGATATCAAGGGTTTTCGTGCAACATTTTCGCTTTGCTTGTATATGTCAGCAATTTATGGTCCTTGTAAAACAGGGGATGGATGTAAATTTTTATTGTTGTGAAGAGTATTGAAAAAAAAAAATACAGTCAAATGTTGCCATGGGATTTTAGCACAGAAATTATGTTTCGACTGTAAAGAATTAGATTCCGTATAGAAGAAGACATCGCCTCTGTGAACAGGAGTGCTACAGAGGACTAAAATTTATCAATCCAACGTTATTCTCAATAATTTGGTTAATGGCCGTTCACTTGATGGCTCATCTGGTGTCAGCAGACCATCAATTGCTGCGTCAATTTGAAAATCTTGAGCAAGATATCAGCGATGAGAATCAGTTCTGATTTAACTGGTATATAAACAGTACCAGATCCATTTAAGTCCCTTTAAGACTATTGAGACTTCATATTATTCTGAAGGAATCCCCGTTTGGTGTGCTTTACAGGATATCGGCAGAATTATCTCTCAGTTCAAGACTCGGCCCAGCAACACTATGATTAGTGAACAAGGTTCGTAACTGTCAGTTTGATACAATTCTCGTTCCCTTTTTTATAATATAATTAGTACAAAAAGAAACTGGTATCACATTCAATTAAGCCACCTAACATGTGGTAATAAATAGAAACAATTTTTAATACTGGTTATGAAAGTGTAGCGGCCTTTGAAAACCACTGTTCTCCTCTGCTGCGTAAATTTAGTTTATAGAAATGATGTTGACTTTTTATCGTATTTCGGAATATTTATTTGAATTAAAAACAATATTAAGACAATTAGCCTATTAATGTGGCTTCAAATAGGATGCTGCTGCAGTCATCTCCATTGACACAATCATAAATATCTTCAACAAGCTGCGTCATTAATTTGTGTCTGACACCAATTTAAACCGACATCCTTGTGAATTTTAACAAAATATGAACAAGTGAACCTATTTTTCAAAGAACCCTTATCGAAGCCATTAAAAGACTTTGGGAATACTGTGGGAACATCCCACCATAATATCAATTGTGAAGAATTGGTGTTTTGAGTTCCGTTTTGGTCGTACCACCTCAAGGGAGAGGTTATCGCGCAAGAAATCATTCATAAAATTCATGGAATTATATTAGACGAGATGGCTGAGACTGCAGGCACTGCATTGAGCGATTATATCACATTTTTAATTTTTAATTAATGTTTGGGACATGAAAAAGCTATCCGTGATATGGGTGAGCAAACTTTCGCTCTAACTCAATTTGATTTGTTGGATTCATAAATTTTGGTTGGTTGGATTCATCAATACCAAGAAACAATCAAAACAAATTGGACAGGTTAACGTGCATTAAAGAATACCAAAGAGTATCCATGACTGTTTTTAGGATGCACTATTTGTTATCTATTTAATTTATATAGAGAAGAGTATTGAAGGCTATTCAGAACTTTCAGATACTGTTCCATCAAGACAATGCATGACATCACCAGTGTGTAAGCAAACAATAAGGCAAACATCCTTAGATTGAACTACGAGTCGCTACCCCATTTATCATATTCAAGCGAATATTTTGTTTTTTTGAAGGATAACTGGCTGCGATGGATTGAAGAGGTCATAAACGAAACAAACTCTCTGTTTCGGGATCCTTGAGAAAACTTACGACAGAGTGGCACAAAAATTCCATCATGGTTCGAATGTTTAATAACTTTTTAAATTATATTAAATTTTTCAGTATTATTTCAGATTTTTTTTAAAGAAAACTTGTGGAATTCGAAATGGAACAACTCACAACAGAACTGCGATCAAAATTTGTTGAATTTTACTTTGAAAATCAACCGTCAATTGTTTTGTCGCAGCGTTCTTATCGCAGTTTGGAACTTCAGCCCCAACAATAAACCGGTTGGTCGACAACATGATTCAGCAGGACGCCTTCCATGTACTGGCAGATCTCGTATTTTCATACGGAGAAAAATATCCAGCGTGCTGTGGACAGTGAGCAGGACAGTCCAGAAACATCAACAAGAAGACCTTACGCACAGGTGGGGCTATCGCGGTGGTCCGTTCAGTGGATTTTGGCCTCATTTAACATGCTCCTGTATGAGGTTCAGTTTGTGGAAGAATTGAAAGATTTAGAATACTATCAACGCACAGTAAGTTGTGTAGTGGAAAAAAGTAAGAAATAAAAATTTCGAAATTATCAATAAAATACATACGAGATGACAACTGACACTCCCACGATTCCAGAGGTGGTTTGGTTTTTCATGTGCGTTACACATATAAAAAGTTATACGGCCTTAAATTCGAACTATTTTCATAATTTTTTCATAACTTTCAAGTAACAAAAAATGGGTTTAGAAAAATGCATATAAATTGGAAGGATTAAACAATTTTTAAGCACGCTGAACTAAAATAAATTGATCGCGAAGGAGATTATGTTGAAAAACAAAACACAGACTGGCAGCCATCAAACCACCCTCGCATTATATATGAATGATTTGACATTCTTCGACAAATTCACAGCCTTCAATAATGTTTCCTTTTTTTTGGACTTACGAAATGCTTAAAGTCCTCATGGTTGCCTTGTGAATTTGATAACTCCTTGTGGTTGCTATTTTTTGTAAGTCATTTCGTAACTTCTAAAAATACAGTTCAAGAAGATAAATGGGATTGTGTTGCAGGTGTTTCACAATAACAAAATATAAAGAAAATAGTTATGAAAATATCATTTTGCTTTAAGCTTTTGCTCTCCTTTTTTATACAACTTTAAACGCTTTTGAGTTTTTCCTAAAACATTCTCAAGCGTTCACTTTGGAAATGAAATCTGCAATTTATTTACATACAATTTATTACAAAAGTCTTAAACAAAAATATTTTCAAAACTGTAAAATATTCTTTAAAAACTTTTTATAAAAGAAATAAATTGCAATACAGCGAACTGTTTATGCGCCATTAGTTCCAACTGTAAGAATACAAAAATATGTAAATTTTATTTTTATTTTATGAAAAATACTTCTCTTTCTGAGATTTATTGCAGGATTACAAGCCACACAGTGAAAATAAATATTGTTTTTGTGTTTTTAAAATTAAAATCAAGCGCTAATGTTTCGTAAAGAGTAAATTAAATTTATTTCATATTTATTAAACAACTTCTTTGTTGTAGTTTTGGCTTAAATCGCCAGCAATAATGACTTTCATATAAAATGATTATTAAATAAAATTCAGCCAAACGAATTTTAATTTCTGCCAATAATAAATTATTTGATTAAATTAAAGGGTGTTTGTCAGTTGAACTGATATACGTTGTTCTCCATGCGATGTATATCATTCATATGATCTGGCGAATTGTAGTGGAAAGATTAAAGTTTAAAAAGTACCCTCAAATTGGACAACGTTACAGTGAAAACCAGCCGAGAACTCGTTCAAATTGTAGATTTTTTCGTCATTTTTATGACACCAAACGTCGTCTATCTCAACAAACCATACCCGCTTGTTAAAAATCAATTCAGGCAGACTCTACACAATATAGTTCTGTCATATATATTTCAAATCCAGCGATTCCTACGTGGTAATCGTTGATTGATGTAGTTTACGTTAACTATAAAATAACGTAGAACACTATTTCATCAGATATATGATTTCGGAGTATTTCAAAAAACTCTTTTTTTTAATATTTTTTTACGATATAACCTATTTTGACTTGTTTTGCGGTGATCGAAGTTGTTTGGAAACGTCAATTTCTGATAAAAAAATCGATCGGTGGAGCCGCTTCAAAGTTAATCGAAAAACACCTTGAGAACTTCTTTTTTCTAACTATTTTTTTAATGTATTGAAATCTAATAGTTCGAATAGGTTCAAATTTATACGGAGTCTAAGAACAGGTGCTCTCTTCAGAACGCTACCAGGATATTTGATACGTTTCAGTTGGGTCAAAAGTTATAAACGGTATACCTGCACATACACACACATAACAAACTCACACAAGTGCATACACACATATATATACACACATGCATATATACAGACATATTGTCGGACTTTCAAAATTAGTCAGGTAGACATCGTGGGACTTCAAGACTTGGGAAGCTGATGGGTACTCTATTTTTTAAAATCAATATCTATCCGCTTTTTTAAAAATTTCCAGTTCACCTAACGAGAAGCTACTAAATTAAGGTTCCTTTTATTGTAAAACGTATTAGTTTTTTAATTTTTCACTAAACTGATCAAAAGTGAGTTCAACAATTTTGATTCTAAGATTGGTAATCGCTTTTTAAGTAAAATATTAAGCGGCAGATCAATATTCGATCACTTAAACTTTTTTTAAAAGCCTGCAACAGTTGTGAATAATATTTTACTTTATTTTGTTATTTGCTACAAATAAAAATCCTATCGTATTAAAAACACCCTTTAAAAGAAATTAAAATATGAACAATGTAATAGGATTATAAAGAGCTCCCGCATGTGTTTTATTAATATTTTACAAATTATAAAATGTTCTCCATTATTATTGAATTGAGTTGCACTTAAATTCATAAAACTTCTGATGGTATTTTCGCTTAAAACTTTGCGGAACAACACAAAACAATATATTTTATTTCCAATGCATTTTAAAAGTATTTGCAGCTTAAATTCAAAGCCTTTCAGAGAATTTTACAGAATCACTTACAACAACAACAACAAAAAAACGCTTATAAAAGAGCACACAAAAACATATAATTTAAACATAAAAAATATTTAAAAACACTGTTGATTTTTGTGGTTTACCACGGACATGTACGAGTGCATTTATCACCATCAGATGTCAACAAACGAATGAAGTTCTATAAAATGGTCAACACATCACAAATACAATCGCTGTGCCACGGAAAACTGAATTTATTTAACGTGTGGCAGAAGTTAAAAGCACAAACAGCTGAAACTTACATTGATATTCATAGAAAAAACACTTCACTGGAATTCAAACTAATAAAAACGACTTTTACAAAAGTCGTCGTAAAATATTAAATCGGTTTTTTGTGATGAGTGTTATTAATGGAAATGTTTTTTTATAATATTGCATTTAAAGTTACAATTCTTTGGCTGATCCCTTAATGCTATTATTTAATCGGTGTAAAAAGGGTATTTCTTATAGAGTGACACAAGTTTAACTGATAACAAAAGAAGGAAAAAAGTTTTTAATTTTATTGAAACAGGTTTTATTTGAAGAAAATTTTAAGAAATTCATTTTTAAATTGACTTCTGTAATGTAGCCGCCACAGTTGGCGCTTAGAAGGTGCAATCTGGAACACCAATACTCAACAACTTTTCGTAGAATTTGCGGCCTTATTTTGCCGATAAATCTTCTTCCAAGTATCCAATTGTTCGTGGTTTATAGACGTAGACAAGTGAATAAGAAACCCAAAAGAAAATAATCGGATAGTGTAAAGTTACAGGATCTTGGATTATTACGCAAAATTAAATTTCTATCAAAAGTTTCTTCGAGTAAATCAATTATAGGGCCCGCTCTGTAGCATGTAGATCCACCCTGTTGAAACCACATAACAGCAGGATTAATGTCCTGTAGTTGAGGTACGAAAAAATTTCCTATACCGTTCACCATTGACAGTAACATTTTCACCATCATCGTTTTTGAAGACATTCGGGCCAATGACACCGTCTGCCATAAAGCGCATCAAACAATAATTTTCTGTTGATGTGAGTGGTGTTTCGACAAAAGCTTGTGGATGCTCCTTCACAAGCTTTTCTGCTTATTTACGTACCCATTCAACCAGAAATGGGAAAATAAAATTTTGAATGGATGAGTTTGACGAATTCCAACAATTTTTACGCGTTGCTTTTGGAAAGTCGATTCATAATGAAATTTCAAAGCGAACTAAACAAAAAGCAACTGTCAGCTGTTTAAGTAGTGATGCCAACTCAAGGTTGTGACGCTCTAAGAAACACGCTGCATCAAAAATAATAAATGGTTAGCAAATTCGAGGTTAGGAAATAAATTGGCTATCAGTGCTATTGATGCAAACGTTAAGTAAACGTTAATAATTATTAATAAAGTATATTTCGTTTCGGTCATTTGTTCCCGCAAGTCCGGTGTCTAAATAGCTCCAGATAACATAACCCAGGCCGTTAAGTCCCAATTATGGAAATGCGTTCTTCTACCAGCCCTAAAGAATATAATCCAACGGCTCTAAATTACAATAACGAGGGGAGCAATAGATATCACCAAAAGGAGAATATACGCGAACGGGAAACTCCTCATACAATAACTGAATCGCTTCGCCTGTCTTTTGGCATCAGCATTAGCCAATTGCGGCCACAAAAATTCAGCTCCCATGGTTTGGCTGCACAGAGAATTCACGATGATGTCATTTTCTTATTAACATTAAAAAAAATAGAAAGTATACGGGCCTATGATGCCGCAAACTATTTTTGAGGTCTGTTTGTGCAACAAACCCCATATGCAACAATATTAATTGTTTATATGACGGCCTCATTAAAAATGGGCCCCATCACTAACGATAATATTGTTGAAAAATGTTAACGTTACATGCGTTGAGTTTTTCGAATAGTCATTTCACAAACATTCGATGCAAACAATATTCGGTCGACTTTTAAAATTAAAAATTTTCCAACCTCTTACTTAATAAATGTGAAAGAATTAGTCCTCAATTGTTATCTTATCTGCTTTGACATCCAAAGTACTTCCTGACCTCTAATTTGCATACCCTGTAAATCATCCGATGCGATCCTGAGTGATGGGATTTCTTAAGTAATTTTGCTATAGTTTTTTGATATCTTTCATAATCACCAGTTACACGTTTAATGAACTTTCATAGCCCAGGATCATTAAGGACAATTTGTTCAACATTTCCCTCAAAGACCAACGTTGGCTGCAAAAGTTCTTATTAAAAGTTTTTGATTCAACCAAGAAATATCGCTGAGAAAATTATCTGAAAAAAAAGTTTTATTTTTATTACTGAAAAAGTTGATCTTCAGAAAATATTATAATTGACTTGAAAAGGATGTGGAATACAATTTTGTAAATTAACTCAATACAAAGCGGCGCCTAAATTATTTCCAAGGCTCTTCTATTCTTAATTTAAATTGCTGAATGTACAAAAGATTTATAAATTTTACACTACTTTCGTTTATATTAAGGAAAATACGGAAGTTAAAGGAAGTGTCTTTAATATCAACCGCAGTCCTTATTATTGCAACTTTGTTGTCCTTTTATCCCTGAGTATGAAGGATATTTTCAATTTTCTCGAAAAAATATTAAAAATTTATTTATCAATTTTTATTTCTTCTCATGTACGTAGTCTCCCTCACACGTAATTAACTGGTAAAACGTTTCTCTTCCTAATTGTTTCAGCAGCTTTTCTGTGCTCTTTTGGGCATGTCCTTGAACTGTGTCCTGTTACTCTGCTTTTATCTTCTCAATCTTTGGAACCAGTGGCTGAATAGTTGATCATGTTTGTTTTGGGGCAAAAATATTGCCAACAGTGAACTTCGCAACTACACGTTTCATGGCCCAATTTTTAGGAAAGAAGTCCACGACATGAAGCAGTGATATGTTGGCATCCTCGGCGATTTCTGTAAGAGTAATCTGACGATTCTTTAAACGATTTTTTAGCTTTTCTCCACATTATCATTGTGTTTTGATATGGTGGGTCGTGTAGAAAAAATTTCGTCATTCATATTTATCATCTCGACCTTTTTGGAAAAATTTAAACTTCTCCGAATGAGGCTGCTACTGTGCCCATTTTTAGTGCTTTGAAGCTACGAAACCCATTTTTTCACGCAATTTTATGACAGAAATTTTTGAAATATATTTTGCGGTTCCATAAAATTGCTGAACACGGAAAGTCTTCTAACGCTTAGGAACTCGAATGGAGGGTAGTGACATGAAATAAAATGCTAATCGAAATTTGAAAATTTACCTTAAAAAGAGTGGTCCAACCATAATATTGGGTGATAGTTAAAATTAAACAAAAAATGTCTCAAGACTCACCTGAATACTTTTATTTTGATAGAAAGAACTACCACAACTATGTTTGGAAGAAGATGTCCCCAATATTCTCGCTTTGGTCCATAGTTCAATGTCTCAGAGACATAATTGCGATATACTCCCGTTAATGTGCCGACTTATATCATACTTCAGGTCTTGAATTATATTTGGCTTATGCACGTGCACTTTTTCTTTTAAATATCCTGGAAAGAAAACAATCCAATGGTGCAAAATTATACAACCATGGCGGGAAATCACCACGCCGTGAGATAACAGGGCTATTGAATCTCTCGTGCAAAATACTGATTGTTTCGTATGACACGTGACAACATCCTTTTCGAACAACATATTGGCCAGGTCCACTTGCTTAATTTCTTGTCACAAGAAGTCTGTGAACACTTTTCGCTATGACTTTTTGGCCGGCCGCATTTTCGAGGAAGTGTGGCCTGAAATAATCACACGTGGGTTCTCATTTTCCCATAAACGGAAATTCTGCTTGATTTCGATAAGACTCATTTTGCAAAATAGCCATTGATATCTGTCTGGTTATAAGATTGCAGCCTTTGAGTCAATTGAACATTGTAAATGTAAAAAATTCAAATCTTCATTCAAAATTTATATCAGTGATTGGGCACGACAGCAAGTCGGGTATTCTCCGACACTATCGGAAACTGAAGTGTTTTGCGGAGATCTATTCAGAGAGCATGCAAAGATATATCCAAGTTTCCTACAGCCGATTTGCAAATGTAGCGGTTGTTGAAATTTGTGCGAAATTCTCCCGACTGTGGAGTCATGTCCTTGATTACGCTGCCCAAAAAAATTAGGAAGTGCATGAAACGCATACTGATTTGAGGACCCAGTTGAACATGCTGCGCTACTGTGTACCTCTCCAGGCTTGAACTTCACAAATACTGAGATAAAAAAAAATTAGTTGGGCATGCAATTTGACGTTGAAATGCGACTCACAATTATTTTATTGTGCTATGACTGGAATATCCTCTAAATTGAAGAACATTGCAATCATGTACATTTTCTAAAACACGGATGATTTTGTTTTCCGGCATATTTACAGGCGTAAAAGATTCAATTATTAAATTTTTATAAATAAATTTTAAATTTTTTATAAATTCGTTTTATTGAAATCTTTTAATATTGGGGAAAGAGATTTATTAAAAAAATGAAATAAAATAAAATAAAATAAAATCATTTTCAACTTAAAGTTAATATATTTACTATTTGACACATTTCTGTCATTGTATTACTATAATATGAAATTTATTTGTTGGGTGGTTAAGCAATGTCTATATGCATTTCATTGGCGCTTTATACCAAATCTTCAGTAGACTTCACCCACAGTTTTGAAAAGTTTCAAGCTTCGCAACATTTAAATTCTCAAATGGTTTATAAAAGTCTTTTGATAAGTTGATAAGTTTGAAACTTTTCAAAACTGTGGGTGAAGTCTACTGAAGATATGGTATAAAGCGCCAACGAAATGCATATAGACTTTCCTTAACCACCCAACAAATAAATTTCAACATAATTTTAATTGGGCTGGTTTTTATTCCCTAAATGCTTTAAAACTTTAATTCTGCAGTTCCTCGCAGATTTTGCTGTGGCTAATCTATAGCGCCGGTCAACCTTTTCCCATGATTTCTTACAAAAATTAAATTCTTATTTCAGACTTCCAATTGAAAGAATAAGAAATACATAAACAGTTTGTTTTGCTGTTCAAATGAGAAGTAAAACTGGATATATTTCCTGTTCGTCAGAGGTATTTTATCACAACGATGATATGATTTTTTAAAAGTCTGCCAATCTTCTACAAAATTTAAAACCTCAGCAGTTTTCATGAAAACACACAAAAATGAATACCAACTTTTGCCAAGTGACATCTGCTTTAATATCCATAAACCACAAATATGAATGAATATGATTTATAATATAATTAAGGATAATATATCTATTTTGTCTGTGCTTGTTTATAAAGAGTTTTCCAATAAGGGCGGGCCTTTATTGTGCGTAGTCCCTTGTGATAATTATGTTAACATTTACATGAAGTCATTTTCAAATGTTGAATTAAGTAGACCGTTCAATCGACTCGAATAAAAATTTCATAAATTTCTTAAAATTTCATGTGTTTTTTATTAATCAAATCAGAAAATATCGCTCGTTATTATCATTTAAAACGCTCATGTAGCTTAAAAAAAGAAAAACTATAAAATTATTATGCTATTTTTAATTGGGAATGATTTTCCGTCTTATTATGCCTTATTATGCCAAATGTACGGTATTAAACTACCGGTTTCGGCTCTTTAATATTTTATGTGTGAAACCTCCTGACGCAATATTGCCGTAATCGGTTTAGAAAATAGAATTTAAGTTTTGTTGGCAAAAGATATCAGATACCCAGTCAACAATAAAAATCTAACAATAAAACACACTCTTCTTCGTGTATATTCAGGTTGGTTGTGAATCAGTTCTTCACAATGGGATAAGTGAAAGTGATTGGAAATTATAATATATGTTTATAATATAATATATTTTTATAATAAATATAATATATTAAGTGTGCGAGAAGTTTCATATGAAACGACTTAGTGCAGAGTGGCCCAAAAGAACTGAAGGAGTTTAAGATCGTTATAATTGAAAACTTTCAAAAATCGGGAAGTTATTTCACCCCGGTTTGCAAATATCGACTTTTCATCAGATCCCCAAGATTTAATTTTATAGGAAGCTTTGTTGACTAACTCTGAGAGTCCGTCATTGTGCCATTATATGAGTATGTGTGTGTGAAACTGTGTGATTTGCAACATCCTCTAAAAAATATTTATTTAGAAAATAATAATAAAAGAGCTACAAAGAAAACTTTTGTTATGATATTTTTCGAGTTGATATAAAAATGAAATATTTGCTGCTGCTAAAGAAGCGAAATCACACTGCGTAACAATCGCTATAAATCATTAAAGTTGGGAAACTTTCAACACGAATTCATTAAAACACGTTTAATAACACGGTAGTATTTATATATATAATACCTGCCTTAAATAAAAACTGAATTTCAGTTGCACAATAGAAAATAGAGATTAAGAAAAGTAGAGTTTAAAGCGCGTAAGAGATGGAAGTTGCTTGATAATGTGACAGAAATTTAGTTGGTTTATATATATTTTTAAAATCACTCCAGAATTAAATAAATTTACAGAGAGCAGGACTTTAAAGTTAATATAAAAAAATTTTGAGACAAAAAATAATGGCGAATGCGGAATAACGAAGGATCGTTGAAAGCTACCAAATCTATTACCAAGTTTTTGTTGTTGACAACTTATTACCGGAGCAACGTCAGCAGCTGCTTAACAATAACCAAAAAAAAAGGTTGTCATAATAATAACAATAAATGACAAAATCATACCCATGACGCTTTCGACAACAACGAATAAATAAAAAATTAAATTCAAACAAATTGCTGACATTAAAAGATGCATGAACGTATTTAGAAAAGTAGTTGCGGAATTAAGAGATACAAAAAATATTGAAAAGCTCTTTGATTGTACAGCAGGGAGCATGTGAAATATTTATTATTCGCTTCAATTAAATATCACTCGAACGTAACATGACAACAATTAGGGCCGGTTTTATTGTTGGATTGAATTTATTTGCTTCGCCCAACTCAATATGGAGCCATCAAAAATTTATGAAAAATATTTATTTCAATTTCTCTTTGTCATTTGTTACGCGACAGGTAGTCACAACATGTTTTTGTAATATTTTAGGAAATAATTTATGTTTTGTTTGTTAACTGTTTATTTGTCAGCCTATTCTTTTTGTCTAAATGACAAGATAGAAAAATTGTTCTAGACATTTTAACTCTTAAGTTGGTAGAGTATTTTGACTGCAATAATGACGGAGCTGGATGCCGTATTCTGTTCTTTCTTTCATGATGATGTCAATCGCCTTCGGTAAGATGATGAAACAAGTTAACACAACCGTGCGCTACTGCAGATTAACAAAATCCGATGTCATGGGCCAAGTATCCGCATTCTATATAGATGCAAATTCCCATCGAAATGGAATGCCGTAGGTCGCCCCTATTATTCATGGTTGAGTGAGGACTCGTACGGTATTTTTTGCACTATTTCTCGTATGTCGATGTACTCAACGGTTTTTTCACAAAATTTTGATTCATTATTGTTTTAAGGCGATTCATTTTTTTTAACATTTTAGTGAAATTTTTCTCAAAAGATTTTCTTTTGTTTTCCTGTTTTAATTTTCTTATAAATTGGCGATTATATCACGGGTTTTCGTGCAACATTTTCGCTTTATTGTATATCGCAGCAATTTATGGTCATTGTACAACGGGGGATGGATGTAAATATTTATTATTGTGAAGAGTATTGAAAAAAATACAGTCAAATGTTGCCATGGGATTTTAGCACAGAAATTAAGTTTCGACTGAAAGAATTAGATTCCGTATAGAAGAAGCCATCTCCTCTGTGAACAGGAGTGCTACAAAGAACTAAAATTTATCAATCCAACATTATTCTCAATAATTCGGTTAATGGGCGTTCACTTGATGGCTCATCTGATGTCAGCAGACCATCAATTGCTGCGTCAATTTGAAAATCTTGAGCCAGATTTTTGTTTTTAAAACATATCAGCGATGAGGACCAGTTCTGAATTAACGAATGTACAAACAGTACCAGATCCATTTAAGGAGACACTACAGTTCTCATAAGATTACTGAGATATCAGCATTTGGAGTTGTTTACAGGATATGGACACAATTATGACTCAGTTCCAAACTCGAGCCAACAACACCATGATTAGTGGACTTTAAAGGCAGACAAGTCGTAATATTTGTTTATTCATGCCAAAATATGCAAAAACTTAAAGATACTTAAGAAAATTTAAAAAAAAACATAAAACAAAAAACACGTAAGAACTGGGCAACTCAATAATGGAAAAATAATTAAACGGCAACTCAAGGGCTTAATAAGAAATTCGTAACCGTCGGTTTGATGCAGTTCTCGTTTCCTTTTTAATAATAAAATTGGCACAAACAGAAAATGGTATCACGTTCAATTAAGCCACCTTAAAAGTCATAATAAATGAAAATACAATTGAATACTGCTGATGAAAAGGCAGCGGCTTTCGAAAACCAGTCTTCTGCTCTGCTGTGTAAGATAATAGGTAAAATTAATACTGACTTTTTCTTCTGCTTTGGAATATTTCTGAATTTAAAACACCTTCCCAACAATTGAATTCAATTTGGCAGCAAATAGTTATGAACGCAAATATGTCAGAAATTCATATCCATAAGTTGATCACTTTGAACTTTAATATAACTTTGGGAAAAAAGAATTAGCACGAAAATAAAAATTAAAACAATATTTTTCCCATACACTTTTTTTAAAACTAAAAAAAAATGTGGAAAAGTTTGACGCTATGGGCCGTGCCTGTTACTTCTTGCTCATCTTAATCGCAGAACTATCATAACCTGGTTTTTGTCCTATTCCATGCTGTTGAGGTCTTCGAGCCGACTCCTACGAGACAAACAGCGATTGGTGTAGTTTTCGATTATCTATAAAAGAATCGGGAACACTAATCAGATATAAAATTTCGGAGTTTAACAAAAATAGAAAAATAAAATCACTTTCCTCGAAGATTGTCGTTCACAATATCTGCCGAACTCGACTCTGTTTGTAAGCATTTGTCTAGCACTTAACTTTTGAAAGTCACGCCGATGAAGCCATTTAAAACATTTTCTAAGAAATCAACTTTGGAAATTTATTTTTTTCTAAAATATTTTTAAACTGGTTCGAATCAGTGTAAACTTGTAGGAAACACTTTGGTTCGATTCGGTGCAGTCGGTCAAAATTTTTAACTGAGTTACATGCTAACACTCTCACAAACACACATACATGCACGCAAGCATAATGACGGGCTCTCAAATTTAGTCGGAGAAGTTTCTGAGGAGCACAAAATGCGGAGATCTGCTGAGAATTTAATATTTTTTCTAAACGGATCTTTCAAAAATTTATAATTTTTCTAGCGGAAACATTAAAATTGAAATAAAACTGAAGAGCAAAATTTATTGAAACGGTTTTACAAAATAAGTTCAAGTCTAATAAAAAATTTAGAGTTTGTAAATGCCAGTAGTCACCATTTTTACTGATTTTACTAAAACTTGTTTACATCGATTAATCGACTTGAAATTATAGCGCTGTATTCAACTTTTTGAGTAAATCCCTGCAGCGTTGTGAACTCGGTGTTTTTCACAGAATTTTCAGTGATTTTTCTGTGCATCGGGACGAAAAATGTTGACGCTTGTGTTCGGTGTTTTAAAATTTTATTTTGGTGCTTGCTTTTGATATGCAACAGTGATACTGAAACAAAAAATTCAAAATTATTTTTTTTAACTAAATTTGTATAAACAAAACCCGTCATCGTAAAGACCCACCGTTTTCGTAGGGAAAGTTTACTTGACAAAGTCGATTCGATTTTTTGAATTCATAACAAACGTGGCGAAGAAGTACAATAATGCAATTAAGGAAGAACACCCTAGAGTGTAACCACTGCTGAAATTTTTATTTTTTCTTGGTTTTAGTGCTTTTGAAATGCAGAAGTTGACAAGACTGGTGTCGAGTTAACTACAATGTTATTGCTTCCGACCGCTAGATGCCGGCAGGAAATAAACATTTCTGATATTTATTTTTCAAATTAATTATGTTTCCACATATTTATTTTGCTATACTTTGCCATGAACAATAACTTTAGCAAAATAATTAAATTCTAATTAAATCATAAATTAGTTTGGAGAAGAAGTTTTCTGTCCATCAATTCTTATGTAATTAGAACAAAGTTTTTTGCAAGTGGTTGTCTTGATGGGATGCAAACGTGTTCTAATTACCTTCTCTGCAAGTAATTAACATAATTTATTTTGGCTAATGTACGGCTTGCGGTAAATGTTTACGTGTATGCAAAACTATTACCGTTATCGTTTTTGTTATTGTTATTGCTGTTGTTATTGTTATTACTAAATAACAAGTGTTGTTGGCAAAGCATGATTTTATTAATTGAAAATGTGTGTTGATGTATGAGTTATTTTATGTTAACATGCACATAAATTTATATCTTTAGAAAAATATTTAAAACGGCAGATTTTAATTACTTTGTAATATATTATATCCGGCGGTGCACAGTGGGTTGTAAATAAAAAGATAAATATTTATATTAAAATATTTGTCTTAAAAGTAAAAAAATTAAATCTGTTCAAATATTATTTCTAGAAGTTTGCGGAATAAATTATGCGGTAAACTACCGTTTTAAGGTTTTCACCAAATATGCTACATGTGGGTAGTCCCATATCAAATCGACAAAGAGTTAAGCATAACCCTTTTTGATTTTATTGAATTTCTGTGAGAGCCTCTGTCTTTCCCTTTCTATTTAGTACTCGGAGAAGTTACGGAAAAATATTAAATGTTCTTTCTTTTTGCCAAAGTTATTTCATATAAAAAATTTTACAATATCGCCGAGTTGGCCGGATTGGATCAGTTTATTTTTTCAATTCCTAGAAAAACCATCTTATGCACAAGAATAATTTTTTTTGTAATATTGAAGGAAATAATACTCCGTTTAGCCCGAAGAGTTCAAAAGCATGGTTCAAAATTAGGTTACGACCGATTTGCGGTTAATATGCAAAAAGTTTTAATAAGTTTTTATTTTTTTCACTTAAATGTTTTAATTAAATAACTTTGTTTATTTTAAACAATTTTGAGGTTCTTTTATAATAATATTTACTGCCAGTGCGCCGATGTCGAAGGCTATAGTTCGTTCGAATAAATAACATTTAAAACAAAAACAAGTTTTAAAATGTGTTTTTGTTTTAAATGTTGTTTATTCGAAGTTCGAACGAACGATAGCTTTCGACATCGGCAAACTGGCAGTAAATATTAATAAAAAAAGAACCTCAAAACTCAAACATATCTAATTAAGTATTAAAAGAAAAAGGTTTAAAAAATAATTAATAGTCATTTATTTTCTAATTCATTACTTTTTTTAAATTAAAACTTTTAACTGAAAACTTAGCGTTAACACTTTTGACTTGGCTTAGTTTCTTTAACTGTATATCATTTTACATACCCAGGTGTGCAACTGTCAACGTTAGGGATCTGAATAAAAGATATACATACACACGATTTAAAACGACAAAACATACCCGGATTTTTTTTTTGCATACAAGGGGTCATACAATTTTAATTTGCAATATGACAAGAAAATATGTTTTTAATATCAATGAAACGGGTTCTATTTGAATGAAAATTTTATAAAATTCATGTTTAAATATGATTTCTGCAATGTGGCCGCTACGGCTGGCGCGTAGACGACGCAATCTGGAATACCAACACTCAAATACTTTTCGCTGTATTCGCGGCCGTATTTCGCCGATAACTCTTCTTCCAATTGTTCGTGGTTTATCGACGTAGGCAAGTGAATTACCAAACCCAAAAGAAAATAATCCGATTAGGCAATTACGTGACATTATTTTAGAGCCCGCTGTGAGGCCTGTGGCTCCGTCTTGTTGGTAAGAATAATTAAAATTTCGGATCATGTTTCCATACCGTAACATTCTCACCATCATACTTTTTGAAGACATTCGGGCGAATGACACCGCCAGCCCATAAAGCACACCAAACAGTTATTTTCTGTTGATGTGAGCGGTGTTTCGACAAAAGCTTGTGAATTCTTCTCACTCGAAATTCAACAATTCTATTTACTGAAGTATCTTTTCAAACAGAAATGAACGAGTTTGAGAAACAAAACTATTATCTTTATTAAAAATGTCAAAATTTTGCAGCCGTTGTTCTGGTGTATGTCTATTTATAATGAAATTTGAAAGAAAACTGTCAGCTGTTAAATAGGTGCTCAAATAAGGTAGTGATGCCAACTGAAAGTTGCGACACTAAAAAAATCGCGCGATATTTGCTGAGAAATATGAATTGAAATATTTTCTTTGCTCAGCATTTAGATTTTGAAAATTTAAATGATCATAAATCTTATTATAATATTCATAATAATGTTTTAGTTATATGCCAAACAAAACTTAAATTTTATATATATATATATATATATATATATATATATTGAATTGAAATTATATGAATCTTTTTACTTAGTTGATAATAGAAACGAAATATAAGGAAAATGATAGAGAATGTGTTATAATCACCGCATATGATTTAAGGCATTTCAATTATGAACACACAAACGATACAATTGTTCATCATTTTATTAATGACTTCAGGCCACTTGCTTATCTATAGGACAGATCTAATTACGGGTTTTTTATTACCGAAGCTCCAGGTAAAACTAAATTAATTTTATATTGTCGTCAATTATCCTTCTGAGGGGAAGTCAACACATGCTTGCCAGCCTCAACGCCGCAAGTGTCAACACACGTGCAGAAATTTTGTTTAATTTTATTATGATAATTTTTTCTGCTTCAGAGCTAAACACAATAATAATCTGCAACTCAGCACACGCTAAGAACAGTAAATAAAAATATTATGGAAAAATTTTATTAATTCATACATGAGAATACAATTTTAATATGATTCTCTATCAACACGATTAAATGAATTATAAGAGGATTGTTTTCCACATACGAGAATATAAAGAAGCGTCCCATAAACCTGTCGCAATACTGCATGTACATTGAAATAATGAGATTTGAGTTTAATATAAATTATAATAAAGACGTATAGAACTAATTAAATTAAAAAAAAAAATTATAATACGGGCATTTGTGAATTTCTCTAAGAAAGTGTTTTTGCATTGTCTTGGGGTGTCGAAAAACTAATTACCACTTAATACTTCTTTGAAGATTAAATTTAAAAAATTTTTTCTTTGAATCTTGACAAGAAAACACAATTTTTATAAAAGAAATCATTAAACGGATAATACAGGGTGTCGCAAAAGTACCATTAGCGTTAGAATGTTCAATAACATTTTTATTTAATGGTTAATTATCATAAATATTTCGTTGTTATAAATCATTTTAACGGGAAATATTTGCTGCTTCTCTGGCTCATATACGTTTACCCTCTATTTCAAATAACCCCAAAGAAAGCAATCTGGCACTATTAAATCCGGTGAATGTGGAGTCCAATTGAAATCGCTTCTTGGCGAAATAATATGATCTCCAAATAGGCCCCGTAACAGTTCCATTGTATACTCTGCTGTGTGGGCTTTGGCTCCATCCTGTTAGAACCACAACTGTGGAAAAAATTCGTTTGATATTCAGTATCGCAAACTGAAACTTACGCACTATGTCATTTTCAAAGAAAAAATATTCCTTCAGACGTTACGCCCTACTATACAGTTCACTGAGGATGGTGTTGGCCCTCGGACCCTAGTTCCACTCCGCACTCAGTCATAAACATGGTGTCAAAATTTTTTGATCTGCATTAGCGCAGGATTGCGTTACTTATTCACTGAACAATATTCACAGCGATGAATACCGTCCTTCGTCGGTACCTGTAGCAAAAATATTCACCGGCAAAGTAGAAAAGTAAAAATGGATACAACGAAACGCTCTATCACTATCCCCTTTTTTCCAGTTTCAGCGCGATGCACTGCATGTGTAGGGGTCTGATCTTGAGGGTTGGTGATGGACTGTTCCTGGATTATCTGTAGCACATCTATCCACAATTAGCGCCAATTTTGCTTGTTTACGAAACCGTTACTGAATCGCGATAATCTTCTGTCTTATTTTTGGCATCTGTGCTCTTACGGGAACATGTGAATATGGCCAAAACCCTCTTGAGGGACGTCCGTGACAGCCATAGTTGTGCCGAACATTTTCTTGTTGATGTTTCTGAACAGTCGTGCACACTATCAACAACACGTTGAATATTTTCTTCCGTGTGGATCGTAAATGCTCTTCCGGTACATGGAAGGTGTGCTACTGTTGCATATTTTCGAAAATTCGCAACCTGGCGGTGTATAGTTGGTCCTGAAGGTCCAGTACGCACATTAAAAAAAACTCGATAAACTCGTTGCATCTAAGCAATTGACCGTTGATTTTTGAAACATAATTTAGCAATTTTTGATCACTGTTCTATTGATTATTGATCCATTTCAAATTTCCCAATTTCGTTCATAAAATTTTGAATTAAAAATATAAATTAATTTTGAATTTCATTAAGCATTGAAACACTACCGGTAGTTTTGCGTCACCCTGCACAACATACCGCTACATCAGTTGCGTTCATGTTTCCTGCAAAAAAAAAACACGTAATTTGGCGTAATATTTTGAATGAAGTGATATTTCCTGTTTTTATTTTATATGTGAGGTTTGTCAAAAATGAGGTGATATAAAAGTAAGAAATTAATTTTTATTTTCCTGTTGATTCTTTTTCCCAAAGTTTTATTAAAATTCAACGTGATCACTTGAGGGGTTTTAGCTAGTTCTTAGACGCATTTCACTGGGGCTAACGCAGATCATCAGGGAACCTTTACGCAACATTTCTTAGAAAAACTAGAGATATTTATGTATTTCAAACTTCCACATTAATAAATGGGAAGCTACAATTGGTTGGCTTTTTTCCGACTCTAATTGTAGTTGTATGAGAAATAAAGAACAACAACAACTGATAATTGTTTTAATGTAAAAACAATTTATTTAGAGTGTTGACAACATAAGTTGTTTAAGCGCGGGCACTCGCTAATTAAATTAGTACATGTTTTTAGGAATTGTCGTTTTTTTAAGCTTCCCAAATATTAACGTGGAAGTTTGAAATAAATATCTCTAGTTATTCTAAGAAATGTTAGGTAAACGTTCCCTGGTGATCTGCGTTAGCACCAGTGAAATGCGCCTAGGAACTGGCTAAAACCCCTCAATTGATCTCTTTGAATTTTAATAAATCTTTTTGAAAGAAGAAGCAGCACGAAAAAAAAAATTAAAAAGTTAAAACGGCAATTCCCAAAAACGCGTACAAAAGTAAGAAATGTTTTGCTTACTCGCCTTTGTTCTGCTGTCGGTGAATATGGATCAAAGAATTTGTATTAATTATGGTGTAAAACTAGAATCATTGGCTCAATAGCTTCTGAATTGACTGTTCATGTACGTTTCAGTAATAAGGAATTTATTCTAGCAGTTTCTTTTATTAAAAGAAGAAAGAGTTCTAATAACTCTTCTTCAGCCATATCGCATTTGACTATATCAAATGTGATAATAATAACATTTTAAAGTCGTTGTGGTATCATGCATAATGGAAAAGCTTCTTTTGTCACTAGCAAAATGAAAAGCCAGAAAGCCGTTCAATAAATCCGTCACTTTTTGAACTTTCCTTGCAATAACTTAAAATGTAACACCGCTACTAAGAGGCTATTTAAGAAATTTAGTTTGTGTATGACATCTAGAACCAGAAGACTTCGTGAAATTCAGAGAAAATAAAAATTATATTCGTGAATTGATTAAGAATTATTTTGTGCGTAAAAATTATTGAAATAAAGGAATGGCGTGATAAAGACTGTAAGAATCCCAAGCCTTCAATTTCAGTCTTTAGGAATTGGTTTACTGTGCTCCGTTGTGGTTGTACGAGCACATCACGTCTAAAATCGTTGCAAAAATATATATGAAATTATATTGGCAGATCAACAATAGAAAAGATTATTTGAACGTGAAAAAGCTATCCGCTATACGGCTGCCACGATTGCTCACACTGCGACTACTTTTTTCCGTGTTTTTATTTCAAAGGAGGGTTCAAGAACAATCCGGAAGAGTTTTTACGCTTTTCTATACGCTTTTTTATACATTTGTGCGTCACAACACCTCAGGGACTTAGAAACAGTCCAAACAGTGGATTCCGGATGAAGGTGCACCACAGAAGGCCAAGATGGATCATCGCGTGGGATGCACGAAAAGACGTTGGTTACCTGGAGAAGTGTATAATGGAAACCGCCTAGCATTATTAAGATTTTTAGGCAGATTTCATGTTTATTTAAAGCAAGAAGGACTACATTTTGTAAAAAAGTGATGTTCCAACAAGATTCACGTGTAAAGTCAGCTCTGAAAAAAAGCGATGAATAGGACTGAAAGCTGCTGGCCTATCCAGTATATTCTGCAGATACAAATTTGTGCGACTACTTGAATTTTTCAAAACAGAAGAACTGGCTGGAATATAAGAGATTTTTTCTATTTTCAAGGCTTTGAAAATATGTATTTTGTGAGTGAGATAAATAAATTGGAAAAACGCTGAACTAAATGCGTTGATATAAGAAAAACCCCGTTTAAAAATAAAACGCTTATTAGACGAAAACAAAGAGGAAAAGCATTCCATTAAGTTTATAAAACAGGCACTAAATAATTTAGAACTTAATTGAAAGCGAGTTTTCTACATTAAGCAAATAAATCGTTCTTGAAGTTATTGATGAAATATTTTATTGTCGGTTGATATTTTTAGGAGACAAAAAAGTAGAGATTCAAAATAAATAAATCATCTTAAATTGTCTTTAAAACCCTGACGACGCCACATTATTTAAGCGAATGCAATTAAAGCGAACGAAATAAAACACAATTTTTAAAATTATATGACATCTCATGTATGACATTGAATCGCATAATGGCAGTGTAGCGTCTCCGCTTGGCAATAAGAAAAATAAAAATGAATAAAAAATGAATGAGGATACATGCGAGTAGTGATACTCCTTTTATTAAAATAATACTCCTGCAATAACAAAGAAAAATTTTGCGCAGTTCCATCGAACAGTACGCAGCAGTTTCATAATAAAGAAAATAATGATGACCGCTACAAGCGGCATTATCCATAATAGATGGCTTTTGGATGTTTTTAACGTTCCACAAGAAAAATTTCACTTATTCGTTCTACCCAGATTTGGAGGTCTTAGGTAGCTTACGGATGTGCGTGTGTAAGTATATGACCCGCTTATAACTCTTGAACTGCTGAAGGGAATCAAACCAAACTGGCAGCATTTACGTTTCCGATTTTAGATTTTCCGTAGATCGATTCAAACCAGTAGATTTCAGGATATTAAAAAAAAATTTACAAAACACTTTTCAAACTGACTTTGTTTTATAATAATTATAAACGCTTGATTCCACAAACTAAATACCGCGCCTAGTCGAATGTGATAACGGTTTTTATTTGTCACAATTTTATTATTAAAAACTTTCGATTAATTTTTGAATTTTTATTTACTACATCTCTCAGCTTCCTTTCAAAATATTTTAAGTTGGTTTAGCTCGTGTAGTTAACTTTTTTTCCATCTATTATCCACATGCTTAAATCGTTAAGGATGTTTATCCTTAAGTGTATATTTAAGATATATTGTTTGCACATTTGCTGGCACAATGCAGCACTTAAACACACAAACACTTTGAACACACTTTTTATTGTTGATTGTTGTTAAATCGGGTCATGAGTGTATAAAGTTGTTGAAGTGCATGCATGCACTAATTTAAATGTGATTGAAACTTGGCAAGGATAAGGTCAGACGGACACAACCACAATATTGACACACACTCATACAAACAAATATCTTGAGCACTTAAGAGAACATGAAGGCAAGAAATTTGAGAATGCTGGTAAATTCCAGTTTTTATTTTCAAAACTAAAGTAACACAAAACGCTTGTTTAAGGATGCGATTTCGTTTAAACTTTTATTATGATGGACCTGTTATAATGACGCACTCTGGCATTATGTACGAAATAGAACTCTGTTAAATGGCTGCTTCTGGAATGGTACCTGCCAAGATTATTTTGCTCAGCTTTGGACTTGAAATACATTCAATTTACGAAAACAATTGACTTCTTTTAAGACAAATTAACGAAGGAAAACCTCACTGGTGGGTGTACTCTAGGCTGCAGGGTCACAAAAAATATTTGATTTCGTTACGGATCAATCGTGACAAAATTGCACGTGGCTTTCCTATAAGTTTCTATTATTTTTCCTGTGGGTGTATATTTTTAATATTAATACTATTAATTTTATAAACACTATTATTATATACAGATATAAAAAAATAGTATAAAATACCAACAACAGAAATAGAATTAAAAAGTTAAAATAAATTTGAAAATCAGTTAAAGACAATAATAATTCAAAACGCTCGATATAAGAAAAAGGGCACTCTTTTTTTCTATTTTGGTTTATTGTTTAAAGTTTATTTAAATTTAAATTTATTTTCAAGTATTTAGTTCTACTTTCTTCTGTTCTGGTTTGTTTCACTTTTTATATAACATTTATTATTAGCTTTTTAGTTTAATGTGCTTCGAAAGCGTGTAATATTAGTTGCACATTATGAGAAGATAAGAACATTTAACACACCAACAACCATGTACGATTACAATGTGATGCATGAGTAACAACATTATAAAGAATATTAAGTATACGCGCCGAAGCACAATACAAAAAGAGAGTTTTTGTGCTTCATATATATTCTGATTGGAAATTCCCGTGACAAGGAAAGTTTCCAATTAACTCAAAACGTAAAGATCAGATGATAACTTGATTTTTACAAAACGGTCTAAAACCAATAATATATAAATTTATATACAATATATAAAATAAATCTCATGATTTTCTTTTAATATTTTTATTTTCTAAGCTAAAAATATTATGTTTTAATACAGCGATTTTTTCAACTAATACGGCTTAACCAGACTCGGCCGTAGAACCACGTGTAAAGTAGTTACAACATGTTTTCAACTCTGTATTTTTATAATAAAAAAATTTTTAACAAATTCAATTACAGATACTTCAACTAAGAAAAACATGCTAATGTTCAGAGTGTTCAATCTACAAACAATTTCATAAATTTTCAACAAATAAACTGCCAACAACTTAAATTTTGTATGAATTGTGTGAACACGAGCGGCACAAACAAACATTTTCAAACAAACAGGGCGAAAGTATGGTTTGTCAAAAAATACAGCAATCTGAAGTGAAATTTTATATAAAAATAAATACAAGGAGGTCACATATAAAGTTTGATGGGTTGTCTCTCAAATAACAGCAGAATATAATATCAGTTAAGGACTCAAAACATGTCACAAGACTCTACAAGTTTGTAGTAAATAAAACAGGCAGCAAAAAATCATTGAATAGGATTTAAAGAAAATAATCAAACGACATAACAAAGTTTTAAAGTGAAACAATTCCGTTTATATTCATACTGACTTTTCGTCATACCTTGAAGTATTGATTATATTTTTACTGACTAAAGCAAAATTTCAATATTAAGTATCGGACTAATGCTGGACTAAGGGGAAAAAGGTTACCCTTAAAAGAGCTAGTCCTATCACTGAAAAATAAAAATAATTAAAATTAAATTTTCAATAATCAACATGAGGTTAATTTTGGTTATATTTCACTGAAATTTTTTATTAACCGATATTTTGTTATATGTCTATAATTATTAAACTTAATAAACTAATATCTACAACAGAATATAATTTTTTATATAAAAATAAAAAAAAAGTGACCTGAATCTCATAATTAAATGCCAAGACAAGAATTATTATGCAGGATCAAAACCAAACCCGCGAATTCACAAATTATTTTTAATTTGCATCAAATCCGAATTTTTATTAACAATGATTCCACTCTGATAAATTCTTATTAAATTATTTACTAAAATCTTCAGAGTAGCAAAACGGATCGATACTGGTTTCGGACCCGCTACGCCTCTTCTGATGATACTGTTCTCTATTCATATTTTCACTTATCATGGTGTTACTTGTCTTTAGGAATATTAAGTATTTTAAAGGAAATTATTTCATGAAATTTTGAAAATGAGGAGTTCTTACATTAAATTTTTTCCCTCTAATTCTAATTTTGTGCAGATGCTATTTTCCAAAGTGTTATTAAAATATTCAAAGTGATCGATTGAAGGGTCTTAGTTAGTTTATATGCGCATTTCATTTGGGCTAATGCAGATCATAAAGGAACCTTTCTTTCGAGTTCTAAAGCTTCTGACTGAATGAATAGAAAACCAAGAGGTCTTCCAATTTTATTAAAGAGGCATTATATGTTTAATGAGTTTTCGCGATTTCCATATAAAGACAGTCTTGCACAAGTATTTCTAATGTATGGTCTTTTACTACTTAATACTTTCTATTGTCAATAACTTGAAAATGTTGAAGAAGAATGCCATTTAGGTTATTCGATGATAATATTTTATTGTCAAAATGGAAACATCTTTTTCGAGCGAGTTTTTTCGTCATAATAGTTAACTAAAAAAGTTGATTTAAATAATCAGTGCAATTAATATTCAATAAAAATCTTTTACAGAAAAAAGAATAAATGTAAAATCGTTTAGTAAAAATCGCAAATTATTAATAAAATGCATTAAAATTTTCTCAACTTTACTGAATTTAATAGCTCCCCGAAACTTCAAATCATATCCAAACGCCTTGAAAATGCACTGTATGATGCAGAATATTGTATTTCTAAATCTTTAAAAGTTCCCATCAGAACTCCATATTTATTTATTCTAGGAAGCTTCCCCGACCAATTCTGGGACCCCTTACCAAGTATGTGAATGACTGAACCGAATAAAACCATTCTTGAGATTTGATTTCCTGAAAACTTTAAGCGATTCTAATGGTAAGGATTCAAATTGCTCAGGAAGCTTACAAAAAAGCCATTTTTCTAAATATCAAAATCACATTGATCACCCTAAAGCGGCTTGAAATTGGTTAATCTATTCGTTAGATATCTAAAAAAATTGATTTATGCTAGAAAATCTCCATATCTAATCAATTACACTATGCGTCAAATGAAGACCTTTTGAAAAGCGCAAGATTGATGCGCGTGATGATCCAGGATCATACAAAAAATAAAACGTTCATGTAGGTCTCTGTTCCTAGTGCTCAATTACCAAAAACAAGATCAACTTACGTTCCTACACAATCTCTCCAAAACAATCTCTTTGAAAATAATCGGGAGGCTGCTTCAGTTTTCAGCTTTCGAAGTGAAGAATACGAAAATGTTTCACGCGCACCAATCTTCATTATGGAAAATCGACTGGATTACATTGTTTCTAAGCGGCAGCTAACACAACGGATATCTGAAGAGCTTGCACAATTTTCAAAAGAATAAAACTTACTGGAAACTGAGTCAAAGGTCACAAAATATAGAAGACGACAGTCAGACCTTCAAACAAGTTTTACTGTTGATGACTCAAAAACGCTTTCCTATTGTAAGGAGACGAAGATGCTCATGGATCAGATGAAAAATGCGTAGGATCTTAACCACTGCTGGCTGTTTACAGACAGCTCGACACAAAGTATAAAATTAATATAAAACTAATAAATACCGAAACAAAGACTTTATTAAATTATTCTCCAAAAAATGTATATAAAATTATAAAATTTGGGTTAAAAATTTAAATTTTTTGTCATAAAGAAGTTTTTATGACCTCTTTTTGGTATCTAGACACGTTCAGATTGTATTGGTATGTTGACAAAAGTTGTTCAACTTTACCGTGGCTACAATTTTTCCAAATATAGTGTATGAAAAATCAGGATTTCCTGAAAGTTATGATCGAAAAAACCAAAAAAAAAAATTTTTTGTTCTCCAACTTTCTTAAAAAAACTCTGAGATAAAATACATTTCTGTCATAAAATTTCAGCAAGAAATATTTAACGTACTCTTGGCTACATTTTTGCCGAACATAGTTAAGCGATATTTTTAAGTGCTGATTAGCTATTTGGCAAAAACTGATGACACCTTTTTTTTAGGCATCATGCCAACATTGGGAAACGTTGGAGGCCCATAAAAAGAAAACGATCACCAAATTGGCCAAACTGAGTATAGGGTTTTACTACATTTTCATAGTAGAATCGAACCCATATAGTCACGACCTTGCACTTTTTTCACTGTTGCATAGTGTTATTTGTTTAGGTCTGTTATATTAGTAACGAAAAACTATATAAATCACCGGTTATCATGTGGGAATCGGTGTATTTGAAAACTAAAGTTTTAGTTCGCAGAGTTCAAAAGCATAGAATAGCACAAAAATTATGCTACGAAAGCGGAATATTGCAGGAATGTTCTTTGGGGTCAACCCTTTTCCACATTTTTTAATATAAAAACTAGTGCCTATAAAATTTTACCGATTATATGTTTGCTTAAGCAGAGAAACTCTACTTGGGAAATTCAGTAACTGACTGTCACATACTCGTATGAGTTTTTACTTTGAAACATCAATAAAAGAACCTCAAACTCCCAAACGAAAACAGTTACTTCGATTTCCTAGACTTGGAGGTATTTGTTTTTGTGCAAAACGTTGTTTGAATTCGCTAATGGAGTTACAAGGTTTAGATTAGAAAACACAGGGTGGCGCAATAGTACCGTTAGTGTTTGAACGTTCTTATTTAATTGTTACTTATCATAAATACTTTTTTGTTATAAAATTTTATTAATGTGGAGTATTTTTGGCTCAAAATATGAAAAATTATATCCCGCAAGTGGTGGCTATTTAATTTTTACCACAAATTCAACAAGTTTTGATCCCTGTTCTGCAGTGTGTTCTTGCATTTCGAATTCCCCAAGTATTCTTTACAAAATTCTCAAAAATAGAAAATTTTAATTAATTTAAAAGCTTATGAAACATTCAGATTGTTGTTTTGCAAACCCCTATACCATAACAGCAGTTGTCTGCCGTTTTTAAAGCTTTCTACTTTGCTTATTTTCCCCAGGTAGTACTTATCACTTTAGCCTTTAACGTGTTATGAGAGGGCTTATCTCGAACATTTTTTGTATGGTTTGACTCGTCGTATCGAAGAAGTTGCAGGCTGTTCAAACAAATTGAAACGGCAAATGCTTAAGTTGTCATGGCTCTAACAGGGATATGGCGTTGTGCCGTCACACCATCAACTCACATAAATCTTTTGCACATCTGTTCCTATTGAAAACACCTTTTGCATACGTTTTTAGTGAAAATAATTGAATCAGTTTATTGCTTATCTTAATTTATTTGCATGTTGACACATGAATTTATAGCTTCGGAGAGATAAAAATTTTGAATTTGTAGTTGTTCGCCCAGGCAGTGAAAAAGTGTGTTGGAAACAAATTTGAACAAACATTTTATTTGTAAAGAGATAAAGAAAAGTTTATTTTGCCTTAATCCTGGATATATTTTTTATTATTGTTGTCATTATTTTTGTTTTTCATTTTATTTTGCTATCATTATTTTGTTTACTTTATGGCTTCTTCTTCCAACACACAGCCCAGACATGCGACAACCGGCAACCTGCATACAAACACATTTTAAATACATCTTGATCTCAAAAATAATTCACCTTTGGCCAAAAGCGTGTTTCATTTGCGACTTCTAATAACAGCACTGATACTTTACGTAATTCTTTGTTTTCCTCGATTTAGTTTTGGAACAGAATGTGGAACGCTGTAGTGGATACCAGCTTTGTCAGCTGGAAGTCATGTAAAAGTAAATATTTCCCAAATTGTTTGTTTAAACGTTGATAATTCAAATAAATTTCAAGTGCTGAGTAACTTTTAGGATTGAGTGTCGATTATTATTTTAATTTGATCTATTTTACTTGTCAAGTGATCAGTCTTGTTGCTGTATTTGTGTTTTTATCCCTGCTTTAGTGAATGCCTTTTAGAGAGCAACACAATTTTAAATCATAGTAAAACAAGGAAATATATTTCCTATACCAATTACATGGCATTTATTTGAAAAAAATTTTTATAAAATTAATTTTTATTTATGTGGTCGCCACAATTAGCCGCAATTTGAAACACGAATTTTCAACAACTTTTCGCATCATTTTCGGCCGTAACTCCTCGAATGATGATTTCCATTTGTTCAATTGTTTGTGGTGTATCGACATAGACAACTGACTTAATATCCTAAGTTAATTGGATAATTCCAAGATTAATGCCACGTAATTAAGGAACGAAAAAATTTCGAATCATATTCCTTTACAGTTCACCATTGATAATCATCGTTTTTAAACACATTTGGGCCAATGACTCCGCTAGCCCTTAAAGCGCATCAAACGGTTATTTTCTGTGGATGGAATGGTGTTTCGACAAAAGCTTGTGGATTCTCCTCCACATTCAATTAAAAATGGGAGTATAAAATTTTGAATGAATGAGTTTTACAAATAAAACTGTTATTTTGATGAAAAATTTTAACAACTTGTACGGGTTGTTCTGGTGTTAGTCGATTTATAATGAAACTCAAAGCAACCAAAACAAAAAGCAACTGTCAGCTGTTAAATGGGTACTCTATTAAACCAGTGCTGCCCTTTCAAAGTTATGACACTCTAAAAAACCCGCTGTTTTTTGTATACATTTTTTTTGTTATCTTTTTCACTTGATATAATAAATAATCCGCAGTATTTACCTTTGATATTTGGATTGGCATTAGGAAAGAAATGCTTTTGTGTCCTGGCATTATCATCGCCGAGAGTTACAGAACATTAATAAAAAAAAATTGTGCTCTTGCCAAAAACGAAAGAGATAAAATTGTATCTGTTCTACAAAAATTATTCAGAGATATTTTTACATTTTGATGAAACTACAATAAACAAAATGCTGTCGCAAAATGCTGTCGCAAAATGAGCAACATTTCAGTGCCCGTTGGCACTGATTCCTTTAACATTTCGGAGTTAGTAACTCTTTGCGAAGAATACTGGAGAAAAACTAGCGAGGCAGTAGCTGCTAAATCATTTTATTGAGAGACCTGGCGAAGATGTATGTCTTCCGTTAATATGCATCAGGATCAGGATGAAGAGTTCAAGGCAGAAGAAGGTCCAGAAAAGGATGCAACTGGGCTTATTAAAATAAAGGCAAATTGCATGTTCTGGAACTAACATAAACTAAAGATAAACACAACGTCTGACAATTTAATGTGGCAACTGCCACCATCATCCATCATCGTTAATGTTTTATGACAAAATAAAATTGTTAACAGCAAACAAAATAGTGTGCAATTTTAAGGAATAATAAATAACAATGAAAAGTATATAATTTTTTAAAATGAATTGAGTAAAACTTATTTCTTCTGTAACACCCAGCTGTGTAAAGACCAAGTTGCTACTGTACACAAGTTACGGCTGGAGCTTGTCTTTTGAGGCCAAAAGCCTAGTTTTTAGTCACCGTCAATTCAAAAATATATTTTCCCTTTTCCAATTTCGATTTATTTGGAAGCAAAAAGATGTTCTAAGCCTTACATGCTTTAAAATATTGTCGTTTAATACTTTCCTAAGAAAATTAAGTTCTTTGGAAAATGAAAATTGTTCTCCATTTGAAAGGATTTATATTTTTAATAAAAAAAAACTTTCTTGGAAATAATAAAAAGGGTTTCGCACACTTATTTATTCCTGCCCTTTTTTCTGACAATCTGTTTGTCAACTGCCGCATTGATAAAATTATACTTTGAGTCTCTAAGCGACACTAGACATTTATGGCACACAGAATTTAGGGAAATCAATTTCATTTACAAAAAGAAAATATAAAAATAAAATAAAGATGGAAATCGTCATAGATTTGTTTTTAATAAATCGTTTGCTATCTCTCAGCAGTTACAATAAAAGTTCTCGGTTGCGACAAGTTTTAAAAAGCAATTTTTACACGTTGTGTGATATTGAAATTTCCCAAAGTAAATTGAATATTTTTTACAGCGACATTTTCAGTAGAAAAAAGTTTAAATTTTTTTTCTGACTCTTGCGAGAAACAACATGCTGGCATTTTAAGAACAAATTTGTTAACATGTGATGACAGCAGACCACAATTTTAGTTAACAATATTCAATTACACTGTTTCCCAAAAACTTTTTTATTATTTGTAATAAAAACATTTCTGTGATCTTTGTAAAACTTTTGAAGTTTAAAAATGTTCATTTCTAAAGACACACGGTATGATTTCGTGTTTGGGGTCCTCAGAAAAGGTATAAAGAAACAGCGTTTTGGAATAAAATTATTTTTAGATATCTTTTGTTATGGTATAAGATAATGAAATTAAAATGATTTCTGATTGAAAAATTATTCTTTACAGAATAGATTCTATTTCAGAACGATATTGGACTTTTTGGCATGGCTGACAATTTCAATTTAATTCTCCTATTATGTCTTACTACAATTTAAAAAATGATAGGAAACAAATAGATGCACAAATTAAATTTAAGAAAATCGAACTAAAGAATTAAAAACATATTTCCGGATAAGCATTTTCGCACTGAAACTTAAAGCCTGGTTGTGACATTAAAGCCATAAACATATTGTTTTTCGTTCACACTGCAGATCTGATAAATTCAAATTTTGAAACACAAGTTGTCCAACAAAATTGAATCGCAATAAATGAAATTCTTGTAGGAAATAGATGCATTTGTTGTTGTTATTTTCTTCTCGTTTTGTAATACTTAATTCAGAAGCTGTACTTTTTTTATATACAAAAATAAGAAATTTTTTCACTGAACTTTAAAATAGAAATCCGATAAATATTTCATGTATACAAAATTATCGAACTACCTGTAACCGCTTGTTAAATCTTTGAGCCAAATTCTGAAAGAAAAAAAATTTTAAGTTTGTTTTAACAAATGTTTTTTGTGTTGTAAGAAAAATTTTTAACTGTTAAAATCAGAATTTATTAAAACCATGTCAGTGTGAAAAAACTATAAGAAAATAATGAAGCCAACTACAAGTGCTATTGTGAATGTACAACTCCCTCCACAAATTCGACATCTAGTCAATTAAATAAAAGCATGCATTAAATTAAACTGAAGTGGAATGACATCGGATTTTACACTTTTGTAATCTAAACTAAACGAGTATACAAGTGCGAGTATAAAACTTTCGAACTCGAATACCACTAAAGAAAAATGTATTATGCAAATGGTGTAGTTAGTCGTTCTCTTCATTTACATACCGAAATACATCAGCGTGGTGGTGTCACGTCGTTGTGTTCCATCGACATCTCAGAAAACCACTTCCAAGTTTGTGGGCTGAAAACTTTGCAACAATAAGTGTTTTATTTTTGTATGGAAAGTGGTAGTTTTAAATAACAATTTGCATTTATTTGTGCTGTAAAACCAAATTAAATTTGAAGTTTTCAAGGAGGCGTGTGAACAACAACAAAAAAATAAAATAAATAAATATTTATTTAAAGCAAATGACAAATACATTTAGAACTTTAGTAAAGCCGCAGCAGAACTTTTCACCGAATTTATTTCATGAAAAGTTTTTTTTATCTAGAAATCTTTCTTCGTGATATGCAAACTACCTTGAGAATATCTTTAACAACAAAGTAATATTTAATTCGAAAGCGCATGGCAGCCGCATGATTAAAGTTACTTAACTTTAATCTGAAATAGCACAACACTAAATCTACAACCGTATTTAATATGTGGGCCATCTATTGGCTTAAGTTGGAACCATCGATCAAAAACTTCAGTATTTTGTCTCTTTTGATCGAAATAAATAGATTTGCGTTTGAGAAACGTTGGGATTTATTGGAAATTTATTTCCAAAATTGTACGAAAATATTCTACAAAATTTGGCCGCAGAGAAGGACCAACCGCACCTGGTGTACGAAAGTTTGTTACTAAACATTGTAAAACTGCTTTCTTTGTTGATAAGCCAAGACATGAACGTGACTGTACAGAGCATACACTCGAAGTTATCGAAGCTGTATCTGAGAGTACGCGACGGTATCTGTCAACATAAGAACGTTCTCAGGAATTGAACGTTTCACGTAACTGTCGAAAATTGGTCCGATCGAAGCGAGGATTATGAGACCAGACGCGACAGCCTTATGGCTTAAATAATATTTCATTTCTAACTGGAATAATTGAATTTCACAGCAACTGTAGTCTTCCAATTGGCCAAATCGTCGTGGACGATGTTGCTTTCGACTACAAATGTATGACATGTCGTCTGTCGATTAGGTTTTCTAATCGACAATTCAAAAAAAGTCATCGTTCGTTAATATCTAACAACAATGTCTTACGATTTGTCTTTAATAAAATTCTTTCTCATTGGAAAATGTTCAACGAGAAGACACAATGTCGATCTCGTCTTGTGTGATTTTGGCGCCTTTTGAACGAAAATTTAGTCAACAATTTATATGGAGTTGTTATCAGTATATCTTCTACGATATAAAATTTTTTTTACACTTGTACGTAAAGATCTCTCAATGATGTGCCCAATTGGGACATATGATTGAATAATACATAATATAAATGTGAAATTTGTAAATGTCATATAAATAAAAATATTAACAGCAACACCCTGAATTCACATTTGAGAAATGGATTCTTAGCAGAAGTTGTAGAAATTTATTTGTAACTTGTTAATTGTAAATTTTTAACTCGTAGCTTTGAAAAAGAAAATGCCTCAGTGCTGTACCTACGTAATCGAAATAGGAGGAAAACTATTAGCAAAGCCACGCTTTAATGCAGATCAGAAATATTCGATTCCATAACCATTTACAAGAGTGGAATCGAGTGCAGAATCATTGGATTCCTATTCTACTTCACTTAAGAACAACCTTTAGTAATGAAGCAAATGGCTGCACGATAATTAACTAATTGATAATGAGTGTTAACTTCCTACTGGTAAAACTGATAATTAAAAAAATCGCGGAGTTATAGGTTATAGTCCCTTTGGAAAAATTGAGTTCTCACAAATATCTTTGAAATAGCTTGACCGAGTCTGAAAATTTTTCCTGAACATAAATTTCCTGTGAATTAAAGATAATTCGATATGGTTGATATCGAAATATAATACAAAAGGACTTTTCAAAGTGTTTCACTTTTAACCTGCTTCATACATCGATTCCACAAAGTAATTAGTTTCTGACATTTAAAAACCATATCGATCACCGTAACACGGGTCAACATCGTTAACGAAAATATTTTAAAAAGTAATTTTTTTGAAAGATTCCAAAATGGAAATCGAAACTACATCAATCACCATTTGACACATGAGAATCGGTGGATTTGAAAATTTAATTAAAAGTGTTTCCTGTCGAGGAGCTGAAGAGCATAGAAAAGCGGGAAGTTAAGCTGGTTTCACCCATGGTTTCAGAACGAATTTCACGTTCTGAAACAGTTTTTTATATTTAGTTTGACGTTTCTGTTTTAGAGAGAGAGAGAGAGAGAGAGAGAGAGAGAGCAAAAGAGAGTAACGTGTTTCGGAACCTGAATTGGTTTAGTTTTAATTCACGTTCCGAAACATTGCAACTGTGCTGCCAGAAAGTTTAATTTCTTAAGTGAAGTAGAACTGAGATGCCACAGCGTATTATATGTACATATATATGTATAGTAAAATACAGAACTTGTTTTATACTTTTGTATGTATAACAACACACTTGTTTCGTATTGTTTGTGTATATAATAAAATACGGAGCATTTGTTTTGTATTAAAAAATATATAACTGGTGAATATTGTTGTAAGTAAAATTAAATAAATAGTGATATTGCCCAATTGTAAAACTCACACACATAGTTTACAAAATTATTTCATATGGTAGCCTTGATGTTGCAGAACAAATGCGCGAAGTGGATGAATCGCTTCAGAGCATACTCTCAAAAAACTAGAAATGTTGTAGAACGTCAATATCGTTCTGAAACCATGGGTGAATCCAGCTTTACAGTTCCATATTTTTATTGTTTTAGGCCGATGAGTACAAAAGTACTGAAAATTAAGTTACAATTAGCGAGTAGTTATTGGGAAAGCCTTTCGGGTTAAGCGTTTTCATTTTTTTATGACTTTCATTGTTTTCCTTTTTATTATTGTTAATTGGCAACCATTTGAAATTTGCAATAAAACTACATCGTAAGAGTTCTAATTTTAATCTCTGTAGTATGATATCCTTTATTTCGAAATTGACCTTTAGCGTTATGATTATTCATATGTGTCACTTAAAACTTAAGAGTCTATATAATAACTTTTAATAATCTTGCCAAAGATCGAAATTGTTTGGCTGCAAACACATCAAAATCTGATAAACAGCTAAGGCGGTGGATTAGAAACCTCTTATAAGGCGCTTATAATGCCAAATATGAAATCCGTCCTTAAAAGCTTTATTTAATACAATTACAATTATGTTACATCGAAGTAAAACATAATAAGTGGTTTGGCCGTAAGACATTTAGCAATTGACAGCACATCCTTTATCCTGCAGTTAGAAATATTCATGGCCCGAAGGGTTGAAGATACTCAAGGAGTTTCTTCAATTAAACAAACAGTGACTTTTAATTTTGCGCATGATGTGAATGTTGTATGTGAGCAGACATTCTCATACATATTGTTTTCTATATATATTTGATTAAGTCATTTTGATGCCTGGCTAGCCAGGGATTTACACGAATTTAACCTCGCATATCATTATATGTTTCTTGGAGGAATCATCTTTCTCTATATTAAAAACTTTTTTTATTTAAAAAAAACTTTATTATATTTTAAATCTCCTTTTTGTTTGTAGTCGTATTTTGTCTCGCAAAAGATGTGTTAAGATTATCGTTTTGTACCAGAAAATTCGTATGTTCAATTGTGTTCATGCTCATGCCTTCTTTCGCATGCTACAATTTTTATGTTGCTTAAGGTAAAATATACAAAATAATGCCTTCTTTAGTAGCAACAACAGCACAGCAATCACAATCAAAACAAGATAACAACAGTATTACGCAATGAAAAGGCATGTACAAGAAAATCATATATCCAAATTTATGGTTATACGTGACTAAAATATGCCAGCAGAGAAGTTTCTTTGCATGAATATTTCTTGTTCTTAACTGCAGGATAAACGAAGTGCTGCCACTTGCTAAATGCCTTAAGGCCAAACCACTTATCTTGTTTTACTTCAATGTGAAAGTATGTGTGATTGTGCTGTTTAAAGTGTTTACACAATGTATCCTTTCCCTTAATACGGCGCTGCCTGCAGGAAAAATTTTATATTTGTCATTATGAACGCCTTGTAAGAGGTTTCTAATCCGCCGCCCAAGCTGTTTAACAGATTTTGATAACATTATTAGAGGTCGTTATATAGACTCTTAAGTTTTAAGTGACACACATGGAAAATCATAACGTTAGATTTCGAAGCTTAATCATAAAGGATATCATGTTACAGAGCGAATTTAAATGGGCTGCCCATAAAGAATAAAAAGAAGGAAACAAAATATTGAAAAGTATAAAAAATGGGTTGATCGTAAAGTAACTTCCCCCTAAATTTAACCGCAAAGTTAAACCTGGTTTTTAAGCTATTCTGTGCTTTTGAGCTATTCGAGCTGAAACGTTTTTGTTTCAATTTTAAAATCAACCGATCCCCGCGTGATAAGAGATGATGTAGTTTTCGATTACTCTAAAGGAATCGAATATCCCAACTGATCAGATATATAATTTCGGATTTTTTCAATAAAACGACTTTTTGAAATATTTTCGTTCACGATATTTGACGAACAGATTAACAGTTTTACAGTTATCGACATGGGCTTTTAACCAAAAGCTTATTAATTTGTGGAATAGATTTATGAAGTCCTTTCGATGTAATAAAAAAAAAGAAAACACTTTGAAAAGTGCCTTTTAGCGAAACTTTTGTGAGATATTTTAAATATATACTCTATTGAAGTTCATAGATATTTAAATATCAGGAACACTCTTTAGATTTGGTCACGATATTCCAAATATGTAAGCGGGTTACTTACTTACACACATACGCACACACACACATACTTATATACAGATTTAGTTACTGGCCCTCAGAATTATTCTTACTAAGACCTCCAAACGTGGAGATCTGATGAGAACCTGATCTTTTTGAGCGGAATAAATTAAATAACTTCTTGTTTTTTTTTCAATTTTTAATTTTCAGTGTTGTTAGTGGGAGGTTGAAAATTATTACGTTTTTGTCAATTCTGGAGCAACCGATTGATTCATTACGTGAAGATGCTCTTAAGTAAAGTTGAATACGATGTCGTGGATCCCGTTTCGATTTCGCTTTCTTAAATAGGCATTGAATCGGATTTGCTTGATCCGCATTACAGCGTGGGATTGGTAAGAGCTTTCGGCCTTTTTGATTGATGTTCGCGTATCATAGAAGCATTTTTCGAAACTACAAGTTACAAATCTACAATTTACAAGTTACAGATAATAATTTTACAATTTCTGCTAAAATCCGTTTTACAAAATTATTAACAAAACTTTTGAATTTAGGGCGCCATTATTAATATATCTAAAAGTCTAAAAACATCTCTGCTAATAAATTTCATATTTGTAATATACGAGGTCTGATCCAAAAATAACCATTGTTTTCAAATTTCGTGGGTTACGTTTGTTCGATTATCGCATTTTTTTCTGTTGTGTTGGTACACTTGTCTGTCATATATGTTGGTAATATCAGCCGTTTTGGATTGTCAGTTTGTTTTCGACAGATAAGAAGGTTAGTCGTGTTTTGGTGTGCTCTTCGATTTTTTACTATTCGAAAAAATGGATCAAGGAAACTGTATTAAGTTTTGTGTGAAAAATGAAATTAAATGCGCAAGAACATTTGAAATGTTGACTGTGGCGTTCGGCGAAGCTACTATGAGCAAAACTTAAGCTCAATTGTGGTATAACCGGTTTAAGGAAGACCTAGAAGATGTCAATGGCGATGGTCGTCCGAGTACGTCAAGAACTGATGAAGACATTGAAGCAGTGAAGAAAATGATTTTGGATAATCGTCGAATCACTATCAGAGAAGTAGCTGATGATGTTGGCATATCGTTCGACTCATGCCAAGCAATTTTACGGATGTTTTAGGCATGAAACGTGCGGCAGCGAAGATTGTTCCGAACTTGATAAATTTTGAGTAAAAACAACGTCGCATGGACATCGCTTAGGAACTGTTGAACATCGTCAACGACGATCCAGATTTCCTCAAAAAGGTCATAACTGGTGGCGAATCATGTATGTATGGCTATGACATTAAGACCAAAACGCAATCATCCCAATGAAAGCGAGCAGAAGAGCCAAGATTGAAAAAAGCACGTCAAGTTCAGTCAAATATGAAGGTTTTGATCACTGTTTTCTTCGACTGCAATGGCGTGGTGCATCATGAATTCTTGCACAAGGTCGTGCGGTCAACACGGAATACTACCTTGAAGTTATGCGCCGTTTGCGCGAGCCAATTCGTCAACAACGCACAGAATTGTGGAAATGAGTTTTGCACCATTATAACGCACAGGCTCACACATCGATGCTTTTTCGTGACTTTTTGGCCAAAAACAAAACCGGTATCATGCCTCAACCACCGTATTCCACCGATAAAAGAAAAATCGAAACAGAAGCTGTTGGCGATACCAAAAAGCGTGTTTCAGTAGTGTTTCGAGGATTGGAAAAAACGCTGGCATAAGCGTATTAGATCTGAAGGGGATTACTTTGAAGGGGACAAGATAGTTAATGATGAATAAATAAATACTTTTTGGAAAAATAAAAAATAAAATGTTATTTTTTGATCAGATCTCGTATACTGTTTAATTATATATCCCAGTTGGCTACGTCTTAGAGATATATTTAGGAAATAAAAAAAATTAGGTCGTACTCTTTTTATCTTTCTTTTTACTTCTGACGCAATGCACTGCATTTGTGAGGTTGTTGGTAGATTAGAACAGAGTCAGCGTTATTATAGTTACTGACTTATTGAGTAATTAAAATTGTATCATCAGTTTCTTTAACAAAAATGTAGGACCAGTGAAATATCTCGCGTTCAAATGAGTAACAAAATTTAACGTCCCCGCTTATTGAACGGAGCAAACTCATTCAGCATCTGGCAACCTTCAAAGATTATAAATTATATATTTATTATGCCTATTTGCAAATAATTACGGCTGTAGGCTGAATATATGATGTTCCAAAGTTACAAAACCATCAATAAATGCCTCAATATGTGTATGTGAGTGTGTGGGTTAAGCTACAGCTCACACTATTCAATTTCGATGTTGACAACGAATCTGTTCCTTCTGTTTTCTTATAAAAATGTATTGATTTTATTGTAACTGAAAATGCTTAGCATGGCCTTAAGGCCGTTTTTATTCGCTTGAATTTGCGTTACAATTATGTAGACAGTTTTAACACTAAAATTGGGAAACGTGTTTTGTCACAATTGTGGTAAGTTTTAGCCAGAAAGAAATAAAAGTGTCATCAGTTTGATAAAACCAACTTAAATTATATGACAGTCCCTATACATATATAAGTTAATGTTTAGAATATGTTAACACTCGATTAATTATCATGAAAAAGACCAACTTTAAATTTTAAAAAGCCTTAATTTTTTTGTTAACTTTTGAAGTTAATACAAGTTAGAAGGGACTTCTTTCGCCTGCTAGTACGATGTTCATAAAAAATCATTATGTTTCAATTAAAATTTAGTTTTAAAAAAAACTTATAAAAATAATCAATAATTTTTAAAAGTAGGAATAGAATCTCAAGCCTTTTAAACAATTCCCAATTTGCTAATAATAAAAACAAACAATTAAAAAATAAAAATGCTTTTCTAAATTAAGAATCAAACTGCTGACAACAAGACTCTTTTCTAATCTGGATAAACAAATCATGGGAACAATAACAAAATTAACAAGGAAAGAAAATTAAAAAGCAAATAATAAAGTTCACAATCCAATTATTATTGTGCTGATGGTCGCACACAATAAAGAGGCAATTAATGTTGTTTATATTGTGGCTGGGATTACGGGTTAATTAGGAATGTATACTTATTCGCGATGGAACACAATTTTTGACCAATATATACGAATATAACCTCATGTGCTTAATCCAAAGTTATACGAATAAAAATTTTGAAATATTCGAGTAAAATTTCAAAATAATTCGGATTTTCGAACAAGAAAAATATTATCAGCTCTGTCACATATGAGTGTTTGAATTATCTGAAATCGTTAAATATATTTACAGGTTTTATTAAACGATTAACGAGTTAAAAGTTCATTAAAGCAAAACATCCAATAAGTAATCGAACGATTAATAATTCAAGACGAAAACTCAGTTCGTTGAATAGCTTAGATTTCAACCACAGTTTTTTAGACATCAACCATAGAATTTCAGATCGCAGATTTCAGCTTAAGGCTGCCCGCAAAGGTAGCGAGAAAACACTCGTATGTATTAAACCAGGCCCATTATGATGCCTAGAGCACTTCACCCTGCACAATCCTTACAAATGAAGTACTGGTTCTTGAGTAGTGCATCTCTGAGACATTCCTAGATGTCTAAGCCTACACTACTGCAGGGCAGAGAAGATGCTGTACTGCATGCTCTCGTGTGGAAAGCCTTAACGCTATTACATATGCCCACTCGTACAATCCCAGACTTCTTCCCAAAAGTTAGCTGTTTAGTTCCAACACTCCTTAGCGAGGTACATCGATTTTTGAATACTCTAAAATCGGTAATTGTTGACCAACTTATTGTCACCTTCCTCACTACCCACTCCTTAATGATGTTTAACAGCTCAACTGAGGGAATATAAATATCCATACCAGAGATTGAATGCATGCCAATACCCACTCTTATATTGTCATTCGGGAATCCAGTTCTCTAGTTGCTGTCAGTCTATCATTTCATAATGCAGCCTCGGTTATGGCATAGATATCTGCGTGAAAAGGCGTTAAGGCGGGTAGCCTGAGTGATACCGAAGGGAACATACCCTCGAAGCAGTGCCAGTCTCCATATTTGAGACGTCCCTAAGAACCAAAATTGCAATATTTTTAGTCGCAGAGTTTTTTATGAACCATAAATAATGCTGAAATTGTTTTTTTGCTCAAACTTTTACTATATCGCCGAAACTGCTGTTCAGATTTAAAACTAATTTTACTCCAAATTTCTTCAACCTGACAAAGAATTATTTATTAACAACGAGATAAGTTCTGTTTATATTAGTAAATAAAAAAAATATTTTTATGACACTATTTTAAAAAAATATTTATAACGAAAATGTCAAGGTAAATTGAAATTTTATTCTTATTTCGAAGGACACTTAAAACTGCCCCACTTTTATAGTTTAATTAAGAATGAATTACTCTTGTGTGTATGTGCATATAGTTTAATAAAGAAACAAGCTAATTTTAGAAAACACTTCCAATACACACAATCACATACGCACGCATACTGTTGCAGATATATTTGCTTTGTGTTTAAAGTCTCAAAGTAGTTTGCGTTTTATTATTCCCTATTTATTGTCAATTCAGTGACTAAGAACCGATAAAAAAAACTCAAATAAACTACAAGAAAAATCATTGAAATAAATCGCTTAAAGCTAAAAAAGAAAGAAATAACCAAATTGATATGATTATTATTCCATGCACAACACACACGAAGAAACATCATGAGCCAAATAATCCAAATTTAACGTTCCATGATTGAATTTCCAACATTCCATGATTGAATTTCGTGATTACACTCAAATCATAATTTTATCAAAAGAAAGCTGTTATAAATATCGTATTTTTCTCGAATTGAATAAGGATGTTATGAAATAAAAACATTCTGTTTACAAAATAAAATGGAACTTTCACAGCACTACACGGCTGTGCTGAATCTTACATTTCCTTTACCATTATAAGTCTGGAGTAGATTTAATTGATTTTAATTTAAGGGCTTAAATAGATTTTCATTCCAAAATTGGATAAACAAAAAAATGTGGGAAACGGTTGATACTAAAGGATATCCGTGAGACTTCCCGTAAATTTTATTCGTAAAACAATCGTAACCGGCTTCTGTGCTATTCTATGCCTTCGAGTTAAAGAACATATCAGTACACATTTTGGGATTTGTCGTTTAAATCTCATTGATTAATAAGATAATAAAGGGATCGGTTGAGTGGTTTTAGTACCCATGCGCATTTCACTCAGGCTAATGCCGATCATCAGGGAACCTTTACCCAACATATCTAGAATAAAATGTTTTTTAAATGTCAAGAGCTGATTAGTTTTTTGAATCGATCGGTAAGTTGAGTTATTCTCAAAACACCTGTATAAAGAGAAATAGTCGAGGCAGCTTCTTTGAACCTCGAAATGTGGAGATCTGACGAAAACTCGATTTACTTTGTTATTAATATGTATTTTTTATTAATATATTAATATTTGTTTCAAAAAAGCGTGACCTCTAAATACAAGTGAAAAAATTTGATTTGGACACATTTTTATTGCCTTTCACTGTCTCCAATCTAATTGGAATTCGCGCCACTAACTATTATTTAATTACCATAAAAACTCGAATATAAATCAATATATTTTTTCACTTCTTAGCGGTTACGTTTTTTTGAGCAAATATTTGCCAAGTAAGACCGTACCTTTACAGTCTTTCAAAGTTTTGAAAACTACAATGCTTTTCCGACGTTTTCTGGTGTAATGCATATACAAAATTAAAACTTTCGTGCATCAGATAAAAGGTTTTATGACCTTTTAATTAAGCTGAAGTGTACTAATGAAATGCAGCATATAGACATTTATCAGCTGTAACGAAGAAAGAAAAGTTATTGATATACAAAAAGTTATTGAGATACAGGCCCGGGTATATTTTGTGTGTCTCAAATCGCTTTATCTTAGAAAATAATTCTTGTATTAACCCAAAAATTAAGGTCTTTTGTAACTTATCTCAGCCCTGGAACCATATTTTGGATTTTGCTAATTATCATTAACGGTCCATGTAGATCCATTGCAAGCGAATCAACCCAAGACCGAAGTCTGTTTCTTTTCGGACAGCTTTCTAAAACTTATTTCAAAAAAGGCGGATGGATCACACTCTATCGAATTTCTTTTTTCCAATTAGTTATAATAAATTATTGCAGAAGGTGCAAAAAGTCTTAATTAACATTCTCAGAATTGAAAAAGTGGAGCATAAAAGTTGTTTGAGTGAAATATCACATGTCAAATATAAGTGCAAAAGTATAAATATACAAGTCGTCAATAATTATTTAATATAAATTAATTATATTATTAAACAAGTCCTAATTTTCCGTAAAAGTTTCAAAATGTTAGGTATAGCGCATTGCATTTTATATAATAACATACTCTCTTTGGAATGCAAAACTTGTATGAATATAACCTCCACGGGTTTTGGTGTAGGGTGTAATAAGTGCAGTAGGACTGCTTGACAAATTTTGTTTAATAAATAGTTTATTTAACTGAAGGCGACGAACGTACTTCAGTTTTAATAGCTCTTTTGGAACTGACATAATACTATTTAGTGAAAATAAGAGCACTGAACCCCAGTGTAAAGCACACTGTAGTTCAGTGAGGTGAACAACTTAAACTGGGAAAAATTACGCTGCCATAATTTACGGATTAAAACTTCTGCTGTGAATTAATCAATTAGCTGGTGATGAAATTCTATTTCTCGAGTTGTAGCAAATTAAGAAAAACAAATCGTGCATGAAGTCACTAGAATTTGAAAGTATTTCATTATGCAGATCCTAAACTTTTTGAACAACAAATAAAACAACAGGCAAAAGAAAACTGTGCTTTAGAAAGCCAATAATTGAGTGCCAGTACGTGTTGACTGATTTATCTTGTGATAAGTTGTTTGAGAGCTACGTGCTTCACTGGCCATTGATTACAGAGAACAACTGCGATAACTATTGTTTTTATAAGTCACATAAGCTTTGGTTCAAACAAAAGTTTCCTTTCGTTAAGAAAATTTAATTAATGAAGTACTTTCATGGTACACAAACTAAGATTTTTATCACAACGTGACTGTATCTTGAGGCACCTTCGCACTTTTAAAATATTTGCGAAAAAGAGCGTAACCACTGTACACTTACATTCATCCATATTCATAATCTCTTTGTTATAGAATCCGACTGAGATAGAATAAAACGTGGGCGTACATTCTATTTCTTAAAATGTGGGTATAAATTCTGTTTTAATCGCACGTGTTGTTCTTTATGTGTGGCGACGTATTCGATATTTTAGGGATAGTTATTTTATTACTTCGTCTACTATTACGCAATATAATTGTGCAATTTTTCGTGTTGTTCAATATGATCCGCAAGTTGTGTGTCATAGTCGGTGATGGAACCATAAATTGCGAAATATTGAACGTTCATTAATTTTTATTAAACGAATACCGAGAAATCCTTGTATAACGACAGTTATAATATTCGTTTTATGAAAAAAACATTAAATGTATAGAAAACTATAAGGAAACTCCAATAATCATGAAATTTTTCAATGTTCGTGAAGTTTTGATTGGATTTGTGAATCTTTTTCAACAAAATCAAGTTAATTTGTTCCGTTAGATCTATGAAGAAAATTTATTTTCGTATAATCGAAATGCCGGTAAATTATTTTAATAATATATTTCTAAGAACGGTACATGTTGTCATTACCGAGAAATTTATATTTTCGATTCGTTGTTTTTAGTGCAAATGCCGATGCAGATGGGAACTATGGCCTAAAACACTTTGGCACTAAAACGATAAATTACAACAAAAGACGTTTCTTACTGTCAGTTTCGTTTTGGGCGTTAATGTGTCAAGACAACAGTTCAATAGAGAATAGAAGATATGGAAACTGCTTTAGATTTTTTTAATGTTTAACTCGCCAGAACTGGAAAATAAAAGTTATGGAAAGGAGGATAGAGCGAATAGTGCCTGTGGAAGATCGGTTAGAAGTGGCAGGAATAATCTCTGTTGCAAGTTTATTCCACGTACTCGACCTGGAACTCGACTACAAAAGAATGCACCCTATATGGAGAGCAAAAATAACTGATTTTCGGGCACATGTTCCCCAATATCACTTAAGCACATTCGCTGTAGTATCGGTAGAACAGTAACGTACACTTGGAAAAACTAAGTCTTGGAGGAAGGTTTGAGGGAATGCTTTTTCTGGACATTCGATTTGACTTTCTTAAGCAAAGGAAAACACTCTGGAGGGAACTTATTCCACAACCGAACTATTCAGGTAAAGAATTAGTTCTCTTTGTAACAGTTGATGTGGTAATCAGGCGCTTTAACCGCAAATCGACAGATTTTCGGCCACAAGTTTCCTGATATCATTTGAGTACATTTCGTTGTAAAGTACTCATACCGAGTCTTGGGCATCGAGTGTTACACTTCTATTCAAATTTATCTCTACAGAGAAGAGATTGTTTGCTCACGATCCCTAACTGTGAAACCTTTAAAAAATAATAATACAAAATTCAATAAATGCCGGTATCGATCTGTGAATTGAAAAAAAACTATATTGGATATAAAGTTGTCAAATGTAAACAGCTTAAATAGTACAGCAACCAGTTAGAGTGAAATATGTATTCCACCATCTTAAAAATTAGGGCTTTTGCATTTGCTACTGAAAAAAAGTGTAACACTGTTTTAAGTTTTCAAAATGCAGAATTGATTTATCTTGCAAAAGAAATACTAAAATAATTTTTAAATGCCTACAAACTCTTGGACGAGTTATCTCTTTGGCTTAAGCAGAATATTCTAACAACAAAAACGGTGTTCCAAAAAAAAAAAGCATTCAGTTTATGTTTCGTAACTATTGTCATGTTGTTATAATTTAGAGGATAATCAATACATTATCTTCCAGTCCCCCTCTCATTCCACTAACAAAACTTTCAGATCTCGAAAAGCAATAAAAAATGTAATCACAAGAATGCTTTTGTCTTTTGTTGCACGATGTAGCGAAAGAACTGCTTTGTTTTTTGCTTGTAATGCTGAGAAAACAAAACTCTGTTGTGATTTTTATGATTACGAAAGGTTGAATGCATTAAAAAACTGTCGGATATAATAAAACTAATCAAATTAAAGAATAACAACTTTTTATATGACAAAAAATTACATATTAGCTTTTGAGTAACCTCGTTTGAAGGTTTTATGCTGAAAAATTTATTTAATCTTTCATCCTGAACTTAAGTCCTTCTGCTCCTTAAATGAAAGTATAACCACACATTTCAGCAGCAAAACATCAGCCGACATACACAACCTGCGCACAACTAAAAGTTTTTCACTTACCAGATTAAAAGAAGTAAAGGAATTTAGGAATTTAAGTTGTGAAGTAAAACACATTTAAAGCCCATAAACAGAGTTATAAAGAACCTTGTTGCCTACACTAGTCATCAGAAATAAATTGTTCTATGCGCGCAAAATTAAAACTTTTTTACAGTTGCTTTTGATATGTTGATAAGAAGGATAACAGGTGTTTTCATAGCCTACAATTGTTTTTTCTTACGAATCATGAGTTGATCGGATAAAAAATTGCTTTTAGAAAAAGTTTCATTATTTAATAATTATTTGAACTCACGACTTTAAGCTATGCCATTACGACAAATAAATGTTCTTATTGCAACTGTTTTGTATCCGATTTTAATGCTAATTGTTCCAAAAGTGTTTTTAGTTCTGAAAGCAGAATGGCTACACTTTTATCATCAATACTCTTGTTTATTCTTCTTTCGAACCACAAAAACGAGACCGATCTAAATAAAGACTTTGTTTCATTGAGCGTCATTAGAAAGTCAATACTCATACCGTAGTAAACGTGTAATTTGTGGCAACATTTTGTTGACCACTGTTCTACGACTCCAAAGCAATTGTTTAAGTTTTTTTATTCATGTGAAAGTTTGAAGTTTTTCTTTATTTTATAAATAAAGGAAATACCTTCAGCGTTTTAGGTATCCCAAATAAACACAGGGTGAAGTAAAACCATCTTTGAATTTTTAATGTTGAATAACTATTTTATTTAATGGTCAAATATCATAATTAACTCTTTGTTATAAAATATTTGAATAGGAAATATTTTCAACTGAAGTATGAAAAATTATTGATATTCCCAATATATTTCGTTTAGCTTTTAACAAAATTTCTGGAGTTGTGGCTTGAATTTCATTGCGATTGCTTTGTTTTAGTTGCGGTATGATCGCTGGCTGATTTACGTTTATCCTTTCTGACAAATAACCATAAAGAAAGCAGTCTACTACTGTTAAATTCAGTGAACGTTGGGGCTAATTGAAATCGTATTCTTTATTGGAACCAAAAGTATCGATTACTTTTTGCAGCAGACCTCAAAAAACATGGTCTTATATTGAGCATCATTAATTGTGAATGAGGCGTCATGTGCCTTTTCAAAGAAACATGGACGACCGATCCTTGTTGTTGAATTCATCGTAGCCCAAATCATGGAAGTTTGCTTCTTGACGAAACTATTCAAAGGGAAGTGGGCTTCATCGCTCATTATCCAAGTGTTGATGAAATCGCGGTTTTCTTTTTTTTAATCGGAAGGAAATAGAATAATCAGGCCGCCGCGGCGGTTAAAGTCCTTTGAACGGACATCCTCGATAACTCTAGTTTTACCGAACATCTTCGTATTGATGTTTCTGAACTATCCTTGATATTTTCTGCCAAGTGGAACGTACGTGATCTTCTGGTAAATAGAAGTTGTCGAAAATTGTTAACCAGACGGTTTATTCTTGGTGCTGAAGATCCATTATGCATATTAGAAAAACACGACGATAAACACGATTCGTCAGAAGAATTGATTGTTGATTTTCAATATAAGACTCAGCAAGCTTTGACTGCTGTTCTGTTGAGTTTTGTTCCATTTGAAATTCTTCATGTTTTCTTCATAAAATCCTGATGTAAAAATGAAATATATAAACTAATTTAAAAAGCTATTAAACATTCAAACCCTAACGGTAGTTTTGCGCCACTCTGTATAAAAAATAACAGTTTGCTGCTCCATTTACTTTTCCAGTTTCAATATATATTATCCGTGAACTAAAACAATTTCAAAGGACAATTTCTTCAAAGGCAATATATATTTCCTGTCTAATTATCTTTGAATAAAAATTTTTTATAGTAAAACTTTTACATTTTCAAAGCATTTATGGGGTAAAAGGAGCTGAAAGTTTGGTCTTTGTAAAAAAGTTTGTTTATCATAATAGTGATTAATGAAAAATACACCGTCAAGAATTAAATCAAGGCAAATTTCTCTGATATCAAATAGTTCAAAGAAAATCGAAGTATAATAAAAAATATACAATATAAGTTTAGTGAATTAACTGGGTAACAAGAAACCAATTAAAGAATAATAAACAAAAACCAAAACTCGTTAAAATGTTTTATAAGAATTAACTCATTTCAACGTGCATCCACCACTTCTTCTATTTAATTGTAGTTCAGTGACGAAGTTATTTTCTGTTTGAATGGATACCAGAAAATTGCCGTATTTGAATTATGAATCGCAGGATTCTACTTTCGCAATAGCGACGAACTCAGGAATGTTGTTGCGAATGGCGAGCGCTAAAGAGCTGCGTATGCTTGTCTGTCGGCCTCAAAATTAAAGTGCCACACAGCACGCGGAACAATGCCATAATAGAGAGGTGGGTACAGTGAAGAGTTTGGGGTTGGTCAAATGGTCGCCTTGATCCTGCGATTTAACGTCTATAGACCATTTTTTGTAAGACTAGAGACTAGATTGGGGCTAATATCTATAGAGACAAGTCCGCATAAGCTGACCCACTGGAAACCAATATTTTCCACTCATTATAGAATTAAAACCGATGGACCACTGTTTGCGCCGAACATATGTAAATTGGCTTAAAAAAACTGAACATAAACAGCACATTTTTTCACAAAATCATATTCAGTGCTGAGGCCCATTTTCAATTCGGCGTTTAATTAAACAAACAAAATTGTGACAAACCGGGCTCACAAAATCCACAAAAAGTCCTCGAAAAATCAATGCATCCAATAAAACTGACCGTGGTCAGGTATCACTATTCCGTATTTCTTCGAACTGTCTGCGTTACCCAACCAGGATGACCGATTTTTTGCGTCGAAAATCTGCTTATATTGACTTCAGTGATTTTTGGCTTCAGAAAGAAGATGCCTCAGGCCCCACCACCGGCTTGATTTCTCGATTGGGCGATGTCAATTGGTCGCATCGTTCTAGTGGTATAACGCCACTGGATTACTTTCTGTGGGGTCATGTGATCAAACCACAAACAAGTGACGCTCTGAAAGATGAAATAAGATGCTGCGTTTATGTGATAACGAAATTTTGTTGCGAAATGCAAAATGCAACTTTATTTTGCGAGAAAAGTGGACATATCTGGTCGTATTAGATAATTGATTTCCATATTTTTACTTCATTTTGGCATCAATAAAAGTAAATTTATCAAAAAAAAGTGTGTTAAAAACCAATTTACTTTCTAACCTCGGATTTGACTTCTTTCGGAACGCTTTATAGACTCAAATAAGAACTCCAAACGTTTCCCTAAATTTTATAATTGTTTTTTTTTTAATTTGAAACTCTCATGTAACTAAAAATAAAAATATAAGAAGTTGCTAGTGATTTTTCGACATATAGCAAATATTCGGTGTAAAAATTCCACTTCGGGCTCTATAATATTTTATGTTTAAATCCTCCTGACGAAATATTTCCGTAATCAGATAATTTAGAAAATAGAACTCAAGTGGGATGACAGTTAACGTCAGATGTTCAGTCAAACACAAGAATCGTACAATAAAATATTTTTGTTCTCTCATATTTTCAGGTTATCTACCGGTTGTGTGTACACTTGTTCATCATAATGGGGCAAGAGAAGGTGCTTGAAAACGATAATATATTTTATCTTTTTTTTGGGAGTGTCTTATACCAGCAACTAAAAGTGAATGTGAAGTTTCGCAATAAACGATTATATTCAGATTGGACCAAGATAACCGAAAAGACTTGAGTTCGTTACGACTCTTTAACCATCGCTTTTTCAATATGCAACCGGATGACATTCTTAGTCTTAATTCCTTTTTAATTTTGCTTCGATTTAAACGAAATTTAGACTCACTGAACAAATTTTAGAGTTCTAAAGAATTTAGCAAAACATGATAGTTTTTTATATATTCATAGGGGTTTTCTTTTGGGGTTTTTACACCCTTCACAAAAATGTGAAAGGGTATATTTAGGTTTGTCATTCCGTGTGTAATTTCTTCGATATGCGACCCCATAAAGTATATATATTTCGGATTCTTATGAATAGCGATGACGATTGAGCGATGTCCGTCTGTCCGTCTGTTTGTACGTGAAATCGGTTTTCCCAAGCCCCCAGAAGAGCTAGAGACTTCGTTCTTGGACTGATCGATTGGAAGTGAGCTAACTTAGAGTGGTATTGAAATTCACCAAAAACCGATTATTTTTTTGCTTATTTGAAAATTGAACCTATTTCATGCCTTAGGACTCCTCAATTGTCCATTTAAAACTTTAAAAAAAAAAAGATTTTCCAGGGATGGGAAATTAAAAAAAAAAATTTTTTTGGTACATTCGGTGTTTTGTGGTACATATAATAACTAAAATGTTTAAGAATTTTAAGTTTTTCTTAAATAAACCCGTTTTTGGTGTAATGAAGATTTGTATCGATGAAAAAAATTTTTCAATTTAAAGTTCTCATCCAGGGTTAGGAAATTCAAATTTTTTTTTATACAATGAACTAACCAAAAATCAACTGACGTCATTTTTCCTGGTTAAAATTACTTTTTATTTCGGCAAAACAAAATTGATATCAAAAACTAAAAAAAAAAATTTTATAAAAATTTCGATTCCAGGGTTCGGTACTGCAATATTTTGTAGTACATGAAAGTAACGAAAGTGGTAACAAATTTGTAATTTTTCGTAAATAAAACCGCTTTATACATCATGAAGACTTCCATTGGTAACAAATAATTTTAAATAAATTAAATTTTCGATTCCAGGGATCAGAAATAGATTTTTTTTTTTTTTGACACATTCGGTATTTTGTGGTACATTTAATAATTAAAATGTTTAAAAATATCAAATTTTTCTTAAATAAAACCGTTTTATACATCAGGAAGATTTGCATAGATGGAAAAAAATTTAAAATTCTTATGGTAAGGAAATTTTAATATTTTTTGTACATTAAAATAACTAAAAATCAACTAACGTCGTCTTATCCTGCTTAAAATAATTTTTTGTTCTTGTAAAACAGGATTGGTATCAAAAATTAAAAAAAAAACAAATTTCGATTCCAGGGCTCGAAAACTGATATATATTGTAGTACATGAAAGTGCCAGAAATGGTTAAAAATTTTTAGTTTTTCTTAAATAAAACCACTTTATACATCATGAAGACTTGCATTGGTAAAAAACAATTTTAAAAAGTTTTAATTTTCGCCTCCAGGGATCGGATATTGAAATATTTTTGGGCACATTCGGTATTTTGTGGTACATATAATAACTAAAATATATAAATATGTTAAGTTTTTCTTAAATAAAACCGTTTTTGGTAACATGAAGATTTGTATGGATGAAAAAATATTTTTAAATTTAAAGTTCCCATCCAGGGTTAGGAAATTTGAATTTTTTAATACAATAACATAACCAAAAATCAATTAACGTCTTTTCTTCTTGGTTAAAATAATTTTTTATTCTGGCAAAACAAATTTGGTATCAAAAATTTAAAAAAATCAAAATTTCGTTTCCAGTGTTGGATACTGCAAAAAAATTTAAAAATTTTAGTTCTTCTCATATAAAACCGCTTTATACATCATAAAGACTTGCATTGGTAAAACATTATTTTAAAATATTTAGTTTTCGTTTCCAGGGGTGGAACATTTTTTTTTGGCACATTCGGTATTTTGTGGTACATATAGTAACTAAAATGTTTAAAAATTTTAAGTTTTTCATAAATAAAACCATTTTTGGTATCATGAAGATTTGCATCAATTAAAAATAAATTTCCATCCAGGGTTCCGAAATAAAAAATTTTTTTATACAATACGTAACCAAAAATCAATTAATGTCGTTTTTTCCAAGTTAAAATTATTTTTTATTTCGGCAAAACAAAATTGGTATAAATTAAAAAAAAATAATAATTCCGATTCCAGGGTTGGATTCTGCAATATTTTGTATAACATGAACGTTACCAAAGTGGTTAAAAATTTGTACTTTTGCTTAAATAAAACCGCTTTACACATTATGAGGACTTCCATTGCTAAAAAAAATGTTAAAAATTTAAATTTCTTTTCCAAGGGTGGGAAATTTGGAATATTTTTTATTTTTTGCTAATCTAGCTTTTGCTATAAGCTAGAAAGCAGACGTACGTTAGTGAAGGGTATATAAGATTCGGCACAGCCGAATATAGCGCTTTTACTTGTTTTTATTAATTTTTAGCTTCGATTATCTTAAAAAGCGTGTATGTGGCTTTTTACTATATACTAAATTTATATAATAATATTACAAAGTGTCCTGTTTGATCGACAGTTTTATTTTATTTTTCACAGCATCATAATATTTTTCTTTTGGGTTTCATATTTGGATTTTTCTTTTCCATTCAATTCACGCACAACTCTTCTGCTTTAATTAACTGACCTAATCAATATTGAAATTAGACTTAATTTATGTGAAACTCAATTACTTATTCATAAGTTTTTGTTTTTTTAGGACTCTGTTATTTCATTTAGCGCTCTTGAAAGTTGCGAATAGTTCGCATCTCTATTTCTTCATACATTTTAATTATCTTCCTTTTTTATTGTGTATAAATAATTACTTGCGAAAAGAAGGAGAACGGTAAAGTAAAATGTATTATTTGAACTTTCTTAAAATTTTCTTTTATTTTTAATTAATTAGATTAAAAAGAAAATAGAAAAAATTTGGCTCAAATCAAATGAAAAGTAAATAATTAAATAATTTTAGTTTTGAGAAATCTTCGGTAAAAATATTAGAGAGATATTTTTCAATTTTATCTCTATGATATTTGATTAAAAATTACTTTTTATATATTATATTAGTATCTACGAAGCTTTAGTTATCTGTTGAATTACTTTTCTTTCAACAAATCAATTCATAATAAATTGAAAATTAAAAGTGCAGTGAGTACGAACTACATACGAGCAATTATATGGTAAGACACTATTTATTTTAATTTTTAAATCAACCAACAGCCATGTTATTAGCGGCGAACGGTAACTGAGCAGATATATAATTTCGGAACTTTCCAAAATAAACTACTTTTTTTTCCTGATATCTCAAAAATAGGCTAAGGAATGGATTGGTGAAGTGGATTTGAAATTATTTTAAGAAGAAACTTTGAAAAAATGTTATTTCTTAGTTTTTTATGGCTTGAAATCGATTCCAGCAGGTGAATCGGTTCAAATTTACAAGAAATCTAAATTCATTAATGCTCGCAGGTGCAGCACTTCAGCTTTTAATTAGTTTAGCTATTCAAACACATATACATACAAATATAATGAACAAAACGTAGGAAAATAAAAAAGGAAAGGTGATCAGTGAGTTCTGGTTTTGACTTTGATATTGGTTTAAGGCTTCCCATTTATTAATGTGGAAGTTTGAAATAAATATCTCTAGTTATTCTTAGAAATGTTGGGTAAAGGTTCCCTGATGATCTGCATTAGCCCCAGTGAAATACGCATAGGAACTGGCTAAAACCTCTCAACTGATCACTTTGAATTTTTTAGTAAGATTTTGGGAAAAAAGAACTCGCACATAGTTAATATTAAAGAGCTTAAAAAACCCCTAAAATATATATTATAATGACTTCTTGTCAAATTAGATAGGAATGCTTTTTAGGGACAGTTTTTGTAAAAACGGGCTAAGACCAATAACTCGACTCTTCAAAATGATTCTTGTGTCTATTTTTTTAACCTTTTTTCTTTTAATAACACTATGCGACAAATGAAGACTTTTTGAAAAGTGCAAGATCGTGACTATATGGATTCGATTATACTATCAAAATGTAATAAAACCCTATACTCAGTTTGCGCAAGTTGGTGACGGTTTTCTTTTTATTATTTATAAATACCGGAACGAAAATTCTATTAAATTATTCTCCAAAAAATTTATATAAAATTATAAAATTTAAATTAAAAATTTAAATTTTTATTCATAAAGGAGTCTTTATGACCTGTTTTTGGTATCTAGACACAACAAAATGACGATCAAAACTTATTGAATTAATTTTTACAATTCAGAAGAAAATCGCCATTTTTTTAGTAATTTTATTTATGGTACTGGTTCGGTGATATTTTCCAAAGATGTAGACTTTTCGGTATCACTGAGTCTATTCGGTGTGTCAGGGATTATTCAGCTAGAGGGCCACAATTATAGATATTTTGTTGATAGTTTGGTAATAATTAAGGGCCTGTATTCAAGGATTATAAAATAAAATTCTGCAGTGGCAGGAATTCCATCTCTCGCTCTTCTTCAAAGACCATGGCCCAAAATTATTCAGGAAAATTTATTTTGTGGGCGACCACGCAACGTGTACGGATTTATATAAAACAAGATCATCATTTTGTAAAGCCGTGATAACAAGTTGCAGTTACAATCTATTCAGTCAACTGTCAGTTAGCAGATGACAAAGATTTTAAAATTACATTCCTGGGGCATATCTCTTCTTAAAATTAAATTTAATTCAATATCAAACATGAAGTTAACAGGTATAAAATTATCTTGTGCTGAAAGGAATAACAAAAGAAAATCCTAAAACTAATTTGCCAACAACAAAGTGAATTACAGCATAATAATCAGATGCACAATGAAAAACAAACTTCAACGGATATGAACAACGTATAAAATAATTTACGACATTCTCTTACAGCCTGTTCTCCTGCCACAACATGAAAATTATAAAGCGAAAGTAATGTTTCACACATTAACACAAAATTAGCATATAAATTGGCCATTTAAGGTAAAACATCTTTTTAAATTGTTCGTACATATTTTTAGGAGTTTTTCATTTGTTGTCGAAAAACATGGTAACGAAAAATGTGTAACCTTTTGGTATGACACCCGCTGGTTCCACTTGAAAGTCATAAATTAATTTAACAAGCACCAAAAGCTTCTATTTTTCAATTTTTGAAATACTTTTGGAAAGAGAGGACTTTTGTTTAGACTTTTTTATATCAAAAGCACAGAGGGACTTTTATAAATTCCAAACGGCTCTCCGCTTGTTTTTCAACGGTTTGGGAGATTGGAAAGATAAACTTGTTACAGAGTTCATAAATTACAATCGAGAGATTTTACGAAGTCACATAAATGACTGACATAAAAGATAATCAAATTGACTTACAAGTAACCCTGTAGTGTGAAGAGTTCTTAACGAATTTTATTACCTTCCAAAATATGTCGAAAGTTAATTTCCATTGTAAAATTTAAAACAAGAACAGAATTTTAAATTAGTTTTTCTTAAATTTAAATGGTACAAACGAAATTTTCTTTTGACGTGGTGGGCCGGGCAGTGAAAATTATCTAATTATTTGGTTGTTATAGAGTAGAAATTGCATAGATAGGTGAAGGATATGAAACACTATTCAATATTTGGGTGTTTGTGAAAACTGCTCTGGACTTATATCGAGACCGATCTCTTCAAGGTAGTTGGAGATAAGCTCAGGAGTGCCGCAAGCAGTTTTTTCTCTTTACAAATCGCCTATTATGTCAAACATTCAACTCTTTCAATTCTTTCGTATATAACAAGAGGTAGATAAAAATTTGAGTTAGCGTTTGAGTCATGAAAGTCGTGACTACGGCAAGTATGGCAATAAATCTGCCTAAGAAATTTGGAAAACAGTGGACCCTAAAAGCCATCCCCTTAACTTGCCGCTCAATGCTACTGAACTCTTCGAGCTAAAGCTCTAAGCCATGATTGATGTAGTTTCCGATCACTACCAAAAAATCGAGAGCTGATCTTTTTTAGCTGATCAGGAGTTTAAAAAAATGTCACTCTTTTCGTTTATTTTCATTAATGATGCCTCATGCCTCGCAAGCCGATAAATAAATTCTTTTTTCATAGCAAAGTAATTCCAATAAATAAATTTACATAAGCCATTTCCTATTAATTTTGTTTAAGTGTTAAAACCCAAGTCGATTCTTTTTATTATAGTTTTTTTGGCAAAACTTGACTTTGAAACTATTTTTTCACTTATCGCAGGTTTTGGAGAAATCGAAGGCGATCCATAGTACAGAATATCTAATTTCTCAGTCATTTTTTAATTTCACTTAATATAAGTGAAATTAAAAAAACTAATATCTTTAATTTTTCCATTAGAGTCGTCTTTTAATAAGTTAAAGTTTGATAACTTCCAACTGTTTCGGCTACTTCTGTTCAGAAGTTGTTTCTGTTACCATCGAAAGTTTCCAGGGCATCATCTTACTCATACTGGCTATGCTCAGCAACGAAAATTTGGAAAAAAATTTTGTATTCAAATTAGTTTTTGTGCAGCATATTATTAAAACATTATTACATCGGTTAATCGACTATCCGATTTAAATTTAAGAATTTAAAAGTTAATCGAAAATAGGCGATTAATGATTAGCTGAATGAATACCCTATAAAGGAATGCAAAACAAAATATTAACTAAGAATATGAGTAGCGAAGGATATAAGAATGAAGGCATCGGATTCATTCGATTCGTTTTACCAAATTTTGTAAAAATCAATTTATCATCAGATCTGAATATTTGGAGATATTAAGAAACTTCCCTAATTAATTTCGAGAACCCGACGGCATGTCTGTAAGTATATGTTTATAAATTTTGAATTAAGTCAAACTGAATGGATGTTTCTGAGTAGGAACTGACTTGAACCAAGTTATCTTAAAAGGAAATATTTTTAAAATAACTTTTCAATGACTTCCCCTATCCAAGCTTCCCCTAAGAAGCTCTTCACATTTACAAATCACATCAATTAAAAATTATTTATATTATATATATGATCAGTTAAAGTATTAGATTTTCCTTAATAGTAATCGAATGAATTTGAATCGATTAAAGCAGGTAGATTTCAAGATACTCCTATATCTCGAAATCGAAAAACTTTGAAATTATATATATATATATATATATATATACATCTGATTATGTATTGCTCTTAACTATTTCGTATTAATCGAAAACTACATCAATCACCACGTATTACGAAGGAATCGACTCAGTTGAAAATGAAAATAAAAGTGTTTTTGCTCGAAATCATAGAATAACATGAAAACCAGATTACGAGAGCCTTGCGGCTAAGTTTAACAGGAAGTTACAGGGATGTCTTTAAGGGTCAACTTTTTCCATATATTTTTTACTATCAAATTGTGAATTAAAGTTTTGAATTGAAAAGATGCGGCCAGTTTTCAAAATTTTAAGTGAAATCTATTTTACAACTAATAAACTCGCTGAATATCTCAAAAAAACTCATCTTATGTTTGTTAACTAACCCAAAAAGGATTTGAATTGTGGACCTCTTCATGGTATTGTAAAGGCGATGTCCATATAATATATAAATTTCAAGCTAAATTTGTGTTAAGAGTATCAAGTTTTTTTGTGCTTCGATTACTCTCAAAACTATTATTTGTTAATTTAGAATGTGGGATTTAATATTAAAACTGTGAAGTGCAAACGAAAACTTATCACACTTTTCAATTCTTACAGAATGTTATTTCAATATATTTATTAAAGAAATATGTCTGTGCGACGTGTATTGCTTGCCACTGTAGTGAAGGACAACTTTTCATCACAAATGGCTGCAATAGAACCAAGAAGAAGTAACGCATCCATGACAACTAAATGATTGACTGACGTTGTGACTGTTTGATTGATACACGAGGATATTTTCTTTGACAAAATGATAATTGGAAAGGTTTGTTACAAATATATATCAATTGTTTTATATTATTTGACAATAATACAAGGCAATGACAAATTAAATCAAACAAACTTGTGATTTTGAATGGAAGTTCTAAGAATATTTTTAAAGTTTTCAATATGATTTTTTATATTAGCTGTGTTCATTTACTAAAAATTTGTACAAATTTGTAACAATTGCTACTGGAAAACGTTCATTAACTCAAAAAATTTGCAACGAGAGAGCGGCGAAAGAGCGTAAAAAATTCAGATACAGAAAAATTATTGCAAGTTTTTACAAGTAAAATTTTTACTTGTAATAATTATTCAAACAGCTGTTTTGCGTTTGTGTTTATAAAACAATATTTCTAAATCAAGTTGAAAATAAAAATATTTTGGAAAATTTAAGAAATTGTAAGTAAATGTAAACTTTTAAAACCATAAGAAGTATTAAAATGATAACAAATTTATTTTTGTGTAACTTAGGAACTACAGAAGCAAAATAAGATGTCCAATAGAATTGAACTAAGCAACACAGTATCTCTGGTACATCAGTGGCAAAGGATGTAACAGACCATCTGTTATTTGTAGTGTTGCAAATATTATGAGTACCTAGCTACTCGGTAGTTTACACTAAGCAGACAAATAATTCAATTAGTTCAGATATCTATTTGCAAATATATATCTGACTATATATCTAACGCTGACAGCAACATAATATTTTATTTTGGATGAAGCTTTTTATGACAATGAAAACCAAAATTGCGTAAATTGTTTATTTATGGTTAGAAAGACATATTTTTTCTTAAGAAAAAGCAATCGAACCCAAAATTTGGATCTTGTAAATTTACATCAAATTATGTAAATTCGCAAAAGTTGTTGGTTTACATATGAAATGAAACATAGTTCATTGTATGTAACCAACAAACAAAACGTTCAAACCCACTATGAACCTCAGTTCAGTTCAACTCACATTTACTTGCGCGTTAATGTAGTTTCTTATTAGGGTTTACACAAATAGTTTTTCATAAAATCACATTAAAAAATACTTAATATTATACAATTATTATAATAGTAACGAAATAAGGTGCCAAAACAATAATGCTGAACATAAATGACCATAATCGTTATTTTTATAATAATGTATGTATAATTTGTCCAAAAAATAAAGGGGCAGTTATTGAGTACTCATATATACCTATACAGTACAACACTACTTCAACTTGCAAGTTTTTACTAGTAAAGTGTTCATTTACTTTTTCACATTTTTGAGAGTAATTGTGGAAAATTTCTTGTTACTAATATTTACTAGTAAAGTAAATGAACATACCTATTAATTTATAGAATTATGAATGAAAACATTTATTTTGAGTTTAATTTAATACTTATAGAACTATTCAAAAGTCATTCAAGAAACTCTTAATATCTGTTAATATATTTTTCAAGTTGGGAAGTTTCTGTTGCTGACAATTTAACTAAATATTTATGCGTAAAGAATTATTTTCTATGTAACTTTCGTGCATGTAGCCGGGTGGTACCCAGCAGCACTTTAGAAGGTGTTTAATGTGCCGCGAACAAAAGAGATAAATTTAACAAAATTTTTATGATTTGATGATACCACAGAACCTTCAACACTTGAAGAAACTCACTCAACAAGTCTTATGAAGGCACTCCACAGAAGAATATTAATCATAACGGCGGCTTTTTCTTCAATTTGCCGTTTTTATACACTTCACAAAAAAGTGAAAGGGTATACTTAGGTTTGTCATTCCGTGAGTAATTTCTTCGATATCAATATGCGACAAAGTATATACATATATTCTGAATCCTTATGAAAAGCGATGACGATTGAGCGATGTCCGTCTGTCTGTACGTGAACTCGGTTTTCCCAAGCCCCCAGAAGAGCTACAGACTTCGTTGTGGGACTGATCGATTGGAAATGAGCTAGCATAGAGTGGTATTAAATCCGAAATAGGGTTCCAGAGCTAGGAAGCTGACACCTATTTCCCAACGAAAAATTAACACCAAAAACCAATATTTTTTTTGTTTATTTGTAAATTGAACCTATTTTATGCTTTGGGAAGCATCAGTTATCTATTAAAAGTTAAAAAAATAAAAATAAAATTTCCAGGGGTGGGAAGTTAAAATTTCTTTTTTGCCACTTTCACTATTTTGTTGTATATATAATAACTAAAATATTTAAATATACAACACTAGGTGTGCCCCGCGGTTTCACCCGCGTAAGTCTACATCGCGTGGGAATATCGGATTAAAAGCAGGCTATGTGTTGAGAGAGTCTTCAGCTGGAAATATGTGTATAGCTATTAAAAATCAGAAGTATAAAACTGCGTTATCAGAGGATATATTGCAAAAATTGATAGCTATTAACGGCAAATATTATATTCACAAATTTCACAAAAAAATAATCAGTTCAATAGGCAACGACAAATATTATTTTTTCAAATTAAAAAAATGAAATATTTTTTCCGTCTTACTTGACACTTATCGTTATATTTTGGACAATTTACACAACATCTTTATAAATTATAGCCTATGTGTTATTCTGATGTATAAGCTAAATTATTGTAAAGTTTCATTAACATCCATTCGGTAGTTTTTGCGTGAAAGAGGAACAAACATCCACACATTCAGACATCCATTTTTCTTAAATAAAACCATTTCATACATCATGATGATTTGCATTGATGAAAAATATATTAAAAATTTAAATTTGTTTATACATTAAAATGACCAAAAATCAACTAACGTCGTTTTTTCCTCGTTAAAATTATTTTTTATCCTGGCAAAACAAAATTTTTATCAAACATTAAAAAAAAATTAAAATTTCGATTCCAGGGTTGGGTAAATGAAATATTTTGTAGTACATGAAAGTAACAAAAATGGTTAAAAATTTGTAAATTTTTTAATAAAACCGCTTTATACATCACGAAGACTTGCATAGGTAAAAAATAATTTTAAAAAATTTAATTTTCGCCTCCAGGGGTGGGAAATTGATTTTTTTTGGCACATTCGGTATTTTGTGGTTCATAAAATAACTAAAATGTTGAAAACTATGAAGTTTTTCTTAAATAAAACCGATTTATATATCAAAGAGATTAAATTAAAATTTTTTACGTGATAACATAACCAAAAATAAATTAAGGTCGTTTTTTCCTAGTTAAAATTATTTTTTATCCCGCCAAAACAAAATTGGTATGAAGAATTAAAAAAAAAACAAAATTTCGATTCCAAGGTTGGATACTTCTATATTTTGTAGTACATGAAAGTATGAAAGATGGTTAAAAATGTGTAGTTTTTCTTTAGTAAAACCGCTTTATGTATCATGAAGACTTCCATTGGTAAAAAATAATGTTAAAAATTTTTAATTTGCGCTCCCAGGGGTGAGAAATTGAAATTTTGTTGGCAAATTGGGAATTTTGTGGTACATGTAATAACTAAAATGCTTAAAAATTTTTATACATCATGAAGATTTGCATAGATGAAAAAAATTTTAAAAATTAAAAATTCTCATCCAGGGTTAGGAAATTTCAATTACATTTACATAACCAATTACATATACATAACCAAAAATAAACTAACTTTGTTTTTTCCTGATTAAAATTATTTTTATTCTGGCAAAACAAAATTGGTATCAAAAATTTAAAAAAAATTTGAATTTCGATTCCAGGGTTGGATAACTGTAATATTTTGTAGTACATGAAAGTGATAAAAATGGCAACAAATTTGTAGTTTTTCTTAAATAAAACAATTTAATGACTCATTAAGAGTTAGTTGCCTTGGTAAGAAAAACAAAAAAAAATTCGGATATTAAATTTTTTCTGCATAAAAGTAACCAAAAACCATTTCTTAATTTAGAAAACAAAAATTTGGTTTCAAAATTTAAAAAAGTTAAAATTTTGTTGGCAGGATTGCATAACTGCAATATTTTGTGATACCTGAACGTGACCAAAATGGTTAAAAATTTTAAGTTTTTTTACATACGTTAGTAAAAAAACTAAACTATGTAAACTGAAATTTTGTGTACATAAAAGTAATAAAAAAGAAACTAAGCTCGTTTAGTTTTTCTAATTAAAACTATTTTTAATTCAGGAAAAGAAGATTTCCATCAAATACTAAAAAAATTCAAATTTCTTTTTATTTCTCATTAATAAAAGCAACCAAAAAGGCAACTGACTGATCTTTTTTCTGGCTAAAACTATTTTATGACTTAGAAAGATCAAAATTGTTACTTAAAAATATATTTTATGCCAGGCGTACATTGGTGAAGAGTTAAGATTCAGCACAACCGAATATAGCACTTTTACTTGTTTTCTTTAAAATGCCCTTCTCCAAAACGTTATTATGACATCTGAACATAATACCGGCAGCGATATTATTTTCGGAGAGGTTATCTACTGCTCGCTGATATTCTCGTTCAGAAAATAGGTTTTTAGAGTATCAAAACTTTGAGTTGGCATCACTGATTTATTTGACCAGCTATTTAATACCTGATAGTTGCTTTTTGCTTTATTCACTTTGGAATTTCATTATGAATTTTTTAATCAAAATAATTGTTCTATTCATTAAACTCTTCCATTCAATGTCTTATTTTCCGATGAAGCCAATTTTTTGTTGAATAGGTACGAAAATAAGCTGAGTTAATGCATTCTGGACTAGCGTGTCCATTGGCCCGTATGTCTTCTATAACGGAGATGGTCAGAATGTTACTGTCAATGGTGGACGGTGTAGGAATATGATTCGAAATTTTTTCGTACCTCAATTACGTGGAATTAATCCTGCTGAAACAAGAAGAAGCCACATGCCACACAGCTGGCGCATAAATTAATTTACTCAAAGAAACTTTTCGTGTGATTTAACGTAATCGAATTATTTTCTTAAGGTTTTTGTTAAGTCACATGTCTACGTTGATAATCCACAAACAATGGAAATCACCCGGAAGTCGATACTCAAATCATATTTAAAAATATTCTTTGAAATGATGGCCGTTTTATTGATTTTAAAAATATATATCCTTGTTTAATTTTGATATAAATTTGTAACACTATAAAAAATACCCAGTAGTTATTGTTCTCTTCCGAACCTAAAAGCTGATGGCGTATGAGTAATATTTCTCATACGATTAATAATTAGCAACGTTAATATGAAGTATACGCCAACGTATGCAAAAGGTTATGATTAATTCTAATTCTCTTGCACGTTCTCAGGTGTGCACATGAATATATACTTATATAGAAGTTTTCAATTTACATAACATAAATGATGACTACCAAAACATTTGCCGCAATACAACTATACAAAGTCATGCATTCCTAAGAGCAACACTTAAACATGCACAATCCTGCACAGAGTTGCACATTTTTATGTGCAATAAAACTGTATCGTAGCACAAACGAAATACAAGTTGTATATATCAAATTTTGTTACTGCCACGATAAGATTGTGTACAAAATTTATTACATCATTTATTTTTGGAATGGAAGCATCCATTGTTCATTATACAGTCAAGTAATATCACTAAAAAAACATTTCCACCATGCGAGAAACTACTTTGAAATATCGAAATATGTGGAGTTATTTAAATTTGATGGTGACCTAAAAGCTCTTGAATGAAATAGGGAATGCAAGAGTACGTTGCCCTAGATTCAGATTTTGACTCCGCACTCAGTCATAAATATGGTGTTGAATTTTTTTGCTGGCTTGTGTTAAGTGTGGCCGACTTGTCTCAATAACGAAGGCATGGCACTGATAGATTAGCATCAACGACAACAATTTACACCGTCATGTCCTAAAAGATCAGAATATAGCGTTGGTACCTACAGCAAAAAATTACCCAGCAAAGAAAACAATAAAAATAGCTACAACAAAATTTTCTGTTTTCTAATCTGTCTTAAACTATGCCCTCCTTTGCAGCTCTTACACAATGCACTTTATATGTAGGGGTCATCCCCGGAATGCTGGTCCTACACATAAAAAATGTGTAAAACAATTGCAACTGATTAAATCTTAATTTGATTGTTGACATAAATTCTCTTCAAATAGTTTGCAATTCCTCAAGCAAGAAACTATGAAAAATATGAGAAATCGTATAACGCTAAATTTTGTTTACTCTTTAAATTGATAACTCATGATTGCAGAAATAATTAGGAAAACATAAATTAATAAGTGATAGCCATATCAATTAAATAATAATTGAGATGTGAACAGGCACGACTACAATTATATAGATTCAACATGATTTATGAACGAAAAGCATTCCGCAGCACTTACAAATAATAATGTATGTTGTATCTTAACGGGTATCCTCTTTGTAATATTTTTTGAACGTTGTGCTTGTTTGAAGGGTGGCATAATCGAGCCATTTTATATTTGCAGTGTGACGGAGAAATTAAAGTTCACTTTTTCGGCATAACATGCACCAACTGCATGCGATGAGAAAAAACAATTTAATTACAAATAATAATCGATATCGAATGCCGTAACTGGCTGCTTTTTATTTTAATATAAATACTTTTGAAAGTACTTCGTTTTCTTTTCGTATATAAAGCTAAGGTAGGTTCGCACTAGTCAAATGTTTATTCAAAGAAGCATTATTACGAATGAAACATTATTTGATTCACTTTTTTTATTAAATACAACTAATATTCAACTAATAGACAGCGTTTTCGAATATGGAAATCGCAAGATTTCTAAGATCACCAATTATGTCAAATACGATCTCTTATGTGTTAGCAACACAACCAAATCCTTGTGCATTTTTTCCCCAAATACTTAAGAGACATTCACAAAAAATCGTATACAACTTTTACGTATTTAATTCAATCTTAACCGGAGTTGTTGACTTACAAGTACACATTCTATGTTTTCTCTTTGCCAATATAAAATTGTGTGCCATTTTAAACATAAGAGGGAAGCTGTTAGTGTTATACTTGCATGAATAACATATACCCTTACCAAAGACTGTTAACCGCTTAAGTGTTTTGAATACCACACACACACACGGATATTTATTTTAGGTCCAACTTGGAGAGAAGTCAAGTGCTTAAACACATGGTCAAGTGATACGAGCTTGTATGGACTGTCGCAAGAAACATATTATGCCATAATACAGGGTGGCGCCATATTATGTCATAATACAGGAGGGCGCCATATTATGCCATAATACAGGTGAAAGTTTATTAACTTTTTTATTTAACGGTTTTAATATTTTTGCCTTCAGTATGAAAAATTATATCCCGCAACTGGTCGCCATTTTCGCAAAATATTAGAAGTTATGGCTTGAATTTCATTGTAAATAACGCTAAAGAAAATAGCCTCCTGCTGCTGTATCCGGTGAAAGTGGGAGCCAATTTAAATCGCAAGAGGTCTCGTAAAAGAGCCGTTGCAAACCTAATTGGCAGAATTAAATTTAATTGAGGCATCTGCATTTTCGAAGAAATGCGATCCTTCGAAACGATACACTGCACCAACCAGTACACTTAAGTAGCTGCAATTGTTGCTGATGGTTCTTGTTGATGGTTCTGGGCTGTCCTACACACTATCCACAACACGTTGTATATTTTCTTCTGTGTGGATCGGAGACTTTGGTTGATTCTGTGGCCAGATATTGGTTGAGGTCTCTTCATGAGTCCACATGGTGGCTGTGGTTTAATACCAAGAGTCGCTGGTAGAGATGTCAGAAAAGGGTTGATGTTCCGGCATATGTATTATGTTGGACATTGACTCAGCTGAAGGCAGTCTCTATGGGCTGCTGCGAATCAGCAGATGTTAACGAAATGTTAACAAGGGTTTAAGATAGGTCCGAACACCTATGGCGATACTAAATGATTAAGATTGCAACCTGTGTGTCCTCCAGGGACACTGAGGTGGCCCTGAGGGCGACAGGGGTGGTGGTGAATATAAATTTCTCCCGGTGTTAGGACCACTGTCGGATAGGCCATAATGGTAGGTGCCGGCGATGATCTTAGACACGAGTTGTACCAGGTTGTGGATAATTTTTAGATTAATTTTTAGAGACACAGTACGCGTATTAAAAAATTACGATACGCTCGCTTTTAAAAAACACTTAAATGTTACTTTTTAAAATAAAATTCAATATGTTTTGATCGCTTTTCGGCACAGTTCTATGCAAATTCCGCAAGTTTCCCTTAAAAAAATCGGAAATAAAAATAAAATATATTCATTAATTTAAAAGGCTTATAACTACTGAAACTCTAACGTTTTACACCACCCTGTATATTTTACAAACCTAAAAACCACAAAATGAGGCAGCATATTATTAAATAACACCCGCTGCTCAAGATAACTTTTATCTCCGATTCTTATATCAGCCAGTTTCGCAATACGCCTCTTTGTTATTCTGCAATTAAATTCATAACAAAAATTTATTTTTATTCTTTACAAAAGAGAAGGAACAAGGAATACAATCAATGAAGGAGAATAAACGATACAAAATCATCATAAAAATATAAAAGAGCCAACAAAGTATTTAATTAACACAAAAGCAGTTTTTTAATAAAAATATTAAACAAAAATGTCAACAATTATTTCTTAATGAAATTTTCATTGATGTTGTAACTTGAGAAGAAATTAAAATGTTAATATAAAATTTTTGCTTTGAGCATTTTATAGAAGGAAAAAATAAAACCAAACGGATATTTTTATGAATTATATATAAAGACTGACGCTTGATCGAAATACATGTCGAGCGAATTTTGCTTAACTGCCGTATTCGGAGTGATAATAATCCTCACGGTTATCTTAAGACGCTGTTACATCCAGAAAAATTACTTGTTTCTGCTTAAATAATTGGTCCTAACTTTTTAAAAACCGGTATTTCTTCGAACGTTACAGTCAATATTGAATTTAATTTTTATAGTCAAATTGTTCGAAAAGTGTTTTCCAATTTAGAAAGACATGGTAATTATTTCAAAGGCTCATGTAAAGTAAACATCAATTTTATATAGTTAACTTACACAGCAGAGCAGAACAGCTGTTTTCGAAAGCCGCTACACTTTCCTCATCAGTATTCATGTGCATTTTTATTCATTCCCAATTGTTAGGTGGCTTAATTAAATGTTATAAGAGGTTATATTTGTACAAATTGTTTTAAGAATGCAAAAATAGTATCAAACCGGTGGTAACATACTTTTCTCAAGACCCAGTGCTACCGCTTAATTTTTGTTCTTCATGTGCTACTTTCCTGAGTTTTAGGTTCAATATTTCTAAATTTTCTTGATTGAATATTTCTAACCACATTCCAACTCTTTTTCTCTTTAATTTCTCTTTAAAATTTGGCTCGTGCCACAATTGATTTATTGAAGGAGGCGTTCGTTTAGTTTCGCATTTAATCCTCTTGCTGTGGCCTCCAGGATCGTGCGATCAAACTCCGCTAGACTAATTCCTCTGCAAATATGATCATAAAAGGTGCCTCATGTCTTGGAAAAATTTATTGAAAATGAACCTCCTACTACGGCCGAGCCAACTGTGTTGGTCGTATGGCAGATATGTCCCGGTGAGATTAAACTTCAAGTCCATTGAAGAGTTAGCTTTTGCTTTGTTCTATTTTAAAGATAAACCTTTTAAAAACACGCTTAATCTTTGTAACTGTGACAGAGACAATAAATCATCCGTAACAAACTCCTTTAAAATACGTCACATCATTGAATGTGATTGAGAAACTTGTATTACAGAATTTTTAGCCACTTAAAGCCAAGTTAATTGATATTAGAATCAGTATCCCTTTAATTTTGTGCTGGATATAATACCATTAAGTATCAGCAGATGAACATAAATTGGTAAACATGTTTCCTTCCCTTGCAAATAACGACTGTTTTCGCATGTGTACTCACCCAAAGGCTTTGCAAGTGAAATTATAGTACGTTAAGCTGCTTCAGTAATTTTCCTTACAAAAAGGTTGCTTTAACGTCTTTCCGTATGAAAAAGCTGACATAAATTATTTTCTTAGTTTAGCAGGACTTAAAGGTATTAAGTGGAGATGTCTTGCCTACTCGTAGATGGCATTAGAAATATTTGTTGTTTTCAAAAGATTATGCATGTTGCCATTATGATTAGATGTTACATGTACTCATGCTTGTATGTTTGTATGCTTGTAGTATTTGTAATTACGTGACTTTGGTTTATGGTCTTAATATGGCCAAATGCGCTTTCTCAATGTTAACGCATATAAATTGCGTTCGGTTCTTTTGTCTTGTGTTGCTAATGGAACAACATTGTTGTTAATATTATACATAGAAACCGGTTCTTAAATAAATTTGTGGAGTATTTTTTTTTTCTGTTCAAAACATAGCAATAATAATATTAAGGTCGACAGGCAGTCACGAAAGTTTTCGTATGGATATTTTTGATGGCATTTATTTTCCAGTAAAAAATATGTAGAGAACAGCATATTCTAAAGGCCATCCCTGGAACTCCCTGCAAATTTCAACCGCAAAGCTATCGCGATATACTTGTTGTGCTATTTTACGCTTTTGAGAGTCAAGGACATAAACGGATTAGATATACAATATCAGAGTTTTCTAAAAAAAACTCCCTCATCTCGAATTTTTTCGTTCACGATATCTCATGAATGGATTGACCGATTTTGACTCGGTTCACGCTAATTGACGTGGTTATATATTTCAAGTTAAGAATTGGTCGGAGAAGTCGTTTAAAAGTTGTTTTAAAAATAAAAGTAATTTGGTAAAAGTTTTTCCCCAATATCTTGAAATCCACCGGCTCAAATTCATAGAAAATTTAAGTACAGCATCCAAATTACCGCATTCGATATCGATCGAAGTTTCAAATTTTTATTTATATAAAAATTTCGATCGATATCGAGTGCCGTAATTTGGCCCCAGGAAAGCGCGTCCTTTTAGTCATTCATCTCTGATTCGATTCCGCCGTCCGAAGTAATAAGCATATTACATATTTACATATACACACACATACATACGGACATAGTGGCACCCTCTCAAAATTCGTCAGAAATGCTTTTTAGGCACTCAAGACGTCGATATCTAAGAGAACTCGGTTTTGGTAAAACGGGATTAAACCAATAATTTCCCGATTTTAAAAATTTACAATTTTCTTAGCAGGATGCTAAAAAAGACATCCCAAAGAAGTCTTAAACTTATGATCTGGAAGTAGTGCAGATCTGAATATATTCTAACTCTTCTTACAATGGGTTTTTATTGCCAGAAAATCTCTTTTTTTTCGCCTTTTCAGTGAATCCAAAGCCATAATTCCGATGAAAATTATATCCGATTTTTATTTGGAATTTCTAAAAACTTTTTAAGATAATTAGGAATAGTCTCTCACTGCGAATTCTCTAAAGGCTCAGGGACTCGATGGACATTTTCGTGTCATTTGGCCATTCATCAAATATATATTAAATTAACAGCAGAATTGTGTCCAATAATGACTATTTATAAAAATAATTATTTATAATTAATGTTTATTAATTTATTTTAAATAAATCTTTCATTAATTTAATTTAATTATATTGTGTTATATAAAAATATATTTTTAAATATAAATATATATTTTTATAAATAAAAATGTAATTCTTGCAAAAACTACAAGTAGTTTTAAATTTTGTTTAACTATAATAACTTCTTAATCGATTCTCTGAATATTTTTAATAATGAATTCCTTCCTCAAAAATTGAAACCAACTGACACTTTGGAAGTATAGAAAACTTACTTTCTCAAAAATGACTGGGATTTAATACGATGATTATCTCCTTCAATTTTCAACAATTATATTCTTCCTACATAGAGTTTTCGGCTTATTTTTTGGTAAAATAAATATATCATATATATATTTATTTCAACTTGAAAGAATTTACTTCTTCCAATCGATATATTCCGTTTTTTAACTGGAACAACAAATTCGAGAAGTCAGTATTTGGCTTGAGTATTTAGAAATTTTTTCGCGTGACAAAATGCCAACAAAATAAGGCCTTCAAATAAAAGAAAAATATTAATATTTAAATAAATAAAAGATAAATTTTCCTTTAGCATTTATAATATTTTTGAAGGCGATTTCGAACAGGAAATCTGTGATGTCTCATTTCATTCAGATTTCATATCTGTAGTTGTTTCACATATTTTTCTTGCCTAACTCCTGGATCTATTTCGTTTTTAGTTTAGCCAGACATTTTGTGGTACTTTTAAATCTGGGAGTTTGAGTAAGCCAATCTAGAGTTTGAATAGCTGAATACTTTTCAAGCTTTCATTTTTATAGCTTATGTTCCATTATCCAGTTAGAAAACAAATGATCCTTGGCGTAAATTATTACAAAAAAAAACGTATTCTCTTAAAATTCGAAAATACTGATTTCAATTCATGGAACCGAATGATCCACTTTCGGCGTTTACTTTAGTGTTATAGGACTGTGCTGCCGAATATTGGAGAAATTCCCTACGGGAGATCACGTGCAGGCTGTGTTTTGTCATCAAAAGTCTCTCTGAGAAATTTCTGGTGATGCTTGATTCAGTCTAACCGATGGTAGCTTTAAGGTTTATGCTAGAAAGGCCGGTTGTCTATTTTGCAGACGTTTCTCTAATTTATTCTGAATCGGAGTTGGCGACATGCCACGATCCTCGGAAGTAGTACAGATGTTAAATGGTCTCGCGCATAGTACTCAAGACAGCATGAACGTGAAGTTGCCATCTGTAAAAGCCTCGGAGGCTGCACTGCTATGACCCACTTGGTTGGGACAGTGTTGGACCCCCGATTCAATACGGTGTTCTCAGCTCTCATCAGTTCAGGCCTCATAGTAAAAAATTAACGTAAAGCTATGACACATGAGGTCATTGATGTGCTGCGGTGTCCCCCACGAGCCTCTTCATGGGCAGCATCGCTACTTTCTTTTTAAATAATATACAGACTGGAAACATTTTTTATTTGCCACGAATACAATGACGGTGTTTCACTACCAATATTTACAGCGAAATATTACTCAAACCCTTTAATCCTTTTTTTGCAACCACAGAAACTCGAGGAATATGCACAACTTTGATAACTCTCACAAACAATATAAAAAGCTGAAAATATCTGCCAAATGAATGGACTAACATAAAAAACTCTAAGCGAATATATATATCCAGAGACAATTTTAAAGTTTACTTAACTTTTTAAACAAACCTGAGGTCTAATTTTCATTAATAATCTCAATATACAAGCGATTCGTATCTCAAGTCTCTGCTTCTGTCTACATGTATTTCGTTTTATCGAGAACTTCGCTTTCCATGCCATGTTTAATATCCGCTCCGATAAACAGCTTGTGGTTGGTCGTTCCATTTCAATTTGTTTACAACTATTTCCTTTATTACGTCCTTCTTATTAAAATTATAACAAATTTATGAAATAATAAAAAGGAAATACTAAGAAATGAATACTTCTTTTACTTAAAGGAATTCTTATATTAACATTTTACCCAACTTCTGAATTTATATTTATGTTTAATGTAACACAACATTCTTTCCAGCTTTTGAATAGTTTTAACGATGCTTGTCTAGGAATAACTTTCCTACTGCGACCTAATTTTTTCTACACGCCCCACTTATCGAATGATGTTTGCTTAAAGGTTTTCCTTTTTTACTTATTTTTTTTTTTTTATATTCCTGCCATGTATTTTGATGTGTCTGCCAAGTTCTGTTTGCCCCAATTTACAATAAAATTAAAATTTTTTATCCTCAACAGTTGCTATCATGTTTGACTTGTGTGTCTAAGGTATATATAAAATTTGCCTTAAGTCCAAGAAAAAAATGTTGCAACAACTGCTACCAAATATAAAATAAACAAGAGAAATACCGCTAAGATATACAACAATTAGGGAAATCACTCTTCGCAACAAACACTGACATGCAGGTATTAAGATTATATGATCATTGACGTGAACATAATATATTGACAAATAGAAACTTTTATCAAAACAGCTGTTCTGGTCTGCTATATAAAACTGATCTTGAGTTTCCCTATTGCTTTGGAATATATATCGATTACACTAGTCGAACAATTAGCCTATGATATTTAATTTAATATAAGATATTCAAGTTTTATGTCGTATGTTTTGCTGTTTTTATACCGTTCACAAAAAAGTGAAAGGGTACATCTGGGTTTGTCATTAAGTGTCTAATTTCTTCGATATCAATATGCGACCCCATAAAGTATATATATTCTGGATCCTTATGAATAGCGATGACGATTGAGCGATGTCCGTCTGTCCGTCTGTCTATACGTGAAATCGGTTTTCCCAAGCCCCAGAAGAGCTAGAGACTTCATTCTTGGACTGATGGATTGGAAATGAACCTTAATAAATCGGAAGGATGGTTCCAGAGCTGGGAAGATCACACCTATTTCTCAACGTAAAATTAACACCAAAAACCAATTATTTTTTTGTTTATTTGTAAATTGAACCTATTTCATGCTTTGGGACTCCTCAATTGTCTATTTAACACAAAAAAAAAATTGTTTTCCATGGAAATCAAAAGTTTTTTTTTGCACATTCGGTATTTTGTGGTACATATAATAACTAAAATGTTTAAAAATTTTAAGTTTTTTTTAAATAAAACCGTTTTTGGAAGACTTGCGTCGATGAAGAAAAAATTTAAAAGTTTAAAGTTTCTATCCAGGGTTAGGAAATTTAAATTTTTTTATACAATAACATAACCAAAAATCAACTAACTTAATTTTTTCCTGGTTAATATAATTTTTTATTTCGGCAAAACAAAATTTTTATCAAAAATTTAAAAAAATTCAAAATTTCAATTCCAGAGTAGGATACTGCAATATTTTGTAGTACGTGAATATGAAAAAAATGGTTACAAATTTTTAGTTTTTCTTAAATAAACCCGCTTTATACATTATGAAGATTTGCATCGGTAAAAAATAATTTTAAAAATTAATTTTTCGCTCCCAGGGGTGGGAAATTGAAATTTTTTTGTACATATATAAACCAAAAAGCAACTAACGCCATGTTTTTTACTAATTAAAAATCTTTTTTAATTCAAGGTAATCAGAATTAGTATCAAATATTTTTAAAAAATCTACATTTCGATTCCTGGGTTGGATAACTGCGATATATTGTGATACATGAGAGTGACCAAAATTGTTACAAATTTCTTCTTAAATAAAACTATTTTATGCCTCATTAAGAGTTGCCTTAGTGAAAAAAGAAACAAAAATTAATTTTTGGTTCCAGGGATCGGAAATTGAATTTTTTTTATACATAAAAGAAACCAAAAAGACAGCTAACGTCGTTTATTTCCTAATAAAAACAATTTTTTAATTTAGGAAACATAAATTTTGTTTCAAAATTTAAAAAAATAAAATTTTGATTCCAGGGTTGGATAACTGCAATATTTTTTGATACCTGAACGTGACCAAAATAGTTAAAAGTTTTAAGTTTTTCCTAAATAAAACTATTTCATGCCTCATTAAGAATTACGTAATTAAAAAAAAATGTTCGCTTCCAGGGATGGGAAATTTAAATTTTCTTATATATTAAAGTAAAAGAAAGCAACTAACGTCGTTTTTTACTGATTAAAACTATTTTTAAATTCAGGAAAAACAATATTCTTATCAAATTTAGAACTTTATATATATAATTTATCACAAGAAAGTTACCAAAATGGTTACAAATTTGTAGTTTTCCTTAAATAAAAAAAATAAAAAAATGAAGATTTGCATTGGCAAAAAATATTTGAAAATTAAAATTTCGTTTTTCGAAGTTTTTTATTTTTTATTTATAAAAGTAACCAAAAAATGCAACAGAAGTTGTTTTTTTTTTTTTTTTGTAAACTGAAACTATTTTATAAATTAGAAAGCAGACAGACGTTGGTGAAGGGTATATAAGATTCGGCATAGCCGAATATATCACTTTTACTTGTTCTTATTAGGATCAGTACTCACATGCAATACATTGTGCTGGATATTGAAAGGAGGGGCTAGTGTAAAGAGGATAGATTAAGACAGATGACAAATTAGAGAGCTTTATTATCTCCATAATATTTAGAAAAATTTCGAACAATTACTGCCATTCCCTGATATGCAATCAATTCCCTCATACGTAAAGTGTTGATATAGAATTCATACCCGCCTGAAGAAGAAACATACTTTTGCTCATACATGAGACGTAGGACAACTGCAGATTCAGCAGTGAACATAATATTTTAGTCATTATCGTTTTAGCCATTATCGTTCTTGAACAGATTCGGGCCAATGACACCGCCATCCCATAAAGCGCACCAAAAAATAATATTCTGTGGATGTGAGTGGTATTTCGACAAAAGCTTGTGGATTCTCGTCATTTCCAATGCAACAATTCTGCTTATTAACGTACCCATTCGACCAGAAATGGGAAATAAAGTTTTCAATTAATGAGTTTGGCAAATAGAACAGTTATTTTGATTAAAAATTTCAACAATTTTCACGCATCGCTCCGGTGGAAGTCGATTCACAATGAAATTTCAGAGCGAACAAAACAAAAAGCAACTACCAACTGATTAATGGGTGTTCAAATAAAGCAGTGAGGCCAACTCTAAAAAAAATCATGTTTTATATTCTCACATAAAATTTGTTTTTTATTAAATTGTATCTGTTATTAAAATTAAGGCTCTTAACATCTAAACATTTAATTAAAAATCCTGAGATCTTTAAACACTTTGTTTTATTGCATCGTAATAACTGAGGATTTTAATTTCATTCGTGCTTTACCAGAAACGTGTTAAGTAAAAAACAATCCAGTTAATGAATATATGATTCCCGTTCTCATTGCCTTGTTTACATGCATGTATTTTAACAAATTACACACAATCAAGTGTATATGATATTTAAAGAATATGAATGTGGAGCAAAACCTCTTGCAGATACACGATAGCGCACATACAAACACAATTTTAATTATAAAAGCTTTAAATGCTTATGAGAGTACACCGACAGTTCTTTTTCATTCGTTATGCATCCTTCATAAAAGTGCTGTTGTCTTGAAACTCATGTGTGAACACTTCCACCCACAAACACATACACACACACACACATACAGCTTTTTAATTTTTATCACAGGTTGTTATGTCATTATCAACCAAATCAAACAACTAAACAACCAACAATTAGTTGACAATTATCACAGAATGTAAAGCCAGCATTGGTGGAGGAGCACGTAGAAGAGGACAGTAGAGGGTAGAATTTTAAGAGTTGGGATTTATAAATGTAAGGTAAAAGTGTTTATGTCAAAAATTCGCTTAAAGTCTAAATGAAATTATTAAGGAGTTCAAACGGGCTCTGAAATAAAGGAACGCAAGTTGTCAATCCTTGATAATATTATCCTTGAATATATAGTATTAGAAGCATTGTGAAATGAGATTTACAAAAAGGTTCTCTCTTTTTCATGCCAGCATTTTGGTATTACAAAAGTCTGCTGGATATATTATTTTTCAGAAGGATTTCCTAGAAAATTTTTAAATATTTACTGAGCCAAGAACTTGTAGTAGGGTATTTGATTACTAGGGTTTTTTGTTTTATTCAGTTAATTAGAAGTTTGAAATAATATCTTTAGCTATTCGAAAAATATTGACATTAACATTAACATACGCATAACAACTATGAAACAACCTTCCATGATCAATTTTAATTTTTGAGACAATATTTTAAAAGTGAATCAGCACGATTAAAATTATGTAAAAGAAATGTTTTCTATTTTCAATTGAAATATTTATCGAAACTAAACTCCTAACAATTTATATTTAAAATGGTATGAAAAAATTATCAGGTAACCGCCAATTAATTGGATGCTTTAAGTTTAACCCACGCAAAATTTTAAAATTTATTACCACTTGTTAGGTGACTTAAACGAACGTGATAACAGTTTCTATTTGTAACAATTTTATTATGGAAAGCGTAGGAGAACTGTATCAAACCGATGGTTAAACAGTGTTCTTAAGTCCCTTTGTTGCAGTTTGAATATTTTTCCTCATATCCACTTTTTCCAAATTTTTGCTCCATGTTTCTTAAGTCAAACCTTTTTTATTTCAATTATCTTAACCACATTTCAACGTTTTGGAAATTTGTTGTATTAGTGCATGCCCTAGTTTTTAAATTATTTTTTCATTAACATCCTATTAGAAAAGGCATTTTAAAGAATTTAATAATATCCTAAACTTATGATCCTGAAATGGTGCAAGTCTGGATCTTTTCTTGTATTTTTTTTCCAGTTGTTTATTATTTCAAAAAGTTCTGTTTTTTCTCACCTTTTCAGTAAATACGAAGTCATGTTTCCGACTGAAATATATTTGATTTTTGTATGTCATTTCTAATAGTTTTTTTTTTTTATGAAAAGGAAAAGTCGCTTAGCGCGAATTATTAAAGGCTCAGGGCTACAATAAACTTTTCCGTGCCATTTGCCAACGTAAATTTTATATAGTGAATCTATTCTACTAAGAATTATAAAGCTGCAGCCACATTTGGCAAATAATGCCCAAAATAACGTAACCACCAAACAGTAAAGAAAAATATTTTGATTTAGATACTAATTTTTTAAGTAAAGTATTTTCATAAATAACTTATAGTCAAAGGTGTGGAATCCAATCCTATTGGGAACTGTTTAACTCAGTAAATGATAGTCTGGAATGAAATGTTTGTCTTTAGTATTTCTTGGTGACGTTTTTTTTTTGGCTATTCATTTATATCAGTTTATTTTTTATAAATCTTTCATTAATATCTTTAGAAATTTCGTTGTTGTTTTATAAATGGATATATAAAAAAAAGAAAAATGTAATACTTGCAAACACCATAAATAAATTTTAACTTTGAGTGAGCAAAATAACTTCTTAATCAATTATCTGGATGTCGCTTACAATTGCTCCCTGATAACCAATCAGTCGATACTTGTGATGTAAAGAAAACGTACTTGTCCGAAAATTACTTGACTGGAATACAAAAAAAAACTATTTAAACGACATATTTTCAATTATTTCATTCTCTTTTCAATAGCACCGTCGCGACTCAATTAAATCACAAGAATGATGTCCATAAGGTTCTCATTTAAAAAGGTTTGATCCCGCACAAGGAAATTTAATATCAGATCATATCGAATGGTTGACAGAACCCCTGAATTGATACAACTTCACCCTGATCTAAATTATGTAACAGAAGTTCTGTTTGATAAGCAATAAATAACCCTTTTAAGCAATAAATCACCCTGTACCATGGCAAACAATTCCAAGTATATTGAAGAGGGAACAACTAACAAACTAATGAAAACTGTTGCTCTAATTTAATTACAACAATATTGTGTAGCGATTGAATGATTAAAGACCCACAACATTTATAAAGACACACTTTCTCTTACATTATAAACGTGAAGGCAAACTAAATATTTTAAGGAGTAAATTATACGAGGACAATGATCAGAAGAATAATTGAAGTTATATTATTTGCAGAGAATATTTAATAGTTACAACCTTCACATTATCAACAAGCGACCCCTTAAAGTATTTATACTCTGGGTTTTTATGACTAGGGAAACCAAATAAGTGATAGTCGTCTGTCTGTCCGTAAAATCGATTTTGCGAGGTCTATAGAAATGCCAAAGAATTAAACGGCCTTAGATTGATTTATTGGAAATAATTGTCAATAAATCTTGCTTATTTTTTATTGCCTTGGATTAGCACTCAGAGGATGGCCCCCATAATACGAAGTGAATTGTGACGGAACTAGAATAGAGGGGACAGATTAGAAAACAGAGAGTTCTCGTCTTTTAGCTGTTTTTACTTATTACCTCTCCGGTGAATTTTTGCTATAAAAACGCAAATCTAACAGACAACTCCAGAGCTGGAAGATTTAAATAAACGGCATGGCGCAAAGTTACCGTTCGAGTTTGAGTGCTTAATAGCTTTGGTATTTAATAGTTAATCATCATAATTATATTATATTTTTGCCTTAAGTATGAAAAAATATATGCCTCAAGTTGTGCTCTTTCTATGCCCGATACACTTTTAATAAAATCACTGATGGTATAGCAAAAAAGTCCGCTCAGTTTGCAACTAAAGATTTTATCAGAAGCAAAATTTTTTTAAAAACGTTAGACGCTCAATTCCTTAAAAGTATTTGAGATGTAAGCAAATCGGAGACCGCATATAACGATAATTTTCTAAATTTTAACTAAAACAACTGAAGTAAAAACGATGTGAAGCAACACACCAAAGTAATCCTGGAACTTGGATCCCTTAACTTTTATTTATTTTTATTTTTTCTGAGTTTGATTAAAAACTTTAACCTCTACTGATTGTATTCCGAGTTTTTTTTGTTCCTAAAAAACAACAGTTTTTTCTGGATAAGTGTACGCTTATTATCAGCTTCACTTGTATGTATGTTTGATCTCCTTTTGTATTGTACTTCCATGCGGATACTTAATATTATTAATAATTTGATTCATACGTCACATTGTACTCAGACATGGTTGTGGGTGGCGTTCATATTCTTATCTTCTCATAATATGTAAGTATTTTTGCACGTTGACATTTTAACCAAGAAAATATATATTTGTTAATACAAAATAATATTCAGTCTGTTTTTCTAATAAAACGTTTGTATTGGATGGACTTTTGTTAATTCATTTGGCGTTTGCCAAAGAAAGCATTAGATTTGTATTCTTCGTTATTCTAAGACAAGATTTCAAATAGCGTCCAACCATATTTCGCAGGTTTTTAGAGCACATTTTGTTGAAAGTAGCATTCTCAATCAAATTGTTCATGTAAAACCTGGGGAAAAGGACATAGCAACACTCACGTATTTTATAAGGTCTTCCTGATTTTTATCAGTTCCTCAGATACAAAATTTTATTTACTTATTTCTTTTGAATCATAAGAAAACAAAAGATACTTCTGGGGTTTTATTTTACTAAAATTAATATTAACCGATGTTAGATCGGTTATATTGCCACATTCGTTATATATTTAATAAATGAAATCAATTTTTTCAGCTTAAAATTACTTGTTTCTAATTGTTCTAACTTAGTTACAATCTCAGAAAGACATGATGATAAATATTCCTAGGCACAAAGGAAAGTCAACATCAGTTTTATTCAACTTACACAGCAAAGCAGAACAGCTGTTTTCAAAAGTCGCAACACTTTCATCATCAGTGCTCACGTGTATATTGTGTTTGTCACCACTTTTTAGGCGGCTTAGTTGAATATGATAACAGTTCCTATTTACACAAATTTTATAATGAAAAACAATCCGAGAACTGTATCAAACTGATGTTTTTGTTTTAATACCCGTGTTACCGTTTGATTATTTTCTTCAAGTCCCATTTTCTGAATTTTTTGTTCCATCATACCTGAGTCAAACTTTTATGGTTTGAATTTTATACTTAAGTACATGTGAACGTTTTTCCAATTTTCATTAGCAGCTCAAGCCCGCGAATATTTATCATCATCCCTTTCTGAGATTTTAAATAAGCCTTATAAATATTTATAAATTTAGCCTATATAAATATTAATATAGCAAAAAATAAAATGTTCATTAAAATAAAAATCACATACAATTTAAGCTTAGGCTTGAGCTACCAATGAAAATTGGAAAAACGTTCACATGTACTTAAGAATGAAATTCAAACCATAAAAGTTTGACTCAGGTATGATGGAACAAAAACAATTAGCCTATGTAAATATTAATATAGCAAGAAGTCACTTATATTTTGTCATCGATATATAAACATAAAGAAACACATTTGTTTGTAAGAAGTAATCTTTATTTTTCGAAGAATAAATAAAACTCAAAAAATAACTTTTATTAACCGATTGAAAAATAAAAGTTGAGAAAGAAGTTTTCACTACCGAACAATAAATAAAACTATTTTTTTCTGTAGAGTAAATTAAGAAGTCCAGAGAATAAGTTTTAGTTTTAAGCAAAAATAATATTTAAAATGTGATTTTGAAAATAAAACTTATAAACGTTTCAGTCCCGTGAATATGTGGTATAGAAGTGGTGGGATCAGTATAATCAAATGGCCAACAAAATGTATCAGAAAAACGTTGTTTCAAAAAATAATATTGACAATAAATCGGTGAATAATTTGTTGAAACTTCTAGAATAAGGAAATCCTGTTGTTTTCTTATTCCTCATCGAATTAGCGAATTAAAAAAAAACGTTAGAGTTATAAACGATTTCTCTTTGCACTTTTCGAAAAACTTTTAAGTCTACTCCCTGGCACTCATAGATTGTATCATAAAGGAAAAAATCAAAAAAAGAAAATATCATGTAGCAAAACTCAAGGCAATTAAAAATCTGTACGCAGTGAAGAAAAGGTCAATGAGGGACCATTAACCACTTACACAACCGTAGTTGATGGTGAAGCCATAAACATGGACACATAATAGTTGGGTCACCAACACATTATCTAATTGACCACAAACTTGTGATTGTGATTGTGCACTGTAGTGGAAATTATATACAATCAGTCTCACTGCCTCTTAAGAGATTTCATTCAACTTATTGTGTGTACAACAACAAGTCTTAATTAGATTATAAAAAAAAACACTTTCCAGTCAAGGGGAACAAAAATTTATCAGCAAATAATCTTAAATCTTGCGTTCTTCTTTTGCGTTCCTAACTTTAAATAAATAAAATAAAGATATCCTCGATTTGAAAAATAAGGACTCTCAGCGTGTTTCTCCAAAGTTCACAATGTAGAAAGTGTGTGGGTGTTCGCGTATTCAAGTTTTTTTTTTTTTAAATCCGTCGTTAGCGTAGATGTCTTTATCTTATTTATTCAGCCTTCTTAACTGTAACAACGGAAGCGGATATAAGAGAGTCAAGAAAACAACTTTGTTTGGATTTAAAACGAAATAATTTAAAATTGTTCAACGATCTTAACTTGCACAATGTGCTGTTATTTATGTAATTTTAAAGGGAGTGGCATTTAAAGGTTAAATAAACCAGCCACAAGTGGAAGACTTTTCTATGAATCGTAAAAATCAAATCGAAAAAAAAAATTTCAAAATCATCTAAAATAATTAAAAAGACATTTACATTTTGTTGATGGACACGCATATATTTTTTCATAAGTTCTTCTTAACGATATTCATAAATATTTTAACAAATTTTTGTTTCATTTAGTTTCGTTTTCATTGTAATACAAATTAGTTAGAACAGGGCAGACGCTTTTAAATAACTAACGTAAATTCAACTTTTTTCTTAAATAACTTTTTATTTTAATTTTATTTCCTCATGAAAAATTAAGTATTAACAAAATTAAGCAAAAATGCGGGTTTGAATTATTTTGGCAAATTAAGTGAAAGGAGCTCGTCACTTATACTTTTTCAACGAAATTGCATACACTTTTTGTCATTCGGCGCTTATTTTTAAAGGGAAACAATTCAGAGCAAATTACGAAACTCGGCATATAAATTAGGGGTTTGTTTAGGGATAAAAGTCATTCCTTTTATTATGTGTCGGATGTCTGCCTTTGCTACTGTAAAGAGCAGAAAACGATATGTGAATGGATATATAGTTTTTCAATTCACGCTGGAAAGATTATTAAATATCGGACGTTATATCTTTAAAACAGTTTTGAAAAATCGAGTTCTATCTCAGATCTTCTCTGACTAATTCTAAGAACCTAAACAACTTCTGAAGAGCGATATTGGACTTAGATTTCCTGTGAGTTTGAACTATCTTAAACCGGTAAATTTCAAGATATGGCGAAAAAACATTTTCAAAAAAGCATTTTTCAAAGTGCTTTTGCTTTTTACCCTTTAACTGCTCGACCGATCAACTGCACAAGCTAATCAGCTCTTAACCGACTTTAGCCGCAAGCCGTACACAATCGGTTAATCCGTTTATAGAATATCGTCAACAAAAAAATTTCAAAGTTCTTCCGAAAACTTTGAAATTATATATCTGATCAGTTAATGTTTGAAATTATTTTAAAGAAACCGGAAACTGGATTATTTTAAATTAGCCGTGATTGATGACGCGAGAATTGAATGATTTAGAACCTAAAATCGTATTTTTTCAAAAACCAGGTTAATATGGTTTTGCGGTTAGAGTTAGCGGTAAACTACAGGGAAATTCTTTTGAGTCAACCATTTTCCACAAGCAACGCACTTCTGCAACTTATGGATAGAAACGCGATATATATGAGTAAAGCCCTGTTACTCATATATCGTATAAATGAGCAGTTCAAATATTGAACAAAACAAACGACATTAATTTGCAAAATGCCGCTTGTCCAGCAAGCATATCCAGGGTTTTCAATAGCCAAATACTTGGGATTACCTCTTATACATCGATTTAAAGCTTTTGTGGAGACATCGGAAAGTTTTTTCACTTACTGACAGACGACAGGTGGACATCGGTTGTTCGTCTTCTACAAAGTACTTGGTTCCACTGATTCGGTTCTTTTGTGATACGCTTTTAGTAGAAAACTATGCTGTATTCCTTCAGAAAAATTATATCGTAAAAACTTCCATTTTTGCCAGGATGTCTAGATCCTGCAGAAAGTTAGAGTCCTAGCGGTAGGGCAGGGCACTAGCAAAGAAGATGGAGCACCTTTTCGTTCTCATCTTCATCGTTAGAGCTTTTGCAATAATATGTCATTATACACCAGATCCATTTTTATTACGTAAGCACAAAGTTCTAATGTTCCATGATCGCCAGTTAACGCAGACCAACCTTGTTGAACTTGATGAGTTTGCTTCTCCTGCGACCAGGAATTTAGTCGCGCTTTCCTAAATTATTTGAGCATGTTTAAGGCTATTCGCATTGAATCAGAAACTTATAACGCGATAAGGGAATGCTCGTGTTTTGACTGATCGTGAGTTACCCAATTATGTATTTTCTATGCCAATTCTATCAGTAATATGGTTGCCAGAGCATACCCAGATTCCTGGCACTCATACACGTCAACTCGGATTGTTTAAGATCTCATAATACATCAGCCATTTAGCTGCTCGAGTAATAGCAGCTATTTCGACTTGCAAACGATTGGAATAAAATTACACGCCAGTAAAATTGCAAAATGCTGGAAAATATTGATGTGCTCAAATGAATAGAGTTCCCACAGGCTTTTATAAAACCTGAGATAATTAAAGAACAGCTGATAGTTTCCGCAACTAACAATTATGTATAAGAAATTACTGCGAACGAAGAAATAAATCCATGAATATTTGAACTTACAACATCAAGATTTTTTATATTGTAGATAAATTTTTTTATTTCTTTCGTGTCTTTATTTCAATTAAGTTAATTGACATTTTCAAAAGCTAAAATTTGTTTGTTTGATTAAAACTTTTATGTAAAAACATGCATCAGCCCAAATGTGCTATTGATTACGTTAATTGAAATTAAAAAAAAAGAAAATTATCTTCTATGGATTCTGATGAAATGCTTGGAAGTCCATGACAACGATGACTACTGCGTGTGAAAACCTTTCTTAGGTGGACTTCTCCACTAGATTGTCGGTGACAGGGATAGATCTTTCACTTTATCATTTCCATTAGATACTGTTAGGGTTTTTACTGAATGGTCCTACGGGGAAATCAGGGTGGGCAGGGGTTTCTACGTCGGGAACTTTCTTCATTCAGGCTTCAAAAAGCTTTCAGCGTTTAGGAAGTCGAAATAGCTGCTATTACTCGAGCAGCTAAATGGCTGATGTATTATGAGATCTTAAACAATCCGAGTTGACGTGTATGAGTGCCAGGAATCTGGGTATGCTCTGGCAACCATATTACTGATAGAATTGGCATAGAAAATACATAATTGGGTAACTCACGATCAGTCAAAACACGAGCATTCCCTTATCGCGTTATAAGTTTCTGATTCAATGCGAATAGCCTTAAACATGCTCAAATAATTTAGGAAAGCGCGACTAATTTCCTGGTCGCAGGAGAAGCAAACTCATCAAGTTCAACAAGGTTGGTCTGCGTTAACTGGCGATCATGGAACATTAGAACTTTGTGCTTACGTAATAAAAATGGATCTGGTGTATAATGACATATTATTGCAAAAGCTCTAACGATGAAGATGAGAACGAAAAGGTGCTCCATCTTCTTTGCTAGTGCCCTGCCCTACCGCTAGGACTCTAACTTTCTGCAGGATCTAGACATCCTGGCAAAAATTGAAGTTTTTACGATATAATTTTTCTGAAGGAATACAGCATAGTTTTCTACTAAAAGCGTATCACAAAAGAACCGAATCAGTGGAACCAAGTACTTTGTAGAAGACGAACAACCGATGTCCACCTGTCGTCTGTCAGTAAGTGAAAAAACTTTCCGATGTCTCCACAAAAGCTTTAAATCGATGTATAAGAGGTAATCCCAAGTATTTGGCTATTGAAAACCCTCGATATGCTTGCTGGTTTCACTGCTGGAAAATGCAACTTATTTTTGGTATATGAATGCAACCAGCAAAAACTAATTTCTGTTAATCAAAACTATTTAATAATTCAGGAAGAATTAAATTGGTGCTAAAAGTCAAGGAAAAATTAAAGGCGATTATAAGGTAGCGCAATTGAAACCTTACTTGGTACAGCAAAGTAACAGAAGTAATTCGATAAAGGGTGTTTTAGATTCTGCACAGCATTATTTAAGTGATTTAAAAAAAAAGAATTTAAATGGAATTTCGTCAGCTCTAAAATTCGCATTTCATAGTGAATACTTCTGTCACATTTAAATAAAACTCAGAGAAAAGTTGCAAATCTTAGCGGTTGCATCGCACAGTGCTACAAAGTTTGAAAACATTAAAATATTTCAAAAAGATAATCTCAAATAAAGAAAGTGTGTTACACTGCAGTACTTCATTACGCCGTATATTCTCTAACTAAACAAAATTTTCTGTAGTTTAATTAATTAATCAAAATACAGCAAACAAAACACTGCGCAAACACCAGTTCTGTATTTCAAGAAAACTTGTTTCATCTGTGATATGCCTTGTGGTGTATTTCAGTGGAACATTGAGGATGCAACGATTACAAACCAAGAGATTATATTTTTCAGGAATCGACTTACAGCTGCTTTGATAAATGCACTGTTCTGTTATAATTTCAAAGAATTACAAGACAACTAACTTGTAGAGGATGCTAAGAATCCGGTTAGCAACCAATGAATGAAATTGTGCAATAAAAATGGATGTTTTTTTATGGAGCTACACACGTTTATTTCAAAGAAAATTTTACGGAATTAATACCTGCCATGTGGCCGAAACGGCTGGCGCATAGAAGGCGCAACAACTTTGTGCGCCCGTATTTCGATGACAACTTGGAATGGTGTTCAATTGTTTGTGGTGTAATGACGTTGACAAGTGATGAAAGATATCCCCAAAGAATCACACGATCTTGGTTGTCAATCAATTGAGCCATTGTGTGGAATTATATCTTCGTCTAAAAGTTTCTTTGAGTAAATCAATTGTAGCACCCGCTATGTGGCACGTGGTTCCGTCCTGTTGAAGCCACACATCAGAAAGATTAACGTAGTGTAATTGAGGTCCGGAACAATTTCGAATCCTGTTTCTGTACCGGCATTCCATAAACCGCACCAAACAGTAATTTTTTGTCGATATGCTGGACTTTGGACGAAAACTTGGGGATCCTCCTCATTGCGAATAAGACAAATCTGCTGATTTACGTACCCATTCAAGCAGAAATGGCCTTCGTTGGAAAATGCAATTTTAAATAGATGAGTTTGAAAAATAGGACAATCATTTTATTTAAAAATTTCAACAAATTGGACCATTCATATCGAAATTTCAAGGCAAACGAAAGCAACTGTCAACTGTTAAATGGTGGCTCAAATAAAGTTGTGATGCCAATTAAAAGTTGTGACAATTAAAAAATAAACACGATCTATAAGGAGTGATTTAGTGACTTTTATGAAGAATAGAACTTTAAAATAGAATAAAACAGAGATTTCTTTTTTAAATAAAATTTATTTGGAAGATCATGCTCTGGCATTTATATGACTTCCTGTATATGACCGCGAAGGCTGCTCGGATGTAGTCTGTATAGAGATCCAATTTTTGGTGATTTATTCTAATAAATGTGGCCTCATATTATTGCGGGGAGTGTTTTCCTGCAAGAAGTCACTTCGAGGTAGACTATCGACTTCAAGTATCCTCACAGATAAGAGTTTGGCAGTGCTAAACCGCTTAATCGTGTAGGCCAGTTCATGGTTCGGCAACATGATACATGATGTGGTTACCAAATGCTTCCTTCAAAAAATTGATTGTGGTACGAACTGTATGATATTTTACGTCGTCTTGTTGAAGCCACAGCTGCTGCAATTCATAGTTGTTAAATCAATAATCGAAAAAATCAATAATCATGATCCTATACCGGTGACCGTTAACAGTAACACACTCACCAGAATCGTTTTTGAAGAAAGGATCAGCGTTCCACCAGCCCTTAAAGCACTCCAAGCAGTCAGTTTTTCTGGATTTAACTAGAAGCTGTTATGACATTCAACACATTCCACCTGACAATAACAAAAATGTACTGGAGTAGCGATGATGAAATTGTAGCGGCTTTCGAAAACAACTGTTTCGCTATGCTGTATAAGTTGATGTTGACTTTCCCTTGTGCTTTGAAATATTTGTAGTTTCTCCCTGCACTAGAAACATTTTTCGAACTATTAGCCAATAATATTAAGCATAAAATAGCAATAAATTGTTCGATATAAATTACTTACAAGTCAAAATTTGATTCGGTAGAACGCTGTAAGGAAGTGGGGACCAATAATTCTACCACCCCATAAAGCTCACGAACCAGTCAGCTTTCGTGGATGTAGCGGTCTATCATCATTCCAATTACGCCAGTGTTGTTTACTGACATGTATCCATTTAAAGAAAATTGATCCTCTTCGGCAGAAACAGAATTTTCAAAATAATTTGCACGATTTAGAGGCGTTGTTCAGCCAGTCTGTCTATTCATGTTAAAATACCAAACCAAAACAAACACTAGTCACTTGACAGCTGATAAAATCGCCGCCAGTTAAAAAGCTGTTGCCAACTATTTTTTCTTCTTCATCCCAGGCATTTTATGCAATAATAACTTTGCTTTTTCTCAGACAATTTGCATAAATGGTGTTAAATTCTATTTGTTCGGTTTTATTGCTTTCAAAAGAATAATCGAAAAATGTGAAAAATTTAATATATGACGTTTTCAAGTATATCGGTTACTTTGATCTTTCTCTAAAAGTTAAGTAAAGTGTTTAAGTATTGCCGTAATATACTCAACAACACAGGATGCGATTTTTAAAAAAAGTTTCCCTGAAGTTCTGCATTAACTCCATTGAAATCCTTAATAGAACCAGACAAGAACTCCGAATATAATTTATTTAATAGTTAAATTCGTATATTTTGAAAATTATTGTTTTTAACACTTAAATTAAATTAAATTGTGCGGCAGTTTATTTTTAAGATTTTGATAAAATTTAAAAGACTTTTAAAGGGCTTTTAACTAGTTAATATGCGCATTTAATTGTGAAATTTTATGTGAGTTTTGGGAAAAAGAAACAGTATGCTAAAAATAAAATTTAAAAGATTAACAATCAATCACTTGGGAAGGACCTGAAAAAACTCTTTATCGTTTGACTTTTACATCCTTTTGCAGGTGGAGTAAAGTTCAAAATTAAGCTAACATTTTGATACATTTTCTTTAAAAACTTTGAAACTTTTTTTCACATTCACAGTTTGTTTGAAAAACGTATAAAACTTTCGTGTATCCTTTTTTTCTCTTTTTTTATTTCCTCCCATTGCACTTACAACTGTGTTGCACTTTAGCACAATCCGCAAACCATAATTTTTTCATTTTTAATCAACATGTTTCTTTTTTTTCCTGTGTGCAGGAAGCCATTATCGGGTGGTAACCCAAAAAACCACCGAATGCAACATAATTTATGTCAAGGGAGTGTCTGTTTGAAAAAAAATGTGTATGATTTTATTGATTAAAACTGAAAATAATGAAAAAAGAAGCAAAACCCTTAAGTAAATATTAAAGTGAGTTTTTATTGCAATGCTTGCAGCATCATGATTTATTTTGCAGATTATATTTTTTTATTATTATTATAATGGCATTTCTTTACAACTTTGATGCCAGGAATAAAAGACGACATTGTGCGGTGGTGTGACTGAGCAACATCATTAACAACATGTTACTTTTTGTACATCAGCTATAAGAAAACATTTTTATAAAATACATCTGGGATAAGAAAAACTTGGGGTAAAATATATCAAATGATGATGCATTTCCTTATTTGTTTTAAATATAATAGCTGTGGACTAACAAAAAGAAATTGTTTCTTTTAGGATTATGAAAAAGCTGAGTACGAAATGTTTTGCTGGTTGAAGTAGTTAAAAAGTCAACTACGACGTTGTTAAACGCGTGTTCTTGCAAGCCATCGGGCTATTATTTTAACTTTGGTTTTGTTAAAGGCTACAGCCCATTATAAACCACAGCATTTTTGGCCATCGCAGGCAACGCTTCCATTTTCGTACATTTCATTATGTGGCATTGCTCACAATATTGTAAATTTCTAAATGACAGCACAAAATGTGCTCTCAGCTCTACGCATTTATTCGTTTCACAAACGTTTTTAGCAACTCAAATGTGTCTCTTTATTTCCTTTAGACAATAATACAGGGTGACTCAAAACCCCCGTTAGGGTTTGAAAGTCGACTATCATTTTTATTTAATGGTTAATTATTATTATTATCTTCTTTGTTATGAATTATATTAATGGAGAATATTTTTGGCTTCAGTATCAAAAATTATATCCCCTTTCCTTTAAATAATAAAAAAAAACCGTTTTTTCTCTATTAAATCCCATCAGCGTGTTGGCTAATTGAAATCGCTTCTGGAGGATATTATGGGTTTGCCAAAGAGAACCCGTAGCAGAACTAATTTATCTCTTGCGATATGGGTTTTGGCCCCACCTTGGAGCCACAACAGTGCCTTTCTCAAAAAACTGTCCAGCATCGTTTGATATTCAGCGTCAGCTACTGCAGCTGAGGTAATTTGCAAAAAATACGGAGCACTGATCCTCTCAGACGATACATCACACCCAACAGTACTCGTAAGCGTATGTAATTATTGCTGATGAACTGTTTTTCGTAACTCATATCGTGGAATTTGGCTTGCATACAAAACTTCATCGCTTCATTATCAATGAAAATTGTTAATTGAAAAAAATTTTGAATGAAATCGCGATTTTCTTCTTCTTATTTTTCGGAATGAAATGGTATTATCAAGCCGTTGTCGGTACTCTAATACTTTCAGTTGTGCCGAACGTCTTCTTTTTGATATGTCTGGACTGTCCAGCACACTATCCATAACACGTTGGATTTCTTCTTCCCTGTGGACCGTACGAGGTCTTCCGGTACATGGAAGTTGGCTTACTGTTACATGTTGTCGAAAATTTTCCACCAGACGGTTTATTGTTGGTGCTGAAAATCCAGTACGCACATTCAAAAAAGACGGTCATCCCTCTGTGTCAAAACAATTGGATATTGATTTTCAAAATAAAGTTCAAAACGTTTGATCTTCACAAAATTTTGAAATTAAAATAAAAGATATAAATTTAAAAACTTATTAAACATTCAACCTCTAATGAAAGTTTTACGGCACCCTGTATTTCCTTCCAGTACAATTATGCTTAGTTGCAATTACACACACATACATAAATAAAAATTTATTGCAATAGTTTTGTCAATAAAAACTGGTTTCATGATGATTTACTCTTAAGATAGAGGGTCCACAGTATAAGAATTCATTTGAAAAATTATATAAATAAATTTTCCATGACAGATCGAAAATAAAATCTACCAACAAAAATGCAGAGAAAGTAAATTTTTTATTGCCCCAGTAGATGCACATAACGGAGAAGGTTGCACAAACGTAGATAAAATTCCAGTTGATGCAGAACAATTTAAATCAAATAAAAATGTCACTCGATGTTAAAGTTCATTTTTTATACTTCTACTTTTCTTCAAGGTGATGTTGGATTTGAGATTTGCTGCAATACAATGAAACTTTGCTCAACAAAAAAAAAATTATCTCAGATAAATAAAGTCATGGAGAAGCATATTACGTCAGCTGACAGACAAAAGTACGTAAGTGCACATTTACTTTTTTACATGGTTTTTATATTTTAAGGCGAGTTTTAAAGAACAAACACACAACTAATTTATAAAAATATATAAAAATAATCGTAAAATTGAAGTGATAAAAATTGTACTGCAGTTACTTGCATCAAAATTGCATCAAAATCAGCAAAAGAAAATTAATTTAAGTTGAGTCGATGCCTACAATGCCCTTTAAAGTTTTGGGCACCGAGTTTTATAGTAAATAATGCACGGAATAATGTCTGACAAAAAAAAAAAGTGCAACAACTTTGTAATTAACTGTCATACTAGTGTTGGGTCCAACTTCATCAAACGCTGTAATTTGAATGGGTTTGACCAAAAGTTTTTGGTAAAACTGAGCATTTCATGAAGTTGGACCGAACTCTATTTCAATCATCTCTAAAAACAAGTTGCTGTTTGGTTTAAGTTTAAAGGGATTTCATATTGAATCACATCGATGTTGCGACAAATTCCAACCCATTTCAGCCAGAAGCAAATTACGTCACGCAATATCGATCGAAAATTTTATTTAAATTGTATTGAAATTTCGAGTGTGGTATTTTGGCTTCAAGAATATTTGATCTGAAAATAAAAATTTTTGCAGACAGAAATTTTTGTTCATAAGCATTCCGAATAAAAATTTAGGTTATATGTTTTTTGTTAGCAGGACCACACAGAGGGATGCAGCCTATACATTTCTACGAAGAAATGATTTTCTTTTCAGAAATTCTTCTAGTGAGGCATTCATGAGTCTGAGGGCAGATGTTTTAGACTGCGCTTCTGACGCAGCGAGCAGTCATAGAGAAGATGTTGCACTGGATCCTCTTCTCTATTGTCGTACAAAGACCATCGCAAGAAATTGTTTTCTGGAATTGTCGTCTTCAAGTCTTCAATTTTATTTGTGCTGATTCTTTTTCCCCAAAATGTTTTTTAACAATTCAAAGTGATTGATTGAGGTGTTTTATTTAATTGCTATGAGCACTTCACTGAGGCTAAAGCAGATCCCCAGGGAACCTTTACCTAACATATTTATTTGAACTTTTTATGTATTTAAAAGGACGTTTAATATAATATCTTTTGTCGTTCTAAGAAATGTTTGTTAAAGGCTGTCTAATGATCTGCTTTAGTTTGACTGAAATGCGGAGAGGAATGTGCCAAAACTCTCTAATCGATCGCTTTGAATTTTGAAATAAAATCTTCGACAAAAAGAATTATCACGATAAAAATACAATGATATAAAAACATATATGATGTATGTCTAGGAAGTTGGTAACATAATTTAAGCGAATTCAAAAATATGATTCCAGGACTAGGCAATTAGTTTTTTTTATAAATGAAAGTAAGCAAATAAAATATATTTTCTTTATTAGTTGAACGTGTTTTATATTTTTTGAAAGAAATTTGTTGGTACTGGAAATCAGAAAAGCCAAAACGACTGCCGCAGAGATGGACGATTTAAATTTAGTTTTAATATTAAAGAACAAAATTTATTTTAATATATCATTATTTATTTTTTATTTTTATAAAATATATATTATATGTAATAGAAAGTTTTTTGTTACAGCAGGAGCCGTACATCGGTGAAGTTTATATAAGATTAGGCACAGCACTTTTAATTGGTTAATCTGCAAAAATTAAAACAGGAGTTTTTCGTAGCCGAGTCTCTCTAAATTATGGGGGGAAACGAAACATCATAGAATTGTTGCAACTCTTAAACAGAAAAATCTGCCTGCCAAGAGAACTAACTTTTCAGGTGACCAATTTTGAGATATATCTACCACACTGAAAGATTTACTACCGTTTTCACTAAAAATAACGTGAACACAAAGAGTGCTGAAAATCCCATCAAAACATATTAATTTTTTATATATATAGAAGATAAAATACAATCTGTACAATAATGCTTGCGATTACTTGTATAAAATTTGATTACACTCAGACAACCGGCTTAGAAACTGCAAAATTATTTCCGTTTTATTTGTATCTCAGTCTCCTACTGCGTGTCAGTAAATGGATTTATTTATAAGATATAAGTTTGCAAATAGAATAAATACTGGAAATATTTATTCAGCAGTGCTCTTGCTTTTTATTTAATATTTTCTTCAAAGATATGTAATTCTTTTCTCATTTCCCTTACCACCTGTGTAAGTCAACTAAAAAGACTAAATATTCTTGCTTCTATTTATAACAATACAGTGATTCGTGTGTGGGGAAATTCATGTAAAAAGTATAGGATTTTAAAAGTACTGCAAATGCTAACTCAAAGTAAATGTGTGACGAAATATACATCACCTCGGCACACATTAATATCAGTTTTATGTATTCGACTTATGCAGCAGAGCAAAACAGCTTTTTTCGAAAGCCACTGCGGTTTCATATTGTTTTCTTATTTATATCAGACAAATTTCTGACAATTATTCGAATAATACTATTTATTAGTTATTTGTTTGAACATTCGATTAAAGTTTGAAATCATTCCACTGCTTAAACATGAAAAAGCTACAACATATTAGAAAAATTATAAGCACCGAATAATTTAAAACACGACTCACACTCAAATAAATGGCTGGTTTAATTCGGTTCAGCCTTTCAAAAGTTAAATGCGGGTCACATTCTTACATCCAACCACATACACACACACAAACACCACACATACACACACACACACACACATGTAGACAAGGTGACGAGTTCTCAGAAGATTTAGGGAAGATTTTTAAAACCTCAAAACGTGGAAATTTGATGATAGACTTTTTTCAAAACGGTGTAGAACCAATAACTACCCGATATATTTATACCAAGAATGATAAAATATTTTCATAGCACAAAATAACACCCAGGGGACATTTAATAAATTGCTGCGTTGTTCCACTTGTACTTTACTTTTGCCTTATATTTTTACAAGAATGAATCACTGTGCGTTGCTTTGAAAGGTCTTTCTACAGCAATAACACCGTAAATATTCGCATTCACATGTGTTTGTTATTTATTTTCTGCAATACATCTCAGGATTTACTTTCGCGGTCTGCTTTCTTTTCTATGTATGAATCAATCCTTTGAAATATGTTGTACAAGTTTAATAAAGTTAAAATCCTAAAGCATCTTCTAATGCGACACAAGATTTCCATTATATGCAAGAATTTATGTCGTAGGGATGTTTATATATTTGCATATTCAGTTGCGTATGTGTTGATGCGTAAATGTGCAGCAGGATATACAATTTATATCTATAAGATTCCCTCAGAAGGATTTCATTAAAAACATCGAGAGCTTAAAAGTGTGCATATGTTTGATATAAAAGTTAATGTAGAGATTGACTTTGTTTAGAGAGAACCAGTTTCATTTTTCCATTCATGATTGCAACTTCTCCAGTTGTTATTGCATCTAAGCTAAACACTTCTAGAATATTCACTAAAGTCTTAATATTTATTTTAAAACAAATGTGTGAAAAGGGTTCACTTTAAAGCACATCCCTGTAACTTCAAATCTGTTGTAACCCGAATTTCTTCGATGGTAAACGATGGTTTATTTAACTCTCGATTACTATAAAAGAATCGAGAACATCAACTGATCAGATATATGATCTTGGAGTTTCTCAAAATAAATCACTTCATCCTGAATTTTATCGTTCACGATATCTAACGAACGGATTCATAAATTATTACCCGATTTCCGATCGGTAAAGCAGTTTGAAAAGTGCTCTTTTGTAAATCCTGAAATCTACCGGTTTGAATCAGTTCAAATTCACACAAAATCTAAGTTAAGGAATGCTCTTCAGTGCAGCCTTTCAAAAGTTATACCCAGGGCACATACTTACACACACATACATGCAGACATAGTTACGGTCTCCCATAATCTGTTACGGAAGTTTCTCAGGACCTCAAAACGTGGAGATCTGCTGAGAGCTAATTTTTTCAAAACGGGATGAAACCAATAACGTTACGATTTTTGAAAATCTCTCCATGCGATAATTTAAAAAGAAAAAACATCGTAGTCGTGGCCTCCTCCATCCATAATGTTTCCATTATTTGAGACACCCACGAAAGGGCAGCGTTTTACAACGATTGACAAGAGAGGAACCAAATCGCTTAGAGAGGTCAAAGATATACCAAAAAGTTCTTACCAGAGCTGCATCGAACAAAATATCCGCACAACTTCATTTTATTTGTGGAGAAGTATATACAAATTTACTATTAAATATATCTCTTTGGTGAAATTTACTTTATTTTTATACAGATTTCGTGTGCGAATTGCAATAATTTTATTATTTGATATTAAAGAAATTAAGTCAAAGAGAAAAAGAATTTATTTGTTAAGCAAACTGCTTCTCACATTCGTTGGGTATACAATTTTTATATATTTAATCATATAATTTTCAACTATATCATTTTTAATACAGAGGTCACTTTTTTCCAATTGTCGAAGCCGTTCTGGTGAGCTCTCTCAGCGATTAAGATTCTGCTTCCTCTATCGTAGCAAAACACCATTTTTTCATTTCTGTCTTGAATTTTAGAAAAAGAAAAATGTCTCAGGAATCCAAATGCGGTAACTACAGCGGCTGAGACATGGTTACGATGTTTTGATTAGTCAAAATATTGCAAATAAATAATGATGGCAGTCGCAAATCAGTTTGGAGTCCGTAAACATCAAGCCTCATTCGTAATTATTGTGCTGCCAAACCACCGATCGTTTTAGCTCTTTTGAGTGTTGCTTCTTACTCGCACTAGTTCTACACCTCATATAATTGTATAGGCTTACGGTTCTTCTGAGGAGCCTTCCATACTTAACTACGTATGAGTCGTGTCACACGAACGGATACAATTACGGGTTACTATCATCGTTGGCATATGGTCTGAGTCACCTCGTCGGCATCTGCACACAAATACTTTGCTAATTTACTTTGAAAAGTATTTCATATAAAAACACAAATGAAATATAATGGCGATTAAGTAGTTTTCGTGAAGTAAAAGTCGTAAAATATTTTTCGGAAATTACGGACATCTCCTTCGTGTTACATCTCGCAGAAACTCTGCATATCAATTTTCTCACCATTTTCGCTTGTTGTCGATGTGCTTGGACGTCAATGACGTGCGTTTCATATATTTTCCAACTTTTTTGACAAATTTTACAACTTAATCGCTGAAGTGTTTCCCACTTTTTTCAACCGCTAAGAAAAACTAAACAAATCAAACTGTGAAAAATGTTTCGAAACAAGTTTGTCAACAATAAACAATCAACGTATATTGTCAAAGGACTTGGATGAAAACGTTCATCTACTTAATAAAACTCTTTGGCAACATTATTTATTATAGTAGAACCAAATCTGCTGCATATCAGCGATGATGGTATCTAAATACAATTGTTTTCGAGAAATAATTTTTGATGAATACGCCCAACTTTCGCATTATTTATAGCCAAATTAAATTTCATCAAGAAAAAAAATTTTAAGTACAATATTTTAAAATGAAAAACTCTAACGCGTTGTCTTAATTTCGAAATAAAATTTAGGCTCTATGATTCTGAAAGAGTCATAGAATTATATTTTGTAATTATTTTAATAAAAGTTTTTATTATTTCAATTAAACGAAAATCTTTTTCAAAACAGTTTTGGAAAGCTTTCACACAAAATTTGGTTTCCTGTTAAACGTAATTTAATCTAGCCTTTACCTGTGGAAACGATATTAAGAAAACTCGATATGAACTCTCCAAAGAAGCTAAAACCTAAATGTCAAATTTTAAGATGAACTTAGTTATAAAAGAGCTGATATGGTCACACTGATACTAAACGCAATTGAAATAATAATGAACTAAACAGAGTCCTTCTCGTCGGTGTCGTAAAGAGTTATAAAAAAGAAGTTATAAAAAGATGATTCCATGCCATCCCATCAAAAAAATAATTCTTCTTTTATTACTCAAAGGCTTGATATCCTTGTTTTTTTGTTTGTTTTCAAGATATAATTTTTTACTTCTTCAATTTTAGTTCGTTTCATGAACTTTGATTTGCATGAGTATTAATATTGTTCTCACACTATTACGAAGCATATTTCCTTTGTTAATAATTCAATTAGTTGCATAATTTTTGGCCTATAATTATTTTCACCTATTAGCCATTTTCTTACAGTGATTATGTTTCCAGCCATCTACTACAGGATGATTTTCTGAGGTCTATGCAAACACATCCGTTGCCAAGAATATAATGAGTTCTATTTATACAATAAAGCAGGAGAAGAATGCTTTATTGTTTTTGAAAGACAGAACAACAGAAAACAACTCTATTGAGATAACTGACCATTCCATTTAGCAGATGTAGATACAGGGGTGGAGAAGAAAGAATATTTCCCCAAGATTGTAAAATTTCAGATGTACAAAAAATATTTTTACTAGACATTGAAAATAATGCAGAAAATATTTGCAGATTTGGACTCCTGCTTCAGTTAGAAAAGCTTGAAAGAATATGAAAAATATATCTCAAATTCGTAACAGTACATGATCACATCTTCCAAAATTGCTTCGCTTGTATGCCGTCCATGGAAATCAGATAAGATATATAAGAAAATTTTTTATGTACGTAGTCCTTCGTCTCTCGATTTCGAGGATGCAATTATTTCAGGGAGTGGCATTTCATTAAAATACAGAGGCCTAACAAGTATAAAGTTGCGAATAAGAATCAATCTGATGCTGAAGCAGGCTGCCGGGTGGACCGTAAATTTCACTGTGTACAATTATAATGAAAGACTTTAAAGCTATGAAAAGAATTATTTCAAAGGCGCATGTCATATATGTGATTGTTAAGGTGCAGGAACAAGTTCATTTTGAGGTATTAAAAATATTTAGATAATATGAAATTTATTTGTTGGGTGGTTAAGCAATGTCTATATGCATTTCATTGGCGCTTCTTACCAAATCATCAGTAGACTTCAACCACAAATAAATTTCATATTATAATAGTACAATGACAATATGTCAAAAAATTAGTTTATTAACAATTCAATTGAGATTTTATTTTTCATTTTGCCTTATAAATACTTTCATTGTTATCCAAGGGATTTCTAATTGTATAAAGGTATAGAAAAATAAAATAGAGTCGTATCGAATAAAAGTTGTTTGTTGGGTTTGGTTTGTATAAGTTTCATAGCCTGCTACACTTATTATAATGTGATTTTTTGAAATTGTTTGTGAATTTTTATAGTTAATTTATTTAACATAATTCTCAGATGGTTTTTGGAAGTCTTTTAATAAGTTGAGAAGTTGAATCTTTGCAAAACTGTGGTTGAAGTCTACTGATGATTTGGTAAGAAGCGCCAATGAAATGCATATAGACATTGCTTAACCACCCAACAAATAAATTTCATATTATAATAGTACAATGACAATATGTCAAAAAATTAATTTATTAAAAATATTTAGACTTAAACACCAACAAAACATTTGCGTCCGAAACTGTTTACTCTCAATTATAAAAACAAAAATTTATTTTATACTAAGTTTATTAAAGATTGATAAGAGAAGAAATAATATAGTTTCCAGGGTACTAGATAAAGCCAACATGAATTTAATTATTCAAAATATGCAGCAGAGCAGAAGAGTTGTTTTAAAAAACCGCTGCACCATTATTATCGGTACCCAAATGAATATCTACAGAACATCATACATTAAATGGCTTAATTGAATCTGATGACAGTTCTTTTCTTCGTATAAATTTTATTATGAAATAGAATACGAGAAGTATTCCACAATTAAATTCAATTGTTGTGCGATTATTTTCTGCTTTGCATATATTTGTACTCATTTACAGATAAGATCTGTTAGTAACTCAAATAGCTGATGAGTTGAATGAGCAAGCCAGCAACTAACAACTAAACTTCAAGCTGAAGTGAAAAAAAATATTTAGAAAACAGTTGACAATAAAGGACATCCCTATAACTTCCCGCTAGTTTTAACCGCAAACCTATCGTAATCTGGTTTTTTTACAATCATATTGTTTTGAGCTCTTTGAGCTAAATAACTACATTTTCAAAGCAACCGATTCCCATGTGGTAAGCGGTGGTTGTTCTACTTTTCGATTACGGTAAAAGAATCCTGAACACCAACTGATCAGATATACAATCTTGAGCATTTAAATAAAAATCACTTGATATTCGTTCACGACATCTCACGAACGGTTTACCCAACTTTTAACAGGTAGTAGACGGGATTTTAAGTTTCAAGAATTAATTAGTTTGTGGAATCGAGCGAAGAAGCCGTTTAAAAGTTATTCTAAAAACAACTTTAAAGGTGATTTTTCTAGCTTTTTTCTTTTTTGTTGAGATATTTTGAAATCTTAGGTTTCGAAACAGTTTAAATTCGCAGATAATATATGTAAGTTCAGAAACGGTCTCACGAACGCTACTAATTGGCCCTAAACGGACAGACACGTGGAGAGCTGGAGAATATGTTGAGAAAGTGATGAAAAATTTTATGAAAAATCCTAAAATTGAGTCATGCCATTAATTTTTTGATTCATTCTGAATTGCCTGAATTTTAAGAAGAAAAAAACCGTGTTTTGTTCGTTTTGCAAAAAGACCTATCGTAATCCTAACTCAGCCACCGTTTTCACCACATTTCTTTTCCTGTGACTTTTTGTTAATTTAAGAGATCGCGAGAAGAAGGCGTTTTGAAGAGATAAAATTGGGAATTTTCTGTGAATTTCGACCGATTCAAACCAGTGGATTTTAGGTTTTTTTGAAAGAATATTTTTTATAAATTTTTAATTGTTTCACCGATCAATTTCACAAACTAATTAACTCTTGATTTTCCACGGCGGCTTTTAAAAACCGCACGTTATTTATCGTATATAAGAACAATTCGAAGAAGTGTTTTTTTTCAAACTGCGAAATTATGTATCTGACTGGTGCGTCTTCTCGATAAATTTTTTAGTAAGAGAAATTTACATGAATCGCTACAAATCACATGGGAATCGGTTGATTTTAAAATTAGATAACTTTTGCGTCAAAATTAACGAGAAGATAATCCCCAGGGTCAATCGTTTACCATATTATTTTTAATACTAACAACAGTTGCATTTGCAAACACAAGTTTTGAACTTCTTTTCTTGCTTTGCCATACGCCACCCCCAAAAGCTTCAGATGATACCGCCCCTGCAGAATAGTAGAGAATAGCTTCTTCGAACTTTGGGCTCCATTGTTGGCTTATTGTGAAACAATGCATTATTTATTGACGTTTTTAGTTTAGTTCATTTCATTTAGTTAATTGTGTATTGAATTGGTTAACGCAATTGCTGCATTTTTATAGAACTCATATGGCGATAGAACTACGTTGGCCATAATTCAGGATAATTAATTGTAATTGAAGACTGAACTCGCTTCTGACAACCTGTAATTACATAACAAGATAAAAAATGGTTCTACAGTTGTATCAATATATTGAAGTTGTATGTATGTGGGTAACATTTCAATAATTATATGTATGTAGCAACATCAACAACAATATTAAAATGAATTGACCTGCTTTGGCATCTGCTACAATATTAAAGCAAATTGATTTCTTAACGATAAAACCTTTCAAAACTATAGTTGAAGTCTATTGAAGATTTGAAAATGCAGCGGGGAAATACATACAAACTTTGTTTAACTACGAACAAACAAATTACATTTGGAGTAGAAGAGTGACAATGCGTCGCACAGTGGACCATTTCGCGAGAAGGCGCCCAAAACTAATTTTTTTAGCTATCACCAATTATAAAACGTAAAAGTTCATTTGAAAGTAGACACTTGCATACCTCGGAAACCAAAAAATTGAAACTATATTTTAACTATATCACCGTGAACAGGGTGATTAAAAATGAGCATTTTCGTAATTTTGCTGAAATGAGAAAATTTTTAATAAGTTTTTAATTTTTAAGCACCTATAACTTTTTTGTTTTAAAAGATTTCTAAACAAAATATATTTTGTATAATTGCCCAGCTTGTTAGCTAAGCTTGTAGTAAAAAAATGTTTTAAACTTCGTGAAATTAATTTTTAAAAAATTTTTTTTTCAAGGCCCAAGTTTTCCTAAATCCTCCCACTTAATAGAGCATAACTTCTAAAGTTCGTTAAAGTTCGTTTAGAGACTAGTACTATCTTATAGTTTAAACTCTCCTCTACACTCCCATACCCCATTATATACCCGGCACGATCCGACCGTGAGCACCAGAGCAATTTTTCTGACGCAGGGTCAAATATTTCTAGAGTGAAAAATGTATATCCTGTTGTGCTCAATTTTGAATTATTTTTTATCAAATTGTTTTTATGAAAAACGAATTTCAGATGGAAAAGTCTTTTGGCTTTTAATTTAATTTACCCTTATGATGAAGGTATAAAAACGTTTTTTTTCGAAATTGTTTGGGCATAATGAATATGTTGATATTCACAGCTGCCTCTAATAAAGAACATATTTTCACAAATTACGGCAAAAACCATTGACTTATAACAAGCGCTGTTGCAGGTGCAAGTCCTGCAACAGTCATTAAACGATAAAACCCATTAAAATTTAAAAGGGAAATTCCTGGAAAAACGATACTTGAAGGGTGCATGGGTGCACGTCTATTGTTTGTGCTGTGGCCTTCGCTTCCTTCATATGTGCGCGTTTGTACGTGTTCGTTTCTTGATTGTGAAATTATCTAAAAATCAATATTAATTGAGGAAACGGGCCAATGAAAAGAATTCTGGAATTTTCCCAGAGTATAGTGATTTAGTCTTAGTCAAAAAAGAATGTTTACCTCCACAAACCAGGCACTGCAGCATGTATCACAGGTGTAGATTTGGAACTAATAAGGCGATACAACATTATATAAGTTCTAGCATGCAGCAGAGAGATAAATGCATAAAAATTTGGAGAATACGCTATACTTTATATTGAAAAATTCTCATGGGGGTCTATGTCATCAACTTTTTATAAAATGTTGTACCATGGGGAGCAAATAATTAAGCACCAATATGCTGCCAATAGGAGATCTATCTAAAGAAGCGCAAAAAAAAGAAGCAAAGACTACAGATTTTTTCGCGAACAAGAAAAATTTTCAGAAGTTGTGCTAATGAAGATCTGATTACTGTTTTATTATGCTCATCAGATCTCTATATGTCCAATATTCGACAAAAATGAAAAACCAACTCTATTGAATTAGATATAGAAGCCGAAATACTTCTAGAAGCTGAAAATCAAGGCTACCTAGCAGAAATATTTACTAAATTTTTTTAAAGAATAATTATATTGTAAATAAACAGTTATTTTTATCGTTTGAAGATTACAAACATACATTTCATAATTTTAAATTTACAAATTTCAAATAAAAGTTTACATATACTGTCCTTTTTTAACTTATAGAATACAGAAACTTACGTTAAAACCTTTTTGTCTAAGGTAAATTTAATAAATTTTTTTATTGTTTATGCTACTTAATGAACTAAATTTTTATTTAAAATTGTTCAAAAAATTTGCCTTTCTGACGAAATTTTAATTTTTGAATATATATAAGTTGTAATCGTGATTTAAAATATCATGTTGTGTGTAAAAAAAAACTTTTATAACAAGTTTCAGTACTTCACTTTTGTACCAAAAATAGCAAAAAACTAAAATGCGTTTTAAATCCATCATAACAATTATTATCGAGTAACTACGATTTCAAAGGTTTTTACTTTAATTTAAAGGCTATAGCAATCCGTTCAAAAGTTATATATTTTTCACCGCCTTCTCGCGATATGGTCCACTGTGCGTCGGTCACAGTCGGTCACTGTGCGTCGGTTAATTTGTAATCTAAAGGATCTCTGATTGCAGAAAAATAAAATAGATTCATATGGCATACAAATTGCTTGTTGGGTTTGGTTTGTACGAGTTTCAAAACCTATTGCACTTATTCTGATATGATTTTTGTAAGTCCTTTGTGAATTAGCGAATGGTATTTCAAATTTGTGCATAAGATGAGGTGGTTGAAACCCTTCAAAACTCTACACGTCAGCAGACGTCTGCTTTTTTACATTTTGCAACAAAGCCTCGCATATCTCGTCAAACCACCGTCAAATTGCATCGTTACAGCGTCAGTTTGTTTACAAAAGCCCTGGAAAATAATCCAGCAGCGTTAAATCATAGGATAGAGGCGCTAATTAGTAAAATTAGGAAATTTCTTATGCAATAATTGAACTCTTTGGCCGGTTTTGTGGCATGTGGTAACCATGAAAAAAAAGGTCGCTGATGTCAACGTTAGCTAATTGTGGACAAAAAAATCTGTTAGCCTCACCATCCAGTCACTCTACTGGGATGAAATTGTTGTTCGAGGATCTTTTCTGGATTTCGTGAGTCCCACAAGTGACAATTTTGTTTATTTACATAAACGCCTAATAGAAAATGGGCCTCATCGCTAAAGATGATTTTGTGCTATTTTCATTCAAGTTTTTAAACAGCCAATTCACCAACATTCCATGCAAACTGTAATCGGCCGGCTTTTATTCTCAAACGAGTTAAAATTCGTAAGCTTGAAGGTAAAAATTTTTATGCAAAATATTATCAAAAGTGCCTGTGATGATGCCCACTTAATTGAAAATAGACATTCCATTCATAAACATTCGACCGAAACATTATGAGCGCGAATATGAAGGTCCTTATATTGCTCAAATTCCCACTGATGATGCTCAACAGTTGCGAACGTCGAAGTTTGATGCAGTAAGATTTTCACCATTTTGATATTAAATATTCACAATTAAAAGCCTTTGGTCAAAAGTTTGCTTTCCACAATTAAAATTTGCCAGCTTTTAAGTAAATAAAAATCAAGAAATGGCAGCCCACCTCTTGATATATCATCATTTGATTGTCAATTTACTTCCTGACCTCAAACTTGGTCAATATGTATGTGGAGTATACGCAGGGCCGATATTAACGTTTCCCGTATTAAAGTATAAAGTCTGTGATATAATTAAAAAAAGACACCAGAGACAACATTTTTATGATATTTAATGGAAAGGTTTGGTAAATTACTTGAATTCTGTTGTGAAGGGAATCGGTTGGTTATAATAATTTTTTGCTGTTAACCAACATCTCATTTCTCAATTAAGTTGAAATGTCAACTTGAATTCTTTGTTGAAATTTGTTTTGAATAAATGATTTCTGGTTGAAAACTTCTTTCACATCCTTGCAAAGTTGTTTTAAAATATGCAGGATTCAATATTCAATAAAAAATCTTCTCAATGGATTTGCATTTTTTTCAATTTTATTTGGTTATTTGCTTGCAATAGTTATTTGCTTTGAATTTTTTTATGCGAAGCCATGAAACCTTTAAACACATTTATCATCGTTGGTCTTGCAATATTTCTATTTTAATTGAAATGTATTCGCATATTTTCTCCGCCTCGTTCTCTCGCTCGTTACTTTAAACACTTTTTAATAACACATTTCAATCTGGGTCGAACTACCAGTATGGCCAAGCGGAATTGCATGTTTGTGTAAGCAAATGAGGAAAAGGATAATAAAAATGTTCCTTTCGTTATTAAACCATAAACTTTTATAAGGATAGTTTTGTCCACAGTGACAGTCAATAAATTAACCCATTAACGATGTTGATAAATTTGGAGTGACTACAATACAAATAAAATAGGATAAATCCTTAATAATATAAAAAGGGTATATCTTATGGAGCTATTAAACTTTGAATAGACTCATGCCTTAACATCTCTTTCGAATCGCGCAAATTTATTTTGAAAATGAAATCTATTTTCGAGATAAGTAACGCGTGAGTTTTGATCAACGAAAAAACTGAGTTTGGTTTGAACGGTTGCACTTCAATAGACGAAACCGCCGTATTTGGAGTGATGATAGTCCTCAAGTGTATGTTGGGACATCCCTGCACTTACTATTTGGCGTGAAGGAATTTGTCATTTTTTAAAAACTATGCTGGTCAGAGCGTTACAGTCAATGGTCATTGTTATAAATTTATGACTACGAATTTTTTTTTCATCAATTAAACAAACAGAATAAGCAGGAGTTGTAGTTTCATATATTGAAAAACGCTATTGGTAACCACATACTTTGACCTTTCAGACCCATGAATTCGCTTCAAAGATCGAGCAATCTAACGCTGGTAGACTATTTTCTGTGGATTTAAGTGAAGTCGGTAGTCCACACCAATAAGCTCAAAACGATTGACCACTTGGAGGCCAACATACGCCGTAATATTTCTTCTTTTCTTTGTCTTGGAACAACACTCATGGGATGAATTCTACATATGAAGAGCTTGTGCCAGAATTAGAAAGTAGGGGATAGTATTAAGGAGACAGATGAAAGCAGATTAGAAGAGATATTACGAAACCATTGAAATGGAAGAGGGCATATTAAAAAATAGAAACGCAGATAAGCACGCTGCGTCAAAATAACTGACCGTTGATCTTTAAAATAAAATTCAACCAGCTTTGATCGCTATTCTGTTGTGAATACTTCCATTTCAAATTCCACGATTTTTTTTATACAATTCCGAAATAAAAATAAAAAATTATATTTATTTAAAAATCTAATAAGTACTCTCTCCCTAACGGCAGTTTTGCCGCTATTGCAGTTACCTTAATTTTAATCTTTGTGTGGGATGCTAAGTTTGCAATAAGTTCTCTATTTGCTGAAATACTGAGGAACTAATAAAAATGTGAAACTACAACTTCACTTCTTTTAATGTCGTAAAATTCCCCCCTTCGACAAGGGTTAAGCAGGAATGGGTTATATAAACATAAAAATAGTGTGGGAAAATAATAATAAAAACTAGATAAATGCAAATAACGAAAGTAATTTATGAGAGTTTTATTATTTCATTCGGCCAATGTTTGCTTTTTATTAGAAAATATATCCGTCTCCGCATTTTATATTTGATATACAAGGGAATATTCCGGACTTTGCCATGTGTGATTAAGGACAAGAGCTTAAAAGATTTTTATGACAAAATAAAGTTCGATCTATCTTCAAATGAACAAAAATAAGTTATTTTGTTGTTGATATAAAACTAAAAAAAAGCTATGAAATACTGGAAGTTTATCCGTATAAAGAATAAATTTAATTAACTTACTATTTTGTAACAGGCACTAATAATCCGTCTTCATATCTTTGAAATATTTTATAATTTTATTATTTTTATTTTAGTATTTTGAAGTAAATTTTTTTAAAATTTTACGGCATTTATATTGCAAAAACTTTTAATAGCTCGTTGCTATTTTCATTTTAATAGTTTTAAGTGAAAGTTGTTTTCTTTTATATAAAATTTTATGAGTGATTTAAACTTTCTCACATAAAAAGTTTTACTACTTTAAAACATAATTATATACACATCCAAAGCAGTTATTAGGTCAGCTGGATGACATCTTATTTAGTTTTTAACTTCCCGCTAGGAAAACTAAATATTTAAAAAATTAAAGGGAAGTTATTGGCTTTGTACCGTTTTAAAAAATTGAGATCTCTTCAGATCTGTGAAGCTTCCCTGACTAATTCTCAACACACGACACTATGTCGTATATGCATTTGTGTGTGTGTCTGTATAAGGAGTGACCGGCTTATAACATTTCAGCTGCTGAACTAAATCAAACTAAACTGGTAACGTTTTGTGAACTTGAACCAATTAGATCCGATAGATTTTAAATCATCTTCTTTTTACATATAAAACCACTTCGATCACTGCAAACTGGGTCACCCTTTCATGAGATATCAAAAACAAAATTATTGTAAAAAAGTGATTTATTTGCGAAATTTCCAAATTATATGTCTGATCAGTTTTTGTTCTCGATTCATTTATAAGAATCGAAAACTACATCAGTCACCGCTTATCACATGAGAATCGGTTGATTTGAAACCTATAAAAATAGTGTTTTAACTCGAAGAGGTCAAAAGGAAAGAAGATCCAGATTGCGATAGTTTTGCGGTTAAAATTGGATGGAAATTGCTGGGATGGCCTTTGAGGTCAACCGTTTTCCATATATATTCTTTCTTTTATATTACGGCTTCTAATCATTCTCTATATATATATAACTTCAGAAGTTTGTTTTTGTTGCAATAAGTTATATCGAATTCGGGAGCTTTCTTATTAATATGTAGTTGCTTTATATGAAGCATGGCATTTTCATCTGTCTATTACTTTTTTAAATTGTTCCACCCACATCTGCTAAGATTCAAAGTATCTTTCAGACTTTTTCTGGAACGTATGATTATGAACCTACACTGAAAGATTTTGCTTCATCAGATCTGTGACTTTTCATATCAATCCAAGAAAAAATTTAATTAAAAATTAACCAACACTACACTCTGTTCGATTAACGAAACAATTTTCGTTAAAATTAGTTTAATAAAAACTTTGTCAATAAATTAAATACTTTCGTTAAACAAATTTTATTAATAAAACCGCCAATAGAATGAAATAATTACATATATTTAATGTAACAGCTTCATTGCCACAAGGAAGTAATGTATCTAAGAGTTTTCGAAATTTCTAAGGATTTTTCAATCAGACAATTTATTAAACACACAATTGTTTTGTATATTGTATGCATTTCATTAGTTCTTATCGGGGATTTTAACGGGCACAAGTGATATGAAACAATTGTTCATAACAGTTATTTTGTGACTTTAAAAACAAATCATCAATTTAAAAAGCGCCCATCTTTTTTACTTAGTTCTAGTATCTTCGTTTATTATTATTTAAAGTTAATTTTAAAATGTATTCTTAACTTTTTAGTTCGATTATGACTTTTAGTTGTTTAAACTGGAAAGCGTGCAAAAATAGTTACACATACTGAGAAGATAGGAACAGGAACCACACCAAAAACTTAGTTTGTGTACAATGTGACGTATGAGTGACATTAGGCCCATAATGAAAAAGATAGTCAGGTGCAAACAAACAATCAAAAGAGGTTCTATTCAGAAGGAAAAATAATATTCCTTAAAAGAGTTGTATTTTATGACGGCTAATTATATGATGGCTTATTTGCACTTCAATTTTCTTCCGAAAAATAATTTTTAAATGTGAACTCGGAACTATTTTTTCAAGATCACTATATATTTTGAAAAAAGGAGCCCATTACGAATCTAGTGTTTTATGTAGTTTAAATCTCCGACGTCTCTAAGATGATGAGTTTTTGAATTTAAACTTTTCTCAAATCTCCAATACATTTAAATCTAGTTTCAAAATATCGAAACCTCTTAGCTTATGCCTAAACATTCAAAAGCCAAAAAAAAAAGTTATAGTTGGAAATATTTAGAAAATACCAGAAATAAATTTATGTTAATACAAAGAAACAATTTCACCGATACCTGGAGGTTTTCATACAAAACAGTTTTTGATTAGCAACTGCTTAAATAAATTTAAAAATATGTGTTTGCATTTCTAATTTCAACAAAAGCTTCATTGAGATAATGAATTATTTCGTAGCTACAATGGAATTGAAAAATATTATATATATTTCAGTTTTTAAGGAATGTATTATGGAACTGAAGAAGTGAAAAGTTGGATATTAATGAAATGAAATATTCCTAAAAGACTATGAGAGCAAATGAAGTAATTTCAATAAAATTATTTTAGAATATTCAAAAAACTTTCACTGAACTTGCGAAGTTTTCATTGAATTTGTAGAAAAAATCTAACGAAATTCTTTCATTAGTCTCGTGAAGTTGTTGAAGGGTCTGCTCCTTATAAAGAATGTAGTCTTGGCCTTCACAATTCTGGTTTGGTTAGTTTGCAAGAAACGGAGTTTCAAAACTTGGCAAAACCATTGTGGGTGTATTTATTTGATCATCACAATAGTACTCTCAGTAGTTCTGGAGCAGCACCAACGACAATTTAATTTGGTTGTGTGAAGGTCTATAAAGGAATTAGTGGTTAAGAACTTTCAATTTGAATTTTTCCGTGCTGCATCTGACAGAAGAGATCGCCGCACTGGCTGTAAAGTATAATGCAGATTACTGGTAAATCCACGAAAAATGTAATTTTATTAAGACCGCAAAATGTAGTTTTATTAAGATGCCTGATATCATTGAAATACAACCCATTAGCGTAACGATGAAATAATGACGCACATCACACACAACGACGAAACTCAATCGAGTCAATAGAGTTGGCAACCCTACTGCCTCCAAAGAGTTTCTTCGACATTCCCTTTATTAGCTATATCAACATCAAAATCAGCTTTGCAGCACCGGCCCATACTTAATATAAATGGCAAGGAGATCGGATGGAATGAGCGATGATGAGCGCTTCGTTTAAAGTATGAAATATGTGTTCCGTCTATCGAAAATCACACTTGAATTTCAGGCCAAGAACACTAAGAGCTTCCGATTCCTCTATTCCAAAACTACACAGGTTGTAGAGGAACCAGCATGCTTTGATGTGCGGGCATGCAGCCTTTTGTCATATTAAGTCTCAAAAATAAAAAATATTATTTGACTATCCATTAAGATCTCAAATATTTAGTCGTCGTTTATGTTTTGGTAGAAATGGAGAACACCGGCTGCTATTAACATTGAATGACTTTGTATGCATTTAAATGGAAGTATTTTTCTTTGTACAAACTCTTGTTAAAAAATGCTTCGTTACTACGGGCGGTTTATATACTCTTTAATTTTAATTTCATGCCGAATCCTTTTTCCCAAAATGTTATGTTTTATCTAATGGTCAGATATAATTTTTATTTATTTTATTAAATATGTTAATTGGGTATAAAAAATTGTATCCCGCAAGTTGTGGCCATTTTATCTCCAGTACATTTTGTATAAATTTTCGTAATATTTTCTTTTTAGAATTTCATTCATAATGTTTTGTTTCATCTGTGATATGGTGGCTGGCTTATTTACGTTTACCCTTTCTCTCAAATAAAACCAAGAAAAGTCGCTGTTGCATCTGGAGAAGGAGAGGTCTACTTGAAATCCCCTTTTTTGGTAGCCCTCGCAGTATGGGCTGTGGTCCCATCATGTTGGAATCACAACTGTGGACGGTTTTCTATAGCAGGCCTAAGAAATTGTCCATCACCGCCATGTGCATTTTGAAAGAAATATGGACCAACGATCCTTTCAGACGATACACTGCCCCAAACGATACACTTAAAAGAGTGAAATAATTTCTGAAGAACTGTTCTTATATTCTTCGCGTCCCATATTCTGGAATATTCTTGTTTTCAAATAGAAATGGGCTTCGTCGAAAAAATTTTTTATTGACATCGCGATTTTCTTTGGTTTTTGTTGGTAGTATAACGGCCCCAATTCTTGCAAGAGCCGAATCAGCGTCCTGTACACTGTCCACAATACGTTGGATATTTTCTTCCGTGTGAACTGTACGTTGTCTTCCAGTACATTAAAGGTGTCTTACTATAGCGTGTTATCGCCCCCGGGGGACACAATAAGCAACTTGGTCAGTCGTAACGCCTTGTTGCAGTGCTTTCTGAGGAAAATATAAGAAAATCAGGTGGAAGGATACTTGGGCCCCGCCATACAATGGATCAAAAATCAATAGTAGGTGGCGAATCTACATTGGTTTGACCTGCGAGGCATAACCAGTTTCCTTATACTGGTACCACGGGATCTGGTTGAGCCCCACAGATGAGGCTTTGGTTGATTCTGTGGCCAGGTTCAGGTCTCTTCAATGAGTCCAACTGGTGTCTGTGGTTCAATACCAAGACTCGTTGGTAGAGGTGTCAGATAAGGGTTGATATTCCGGCATATTGTACTATGTTGAGATTTCGACCCAGCTGATGGCAGTCTGAAGGGGTTGTGTAATGTTGGCGGTGGGAGTGTAATCTTGGTTGTGTAATCTTGGTGCTGACGACATGCTTTCGTCAGAAGTAACTAGGATTTAAGATAGGTCCGAACACCTTAGCAAGGTGTATGAATATGGTTTAGTGGCAAAACTATATGAATGAAGTTGCAACCTGTGTAGGCCCTAGGGCCTGCACTGGTGTGGCCCCTGATGGTGACAGGGGTGATGGTGGACACCTAATTTCACTCAATTGCTTGAAAGCACCGTCAGATAAGGCCAAAAGGCAGGTACTGACGTAAACTTAAGTATTCTCTGTAGCATGTTATCGAAAATTTTCAATCATGGCGATTTATTGTTGGTGCTGAAGGTTCAGTACTCCTATTGGTAAAACGTCAGTAAGCCCGCTGCCTCAAAACAAATGACCGTTGATTTTCAAAATAAAATGCAACAAGTTTTGAACGTTTCGAATTTCTCCACTTTTTTTCAGAATATTCTGGTATAAAAATGAAAAAATATAATTTTTTTAATAAAATGATTAAACATTCTAACCCTAAGGGTGGTTTTATACCACCCTGTACTTTTCCAATGTGTGAGTGTATATATATTTATCAAATTTTCTTGGACCACCTTTTATAAATTTGTTTGCTTTTTTCCATTGTGTAATGAAAAAATACATTTTTTATAGATTTATGGCATGTGTCTGTCTCTTAATAACTGGCTGCACTGTCTTCTTCCACCAGTTCCTTCAATCTCGCTGAAATAACGGCTCATAACTTTGCCTCAAATAGTATTTAAATTTAAAACTACTAAAAGTCGTCTTTAAGTCACTGTTGAGTCTGTGCTGTTGACACCGGAAGTTGCTTCACATCATTGTGCCAACCGAATAAACAAACATACTTGAATCCTACTTGTTTGCTCTGCCTCCTTATGCAGGCATATGTGTATGTTATATACGTTTACATATACTTGTGTACTTCTGGCATATGTACTTTGTAATGAAAATAATATAATCCAGTGACTGCACAAATAGTCTCAGTACTCGTGTGTACGAGCAACTATTAAAGTACTTAAATATGATGACTCTCAAATAAAATTTAACCAGCAGCATGTGCTGACATGCATTTCAATAAGGATGTTTAAAGAAAAAGTCATTTTGAGTTGGGAAAGATGTACATTCGTACGAATTTCGAAAAGCTTGAAAGATAAATATGTGAAGCAGCACTTTTAGTTTATCGTTCAAAAATACTCGTATAAATGAGGATGTTGTAAACAAACTGGAAAGAAGTTACAGCACGCTGCCAAACAGCTTAAGATTTGATGTAAAAGCGCTCATAATAATTAATTAATCCGTCGGACTTTATCTGGTGCTCATTTTGTTTAAGAGTTTTGGAAACTGTTCCGATTGAAATGATATGTTCTTGTGATTGTTTCGAATATGTTTTTGCAGAAACTTTGATGATACCAAAATATAATACCTGTAGACTAGATTTAGATGTGTTTTTTCTAAGCATGTTTAAAGTGAATTCCTTGCAACGCATTTTTTAAAGTGGTTCTTTCAATAACTTCTTAACTGTGCTACCGGTCTATTCCACAAACTAGTTTGCTCTTAATGTTTTAAAGACACGTCGTTAACCGCCAACTGGGTCATATCATGAACTATGAGATATCGTGAACGAAAATAATCGAAAAAGGTGATTTCTTAGGAAAAATCCCATGTTATATTGTGATCAATCGGTGTTCTCGATTCTTTTATAGTGTCCGAAAATCACAGCTTATCATTTGGGAACAGGCTAAAGTAATACTGTTTTAGCTCGAGGAGCTCAAAAGCATAGAATAACACAAAAATAGTTTCGGGGTTAAAATGGGCGGCTTTTGGGGTCATATTGTGTATATAATCGCAAATATTAATATGCGACGCCATTGATTATAAATATCTTGTGTGAAGTCGAGTAAATAATGTCCGTCTCCCTGTAAGTTAAATTGGTCTTACGAAGTCTTTAAAAGAACTAAAGACTGCAAAACCCTAAATACGTTTCCGGATCTAGAAACATATTTTTGGAAAGGTTTTTTTTTTGGTGTACAAAATTAACTAGCTTTAACTAAATTTATTATGTGACACTTTAGCCTAGATAATAACTTAGGATTGATACACTTTTGAATACTTCGCACTACAGCAGAAATATTCTCTTTGCTAACAACTTTTTTTGTCTACATACCGTTCTTTGTCTTGTTGTTCAATTTGAATCAAGGAAAATAAAATTATTGTAAAATAACTGTATTAACAGCTTGTTCTTTCTTCGTTTTAAGTACTTAAACCCAATTACGATCTTCGCACAGGATACGTCTTCAGTTTAGCAAGAAACCGGTGCAGTGTTTTCTACAACATGAGGATTCTACTCTTAGGCCATTATTGTCTAGATTTTTTCGATTCTTAGAAGAGCAGTCTCATATTGGCGCGATCGTATGCTGCGCAGCTGTGTAGCTGAGCTCTCATATATGTAGTCAGAGAATTTTTCTTTCACATGCAGTTACAATGAAGATGCTCCCGGGCATGCATTTATTTCATATTTCTGTGTGCCTCATAAAACTACCGCCATATCTCTCATAATTATTTCGTTGCTCTTAAGTTTTTTAAAAAGTTTGATTTGAAACTTGAACTGCTCTTTTACGGGTCATCGTGCTCTCTTCCCAAACCAAAAAGTTACAACGTTCTAATGAAGTGGCATTTTTCTCATATTCTAAATTCAAGGACAGTTTAAAAACTGTTTAAAAGTCTACTTCATTAAAGCAAAAATTTACTTAAAATTTTACTAATAAAAATGACATCAACGCACAACATATTCTTTGTTTGTTTAATGTTTAATTAAATATCATTCTCAACATAAATAATTTTTAAGTGAAACGCTTTTGTCACGAACACAAAAATTTTGGTGAAAAAAGTTAAGAAAATTAGAAAACAAAACAAAGTAAAAATAATTTTATAAAAGTGTTTTGTATTAAACGACCACTTTAAATGCTAATTTTGCGTTAACGAGTGAATATATATGAGCACAAGTTTTGGAATTTATTATTCTTTTGAAGCTTTTATTATTCTAAATGGGTTCATGTTGGTAGAAAAAATTGTTCTTTTAGTTCAATGGGTTGTTGGTGTGAAAAATATCCTTGAATGTTTCTCCGCGACTGTGACTGTTAATCATATTGTTGTTGTTAACCAAGTAATTATTGTGGCATTTTAATTTCTGTTTAAACACAAACGATGCAATAATTTTATTTGCATTTGAATTGAGTTCACCGGTGTACAGTTGTGGCTTTAAAGATAGCGGCAAACATATTATGGTTGCTGCATACAAATCTGACTAAAAGAACAGTTTACAAAGTGACGCGAGATTTGTTTATAAATACATTCCAGTTATTTCTTGCAAAGTGAATTTGCAAAAACTCTGTGCACAGATGCCGATAGGGTGACCTTTAATACGAATTTCATCCACAATTGTATCCGACTATACAAGCCTTATGGCTCCACATAGGAAGTGCGAGATGCAAAACTCTCGAAATGGTGTAAAAGTAATTGCCAACGCGACTTGATTTTAACCGACACAGCGCTGCTTTGCGACTGCGGCGCAAACTTAATCATCATACTTCCTTTCTGAATAAAAAATAAATAAATAAAGGAATCAATAAATAAAAAAATAAATAAATAAAAAATGGAAAATATGCTATACTATTCGGTGATTTAAACAGTAGACATCGGAACTGGAGGTGTATCAGAGCGACTTTCTGGGGAAATATATTAAACGAAATAATAGAATCATATGATATAGATATTGTGTACCCAGATGATCATACATTTGCATCTTCTAGTGCAAATAGGCAAGATTCTACACTTGACTTTTTTTTGACAAACACTCTTGTATCAATGTCGCCGCCAGCAATCGTGATAAATGATTTAATTTCCGATCATCTGCCAGTTAAAACTACTCTCAATATCCATGTAAATACTCTATCTTTGTTAAAGTATGACTTCAGTAAAGTTAATTGGAAAGCTTTTTCGAGATCTACTAACAGACAAATAACGTTACCAAGTATGAATGATATAAATCGCGCGGAACATATCGAATCTACGATAGTTAACTTAAAAAATATAATAAATTCGAGCTAGCGTACCTAAAAGGCCACCCGCCAAATTTCGTATATCATTACCCCCCTCTGTAAACAATTTAATACGAAGAAGAAATATAGTATAAGGCGAAACTGGCAACTTTTTAGATATATAGAAGAGTTTTGTGAAGATAAAATGCTTGACAAAGTAATAAAAGCGGAAAAGAAATATTTAGAAATAAGTCTTAGGACCGCCTTCTTTTTTCTCTTGATAAAGGTTCTCCCCCCTTTTGGAATATTACTAAAATTTTAAAGAACAAAGCCAAGAATATACCTATTGTGAAGCAAAATAATTCTCGATTTTCAACAAATCTAGAAATATGCGAAATACTTGCCCAAACATTTGCTGCAAATCACATAATTTCGGCTAATCTAGGTGATGAGTAAGCGACATCCCTAGTAAATAATACCATTCAATACCTTCATATATATAATTCTAACTGGTCAAATCATATGCCAGCAAAGTTTGCAGAAATTTCTTTTAAAATCAAAAAGCTTAAAAAATCTCCAGGTATTGATGGTACCAAAAACAAGTGTTTAAAAGCTCTTCCCACACTTTGAATCAAATATTTAACTTGTATAGTAAATGCCTACTTAAAATAATGCTACTTCCCTCGTGAGTTCAAAGAGTCTAAGGTTATTTCTATTAAAGAACCAAACAAGCCACCAGACTGCCCTTCTTCATATCGACCTATCATCCATTAGTAAAATTCTTGAAAAAGCATTAAAAAAAATTTTACTGAACTGAATGTAATAATTTACTACCGCCGTATCAATTTGGCTTTCGTAGCCAACACAACACTATACAACCACTAGTAAGAATAAGGAATTTAGTGAAATCTAGATGTTTAAGCCGCTTTTTTTCGACTCTGTCTGGCATAATGGGTTGATTCATAAAATGGCTCAACTAAATTTCCCAATAAATCTAGTAAAAATTGTCAAATCTTTTCTTTCCCTTCCGAGTTTCAAAGTATATATTGGCTCGCATTGTTCCACTAATGTTAGTATACCAGCCGGTTGTCCACAGGGTTCATGTCTTTCGCCTGTATTATATAATACTGCAATACTCTGCTCTGATTTTCTTGTCGTTGATGTTGTAACAATACTTAAAACAAGTTTATCTGAACTGTCGAACTATTTTAACAAATGGAAAATAATGTTAAATAACGATAAAACCCAGGCAATATATTTTACAAGAAAACGAAAACCTTGTTTTATTCCTTAAGTTCGCATCAACACAAATCACTTTTCAATTCCGTGGGAACAAAAAGTAAAATATTTAGTGTAGTACTAGATCAAAAAATAAAATTCAAGGATCACATACCATACATTGTAAACAAGATTAATAAACTAATTCCTGCACTATATGCTTTTCTTAATCGAAATTCGAAATTAAGTATTGCTAACAAGCAAATTATACTTAAGATCATCTTTCATGCAGTTATGTTTTATGCAGCTCCTGTTTGGGCAAACAGCGCAAAATTCCACATTAAAAACTTCAAATTTCTCAAAATAAGCTATTAAAGATGATGTATAATCTTCCTTGGTATTTTTCTGTAGCCTATACATTCTTTAGCAAATATAGAATTAGTAGAGACCAAGTTAACTAGACTTTTGGAGAATTTTAAACTTCGTTGTACGAACTCGGATTACGCTCATATTAATGCTTTATTGCCAGCTTTGTTAGATAACTAGCCCGTAGTATAAGTCTTACTAAAATAATTAAAAATTTTTCAAATAGGTTTTGTAAATTTTTCCTCCAGCATTTGTATATACGTAAATATAAAAATTTGTATATACATATATATATATATATATATATATATATATATATATATTGTGACAAACACAATATTCACATGAGCACTGATGATTAAAGTGTTGCGACTTTCGAAAACAGCTGTTCTGCTCTGCTGTGTGAGTTGAATAAAACTGATGTTGACTTTCCTTTGTGCCTTGGAATATTTATCATCATGTCTTTCTGAGATTTAAATTAAGTTCGAACAATTAGCCTATAAATCTGAAATCGATTTAATATAGCAATATAAATGTTCGTTAAAATAATCACCACATACACATATTATTTTTGCTGAAAAAAAATCGTATTTAACGTATTTGCAAATATGTGCTATTTTGGCTTACTCAAGTGTAGGAGTACAATAAAGTGTGGCATAATTATTACACTTTTATTACCCTTCTCTTCACAAAGTTTTATTTTCCTAAAAAGTGAACACACTATATATAGTCCTGTTAACAAATACAAATATAATTCCTTTGCATCAGTTAATAATAATATTTATTTATATTAAAAGTATTGTTTCTGCTGCTCATTTTATAGTTGATATTCCAAGTGCTTAAATGCTTTTGGCTAAATATTTTGCAAAATTACACGCTCGTGTAAATGAATTAAATTTATTTAAATTTAATTACACCCAAATGGCTCAAAACATTCAAAAATGAAAAGCAATTAACTCTCTTATGAATAATAAAATTTTCTAATATATTTGTAATACTATTTTTAAGTGAAAGCCAACCACAAATTCGATTTGTCTTTTATCAAGACATCTCTTTAATGTTTAATATTATTTTATGTGTAAAGGTCAAAAAGCTAAAGTTAGTAAAATGTCAAATAACACATTTTTAGCAGATAGTCAAGAACAATTACATTTGACATCACATCTAGTCAAAAAAGACCAAGATTATAAATTTAAATAAATCAAATTAAAAGCTGCTTTTCAGCTACATGAGATATTACCATAACTTGCTAGCTAAGGTTTTAAGACAGTGTTGACATTTTGTTATAGCAGGAGCACTCATTGAATGACCCCTATTAAATTTTATATTCTGTCTCCAAATTAGCTCACTCGAGACTTAAAGCCTCTTACCATTAAAGCCTTTTAGATATTAGATCATTCTTAAATATTTTTGTCAGTCCTTTTTCTTAAATGTTTTGCTTAAATTTATCAAAAATATGTGATATTTTAAGGATGGTAAATCACCATGAATTAACTTCCACTTTTGCCATCAAGAAACCCATTGTGCGTTAGTCAATGTCTTATATGTAGAGTAAAATCTCAGCAAAAAATCTTGAAATTTATTGCTGCTGGACTTTTTTTACTATTTGCCTTCTAGCAGCTCTCTGGATATGACTACTACTACATATGCAGTGCAAGAACTAGAAAGGAGGGAATAGTAGCAAGAGGACAGATGAATATAGACATTTTTTGGTATCTATTTTCATATTTTCTTCTGCTTTTTAATACATGACTATGCTAACCGTTGTCGGTAATGTTCAACGGCCAGTGCCATTGCTTCGTAGTTGAGACAAACCGACAAAAATTAACAGGAATCGTGTACTTCTGCAGGTCAGAAAAGTTCGGAACTATATTCTTGTCTGAGTGCAGGATCGACAATCCCGGATTCTTTTTTGTATAGCTTGTCAAGTGATCATGAATCTTTTTAAAACATTCTTATTGTTCATATATATCATAGCTAAGAGCACTTCATGCATTTGACGATCCAAAAATTTTCTTAGTGAGCTAGCCAAAATTAATCGATTAAAATCAGAAGCAAACTAAAAATATGTGTGTAACAGAGACAATATTTCTACTTTAGCGAAATGAGTAATGAAGTGCTATCGAGCCATGCTGCAGTTTTGCTTCCACAGCATTTCATTTTAACAGAACTGAAAAGTTTGTCATACACCGCGCTTAACAATCAATTTGTTGTAAAATAAAATTGGTGTCAACATTATTTTTTTACAATTGGTGCTGTTCACTGGACCCCTTGTTTGTCAGACCTTACACCACCGAACTATTATTCATAGTGCTGTGCTAAGTTATAAATTTATGCTAACAACCAGTAAATCTTACAGCTTTGGAAGACAACATACATACCAGCATTGGCGCTATAAGTTCAGTTTCTTTTAGAAAGCACTTAGATAATGGACCCTACAAATACAGGGAATAGTGCCGGAACTAGAAAGGAGTGGATAGTAATGAGTGGACAAATGAAAAGAGATGATGGAATTCGCTGTAGTTATTTCATTATGTTACTGTGGAGAAAGAGCCGAAACCATTTGAATCACTCAGCGCGGAGTCGAACTTGTGATAGTAATCGTCGTAGTCTAAAAGATATTCCAGAAATAAGATTAAATAACAAACTACCCGACACCATCTGCTAGATTATAATAAGAAATATTTCATTTCTTGTCTTACCTTTTTAAGCTCTTATGTAATTATAATTCAACTAAAACGTGGCATCAAGGGAGATCTCGAACAAAATAATTCTAGAGGTTCCGATTGACATCAGTATTCGTACAGCGTCGATAAATGATGAGATAAAACTTCTTCTACCAGAGCACAGACATCAAAAAGATTTCCTAAAATGTTGTATGAGATTTCGTTGCAATCAGATCACCTGCTTGGAAATTACAAGTAATAATTTTGTGAATCGCACACATTACAAAATTTATCACCGATGATTGGCAAGCATATAAGATTTTATATTTTTTGTTAATCTAATAAGAAAATTATACCAAATTACATGGCCTTGATGCTGCTGAGGTTTGCGGACACTCATTTTCATCAGCCATTTAAGAAAACATGTCACCACTTTTTAGGTGGCTCAGTTGAATGTGATAACACACTACACATGAGCACTGAAGATGAAAGTGTAGCGACTTTCGAAAACAGCAGTTCTGCTCTGCTGTGTAAGTTGAATAAAACTGATGTTGACTTTCCTTTGTGCCTAGGAATATTTATCATCATGTCCTTCTGAGATTTTAACTAATAACAATTAGCCTATATAAATATTAATTTAGCAAAATTAAATGTTCATTAAAATAAAAATCACATATAATTTAATTTTTGTTTTTAAGGTCAAAAATACAAATAGACACCAGGTGCAACATTTATTGACCTTAATGCAGCAGCATCCAGGCATAACTCCTGAGTTTCTTAAGGGTAAGAAGAACTGCAGAGCTTCTGGCAAATTGCTGAAAGTGATCCAAATGCACTAGGAACACCAACCAAAAGAAGCAGTGATTGAAAAAAGTTTTATTCATGATCTACTAAAATCGTATAAAAGTCTTTTGAACACAAGTTTGGACTGAACAAAAGAAATACGTGCGGCAAAAAGCAGCACAAAATGTGCAACACCAGAAAGGAATAGGTGGAGGTCCAACAAAGAATTATAAATTTTCAGTAACCGAAAAATTCATTTACGATTTGATGGTGTCCCTATAGCTTCGGCCTAGAGTCGCCAAAAAATATTCAAATACCTGAATAATCATATATGTATAACAGACTGATTCTTCGCCTTTCTTCCTCAACAGTATGTTGATCCACAACCATATGAGAAGCTGTACTATAGTACAGCAAACTTAAAACACAAATAAAGTTATGGGCATAAGCTGATCTATCATTAAATTTCCGAACGGTAGCACAAAATAAAATAAATAAAATAAAATAAAATAAAGGCAGAATAGCTGACTCTGATTTTCTCAATCCCATATTTTGGTATTCCCTCGGATATTAGAATAAAGGAGAAAGGCATCGGGAAGGGAAAAATTTCCGCAGGAATATTCACAATTGGGCTTTATATATCGGGTCGGTCGGTAATTTGGCACAAATTGCATAGGTAACGATAAAACTGTACGCATGCATTTACCACATCTGTTAGATGGTGTACAATTTTCATAATATCGGTGGCCAGCTGACTTGGCCTTCACACCCAATTACCATAGCCTAAAAAACCTGGTGCAGAAGACCAATAGAGGCTTGACCTTTGCGTTACATATCACGTTTTTTGGAAAATGCGGTCCACAATTGTGACAATAACATCCTCTGCAGGGCAAAACGAACGAATTTTAAATCAATTTAAGGCACTCGTCGCTGACAATGTGTTGGCATAAAAAATATATTCACGAATATGAAATAAATAAATCTTATCTCTAGGCTAAGAAATAAAGTTTTCAGTTTAGCATATTTATGGTAAAAGAAATAACTATATTAATTAATTTAAAGAGCATCATGAAACCACAGAGTAAACAAATTGAGTATAACCACAGATACAAATAAACATTTATTTTTTAAATTTAACCTTGTTATTGAAAAAAAGGTCGGAACAATGAACTGCAAGTGTCGATAAACCACAAAATCCTATAAAAAACAAAACAGAAATATGAAAACTGTTAACTGAAACTTGATTACAATTTTAAGGTTGAACAAGTGGCCATGGTTGGTTGGTTTCGTTTTTCTGTGTGCTGTAATTTATCATATTTAACGGCTTTGAATTTTTGTTTGTAAAACATTTTATTGAAAAGTTTAATATCCCTCTCTGGCAGTTATTAATAGTACGGGTAAAGGTTAAACATCTAACAAACAGAGATGGAACGGTTCAGTTAGATTGAGATTAAAGGACGATTATAAATAAAATTGCATAGCTTAAGAAGAACGAACGAACGAAGAAAAAAGAAATGCACATACACACATAAATAATACCAACAATATAACGGACAAGGATTAAAATATATTCTCTGTATGAAAGGATATTAACACTGATTGATTGACAGCAGGACGTTCTGGAAAAGCTCCTAAATATTCTTCTAAGTGCTGTTGATTGAAACAGTTATCACTAAGACTACGAAGTCTAAAACCTCGTTCATCGTTATTGGAACAGGCCAGCCATAATTTATACAATCTTAAACTAACGCATACCAGACTGAGTGAAAAGTCAAAGTCGGGATCTGAGACATCGTAGTCTTGTGTTAAATACTTTAGCCAACATTGACCCAAAACAACATGCTTATATTTCCTGATTTTAAAATTAAACAGAGTTGTGATAGAACTGTACTTTGCAAGTATTGAGGATATAAGGACCAAGCCACTGAGAGGGCTTGGGCGCAATCCAAAAACTGCATGTCATAACTGTTTCGAAGATTAAAATATTTAATCTGAGGTATATCACTTTGTTATAAACAGATCTTTTATGTTATTAAATGAACTTAGATACGTTCACACTTGATACATATTCATCCAAAAAATCATAACCGTTAAGTGGTAATGAAAAACTCTTTATATCAGATAAGTGTTTATTGAATTAAGCAGTTTCCAATAATATATTATTCACTGAGTGTTTTACTTAAAAGCACGTATCTGAGTCCAAATGTTTGGCAAGTGTGACTGTACCTTTTCTTGTGCGACTCAGTTTCTTCAGAAATGTCCTCTGGGCAAGTTTTTAAAAATTGCCATCTAAAAAAAGAGTTGTAAAAGAAACTACAACGGACTGATATTATTTTGTATAGAATTAGGAAAAAGCTGTGGTGGAGTTTATTTACGTACATGATTGATGTCTCCACAACAAATGTATGATGCTCACATTTGCATCTGATGTAAAGAAAATGATATAAAGGTCGGGTTTTTTTCGATATAATCTGGGATATTTCTAAAACAACTAAATGAAAATCTGCCACGCTGAGATTGAAAGCATATACTCCTTACAGACAAGCCGTACAACACTTCACTTATGAGTAACATGCCTTTAAAGCTCTCTACTAAGCTCTCTACTATAGTTTAAAATTTTACTGTTTTTTATACTCTTTTTCTAGCTTCACTTGTTTGTTTGCTTGGATTGAACTTTCCTTTCGTATTGTGCTTCCACGCGAATACTTAATACTAGGAATATTATTGCTCATACGTCACATTGTGTTCGTACAAAATCCCTGATGTGGTTCATGTTTTTATCTTCTCATAACATGTAAGTATTTTTGCACTTTATTCTAAAAGATAGGAAAGTATTTTAGTATAATAAAAATAACGTATTTTAAAAAAATCGAACTAAAAATTTAAAAATATATATATTAAAATAAACTTAAAAAATAATGAACCAAAATAAATGTATTGTTGTGAAAACAAGCGCGGGCTCTTTGTTTCCTATATATCGTATATCGAGGTCCCTACACTATGTTAACATCCACTATGTTAACATCCATTTTGGGAAACGCCATAAACTAATTTTGAAAACCCGTCACTTATCTCTATGAATGTGTGTGTATGTGTTTATGTATGTGTAATTGTTCGCACGTGTGTATGTAAATATGTACCCGCTTATAACTTTTGAACAGCGTCCTAAAGGGCGTTCCTGAACTTAGATGTATACTGAATTTAAACCGATTCGAACTGGTAGACTTCAAACCTTTATCTGTCAATTCCACAAAATAATCAGCTCTTGAAACTTAAAAACCATGTCGTTCACCGCAAAGCATAAAAGAGGTTAATCCGCCCGTGAGATATCGTGAACGAAAACATTCAAACATTTTATGTTTTAACTCCGATATTAGATATCTGATCAATTCGTGCTCTTGATTTATTTATAGTTAACCGCCGCTTATCACTTGGCAATCGGTTGATTTCAAAGTTAAAACAATAATGTTTTAGCTCTAAAAGCTCACAGCAGGTTGCGTTATCTCTGCGATTAAAATTAGCGGGTTGCTACAATGATGGCCTTCAGGGCCATCACTAGTGTTAACACTATTTTTGCGCAATAATACTTGTATTTTTGGTTCATTGTTGTTTTAAGTTTATTTTAAAATTTATTTTTAACATTTCTTAAAAATCGTACTCCTTTTAACTATACTTACACTGGTTTAAATTTATTGTTCATAATAGACATCTTGACTTGCAGTTTTGGCTTTTAATAGGTTAATCTAATTGGCTGTGCAAAAAATATGTTTCTTAATGATCCATAAGATATAAAAAAGCTAAACTAAGCATGAGCTAAACAGCACTGTGCTTGTTTGGAATGTGGTATTTTGTTTAACATCTTAAATTTTGTTTAACTTCTTAAATTAGCCTTCGCCATTTCTTTTCTGTCTAACTTTCATAACTTTGCTTGTACCATCCCTCCAATGAATTTCGCACATTAAAAATTTTGCAAACCTAAAACTCAGTATTGAGTGAAATGCTAATATATTCATAATAAATCACTTTTTGATTTTGTTTGAAACACGTTCTTCTCCTCGTTGAGGGTTAAAAAATTGATGGATGTTTCGTGGAAAACCCGTAGAACTGCGCTAACAAATTAACTTGACTTTATAAGTTTAATCTTTATTACGCAAATGTGCAACTGACAGTCCATTTGTTTCGACGTTTTTAAATTTACTTAAAATGAAACAAATTTATTTCATAAACACTTTCAAGCTTCAACATATTTTTCATTGAATTTCTCTCTAGAGAAAAACATTTTTTGTGTTAAAAATGTAAAAATCATTTATAGTTATGAAATTATGAAAAGCTTATCAAAATTATATTTTTAAGTATTAAATATGGAGAAATGTTTTTCAGAGTTTTGTGTTTATCCTAACAACACTGTATAACAAAATTTTTTTCTTGTCCTGATGTAATTAATCTTATAGTGTTAAAACATCATGAGTTTTAGAAATAAATACCACTACGCATAAATGCAAAAATTATCAGCAAGTATTTGGTGACTGCAACCAGCTTAAAATTTAATATACAAAATTACTGATAATTGATTGTTTGAGAATATTGAGAAAAGAAAATGAATAGATGTTCCTTTTATATATGAGCAAATTTTGCTTTTAAGCATCTGCACGTGAAACATGGCAGAATCGGACAAGACAAATTTTCACACCGCTAGAATATATTGTCCCCCAAAGGAATAAAGCTTAAGCAATGAAAAGGCAACTTTCTTCTTATTGTTCTTGATTCAAAGAGTAAAAGAGCCTTCACATTGTCTAAACAACATTTTAGTGGTATTTGTTATAATAATTGTTTTAATAAACGAATATTTTTGGCGGCTCACATATTTTCCGACATATTTGATATCATGTCAAATCAGTTAAGATATTGAAAAAATGGAAAATGGTTGACACTGACTTCTCGCTAATATTATATGCAAAGCCAGCATTTCTGTGCAATTAAATACTCTTAAGCTCTTCCAACTAAGACGTTTTTATTTGAACTCGCAAATTAATCGGTTCACGCACGATACGCGAACCGATGTTTGATGAACATTCCCGAGCTTAGACTTTCTGCGAATTTGAACTGATTCACTCCTGTAGATTTCAAGACATCTTTAAAAAAACTTAGAAAAAAAAACGTATTCCAAATCGGTTATTTTAGAATAACTTGTTTTTAATTCCGAAATTATATATTTCATCACTTGGAAACCAATTCATTTGAAAGTCAAGAGTTTTTTTTAGCTTGAAGAGATCAAAAGCGTAGAATAACATCAAAACCGGGTTACGATAGCTTTTTAGTTAAAATTAGAAGAAAGGTATAGAGCGGCCCTTAGGGTCAACCCTTTTTCATATATATCCTTTTATTTTAAGTTGGTAGATATTAAATGATACATATTTTTAAGTGTATACCCGTCAAGACGACGACTATCGTGGTGTTATCGATCAGTTTAATTGTCGACTATTTTTGCCAGTATATCTGGCCGTAAGCTTCAATGGTGTCGTGAATATATCCACCAATCTTCAAGAGTTGTTTGTTTCTATGCACAAGACAAGGTATTGCCCAATAAAAGTGCCGGCAAATTGCGGCACTCAGTATTAACCGAATTTGTACATAATCTTTGATCGATATCGAATACTTTGGAGTAATTTTTTATATTTTTTTATATGTACAATGACTTCAAGACTTCTTTAACAGTTTCATTATAAATTTGTTATACGGTGTAATACTGCTTACCAAAAATGAAACATACAAGAACTTGTTGTTTTGTGTACATGAAACTCAACTGTTACCAATTTGCTGGATATTATTTCTACTGCCACAACAAACAAACCACTCGTGCACAAATACGTTTAATACATAAGCACTGAGATTATATTTTATAAAAATATTTTTTTATATCCTCTTGTGCTTGCAATGTTGTGTACAGAAATATTTTATACTCAATAAGTTTTTGCGTCCTCTTCGTATTAAAATTGTTTGTTATAAAATATTAAACACAATTTTAAACACTGAGTTTCTTTGAGCTCATTTTTGTAATTAACGCAGGTCATTGATATTATTTTGTTGAAAATAGTAATTTTTATATGTTTAGGCTTTATGCTATATATATAATTTGATTAGTAAGAATAAATAGCATAAAAGAGTTTGTCTGAATTCTTCTACTAATTCACGTCAATAATTCACAAACTTGAAGAACTTTCCTAATATTCATCGGTACCCGTTATCATAACTCTAACAACTAGTGTTTTACCGAACTCCATCAAGCGCTCGTTTTTGACAACAACCTTTGATCGAACCCATTTAAATTACATGGGTTTGATGAGATATCGTTGTCAAAATCTCTACTGGTGGAATAATCGGTCCGTACTTCATTAAAAACTATGCAGGTCAGTATTGTACAGTCAATGGTGACAACTAAGGTAACGATTGACCACTTGCAGGACAACTTTCGCAGCATTAAGCTCAAATTAGGTGTAAAATAACCATAGAAAATTTGACTTTCTGATTAGACTAGGTCTAGCCGTAGCGTAAAGTCGTATTTAAATTATAATTCCTGAAGATAATCTTTCGAATGAAGTAAATTTCATATCAATTTCAAATATTCATGTTTGTTTTATTCCATTTCAAATATGTACATTTAAAGCAAAAACAACTAAACTTTTGATCACAAGATCCCAATTAAAATAATCTGTGTCCAATTTGATATTGGACAAAATCATTTTTTTATTATTATTTAATATAAATTATTTGCACTGAATTTTATATTTATTCCTTATAAATTAAACCCTTTATAATTGAATTATAAATTAAACCTTTTATAATCGATTTGAATATGCAAATCTTAAGTATAAGTATATTGTATGAATTGTAAACGATTTATTTTTAGCTTATTTATACTTACTTTGGAAACATCTCTCTTACTTACCTTTTATACAAACCTTTTCTTATAACTTATAATTTCTTCCTGTGTACTTACCCAGTTAAATTTAGACAATATTGTAACACTGAAAATGTACTAAATGTTGCTCGAGTTGACACTCGAAAAATTCCATATGTTGCGCGGTTTTTCCAAAAGCCGAACTTTCCTTTTTTCTTAATTTAAAAATTAAATGACTACTTCTTCTTCAACCAGCATCAACGAGAGCAGCATTTATCTGCCCAAAAGCATTTATCTGCCCAAAAGGTAAACTCTATATTTTATTTACTCAAACTCCTGTAAATAAACTCTATCATTAAAAGGAAAATTTAATATTGGTTCTTATTTTTCCTTTCCCACTTCCCAATATCAATTATTTATAATCGCTATTAATAATTTTGTTTGGAGTTCATCTAAACAAAATTATTTTAGCGCAAAATTTATAGCCCAACATTTTGTTCAATCTGCATAAAATTTTTTTATTTGTTGGCCGTTTGTATGTAAACACACACATTTTTCAAAACTGTCTGAACTATTACACGTCCATCTGTTAAACTGTGCGCCGTTGCGCTGTTGAAAAATAAAAAATCAAATTTCTATACCTTTTAAATTCTTTGGTTTACATCTTTTTATATATGTGACAAATCGAACTTTCAAACCACTTTAATTTACAATATGTATTGAATTAAATACTTGAAAATTTTATCGCAAATAATTATTTTCCGCACCTGGATGAGCTCCTCTAAATGCAATAACCCAACCAGTGCCGTCGTAATTGAGGGATTTATGGAAGCGCACGGTAATAAAACTTTTAGAACTACTGTAAAGCTTAGGATCGTCCTAAAAGACAGTAATATTATGAAATAATTTAATAGCTGTTTACAGAAAACATACGAATAATATGTCAGAATTTTACCTCTCCACAAAATTGACGCGCAATCTTCGCATCTCCGTTGTCATCATACTCTATTATTTGCAAGTAGTCTGAAGAACAAGTACTCTTGGCACCCAAATTAAAGACCACGAATCTTAAAAGCACTTTCAAATTGGACGGAACACGAATATTCCAACGGCAATCCGAATTATTGCGTACATGCTCCGGATAGTAGGGATTGGAGAAAATGCCCTGAGTATTGTATATGTCCCCACCGCAACCGGGACCATTTTGACTGGCCAAATAGGTGATATCAAGCTGCGTGAAATATCCACTTAACTTTACACGTACACGTAATTCGTTGCTATTCGAGAATAACGATTTGCCCATATCAACGAATTCGCAAAGTTTTTGTAAAGATGTGTTGGTGCGGGCATCAAACACCTCAATATATTCGCTATTGCAATCATATTCAGTGAACATCAGATCACTATAATACAAACTTAATGTATAGTTAACAGGAGCTTTAATGTAAAAGTCACAATGATCGTCAGCAACATCAAGTTTTATGCGACCCTGAATGCCAGTAAAATTGCGGAAACAACCTGAAATGTTTAAGGCAATTTATGTGTTATTAATATTATTTTGATTCATTAAACTTAAATTAACTTGCCCACGGCTGTGGTGGCCTTTAACTTAAAACCGCTTTTCGCTATCTCGTTATTCGACTTGAACTTAACAAAGATTCCTTTCGATGACGAGAAGTAGTCATCGGGGACTTTGTTGCCGCAATATATGTGTTCGGCAGCGTAGTTGAAATTTCCCTGATACGAAGATCCATCGCCATTGAAGATCACTTTGCTGCCGTAGCCTTTCTCAATAGTATCAGCATCCTAAAACAATTCATAAGAGCCGACAATGAATTATCTGAAGCCTTTAATGCATGATATTTTCATTTTGAGCTCATATATTTCCATTCAAATTGAATCGCAAAATACTTAAGAGATACATAAATAAAAGATTCGGATTCTTATTGTACTTTTAGAGTTGTATATGGGAATGGGGATGGATTAGCCTACGCTTAGGAAATCTAATGGCAATAACACGAAAACGCCAATGAAGTGGAATCCGCAAAGAATCAGGCATTAAGATCGACCAGCCCAAAACAGGCGACAACAAATTAAGCGCAAATCTGCACCAGAATGCATACGTAACTGATTTAATTGCCGATAGTTAAGGGGAAACAATATTTAATAGCCCTGCTATCATTACGAAACACAAAAAAAAAAAAAAGATTCATAATAAGATTAAATGATGTATAAACGATATACTGCATTAAGAATCCGAGCAACAAGTTTTCCGTTTTGATAATCTCTAGGTGATCACATTGGGCTCTTGTGAATCCGCAACATAAGTTTGAAATTTTATAGTTAAGCGTACCGAAAATACATTAGATGCTACAATAGATCTACCATGCCTAGGAACTATAAAAGTAATCTAAGCATTAGAGTCATAGAAATAATCACTGCAGAAAGAAGTAAAATTCTAGCGAATGAAAATCTGCAAGTTTATTTACAAGTTCATACTCGAAAAACTCGCTTTGAGAGCCTCCATATTATACAATTCGAATATTGCCATTTCACATCCCTTATAAAAATATACGTTTCCAACAAAATTATAATAAAAACAATAAGAGTTAACTGCCAAAACTTTCAAAAAATTTAAAAGCATTCGTTCAAATTATCTACTCACATCACTGTTAATAATTTTGAGATAATCCCGCGAACATGATCCATTTACATCGGGCGCCTCAATATCCAGCTTTTCAAAGTGTAGGTGAATATTAGATTCGGCTTTTATTTTCCACATGCAGTTGATATTATTTCGATATTTTCCCGAGCCATCGTCAGGAGCAGTTAAAATTGCCGTCTTCAAAAATATTGAATAATTGGAAAAACTTCAATCAACTCTATTCACAAGTACTCACTTTTTCTACTGCCAAATCAAAATTTTGCTGCCCGCATATTTTAGGCACCGATTTAACGTTGGCCACAAAACCACTACTGGTCCCTGCGGAATCTGTTACAAACCTCATCAGTAACGCAGAGTTTGAAGACATCAATGGACTAGGCAGTTCATGGCCACAGAATTGACCAATTTGTTCCGCAAATAAGCCCGAACCGTCATGTATATCTAGAAAGTCGTCCAAGCAATCTGTGGAGTTTTCCACATGAAAACTGCTAAACTCCACTTTCAGCTGGCGATCTGCTGTTGTCGTAAACAACCAGGAACAGTCCACGTTGTTGCTGTATTGGCCGGAGAAGTGATTGAATTCGTAAGAAAAATTAGCAGCTGTTAAGTGTATGTGCTTGTCACAGTTGGGCAAAAATTTAATTAATGCCTTGAAACCTCTTGACGAATCATAGTCATCGCTAAAGGAACGTATCAGACCCGTATTTTGTGGTATATTTATAATTTCTCTTTGGTCCGTTAGATTGCCACATAACTTAACAAGACGCTGATCGTCAACAACATTGAGCCCCTTGTACACTTCTACAGCATCAAAGCTGCATATACCCTGGGCCTCAAAGTCAATGTACTCAAACTTGATCATGATTTTATAGTTTTCTCGAGCTTGTAATTGCCAAGTGCAAATACTGCTGTGGGGATACATCTGTGTGGAAGAGTCTTTAGGTGATTCAATTATGGCGGAGTTAGTAATGACAGCTCCGCATTTATTGTGGCCATATTCCATAAGAAAACCTTTGAGACCATGAGAGCCATCCGTTCTAAAGATAACCGATATGGATTTCTTGGCTCTCATTTCATAATTCGTTTTTCGGCCACACAGTGTAATAGATTCCTCTTGGTCATTACGGTTAATGGTATTGATGGTGACATTATCAAACTTACACATCCTAAGTGGTGCATCTTCAACCACAAAGTCTATGAATTTGATAAATAAACTGTCAGACTCCGTTTTACTGATAGTGGGTGAAGGGACAATGGTATAGTTGCATACAAGATTTGGCGAGTAATTGGAAGGATAGTTGGGTGATGTAATTTGCTGCATGCTGTCGGTGGCATATAGTATACCTCCACAATTACGCTCTATATCGATAGTAAAGCCACTACCTGTCACCGTGTCATCCGAGTGGAAAATTATGCGCATGTCAGTAGTGGTAGTGTTTACCATGGGTGGAGGTGAGCGGCCACATAAGATCACAATATCCTGCCAATCTCCTTTTCCAGTTGTCTGTTGTATTTTCAAATAGTCTTTGCTGCAATTGACTGACGATTCTATAAAGAAACGATTTGAAAATATAGCTGCCAAGTGGAATCCCGATTCTGTGCTTAAATCCCAAACACATTCGACATTATTTTTATACTGATAGTCAAACATTATTTGACGATAAGGATATTTAAGTACACCGCCGCAACCAGTGCCTTCGTGTATGGTCAAATTGAATACCGAAAGTGGATTGTAGTTTTGTGTCACAAACTCTATGAACACACCACCACTTGCGACAAAGTTAGTTATAGTGGACTGTTCACAATAACGTCCCAGATGCGGTGAGTTTTGATTGGGTCCATTGTATACCATTAAATACTCCTCTTCACATTTGCCTTTGAAATTGGTGGTGAGGGCTACATCCACTTGAATATTTTCTAAAATATCAGCAAATGTAGGTGGCTCATTACTATTGTCGCTGTCATGGTAGCCCCACACTGCCCAAGCACATTCCAAATGACCAGTATGATTCTTTATATCTGGCTGGGTGATAACAAAATTTTCGTAGTAATTCATTGGCCACACACCTCCACATTTATATGAGGTAAATTGTAGCTCGAGGCTACGCAAACCATTATGCTTATGCCCAGATAACACCAGTTCACTAGAGAATGGCATTCTGAATGATGGCTGTGTTTCATTGCGACACATAAGCGAAGGCAAGATGCGCTCATCTCCGGCATAAAGTTGCACAGGTGACGACGATTCGCAACTATGCATAATACTCTGCTGTGTCATGTTATACTTATCTTCTTTTATTATCTGCACGGACAAGGTATGATTGTAACTGGGAGTAAGATCGTATGAACAATACACCGACTTGTTATTATCCTCCCTATTAAATTTCAAGGTCTGTGGTAGTTCCATAAATTCATCATAATACAACCAAAGGAAATTGCGGCAGTGTATCGAATACTCATCTGCGGAGTATTTGAGCTTAAGGCCACGATTTCTATAAAACGACAGCATAAGAACATCAATAGTCATGGTATTATCGGTGGAGTAAATAACTGCCGGCAGAGTATCAGTTACACGCGCTATTATCGATGTCATTTTGCGATCGTTGCCAAATGCCAAACGACGATACACTCTTCCCGTTGAATGTTCCGTGCCCATATCAAAATCCAAAAACTCTATTTTTATACGCAAACCTTTTGGTGCTTTTATATACCACGTACAGTGTATAGGACCTCCAGTTCCTTTGGGATAGTTTGGAGTTTGCAAAATGCCACGAGTACCTTCTATAGTCTCATCACATCTGTGTCCAATGGCCGAATAGCTAATCTTGAAACTGTCAGCATTATAAATACCATCTTTTACACGCAGAACTATTCTGAGTTTGTTAGTTTCTACAATGTAACGATTACTCTCAGTGCCACACAAAACCAGGGTATCGGTTATATTCTCTGTGTCCGTGGAAAAGGCATCAATTTCCTGCAGTTCCAAGTGAGTTTCCTGCTGGCAATCCGTGCTGTGTTCTCTATAGGGCAATGGCATGTATATTTTATCTATGCTGATATTAATAGTAGACCCTAGTGGCATTTCCAAGGTATAAACACACTCCACTTCCTTCTCATTCGGTTTCAATTGCAGTAGCGGTGCTGTTATTACCCCTTCCGAATCATAGTAGGAGCCACCACAACGACTTATGCTGACATTAGCCTGGAAACCCTTATGTGGCTCAGAGACGTCAGTAAAATACATAATTCGTAGCGTGTTACTGGCTGAACGTATAGTATTTGGCTTTGTAGCGCCACAATATTTACCGATTATAGGAGCCATTTCTGTGGCACCGTCATTGATCTGCACATATTCTAGTTCGCATTCCTTGGAGTCACTGTTAACCGGTATCAAATCGTAATCACCAAAGAAGTCAACTGTTATGATTTTATGCACTGGAGCTGTAATTTTCCAGATACACTGCGAGTGAGGATTCGGTATATTAGGGTAGTTCGGTGTGGTTATAGTTTGCACTTCATCCCATTTGTAACCATCGCTAAGAATAATTTCCTTGGAACATTCGGGTGACATTTCCTCATAATGGAAAGAAGCCCTAAAGGCTGCGTAGCCAGAGCGCGAAAATTTTATATAGGCTCGATTTGAGGAGGTTTCCAGGACATCTGTTATATCATTATCGCAATATTTTCCTTTGCCTAAAAATGGCGAATCTTCGGCCATGCCATTGCGAACCAGAAAATATGTTTTGCAATTACCCTCTGTATTGGGATTACGTAGCCAAAAGTCGGGAAATGTCAGACGTATGCGTCTGCCTTGTCTCACTTTTATGGTCCAAATACAATCTTGCGTGTAGCTGCCGATACTGTCTCTCAATTCGGTGATATTCACAAACCTTCTTCTATCTGTCAACTCAGCACCGCATTTTGTTGTTATCATCGATGAAAATCCTGTCTTGTTGATGCCACCGTCGGTTACGAACTCCACTATTAAATAAGGATTTCCCTGGTATTTGATCACATTATCGAAAGACTTTTTGCACATTTTGCCAACCTCTTGCCACCTTTGCAGATCACTACTCTTAGAAACTCTAACAAAGTCGGCAAAACAGTCATCAAATGGCTCCAAATCAACTTTTAAAAATGATATTTCCGCATGCATGGCAGGATTATTTGGTATTATCTTCCAAGAGCAATTCAAGTTGTCGTCGTATCCATATGGATAGCCCGGCGAATTGAAGTACAGTGAAGTGTTAATGCGCAAATTTTGATTGCCACAAAGTTCAGACATTCTTTCTGCAGTTTGATTGCTGCGCACCACTTCTTTAGATAATTGTTCCCATTCGAACTGGAATGGTCCACGTGAAGCAGTGAAATATAAAATGTTGGTATTTGATCGTATAACATGGGTATCGGCATAACTAATGGGAGCGCCAATATCAGAATATCCATCATAGAACTATAGATACAAATAAGTGTGTAATAAATTACCAATAACACATTCTTTCCCACTTACCTTGATAAAAGGAAGATCTGTGTCCACAATATGTTTAATAGACAGCAAAACTACAAAGTTTTTATCCACTGTTATACGCCAACTGTATAAATCATCGCTATTAAACTTGGCTGGATAAGCTGGAGATTCCACTACTCCCGTAGTGCCACTAAGTTCGTTATGTTTTTCTGCAACAAAATATTATACTGAATCTGGTTAACGTTCATATAACAAACTTACCATAGAAATATGTTGCCACAAAACCTGCCCCCACAATATCATCGTTACTATTGAAATGTATTACAAACATCTGAGAGGCTTTAAGAGCAGCTGGAATCCTATTGCCGCAATAAACACCTAATAGTTTTCCCAAAGGCTCATAGCCTTCTCGTATTTCGACATAATCATTGTTGCATTCATCTGAATCCTCCAAGTCCATGGATTCAAATGCTAAGCCAATACTATTTCCCTCGCTGGCTTCTATATACCAGGAGCACTCGATATTAACAGGATATGATTGAGGATAATAGGGTGAGGCGAATTTTCCCGTTATTGATTGATAAAAGTTGCCACAATAATTATCCACTTGATAGGCGAACGCATAAACTTCGGCTATAATGTTCACAGGAACTTTCAATGTCAAGGCATGACCATTTGAATATATATCCGGTGGATGGGTTTTACAAAATCTAGCACGCACTGGTGATGTATCCGATGTGCCATCATAGACCACAATGCCTTTATCCATGCAATCGGTTTCATTCGGATACAAACTGACCAAAGAGGGATTCAAAAGGATGTGTCTAAATGTTAAGGTAACATGTTTTGCAGGGTCCTTTGAAACAAATTGCCATTCACAGGTTCTATTAACTTGTGCGTACTTGTTATACAGTATCATCGCATAGTTGCTGCCGTCTACGGTGACATGCTCGCCACAGTCCTGATAGCAAGGAATATAAGAAGAATATGAAGAAGGATATAGTATAAAGAGAATAATATGAAGTTTAATTTTTTATTGTTAAGTAAATGTTTGTGAAAATTTTAAATTTTGGAAACGGTTACACAATTTTGCGGAACATGACTTTTGATGGTGACCCATAAAACTTATGTGTTCCTGCACAATCTGTGACATGATTTGGTAGAACACGAAAGGCGCTCTAAGAGAGAGTTGACCACCTTACGAGGCTTGATAAGTAATCTAAAAATGGTATCACGGGGTTCGACATGCCCGCAGATGATATGCCTTCTGCAGAGTAAAGAATTTTACCAGATGTAACCAGAGAGGTCTGGTTACTTCATCTTTGTGGTGATGTTTTCTCTTCTGCACGTACACAACCGCTGTCTTGTGGCGCACTTCGTTGCTTACCCAACTAATTGAATACTTCTATACCTGGATATTGCATGGATCTTCTACCGAAGCTCACGTTGTGCTAGTGGCTGATTACCGAAAGTCCGTGGTAGGAATGGTATCCGGGAAGTGCTGGTAGCACTTCTCTCATCTTCTTACTTGATCTTCTATCTTGATGGTTGCTATGTATATTGCAAGTGGAGGCGCGGCATGTAGCTACTGGGTTAGCAAGAAGGGTGAATGATATCTTTGAAATGAGCAAGATGTTCGTGTGTACCGCCTCTTACTATCGTGTGCATTTGCGGACACTCAACTTCCATGGTGCTATGAGGAAACCCCTATTGGTAGCTACCGATCTTAATTTTAAACCTATCTGTCAGGTAAACTGTGATACAATGCTCAGCTAGCAAATTATGCAGATTTTTCATAAAAAACCAGTCCTCAAATCGAGCACCTTATAATTACATCATGATGAATGACGAAATAGTTCATATTCCATGATAGTACTTATCCTGAAATTAGCCTCTTGGGTTGTACGATATCATAACTCCCGACTGGTTGCTTTGATGGGACGTGGCATCAATGGCATATAAGAGTTACTTAGAAACCATCCAAAACTTGCTTTATTTGTTCCAGTTTGAGTTTTCAGCCCTCCATATTATTGATTCTTTCACCAAGTTTTCAGACATATAAATTAGGCCCACAACAAAGTCTGCAACTTTTTGATCATTTAATGGAAATTATAGCTTAAATATATTTTTTAACTGTTATGTAAAATATATTTGTGTTTCGCGAGCAATCACTTATTTTCTCTATGAAATTTTCTGAAGGCCAATAAAGAAATTCTAAAGAAACCCTTTCACAACACTCGTGACATTGTTGATGGATTTTTGAAATGTTCATTCAATTTGTTTAAAAATTATTTAATTGGACTTATTAAACAAAACTCTTTAAAATATGTTAAACAAATGATGCTGTAGCGCAAGCTTTTTGCTTTTATCCAATAAAAGCCACAATTGGTTTCAAGAGAGTAACATCAGACCAAAGATGGAATATTCAAATGAAATATTAAAATCAGTATTGAATGTGTGTACGTGCTGTCTTCACTTTATGCGAAGTTTGTATATCATCGATAAAAAAATTCCTTAAAAATTCTTTAAAAGATTAAACATTAATAATAATGAAATATCTTAAAAAGTCTGTATTAGACGATCTGATATTAGACGAAAGTCTGTATTAGTCTGTATCACGATTTCCTTCTTAGCTGATGGTAATGAAGTGGGAAGAATCAAGCGATTGCGTATATTAGAATTTTGGATTTTATGTAAATATTTATAAAATTTTTCTTTAGACGTAACGAATGTAATTTCATACAAATTTTTTTTCAATATGTTATTCATCTTATTTGCTTCTTGCCCTAACGCGAAAGAAAAATAAATAAATTGAACTGTACTTTGGATTGTTTCTCTTTTCATTTACAATCTCTTTAGATATATTTGTAATACACACGGACAGACTGACATGCGACCTCTTTGTGCTTAAGGATTCAGGACATAAAGCGATCGCATATTTGAGTAATAGAAATTACACACGGAACGACAAACCTTTTTGATATTTTCTGTAGGATATTACAATAGTTGGCCTATTTAAAGTTATATCACTCCAAAAAATATATACCTGCCTTACTTACCTCAATGAAACTTAATTTGAAACCCTTAGCTGGCACTGAGTCATCAGTATGAAAACGTACAGTCACGGTGTTACTTTTAGTTCTCCAAGTATTATTAGAATCTGCAGTCATACTGCCACATTCCTTGAATAGTTGCAGTGGCTCTGCATTACTGTCACTATTTTCTTCAACAGCTTCAACATAATCCATTTCACATTCGTAGAAATCTTCCATATCCAACTCATCCATAGTTAAGATTATAGAATGATGCTCTGATACGGTTATGGTCCATTCACAATCCGAATTTTCTGGATATTGATTGGGATAATTGGGTGAAGCAATTACACCATTTTTGCTCTGCAAAACACCACCGCATGCTATTCGTATAAATAATAACATCACAAATAGATTTTAAAGGCTGGAAAAGAACATGTAAAAACTTGTGTAAAAACTTACAGCTGGTCTTGGTTGTATAATGAATTTGGAAGCCTTTGCCATTACCTTGGCCATCGCTTACAAATCTAACATACGTTCTATGACTAGACGTGCTAATAATCAACTCATCATGTTTGCCACAATGCCGCTCGTTAACGTCATCGCTGTGATAGTGAGGCGATATGATCAAAGCATCTTTGGTACAATTGACAGAATCTTCCACATCCAAATCTTCAACTTTTATTTCAATGCCCCGGCCAGGTTGCGTTCTGATTTCCCACAAACACTCCACATTGGTTGGATAAGGTTTGGGATAATTTGGTGAGTCGAACTTTCCCTCATCAGCATGAAAAACACTAATGCAACCCACCATAGTGTATTCCAATTGAAAATTGAATTTATTGGAAGTTTGTTTAATGATTAAAATATCACTGGAGGAATTGATTGTTTGGCCTTGCCCTTCAATGCTATAAGTCTTGTTATTGCCGTCTTTAATATCCAGTCTTGATTTTTTGTCTACAGAAGCATAGTAGATGAACTCGGCTTGTACCCGATTACCTTTGGGAGCCTTTAAGGTCCAAGTGCAATTCACATCATCGCCGAACTCATTGTATGGCTTACCATAGTTCGGACTTTCTATAGATCCATAGTTTTTGGACAACACCACCGAGCAGTTGGCTCTATATGAGAGAAAGAAGCCTCGCTGACGACTTGTTTCATCTGTTCTTAGTTGTATTAAGGCCTCGTTGTTGTTTATGGTATATTCTAACGGCTTTTGATCCTCTTTAAGTTGACATATTGTGTCTACAAGAGTTTTACTATCTGTAGTTCCGTCATATATTGACAAACTATCATAACGACAGTTGGAATAACTTTCCAAGTCCAGGTCTTCAATGGTGAAGTGTATAGCTGAGCCAGGATGTACGTGTATTCTCCAATCACATTGCGCATTGTTTGGATAGTGTTCTGGATATAGGGGAGATGTTATAACACCTTCTTCGCCATCTAAATTACCACCGCAGCCATTGGAGAAGATAGACCAGTGAATTTGAATTCCTCTGCGGCTAACAAAACCATTCGAATGGAAGGACAAATGCATTTGATTGGTGAAAGAGGGTATGACGTGAGGAATATTGGTCATATTGCCACAAAAGCGTCCCAACAAAGTTGAACGATTAGAGCCGCCATTCCTATTTAAATTAAATAGAGAAATTAATTATTATTAAATTAATTATTCATATTTTGTTATTGCTATTATTATTAATGATTGTTGTTTTCACGACCGTTGTCTTTTAGATATATTGTTAATGGCGGGGTCTGAGTCTAATGCGTTAAATCGAAACAATGAATTGTGGAGTACTTGATAATACCATCACTATTATACAACTACCTTGAGCGTCCTTGCTTTTTTAAAGGTTCTCAGAGCTCCATGTACTTTGATAGTTTTTCTCTATGTTGTGACCGTTCGGGACGGCCGAATCAACTACAATCACTGGAGAGTTAGATCTGTTGGTGTTGTCTTATCCCACTAAAGTCGCAATGTTTCATTTTCTAAGACATTTGAGGGATGGTACAAGTAAAAGGGTTCTTTCCTCTGTCACACTTGGCAAAGATTTGCTCAAAAATGCTTTTTAAATATATTTTTATTAAATTAAACTTAATTTTGATCTGCAAAAGGGGGTTATACATATTTCCTTGGTCACACTTTGTACATCTATTTCTCAATTCTGAATTGCTTTGTTATTATTATTGATAGTATTATTCGTATTATTGTTATCATAACTATTCTGATTAATACACTAACCACCAGAAAAGTAAAAAATTCAAAATCTTGGGTTGAGGAACGGATTTTCATAGATGTATACACTCAAAAAATACTACCCAATTTTTAGTTCCTCAATGAGCTTAAAAAGAACTATCACAAGATATTTGGTTTTTTTAATGATCTTAAGAGAATATGTACGTTATTCTTTAGCAAACACGAGTTTATTTGATATTTTCATGTATCTTTTGAATGCCAGAAGCTTTCTATGCAGCTTTTTGAAACCGTTTCAGAAGTTAATGAAAAATCTTTTTAGTAGTGAATACAATATGATCGGCATTTCTTAAATCCGCTAGGAATTGAGTAGTTATTCAAAATATTTATAACAAAAAAATTCTTGAAACAAAATATGTTTAATGGCTACCCTGGTAGGCTTTCTGGGGAGTTCTGTGTGGTTATCAGAAATCAGTACTTTATTTCTAAGGACTGTGGAGGATGTAGACCACTAGTCATCACAATGGACTTTTCATGGACTAGGAGTGTTTTCTCGCTACCTTTACGGGCAGCCTTTTTAACTTATCCTAACCTATCAACCATTTAATAACATTAATGCTTGGCCCACCATGTAATTCGATATTGTTCTGTCGACAGAATACACTTAAACAAAAACAACAATTACAATTTGTCGGGAAAACAATATTGGGTCGTGGGCTGGGAAGATATTTTACATGCAATTATAACTTTTTTAATGTCCTTAAGAAAGCTTCAACTTCGGGTTTGAATGTATAAACTGCGTGAAGCCAGTGATCTAATTTTTTTAAGGTGTTTCGAAAATATTAATAAAAGACACTCTAAAATACTAGCAAAAAAGTTGTATTACTTTCACGGTACTTCACCATAATCCTTCAATATGTTTGATACCCAGTGTTGCACATATACACGGCTTTTTTTAGCAAACTCACCTTATTTCCAACCAGTCGCTAGAACAATTTCTGGACATCTCTACATCAAATACTTCTACTATTAACTCCATTTGTGTTGCCGGAGGTGTATGAATAATCCAAGTGCAGTCCAAATCACTTGTGTAATTGAAGGGCCAATTTGGAGTATGTATTTTGCCAGTGCTTGAGTAAATCTTTCCACCACACTGACTAGCGGCATCCACAAATTTGTAATTGAATTCAAAGCCTTTGGCAGTATCTGTGGAATCGGAAACAAATTTTACTGTCAACATGCGCGAGTGTGTTAAGAAGGACTGTGGGCGGTGGGCATCACAATATCTGTAATTATAAGTGGGTAAAATAAATGATATTAAATTATATTTCAATTACAATTTAATAGTTTATACGAAAAATGTGCATGGAACTTTATTTATATTATGGGATATAACGAATATACATATCGAAAGCAAAAGTTATGCTCAATTTTTCTCTTTCTCTGTGTACGGACTGTGACTTCACTGATAATAAAGGAAACATTTGGAGATATTAACTACCAAACGATTTTTTCGCGCTTTTTTTAAATTTGAGCAGTAAGATTAAAAAAATGTAAAAAGCTATCATTTGTGCAAATCCAAAAAGTTTTAAATAAAATTAAGAAAATTCAAACCATAAGAGATTGACTTGAAAATAATGGAACAAATATTTCAGAAAAATAGGACATGAAGAAAAATATTCCAACGGCAAATCAGGAACTTACTGATAGTAAGTTCACATTCAACTAAAACAACTAACAATTGGTGATAAATAAAAATACTCATGAGCACTATTGATGAAAGTGTAGCGTTTTTTGAAAACAGCTGTTGAGCTGTGATGTTTACTTTCCCTTTTGCTTGGGAATATTTCACAAATTACCTATAAAATTAACTATATAAAATGCTAATTTGGTTAAGTAGTTCTTTATCAGATCCAGGTTAAAATATATCTTCTGAAAACAGCATATTTCCTAACAGAGTGAATTTCAAAATTCTACAAAAATTCGATGGATTTTGTTTCTTATGTTGATGCCCCTGTCTCTCGTGAAAGTAATAAAAGTTAAATATAATATTTCGCGTAGAAAAATGAAGTTCTACAAAATTTTTAAGCTGCTTTGTTCTTCTGAATAACAAAACTTAATGTTGGCTCTTTTAAATATATATACAAAAGGTATTAAAATTTCATTCTACCCGCTATTATATTTGAAACTTCTGTCACAATTATTTCTCAAATCATGAAATCAATTTAAATCTTGAAATTACCTTTATATGATCTCTGTGATTTCGTGCTTCCGAATATAAAAATTAATCAAAGAATTTTTATATTCGGAATGAAAAAGCATTTGACCTGTTAGTTTTGACACACGGTGTTTGTAATCTGAGTCAAAAATGTTTTTACAAGCGGTAAAAGGATTTAAAAGAGTCTAGAAAATATGAGGGACTGCGGTCGTTTTGTTGGCGCTCGCATATCATCAATCGATTAACACGTTGAAAAAAGTGTAAAAATTGGTATGAAAGCTTGTCGACTCGCTATTATAGAAAACGTCCAAAATTGTTGTAATACAAATCGCGAATTATGTTTGAAAATTTTCTGGCCAAAAATAATAGCGTAATCATGCCTCAGCCACTGTGGCTGTTAGATCAGATCTTCTCTGGCTTTTTCCAATTTCAAAGATTGAAAACTCAATAAAACAGTAGATATCAGAACAGCTTTGAGGATTGGAAAAAAAATATCAGCACCAATGCCTTACAGGGGCATTTATAATATTCAATTTTAAAGATAAATTATTTTGTCTTATTTTTCAGTTTCATATTTGGCATTTGCAGAATAAGACACTGGAAAATATTAAAAACTCACTTCCAAATTACCAACTGTAAGAAATTTATATTAAAAATTTTTTCAGTTCAGCTTGTGTGTCAATTTATGAAGCGAACTAATGAAAATGAATCGCTATTGGACAAACCAACCTGGATACGTTCTCTTCAAATGAATTGAATCGAAAAGATTCCTGCTAAGCATCAACTGCTTATCGTTGTCAGGAACTGAATATATCTTGCACTTGAGAATTGATTGGGTTGATCGCATGGGGTACTGCCGCGGCAGTCTTGGAAGTCATATAAACGAGATTGAGTTCCATTCTTAAATCAGCATAAAAATATAATAATTTGCTGTAGACATTTCTAACGAATTTTCGACTTCCCAGTCTACGAGTTAACTACTTTGGCCAACAGAACTCTTAACATTTTTCACAACTCTATTGATGTCGTACTACATATATCATGTATTCTAAAAAAACTTATTAAATAGATACCAGATTCAACTGATAAAGCTATACCTTTCTAAAGCTTGACTCTCCGCATCGCCCAAATTGTCATATAACTCTACGTAGTCATAACTGCAATCAACAGACTCCTCCAAATTGAATGATACCCAATCGATTACGATGAACTTTTCTTTAGGTGCCATTATAATCCAATAACAGGTCATGTCGTGCATATAAAGACCTTCTTCATCCGTTGGTAATCGTATGGTATAGCCTGGCTTCGTATAAACTCCACCACAACCACCCTTACCCATCGGCACAGCCTTGTAGGACAGCTTAAAGCCCCTGCCTGTTGTAGTCAGACCAGTTTTCAAGTGTAAAATCAGCATATTTGCTTTGGAAACAATATCTGCCGGAGGAGCTTTTTCGCCACAATATGGATTAATGGTATTATTGTTAATGTCATCGTTGATCTGTGAATTATATAAATTTAGCTAATTGGCAACACAAGAAGTTACAGAAATTACCAACAGTTGGGTGTAGGTGCAATCGGTTGCTTCGATACTTGAATCTCTTAAATCGAAATCGTCTACATGAGCTTCTATAACGGTGTTTGGTTCCGTTATGATTTTGTAAGTACAATAACGATCTTTATTGCTCAGCTGGGGATAATTGGGTGTTTTTACAACACCCTCGCTGGCCTCAAAGTTGTAAGAACAATCTGTTGAAAAATAATTTAAAAGAAAGTAAGACAATCTCCCTTTTTGCGGTCAAAGTCTTACCCGTTATATATTTCAGTTTGAATTCGGCACCTGGCTTGCCATAAAATTTCAGAACCATTTTATTAAAAAGGGAGTGTATAACAGGTGGCATGATTTCATGTCCACAATATTTTGCTTGCAACATATTTTCATTGGAATTCGATTCAACATCGTAAATCTAGGAGGGAAAAAATGTTTGCAATGTGTCAAGTAATTCGGCCAAGGAGAGCATTTACCTCTATACAATCTGCCACATCCATTTTAAAGATTTGAAACTGCAAAGTTATTGATTCACTTGTGGCCATTCGTATCTCATATTCACAGGATATAGATTCATCTACTATAAGAGGAGACTGTATTATGCCCTCTTTGGCGGTATAAACGCCACCACAATTATGTATGCGATCTTCAGCAGAGTAAAATATTTGAAAGCCAGTGTCCGTGCCAATATTATCTGAATGAAAGTGTATAATCGCTTCATTGGTGGGCAGCAAGACTGGTTGGGGATGCGTAGAATTGCAATATTTTTGCAAAGTTTCACCAGATAAGGCATCAATTATCTGCAATAATAATATAATACAATTATATTAAATTCTTATAGGGAAAATGCTTTGATGCACACATACTTCGACATAATCATAATTGCAGCTGTCATGTTTCTCAATTTGTAAGCTGAAATAAGTCAACTTCAAACGCTTATCATTTGGCGCCCTCAAAAACCAACGGCAGTCTCTGTTTTTGGGATAAGTCCCCGGTGAGCCAGGACTTGAAATTGTGCCATGCATGGTAACATTAACCAAGCCTCCACATTGCGGTGGTATGGAATTCCATTCTAGATCGAAACCCTCTTTAGAAGTGGAGTTGTCTGAGCGGAACCACAAATACAGCTGATGGGTTGATGATACAATATTTCCACCTAAAGGCTTATGGCTGCCACAAAAGCGTCCGATTATTTGTGAACCAGCACTGTGGCCATCGTTAATTTGCAGCCAATCGAAACGACACTCGGTGGAGTCTTCCAATTCGAAATTGTTAAATGTGACATTCAATACCAACGATTCATTTGTCCTAATAATCCAAGCACATTGAGAATTATGCTGGTAATATGATCTTACGCCAGTTGGATAAGTTAAGCGTCCAGATATTCCTTTCAAAACTCCACCACAATCGTTGGCATGCTTTTCACAGTTTTTGCCACGGAATCCTGGTCGGCATTCGCAAACATACGTACGTTCACCAGGCGTTTTTACCATAGAACAGTGACCTCCATTATGGCAGGGATTTGGTGAACACAGACTAGGCGCCGGTGTGCAATTGGCACCAGAGAAGCCCAAAGGACATATACAATTAAAGCCATCCGCACTGTCCACACATGTACCCCCATTCTATTTTCAATATACAAATAATACGTTAGTAAAATATTTTCTTAGAAAGAAGAGTAATATCTTACCAAACAAGGTTGGCTAATGCAATTTTTGGCAGTTCCTAATATACAACCATTGATACCAATGCCACTTCCCACCATGCCTTCGGGGCAGCTACACACGATAGTATTCGAGATCTCATGACATTTAGCTTGGGGATGGCAAATATTGCTGCCGGCACATTTCGTTACAGCCCCATTCGTGTTGCCGCTTGTTCCTGGCTCTGTGTTAGCAGAACGTTCACAAGTTCGACCATCTCCTGTCCAGCCCAGGGGACACTCACCGCAATGATATGAACCCTGGCATATAACACAAGTACTTCAATTTTCTGAACATTGAAATTTTCTTTTCTAGTGTTTTACTTACATAAGAATTTATACACGACACTTTGGGGCTTTGACTGCAGCCACCATTTTGTGTAGCACACTCGTCAATATCACGACAGTTGACGCCATTGCCTGTTAGCCCCGCTGGGCAGGGTGCGCATGTGAATGATCCGGGCAAATTTATGCATTTTGTAACACATGGCGTATGACTTTCAGAACATTCGTCAACATCCACAGTACAGGCTGGTGTCAACCCATTGGTTTTCCAACCCTGATCACAAATACATTTATAGCCAAATGTATCATTACTACCGACACAAGTCCCATGGCCACATAGTTCCCAAATGGATGATTGCAAACAATCGCCTTTACGTTGGGTGCAGTGTATGCCAAACCAGCCAGGTTGGCAAATACAACTATACGAACCGAATTGGTTAATACACTGAGCCCCATTTTGACAGCCCAAATCAGTGCCAGCATACAGAGCACATTCGTTGACATCTTTTTCACAAGACACACCCTAAAGAAAAACGTTGTTTTCAATTATTGCAAATATTTAAATGAAGAAACGCCCCTAATTAACTGCAACATTGGCGTTCATAAATAGGCCCTAAATAAAATTTTTAGATAAACACACAAACTATTTTTCATAAAACCAATGTATGAAGTTCATTGGCGAAGATTCATTAATATTTTCTAAAAATACGTTGATTCAATGTACTTATACATTGTTTCAATGAACATGTTCATTGAAACTCAGTACGAACTTTATTCATTGAAAGCATTCATTGAATCAATGGATTAGTACACACATATTTTTACACACAGAAAATCAACCATAAAAAAGTGTGTAAAAGCAAAACAAAATATGAGTACAAAACGTATACAGAATGAGTATCTTGATTCCAGGAACTTTTTTCATTGAATCAAGGAACTTATTCATTTTTAGTTAACGGGAATTAAAGTAGAAGCAAAAAACACACAAAAGAGAAACATTAAGATAACTAGTTTTCAGTTGTCATTTAACAAGGAGTGTTGTGTTTGTTAGAACAGAAAAGTTTCAATAAATCCAGTGTAATAAATAGAAATAATGGGTAAATTATATTATACATTTTTATTTAAAGAAATTTCAGGCATTTAAGTGATGTAGGTATAAAGACTTTTAATTAATAAATTCAATACTGAATGTGAAAACTTAAAGAAAACTTTAAATGTAATGAATGAATATTTTGTGTCTGCCAATGAACTTTTCGTTAACTCGTTTATTACTCCCTATAATATAAAAGTATCAGTACACAAAAAAATTTGTAAATAAAAATGAAGTGCACCAAATATATTTCAATCAACCGCTGAAGTAGACGATCTTATATTTGAACAAGAAAGTTCTGGCACGAGTATCTCTATTGGGTATAAAGAACTATATGGATTACTTCAAAGCTAAAAATTTAGAATATTTGCTGGATTTTTCTATATGTAAGTTAAATTATATGTATATAAAGTTAAAGATAAATAAAATTTATCAATCAAAATCATGGTCGCAATGTTCATCCAGTTGTCTTCATCTTATACACTTGCTGGAAGTCCAAGCGGAACCAAAACGCCTGATTTTAGCTTGGGAGAAATTTTAAACCAAAACAAAAAGTCCCTACTGCTGATGCAATATTACATTGAAAATTCAAATATTCACATGAAGAAGAAATACTACCGAATATAAAAAGCCAGTTGGATTTCGATATGGAGGAATAATTATATTATAGTAGTTATATTTTTGATTAATTGCTTATTAAATAAATGTGTTTCAAATTGACAACGATATTGGTGTGCTTTTTGGCAATCGTCCAGGCGGTCTTGAGAACTGGGGCGAACATTTTGTGAAGATAAGAGTTCCTTCTAAATAACTTACGATACAAGGCCAAGAAAGATATTTTAAATGAGATGGACGATTCACAATGCAACAATGGTAAAAGAATTTATTATTAATTTTAAAGGAATACATTTTTTTGACATATTTTTGCAATATTCTTATGTTAATGAAACTTATTTGCTGGTGGTTGAGCAATGTCTATATGCATTTCGTTGGTGCTTTGTTAAATCACAATGCTTATTCTAATGTGATTTTTGAAAAATTGTGGATTCTCACATGGAATTCTAAAATAGTTTTTGAAAGTATGTGTATAAGCTAAGTACTTTGTTGAGGTCTACTAATGATTTGGTCAATTAAATGCATATAGACATTGCTCAACCACCAGCAAATGAATTTCATATAAATAAGATTTAAATACAATACATTCCTGTCTCGTTTTTAGACAATGACGCTGTTAAACGTATATGGCTCTTTCATTCCATCTCTTAGTGTCGCAAAAGAAAACAACAAAAAGTCGTTTATAAAATATACACAATGGCACACAACACGTACTTGATCACATACATAAGCTAGCGTCTCAGAGTGGATATGTCCAACCATTCATACTGGCTATTGGAAGAGAGGACTTAACATCATTTGAGAACTTTTTTGTTTATTTAGATCGAATATCTTTTCAGTTTCCTAGTTTCTTAAGAGCATTAGATATTTGCTTTAAATGTTTTTATTTGTTTAATTTGAAATATCCTCTAGATTGTGTACAATTTTGGAATTTTATTGAATCTTATTTTTATCAGATCAAAGGTACAAGTAAGACTTCTTCAAAAGTGCGGATAATGACCGAGCTACAACGCGATAAAAAGTAAATGCATACCGGAAGCAAAAGTGCGAAATTGCTAATACGTTTACAATGAATTTATATGATTATTTTTAAGTTCAATTTGTAAACTACAACCAAACTTTAATCAAATTATAAAATAAAGGCTTGTCCACATAATGAATTTGTTTTATAAACCTTTTATATCTCGAAAATATGCTTAAAAAATAATGCTGGTAATAAATATGATCAATGCAAAAGTTCACTGAAACAATGTATTTGTTCATTGGGTTAACGTATATGTTCATTAAATTCAATGTATTAGTTTATTGAGTCAAATTATAGCGTCACTTAATTCAATGTAAAAGTTCATTGAAACAGTGTATTAATTCATTGAATCAAAATCGGAGTTCATTGAAATCAATGAATCTATTCATTAAATTTTTGTAACGGAAGCAATGAACAATTTCATTGAGACAATGAACGGTTGCATTGCGCCAATGAACTCATACATTGATTTTAAATACCGTATATTTTTCAATGAATGGTAGTTCATTGATTCAATGTACCTGTGTCTTAGGTCAAAATTAAGGAAAAAATACATTGAAACAATGAACTTTTTCATTGATTTTATGTACTTTTTTAGTTCAGTGTATATCGCAACTTGTTTTATCTTGTGGAATTTTTGTTAATGGTAATAACATATAGAAAGTCATTCGTCTAATTATCTTTCGAAGATTTTAAAAGTTTTAAGAAAATCAAAAAAATAGTGCGGATGAAAGTAAAAATATTTGAAATATTATTTTTGTGTGCATACAAATTTCATTAAAACAGCGATTTACATAACTGGGGCCTTAGAATTTATAACATTCTTAGGAAATAAAATTGTCAGATTCAGGATCTCGAGTAATTGTTATTAGAATTGGTTTCAAGTATTCTTTTTTGTAGCCCTGAAAGCTAACTTTTATTTATGTAGGTCCTTGAAGTTGTTTTTATTACACTCATCTGGTTAATCTTTTTTTATTTTTCAATATTGTAATAATCAGATACATATATGGCCCGTTTCTTGTAAATGACGGGAAAATGTTTATTTGGGACTTATACTGATTGATTTGATTAATTTTTTCCTTAATACATATATTTGTATTATATATACATATTTGTATTATATATATATATATATATATATATATATATATATATACATATTTGTATTCTACATCATATTGTATTATATATAAAAGGAGTAAGTTTGTGAGTGAAATTGAAATATTTCTTACATTTCTTTATTAAATTTTGATAGGCTGGTTATTTGGAAAAGGAAAGTCAAAATCATATTTTTTAAATAAAATAGTATAAAATATGCATTCCAACAGCATTTCTGTCTTGTATTCACTATAATTTGGCGTTCTCATAAAGATAAAAATCGGCCTCAATACTTTCAAATATTTGTAAAAATTGTGTCTCTATCTAAATTATATTTTATAGATAAGACTGTATATATTTTATGAAAAATTCCGAGTATATTGAAATATCTCACGATTGAATAATTGCATCTACTTCTAATAAACATAAATAGATATACAAATCTTTGAACTAATGTGACTACTTTTGTAGAAAAAAATTTATCCCGGATTCGATATTAATTTTAGAAGTAAATTGGGATGATTAAACTACATTTTGTAAGATGAACCCCATTGATAGGAATATTTTTTCAAATTTTAATTCTTTACTGCTTAGAATATCAGGATCGATATTAATTGATTGAATGTGATGTAAAACATATCAGTACCGGTCATTCTTAAATAAGAAACTTATTGTATTTCCATTTACAGAAATGAAAATGCCACAGTTTTATTGTTATAATGATCGAACTAGTTAAAACACCAACAGATTCTACTCCTTAATTATCTCTATAATTATGTTTTTAAAAGAGATCAATCAACTCTCCTGCATTTTGCTTACCTCAAAATTCTTGGCACATTTGCAAACGTAACTGCCGAATATATTTAAACAGGAGCCACCATTTTGGCATGGATTACTTTTGCAATTGTCCGTTTCCAATATATCATATAACGACTGCACTCTGTTCTCCACTCTGAGCATGCGTGTCTTATAGCGTCTTAGCAGTTGATTAGCAGTTCTTGTGCGATTTTGTAGACTATCGAAGTTAAATTCCAAGCCAGAGGGACCAAACACTCTTGTATTCAATGAATTAACATCGGCCATTAGTTTTCTTAATACAGCATCTTCCTCTTCCTCCGTCCACTCTCCATGCGCAGATAATGATGAGGATACACGCCCCTTATTAGACTGCAACAACATATCGATTATATCGTAACGATTATTTACATTTAAACGAGATTTTCCTTTGAGAACGAAGGTAATGTTACGATCTAAGCCCGACTCGAATATCAAATGACCATCCTTGGAGATTATTTTAGGCCTGTAACCAGTTACAAAGATTAATTGTTATGTGTTGCAACATAAATCAGCGATTCGCTTACGAGTTTACAAATCCATTTATACCGGGAGTAAAATACACTATAATAATTTTTAGTATCAACAGTAATTGATATTTACACATCTTAACCGTTTTGTTGTGCAACCGAGATAATACTTGTAAAGTTCTTAAATTATCCTTTTCTTTTATCAATATATTATTTATTAATTAAACATTTCACTTCTTTATTTGCTATTTATGCGCAGCACTCAATGTTTGTTAAAACTCTTGCCACTATAAAGTTCACTACGATACTGATCGATGTTATGAGTAGAACTAATAATGAAGATTTAAGGGGCGTCTATAGCAGTGCCATCTTATCATTCATATTGTACGTAGGCTCTACCCAGCAAACAATATTATTTATACATATAACGAATATCTGTTTTTGCTTATTATTTCAAAGTTTTGAAATGCTGCTGCGAAATTCAAAGAAGTTATTAATTTTTTGTATCATCGCAACGCTCTCAAAACTGCATGTAGCTTACTCCTATGATAAAGTTTAATTATAACATGGAGGAAACAAGTACCCTCAACAAGAACTATTAGCTAAAATAGTGAAACTCTAAAAATTGGTATGAGTGCAATAGCCAGTAAATTTTTATGCTATTAGAGGGGGAATAATTATGTATCTTTTCGTATCTGAACAACGCATAATTTTATATGGGCTTTCCGTCGAAATTTTGAAAGTTTAGGTCTGAGGTAAACTGGCATATTTTATGCAAGGCAATTGATGATCTTAGAGAGCAGTTAAACAAATTACTTCAAAATGAAAATTGATGAAAGCACTATTTATTCTGTGCTTAATATCCTGATTGGAATATGCATTATTCACAAATTTTTAAAGCACTTTTATTTGCGGCCACTGTACTAAAATATTACCAAAAAAAAAAGATGTTGGCATAATTCGCCCCTTATTAGGGAAAATATTAAACTGGCACGAAAACTGTTTTATGCACAATTTATTAGCTCCGGAAAAACTTTTATGTTTTACTAATTCATTAAGTCCCTTAAGGGATTTTTGTCAATACAAGTTACTGCTGAAGCATAGAAATTAATGAATTTCTTTTTTCTCTGGGGCGGTGCTTAAACCAGTTGAATTGTTTTTATTTACATAATGTGGTCACCTTTCTAAATAACTTTAAGGGGCTCACATTTTTAATTGCTACTAATTATTTTTTAATTGGTTAACTGAATTAAATTGTTCGATAAATACGAAAGTTTCAAAATCAGGATGACTGGTGGGGGTACGTTAAATATGATGCAAAACATTCGCCCATATTCTATTTGGCAGCGTCAACATCGTCGTCAATATTATGTCAACACCTACACCGCGTCAACACTATTTTGATATTCTATAAGGGTTGAAATGTGGCGCTGCCTGTTTATCGATAATTTAGATACACACATCTAATTCTTGGAACAGCTTGTTTGTTTTGTTTACTATTTTTGTGGAAAATTTGGTATAAAATATAAAGTGCAACCAGACCACTGATTGTTTACTCTCTTTTGAGAGTTTTTGCGTTTTGTTACAGAGCATATTTTGCTTAAAAACTGTTTGCTGTACCTTTTGCCATCCATCGCCATATCTTTGCGGTGGTCCAAGGGCATTTAACATTGTGTAAATATTCTCCCACATTTCCTTAAAATTATTGCGTACAGTGCCTCTGAGAAATCCCCTTGCTAGTTTAGGATTTTGTTCCATCTCCTCCACCAATTTTTAATTGTAATTTTAATTTTATCTTTATCCATTTTTTTCTTATCAAAACAACGCAAAAAAATTTTGTCAACACAACACGACACCAAAAACATAATATAAAAATCATGTTGACAGTAATCGATAACTTTCAATATTGACATTGGGAATGTCGATTTGCGTCAAAGACTAAAAACAGTATTGTGTTGCATTGACGCTGCCAAATAGAATATGGGCGATTAGCTATTTTTCCAATTTTATTCTGTCTTACAAACAACGTTTAAAAGAAATAGGTTCTAAGACTTGGAATTAATCTTTGATAAGTTATTTGTAGGCCAGAATGATATATTGCAACATCACGAAGCAATGGACATGCTAACGTTTCTATTTTAAAAGGTGCTTAATTGAAAATTACTACACTTAAGCGGGTGTAATTGTTGCTGTTGCACTACTCTTTGATTTACCGTAGCCCATATCCAACCCATTTTCCATGCGTTTCAAATATCGACGATATTCAGAAACAGTGAATTGATTGGAAAAAAAGTACCGTGACTTACGCACGTTGATTCTTTTTCAATTCTTAAATATTTTTGAGTAAATATTGAGGAGAAGTACTAAAATTAATATAAAAAAGTTACAATTAATTTAAACTGCTTCCGATATTTTGGGCCACTCTGTGATACAAGCTAAAGTCGACAAAAAAACCAACCAAAGGTTCTCTAATGATCCGCATTAGCCCCAGTGAAATGCGCATAGGAACTAGGTAAAACCCCTTAATTGATCACTTTGAAATTTTTAGCAAGATTTTGGGAAAAAGAATCGTCACGGAATTAAAATTAAAGAAACAGGTATTATTTGAAAGAAAGTTTTATGAAATCAATGTTTTAGTATGATTTCTGTTAGGGGCCGCCTGGTAGAAGACGCAATTTGTAATACCAATTGCAATCTGTAATACAGCATTTGCGTCCGCATTTGGCCAATAACTACTATTCGAATGCTGCTTTTCAGGTGTTAAATTTTTTGTGGTTTATCGATGTAGAGAAGTTACTTATAATAACTTCCAATGAAGTCAAATCACACGACAGTGGTGGGCAATCAATTAGTTCATGAATTTATTTTCCCATTAAACTTCATAGCGTCTTCGGGTCAGATTTGACCCATTTTGGTAGAAAATTTTAATTTTTTCTTTAATTAGGGGGCTAGATTTTAGGTATTTCATGACTTTTATTTAATTTTATATGTTAACAACTAGCTCCGGTTTTTATAAGAAAATATTGGCAAAAAAAAAGTTTATGAAGTTTTTGTCACTTAAGATCTTCGGGTCAAATTTGACCCAGAACAAAATCGTTGCGATTTCTTCTAGCAATTCTTGCTGAACATTATTGGTATGAAAAATTAAAGTCCCCATGTAAAAAGCAAAGCTTGTTTTCTTACCTTATTGTTTTCAGTCATATAATTAACACCGAACTGAAAAGATATATCAACATCATAAAGTATCGTAGCTGTATATATTTTATCGGAAAATGATAGAAGATGTGAGTAATTCTCGATTTGTATCTTACCAATTGGGAAAAAAATTTCCGAAAAACAAATTACATTAGTTGGAACGATACTTAAAAACAAAACTAAATTGCCGCCTGAGATTTTTTTGTCAACTAAAGGAAGGCGGGTATTTTCATCATTTTTTTTTTGCTTCACCAAGGACACTACTCTCGTTTCGCATATCCCAAAAAAACAAAAAAAATTAGTCAGTGAATCTGCTTAGTACTATACATTATAGCCAAGAAGTAAGCAGAAGTGAGGACAAAAACCGAAAATTATACTAGACTATAATAAATGTAAGGGAGCAGTTGATACTCTGGATAAAGTTGCTTCATGTTATCCTTGCAAAAGGAAGACTAATAGATGGATTCAAGTTGTGTTTAGTAACATTTTGGATATATAAGCTTACAATACTTTTGTATTATTTACATCGGCTAACGATGGTTGGAAAGAGAACTGCTGCTATATAAAGCAGCAGAAATCGTTGCCAAGAGCACAATTTTTAAAAGAAATTGTGCATCACCTACGTGCTACGTCTAAGCAGGATCAGCCACTGTCGTCTTTAACTAATTGCAAAAGAAAAGTTTGCCAACTGTCCAAATCCCTAGTCAAAAGATTCCGGTGTCCATTAAATATGTCCTAAGAAAGACAATAAAACACCATATTTATGTTGCGCTTGTAAAAAGCTTGTATGCAAGCATCTCTGTTATATAATTGCTTTATGTAACCGATGAAATAATTAAAAATCAAATCTATTTTTATTTACTAACTTTTTTTTAATAAGATATAGTTATTGAATGTATACATTTGCTAAATATCTGAATTTATTTTTTATATAAAATAAACATTTGTATGCACTCAATAAACATAACATACAGCTTTAGTATTTTACTCAAAGCTTTAAATAAAACTTTAACTTTTAAAATTATCTTTATTAAAAAAATTAATTTTCGTATTGGATTTCCTGAGTGGGTCAAATTTGACCCAAAGAACGTTAACGTAAGTAACATTTGAAGACCTTATGAAGGTTAAAAGACTCTTTGAGTAAATCAGTTGTAGCGTCCACCATGTGGCTCCGTCCACATTAATGCCACGTAATTGAGGCACGAAAACACCAAAATTCACATCATGTTTCTATACCGTTCACTATTGACCGTAGTATTCTGACCACCATCGTTTTTGAAGACAAATGACTCCGCTAGCCGGTAAAGCGCACCCAACAGTAACTTTCACTGGATGTAACGGTGTTTCGACAAAAGCTTCTGGCCTCGCCTCACTCCAAATGTGACAATTCTGCTTATTTAAGTACCCATTCAACAACAAAAATGGTTATCTTCGGAAAACAAAATTTAAAATAGATGAGTTTGACGAATAAAACAATTAATTTGATTAACAGTTTCAAAAGCCTGCACTTGTAAATCGATTCACAATGAAAATCAAAGGGTCAAACGGGTGCTTCAATAAAGCAGTGTGCCAACGCAAAGATATGACTCTAAAAAAACACAATCTGCAATAAATGAGCACTAACTATTAGTCCTTCATTATATTAGAATCATGCCAAATAGAAATTAGAAAATTAAATCTTTTGTAATATAATAAAAGTATTTAATTGACAATTAATAATTTTTAAGCTTTTATCTTCTTTCAACTAAAATTTTTTGTGAGAAAAAATATTATTCTCAATGGCACAATTCTATTAATACCTCGTTTATGTTTTTTCTAGTTAAAAATGCAAAAAAATCGAGAGCAGCTAACAACAGCTTTAATAGTCGTTAATAATATATTTAAGGACAACCATATCCATAAATAAGACATGCGCATTATTTGTAATAATTCAATGCAAAATATAAAGTTAAAAATATCCTTTTATATATATATATATATATATATATATATATATATATATATATATATTTGAAGCCTTAAGTTTATCTGATTTTGCCATTAATTTGATTACATCAATAATTTCGAGGCCAATTAAAAATTAATGAAAACAATCAAGTGTGGTACAGAATAATGATTATTGATTCGAAAAATTGGGTAATCAATTTATTGAAACCACCGAAATTATGGTCTTAACCCTGAATTTTTACTCTTCTTTTCTATACATTAAAGTTATTCTTCATCAAATCGACGAACACCACTTAAAAATAGCTCTAGCGAAACAATCTCTGAAGTTAAAAATAAACAAAAATACTTTTAGTTAAATTTTTTGTTATAAATTATAATTGGCCAAATTTTCTTTTCTATTGAGTTAAGTTTTTTAATTAAAAAAAAAATTATAAAAAGAAATAAAATATAACACAAAATCTTTCGTCGATTTGACGAACAGTAAGGGTTAGTGATATATTAAATTTTTATTTGAATACCGCTGTCTTTAAATACTGCGACGGATTTTTTTTAATTTTCCCCTCCGTATATTTCTTAAAAGATTTTACGATGAAGAAAGTGAGTGGTTCTAATTCCCATGCGAAACAAATTAAATTTTTCAGTTTGCTTGGATTTCGTTCAACCGTTCAAGAATTATAAGCTGGTCACATTCTCAGACACACACAACGACAGACGCATGTATACATGCTGATTTAGTTATAGGCTCCCAAAATTATTCAGGAAAGCTTTCTAGGGCTTTCTTTTCTGTATCTAACCTATTGGCCAGTTGAATTTAGTATTTTAATAAGAGTTACCGTTATAAGGACTTTATAATCTTGTCTATTAATATTACAAGAACTATTATATAGAATCTAGCTCAAACCCTCAGAGTTACAAATTATAATTAATATGTATTATAATCGCCTTTTTCTTATTTTGGCATAAGCCCGTGACAGCAAATTGGCTCGTAGCAAGTCGTCAGAATGGGAAATTGCACAATTAGGAAATGCTTTCATCACAATAGCTGTTATGTCTCCTGCTTTATATGATGTTGCGTCATCTTATTGAAAGCACATATTCACTAGCCCTCGTTCAATCAATTGCGGCAGTTAGAAGTCGCTTGTCAGGACTTTGTAACGTTTATCAGTAACAGTAACTGTATTACCCGTGGCGTACTCAAAATAATACGATCCAATCACTACTCCCGAAAAATTGAAGTTTTTTTCTTTAACAACGAATTTTAATTGTGAAAATTTACTATCATAAAAATTAAACGAAAATAAGGAATTTTTAATTACGCCGTTTCGTTCATGTGCTTTAATACTGCTGCCCTTTGAAAGACTGTACTGAAATGATCAACCCACAAACAACTGATCTTCTGAGATAAGCGAAGCTCTATTACAAAACATGACACAGAGTTTTTATTTTTAGAAAAGCGGATGCCTGTGAACTTACTAGAAGTAGATATTTGACCAACATGATATTTCGTTGGTAATGCGCCTATTTTTACTTGATATTGGCATCAAAAAACTAAATTCGTCATAAAAAGGGTGTGTTCTTGAGCCGATTTACTTCTTAACCTCAGATTTGCCCAATCGTTGTTATTTACGAATATATATGAGACCACATATTTCCGATGTTATTCATAAACCGTTATTAAATTTAAAGTTGCCTGAATTTTGTACAGTAAAACAGTTTTAAAACATTCTTTTACTTTAATAATCGTTTGTGAATAAGAGCGTTAAAGTTTTAACAAAAACGTTTGATCTTTTGAAAACTGAGTCTGTACTTGTATATGTCGGCATGTACACAAATACATACACTCATAGTGCATGCAATTACTCATAAATTGCTGCCATAGGAACAATTTATCTACTATTAACCCTCCATCTATTAGCTGAACAAATTTTTGCACACAACGACTTGTCAATAAATGTATATCAAAATAAAAGCTCAAGGGTCCACATGAAAGAAAGTTTCCTTTTCTTTTCTTAATGTTTTCACAAAAGTTTCTTTAGTCGAATCGGTTAGGGATTTTCTACTTATAAAACATCACTATTGAAGTTTATGGAAGCAAGACAAACAAAAAGTAGAAGAAAATAAAACATAAAAGAAATTGAAACACAATTAATTAATTGTTTTGCACAATGCGTAGGCATAATAAATATCTATTAACTACAATATGAAGAGCGTACAAGGTCGAGTATGAAAATTATTCATTTATTTATTTATTGACAGTTAACAGACGCAACTACATTGAAAAGAGTTTGCGAAAGTTACGTTTGCTTAGATAGAAAAGCGTTGAACGTAAATAGTATTGACGATATTATGGAATCGTTTATTAAGTTACTTTCTGACAAAAAACAATTAATAAAAATATTATTCAAAGGAACGCTTATGTGTTGTTTAATTTACCAGCAATAAATATTTTTAAAGGGTAATATGAGGGATATCTATCGAATATATGAGCCCAAATGTTACTTCGAATCTGCTAATATATATGCCATTTTATTCTGTCACAAAATTCGGTATTCCAATAATTGTAAAAAAATCGTTTTCAAATTGTTTTTATCACATACCTGACTAGTTCGAATGGTGAAAACATTTATTTAGTCCTGTACAATTTTTTCTATTAATTAGATTTTGTGATATCAGCCAAGTAGCTGCAGACATTGTTCATGCAGTTTTCGCAATATTTCTGGGAATAACAGTTCCCATTCCTGTCGGATACTCTCTTTAAAGGCTGCAATTGTCTGGTTTCTTTGGCATAACCCCGCGTTATCCCCAGGAAAGAAGTTTGGGATGATTAAATCGGGTGAATTCGCTGGCCATACTATATAGCCAAAACAGAAGATTAAGCGTCCTGGAAATGCTTCCTTCAAAATATCCATTGTGGCTCCTGCTCTGTGTGCGATTGTACCTACTCCCTTGTTGAAATCACATTTTTACCAAGGCCGTCCCATTCAATGATGACAGTAAGCAATCGCTTGTCATGGCCCCGTAGCGTTTGCCAGCGATGGTGTCCTCAAAAAAATACAGTCCAATTGCTCCTCTCAAGACGTTCCGCAAAATGCCTGTTGATAACAGTTCGCATTATTGTCCAATATTATTTTTAAGAGTTTTTTCGACAAAACCCCGCGACCAAAGAATGAAAGTTGGAATGGTTAAATTGGCCGATTTCGCTAGCCAGGACATGTATGCGATTGCGCCGTCTTGCTGAACATACTAGTTCATTGAATTGCTGCATAAGAAGTCTCTTCTCATGCCTCTGTAGTACCTGCTAGTAGCAGCAACTGCTTTGGCGATAAAGCCGTCGAAAAAAATACTGTGTAATCACTTCGCTCACGTGAATACCGCTCTACACAATAGCCTTGAGTGGATCATATGGGCGATGATATTCTCAAGAATTACCGATCAATCGCTCCTCTTGCGAAAAAATCGCACCACGCAATAACCTAAAAGGCATGTTATTAACGTAACCGCTTCAATGAAAATTAGCCTCGTCGCCTTCTTCATTGTTGAGATTGAAGATGCCCTTACAGTAATTCACAAGCGGTTGAAGTCGTCAGGCTTCAACTGATGCACTGTTTCTAGTTTGTGTGGAAGTCTCTCACTAAAATTCGGTGTAGTGTCTGCCTGGTGACGCTCAAATCCGTCGCACATCTTAATTTTGATGTGTCCTTACTTTCAGCTACATCAGCAACCTTAACAATAACATTCCCGACATTACGAGAACTCCGTTGGCGGCCATGCACTGAAGAATCTGTTGTGGTTCCGATCTGTTCGAATCGAGCAGCGAAGCGTGGCGCGACACGATTAAGAAATATACGATAAAATTTAAGCTGCGCCAAGACCACCGACCGATTATTGTTTTAAAAAATTGTCTCAACTGTTTCACGCTCTGACAAAATATGAAGTTCCATGATTTGTTTTTTTGTAATCTACTTCTGTCTAGTTCAATTATGTCGTAAATGATTGATGTACATTTTACGATGAGGTGATTCATTTTGCACCACCCTGTAGCAGTGGAGTCTCAAAAAAATTTTCCCACGAAAATTGTAACAGCAAAATTATTAAATAAAAATAGAGTTTGTTCATACAAAAGGCAAATTCAAAAACTTTTAACAAACTTTATTTATTTAGAGAGCCTGTCGAGGCATAGAAAACGCTGGCAAATATAATTATGGAAAAAGTTTGTCACAAAACTTTTTATTCCCAGAGGCGCATACTCGTGCTCTCGTATATATTTCACTACGTTGTCATTGAAATGCGTCAAACTTTTTTGAAACTCATACATACTCGTATATACAAAATCTGCCTTGCCTTTTAAGTATTTAAAATAAAGTTAATAACGTAACAAATTATAGCTGAAACTATCACATTTGATGCAAGTAAAAGTACTATTTTTGGCTATGACGAATTTCAAATACCCTTCACAGACGTTACTTTTATGTACCAAAATAGATTCAATTGTACTGCACTAGAAAATTCTCTTTGATTTCGTTTGATTTTTAATGCCAAAATAATGCTCCCTGAGATATAAATCAAATTATTAAATTTTTAGTTACTTTTTTATGAAATAAAAACTTTTTAAAGTTTTCCAGCTCTGAAACCGTCTATTTCCAATACCGTTTGAACCGTTTTCAATAGCACTCTATTCAGGACTATTTCCAAAACATTAGTCAAGGAAAGTAGTTAGACTTTTATTAGAGCTTCTCAAAAGCGACTGCGAATATACAGAAGACATCATTTGCAAGACTTTCTTTTTCATAAATACTCAAAATATATTTACTTGTTGAGGCGCATTTTGATGTTGTGGAAATTGCACATGGAATGACAAAACTCTTTACACCCTTGGTGAAGGGTGTAAAGAGTTCGTTAGCACGTTCACATTTAATTGGTTACTGTTTGGAAACTCTTTAACATATCCTGGTTATTAAATGCATGATTTATTAATTGACATCACCACTAAGGAAACATCGAAATATCAGTTATTAATATAAAGTTTATTTTGTGAAAGTTTTTAAATTTCTTAAATGCAAATTACACTGAAACATTTTCCATTTTTTGCTCTTTTGCCTTGAAGTTAATCCTTTCTAGTTGAATGACTTGCTTTTATGGCTTTTTCCATTGCTTTCTCAATTGACTTGTTGTTGCTTAATCTTCCATAAACCAAAAATGTGCTGGCGTATTTTTTATTTCTTTATAAACCAAGAAAACGAAAAACCAATCAGTCGTTAAGTTAACATGTGATTTTATAAGTGAAAAAAGCAAAAGGTTTTATGCAAGTGAATTTGTACGCTGGAATATTTTTTCATTGATAATATTTACAAAAATTTGCAATATAGCTATTGAAACGTGTGCATTTGCTGTGCAAATACGTTATTTATTGTATTTGGAATACGAAGCAAATGCAGCTAAAGTTGTTTATAGATAAAAGGAACACAATATATAGAAGACCCCAAATATATAACATGAGAAAAGTGTTGAAGCAGAATATTTGCGATTAGCTGCTGAAATCTCTATTTTTTCGAATTTATGCATTCACTAGTGTGTCCAACTATGAATGAAGTTATGGGAAAAAGTCGGTCAAACTGTAACTCAGAAGATTCGATAGTGTTGATGTCTACAAAATAAAATATCCAAAGGCAAAAGGAACGTTACATATCCTGACATTTCAAATATATCAAGAGTTAAGTTTATATATTAAACCTTTATACGAGTAGTTTTATTCAATATCAATATACGATCTCTTTACTGGAAGACCGTAGCGATATGCCTTCGCTGATTGCTGAGGCAGAGACAGGTGGAGATAGTTTTAAGAGGATAGATGAAGACGGAGTATTAAATATATAATTTGTTGTAGCTGCTGTTACTATTTGCTTCGTCGGTAAGTTCTTACTGCAGTAGATGTAAAGAAGGATGCACATGGCGGTGTTAATCGATATCGGCAATGTTCAACGGCCAGTGCTACGCCGACGAAAGAGGGTGTTAATCGCTGGTAGTAACTTTTAGCGATCAAAGCTGAGCCTTCATCAGTGAGACAGGCCGACAACAATTAACACAACAATGTACCAAAGCAGTACTGAAAAACCCGACATCATATTCATGACTGAGTACGAAATCGAACTCGAAATGTAAGGCATCGTAGTCTTGTGTCCACTATATCAGCCAACAGCTCCAGACGTGGTTTCCTCAGACGGATGCTCTGGATTGACTGATAAATAAAATAAAACAAGTTGGGATTTAGTTATGCGTCTTTTTTAATAATTTACAAATATATGAAGCGTCGACGGTTCGCAGTGGGTGGCAACTTTAAATAGGGGACGGCAGCGGGCGCTTTATATATGAAAAACAGGGCAAAAATGCTCACGCTTGTTTAACACAATAATATTTTTATTATGACATATTATTTTTTAGCCCTATTTAAATTTTTTTTTGCTGTTTTCTTAAAACTCGTTTTTCGTTTAATTTTAGTATTTAGTTTATTATCCTTCGGAAGCGTGCATATGAAAAAAAAATCGAGGTAAGAGGGCAGTAAAATGTTTCATTAACTTAATATTTTATTTTAAAAAAAGCTGCAAAACAAAATCCTTGTGGAACATTATTGACTTAAAGATCGATTTGCGTTTAAGCAGGTTTTTCGTTAACAAGTTATCGTTTCAACACAATTGCAACGAATGATGAATTTCGCACAGCACATCGAACTTATCATCATGAATTCGTTGCGTAAATTCGTCGAATAAGGCACAATTAGGGCGAAAATGACAGCTGTTAATGTCATTTAAAACTATTGTTATTTAGAAAATAAACAATATATATATATATATATATATATATATATATATAATAATAATATATATAATAATATATAGAAAAACATTTTACGTGTGACCATATCTCGACAATACGAAAACATTAATATGAAGAGATAAAATAATGCATCACAAAAAAATATTTTGCATTATTAAGAAAGTGGTTATTGTAACTATTTATGTGCTGAAAATAAAAATAAAACGTATCTAAAATCAAAAAGTTACTTTATTTGTTATACACGGCCACACTGCACCAATTTATTCGTCATTCGTCGTCGTAAGAAATAGGAATAAATCTATCGCAAAGTTCGTTGTGTACGTCGTATTTCGTCCAGCTTACTTATTGCGTATACTTTCTTACGCAAACCCCTTCCTGGAGCGAGAAGCAGATCCAATAAAGATTAAAATTAATTGCTTTCAAAAGTCGTCCCTAAATACATAATTATACAGGCTTCTTATACGGTCGCTTGGCGGGCGATCATAGCAAACTGAGTTGCTTAATTCGTTGTCCGACAAACACGGGTTTTATAAATCTGTTATGTATTTACGTAAGAAAAATAAAAATCAATGCTTTTAACTGAAGTTATTAAGTTTTCTTTTTGATTCGCTTACGAAATATTGATTTATATTTTTGATATTGAAAGCTTCCCATATCCCATAACATTTTTTATTACCGTTTTGCTTACTCCAAGAAGTGCCTACACTAATAAATAAACTAACACATACACTAGCAAAGATTTCTCTGTTGGCCACGACCTTTGGTCGTTTATCAACACATAAACACAACGGAGTTAATTCGTACAGAACCTGTTGAGGACTACTTAAACAGATCAGTGGTGAAATTATCGAAAATATGGCCGCTAAACTCAAATATGACAATAGGAGGGACATCGCTTATGATCTCCTCATGCCCGCAGAACTCACAACTTCTTATAGAGGACAATATGCCTCAGGAAACTGCACGAAACTTGTAAATAAACTTGTCGTGAGTTTAACTTTATTAAATTTTAACAAGAAGAAATTCATCAAAATTATTCAAACTGGCGACAGGCTGATATAAAAAACATTAAAAAATAACTCAAAAAATTCATTTAAAATTATAAGATCCTGTAAATGGTTTATGTAATCTACATTAAAATCATAATTAGTTGTAATAAATTGCAAAACGATTTCTTTTTCCCTGGTAGCTCATTAGCTTTTTACACGCGAAACAAATTGTGTTTGTTCGACATTCGATTCCGTTTTTCCTTTTTTGCAAACAACACACCGCTTCCTACTCTCCTTTCCATTCTTGTTTGGTAGTGTCCATCTAAACTCGACACTGCTCCCAGTCCTGATCGTGTAATGGATTCTCGAGGTGTCGAGGTAATACCGACTTTTCAACTACAAAAGCCGTATATATATCGTGTAGCAAACTGCGTGGGAAACTCCAGATGTTTAATAGAAAACAGGTTGTACAATTTTTTGATATCCTTTCTGATTAAAGACAGGTCACTTAGAAGTTACTTAGCGCTGTACCTTTTTTTGGTCTATAATATCAATGCCTCCCATTTCCGCGTTATAATGAAAAATCATTTGTGGACATGTTACATTAATTTTATTTGGAGATATGTTTTGGCATTCACGGTGTCGATTGGATTCATTAATTTGGATTCTATATGCACTGCACGATTATCCATTCATTTTACAATGGAAATTCCTTTTGACACAAGGTGTTAGAAGTCTGCACGTTCAAAAGAATTATCGACATCAAATTTTGGAATATGTGTACGATTTTTTCGCAAAGTACCACATGCTCGTATTCCTTTCGTTACAAGTTTATATAGTAACATTAGACTATTGAAGAAGTTATCGAATTATATTTCTATTTCCACATTTTCCAGCCCTGTTGCCATATATAGAATAACCGATTCGCCAATGCCAATCTTTTTCTATTCCTTTTTTTCTTCTACCAGTTGTATATAGATAACCACTCTTAGCATCGCAACAGCAGCAAAATTTATACCCCCAGCTTATGGGTTTGTCTCTCATGCACTGCTTCATTATATTGCTGCCCTTAAATTTTACAATATGCCCTTCTATAGACTGGCTCGATCGTATGATCTGCTAATTTAAAAAAATAGCTTATGTTAGTATATGGTTTATAACAATTATGTATATGTCGGTTTGGCAATGTAAATAAAGCAATAAGTTAGCGCATGAGTTGTCATGTTTACGTATTGTAATGGCAAAGTGCTTTTGAATGATGTATGAATTTGTTCCCAACTTTTTACCTTTGAAGACGAATGATTTTTCTCGTAGATAGGATAAAAATTTTCAAGTTTTAACAACATTTTACTCTTCAAATGTTGCATTTCCTAAAGAAAATTTTAAAAATTTTCAGCGTAAAATTCTTCGTCGTCAAAGGGTTAAACCATTTGGATCTAAGCACAAATTAAAAAGAAATTGATTAAAACTTTATATTATTAATTTCGATGATCTTAATAAATACTTGACATAAAAAACCAACAAAAAATTTGTCAACTGGTAATAAATTAACTATTTGACACACTGTCATTATACTATTATAATATGAAATTTATGTGTTGGGTGGTTAAGCAATTCCTATATGCAATGTCTATATTTTTCATTTAGGAAATAACTGGCAGTCCTAAAGTGGGACTTCCTGATAAAAATCGAATTTCATTAACGATGCGTTGATGATATTTTCTCTACGACAACTTGGCCAACCGGGTCATTTTCAAGTGTATAGATTTTGCTTAAACTGTTGTATTACCTTCATATTTTTAGTTTTTATTCAATTTCAAAAACAATTTTTATATTTGTCAAAATTATGATCAAATAGATTCTTTCTTTTGAAGTATGGGTATTAATTTAAGTCAATTTTCCTCAGGAAGTTTATACGCAATAAACTTTAACGTCTGCTACGAGCTTTTATTAACTTCTTTGAAATAAAATACTGTGCCAAATTTCTGCACGTGTAAAGACACTTAAAACGAAGAAGGCAGCAATAATGTAATGACTTCCTTCTACTCATAAAGAAAGTAACAACACAGGAAAGATATAAATATAAAATCTAATAAAAACTAATTTGTTGTTACTTTACGCATGTTTATTAAGTGGCACTGGCACGAACAACCACAAAAGCACAAAAGCACTACTGAAAGCGGCAAAAAAAATTTGTGTATAAAACAGTTGTAAGTAAAATTTAATGAGGAATTTCCATTAAATTCCCATGTGAGAAACGCCCCAAAGAATTGACAGAACATGTAAGTCAAGCAGAGATTTTTATATATTTTTAACAGAACTTTTTGTTGATTTCAACATGATAACTAAACTAATATGCAGCAATTTAATTTGATTTTTTCTTTGCTAAAAAAAACATTATCTCATTTTAATATCAAAAATTTATTTCAAGTAATTTGTAAGTTTTAAAGATTCGCGTAGATCTCAACTTCTCGTTCACGGTGTGGTCAGTATCAAGTGCAAATGCCTGTCTATGGTACACCTCGCTACTTCAAAGGACTCCACCATACCACCAGTACTAAGGAGAAACTAGTAATTCAAGGGTCTAAAATATATTACTTATTACTATCCCTTAGACCGAACTTACCCAACATAGGTTTTTGGTAACGAACCACAGCTGCCACGAGATGCCGAAAAGCAAATTTCTTCAATATTCTGCCACAGAATCATCCAACAAATATTCACGCGTGTGTGCAAGGCTGTAGTTACATGGCTGCGGCTGAATTTTCTCATACCAGACTGCGCAGATGAGCCTAGTATTTCTTGATATCTTACATGCAGGTAACTCTGTCATATCAGAAATGGTACCAGAAATCGTAAGTTTTATGGGCTACCAGCAAAAGCAGCTGTTTAACTCCATCCCCCGGTCAACACTGCAACAAGATGTGATCGCCAAGTTGTGTGTAATACCCACAGGTTTAAGAACCACCGAACAGTGGGATTTTACCAAATTGTTACCGTTGCTTAATGGTGAGATTCCCCTCCATGTTTGAACCAACTGATATCATTGGACGAAAAAATTCAATCAACATGTCAAAGCAGTTCGTTTCTCAATTCTACAAATACATAAGCCCGTGACAATTGCAAAGCAGTTCTGAGTTCGTCAATATCGAACCACGCTGGCAACTATTTTCATGGGTCTCCTCGGGAACTTTCTGGGTTTAACTACCTTTTCAATTTTTATATGAAGCCATTATTCGTATAAAGCCAGTCACAGAAACTTCATCGCCGACTTATGGTTATAGACACATGTGCACCGATATTTTTAAAACTCATTTGCAAAGTATTTCTAATACAAATATAAATAAGTCATTGATGTTGGCAGCATAAAAACAGTAGTATGCAATCAATTATAATGGCAATAATGATGATTCGTTAACGGCCTGAGGGTTGTTTTCATACCAAATAGGAAAGATGTCGGCGCAGCCATTTCAGCAGAAGCAAACTTCATGATTAAATACAATTCATTCCATAAAATTGTTTACTAACTGCACGGAGACTAACTTCTTTATTTGTTATTTGCAAATAAATTTCCACAGTTTGGAAGTGTTATCGATAGATCTTATGTCGGCAAGAGGGAACACCCAACAGCAATAACAATATTAATTACGCATAGAACACGTGTACAATATACATTTTTTAAATTAGTTTGAAAGTTATTATTATATGCAACAATTAGAATACATTATGTGAAATAAAAAAATGTATGTATGCTCAACACTAGTTGCGAATTATCCGGGTTTTCTAATCGTTTGGAATAAAATTTCATAATTTTTTTCTCTTTCGAACAGCAGAATAATTTAAAACATTCATTTGAATGTTGAAACAAATAGCGAATGAAAATTACATTGAAAAATAATATAAAACACGACTTTAATTACTTATTTTAATATATTTATTAATTTTTTTTCATAGGAAAACTATCAATTGCAAAAGAAAGTTATTAATACTTTAACACAAACCGAATAATGTTATTTAAAACGGGATCATATTCTTTGAAAATATTATTAGTTACCAACCCGCTTCCGTTTAAAAATTTATCATTTATATTGTTAATAATAATAATAATAATAATAATAATAATAACAAAGAACTACAGGAAGTACATAATTCGAGACAGTACAGTAACAGACGATAGTTGCCGAAGGTGCGGTAATACGCCTGAAACCATACAGCACCTACTTAACAGTTGTCCAACCCTACTTCCAAATTATTACAAGCAAGGACATGACAATATCGGAAAGATAATATATATAAATATTATAAATAGACTAAATATTTATGAGCCGACAACACAGTACTACATATATCAACCTAAGCCAATAATTGAAAATAACCAATATATTATCTACTGGGATAGATCAATACTAACCAACAACCCACCAGACACAAATATACCCAATAGCCCAGATCATTGACTTCGCCATACCATATGATACTAATATCCAAGACACCATAGCCATCAAAAAATCTAAATATATACTGCTTACCCAATTCATTAAGAATACACACAATCTAGTCAACGTAGAAATTCTACCAATAGTTATAAGGTCTATGAGAATAATACCCAAAGAAACCACGTGTGCAATCGAAAAATTAGATCTTAATGTAAAAATATTAACCGAAATGCAAAAGGCAATTCCAATAAAAGCAACAACGATCGTGAGGGAAACATTTGGATAACGGATATAAAAGATGAATTATATCCGCACAGAGCGTAACCTTTGGTCTTAGACCCGGTACGTCAATTCCAGCATAAGCTGAGAATGTAAAATTCTATAATAATAATAATAATAATAATAATAATAATAATAATAATAATAATAATAATAATAATAATAATAATAATTATTATTATTATTGGAGACATAAACATAGATCTATTAAAAAATACATCAATAACAAACACATATCTTGATGCAATAGCAAGCAATGGATTGAAATGTATGATCAAAGAGTGTACAAGAGAAGATGTGACTATGAACTCACAAACATGTATAGATCACCTCTTCGTTAGATGTAAATATTTGAATGCACATGTATATACCTCAATAGTTAAAACAAAAATCTCTGATCATTTTTCATTACTATGCTCTATCTCAAGTAACATCCAAGCAAACAAAACTGAAGGCAATAGCACCCAACAAACAATAATATGTAACAACAAAGTAAATCATCAAATTCGCTATGCATCTTGGGATGGCATACTGCTACATACGAACCCCAATGACCTTTTAAGAGCATTAATTGATAAATTCAATAATATCTATGAGAAGTCAACTAAAACTGTTCCAAAAAATAAAGGAAGAATAACTAAGCCATGGTTAACAGAATCTTTAATTAAGAAATGTGAAATAAGAGATAAACTTTATATGAAATGGCGCAATAATCGTCATAATAATATTTTTGAGAGTGAATATAAAAAATACAGAAACGCCGTAAACAAAATTATAATATATACAAAAAATCAATATTATAAAAATAAATTTTATGAAAACAGAAACAATATGAGAGTAACTTGGCAAATTTTAAATGAAATAATTGGAATAAAACCCAAAAATCTGGATGAAACAATATTAAAAAATTTTAAAAATGTAGACTTAAATGAGATATGTAATAAATTCGCACAAAACTTTAAGCAAGCCGTTGAAAAAAATTTGCATACATGTGACATTAGAACTAGAAACCAACCCCCAAACGTACTATTAAATTCTTTTCACTTACGAAACACATCTGAAGAAGAAATCTTCAACATAATAAACACTTTAAATGTTAAAAAAAGCGCGGGATTTGATGGTATCAGGCCTATAGATTTAAAAAATAACTCCGTTATAACCACACCAATTCTAACTAAATTGATTAACCTAATACTTGAAACATCAGTAATACCTGATGTACTAAAAATATCATACGTAAGACCTATATACAAAAGTGGCATAAAACTAAATTACAATAACTACCGCCCAATTGCAATATTATCAGTCATCGAAAAAGTAATGGAAGAAATAATCTGTAGACGTTTGACTAACTATACTGAAAAATACAAAATTATCAACAATAACCAGTTTGGGTTCCAAAAAGGGAAAAATATCAATAAGCTTATTGGCAACTTTTCCACCTACATAAATTCGCAGTTAAGCAAAAAACACCACTGTCTGACTCTGTTTATAGATTTTACCAAAGCTTTTGACACATTGTCACATAAAAACATTTTAAATATGTTAGAAAGACTTGGTATAAGAGGTCAGACGTTAAAATTATTCGAAAGCTATTTGGAGTGTAGAAAATATAGTGTTAAAATTGGTAACAAATTAAGTGATTTAACGGACCTAGAGCACGGAGTACCTCAAGGCTCTAAACTTGGCCCAATACTATATATTCTATACACAAACGACCTAATGAATATGTTAACGGCATGTAAAGCATACGCATATGCAGACGACACCGCAATAATAGTAGGTCATAAAAATCTAGAAGATGCGTCAAGGATATTGCAAGATCAATTAGGCATTACAGCAAAATGGTGCCATGACCAGGGATTAATAATAAATGCTACTAAAACTAAGTTGATGCACATTAAACCCCCACACATCACTTATGAAGATATAAAAGTTAAATTCCACGAAATTGATTGCATGCATAAAACAAAATGTATGAACTTCAACTACCAAACAGACACATGCAAAACGACAATAGAAATCGTAAATACTTATAAATATCTAGGCGTACATATCGACCATAACTTCAAATGGAAAACACATATAGATGAAGTACATAAAAAACTTAGAAAGGCATCATATATGATGCACCAATTGAGTTATTGCTCTAGTGATAAAGTAATGAGACAAGCCTATTTTTCCTTTGTGGAATCACACCTGCGGCATGGCATAACAGCGTGGGGTCAATCGACTCACTGTGGCAAACTCCAACAAATTCAGAATAGAATTCTTAAAATACTAAGACCATACACACAGCCCCAAAATAACAATCATCATAATACAAACAACCTACTAAGTACTTTCACAAACACGTCAACGGGGAATGAAACAACAAATTACCCAAAAGATAGAAATGTCCTAAGCGTCCGAAACATATACCACACAACTCTAGCCATTGAATTTTATATGGATAACACATATTTACAAAAAATTAATCATAACCATCAAACGAGAAGAAATGTCGAAGGAAGATACTATATCCCCAAGTTCAGGAATGAATATGGCCGAAGCACACTACAAGTCGCGTTACCAACAGTATTTAATACAATACCTATTGAAGTCCTCAAAAGATGCAACAACAATAATGCAAGAAAGAAAATACTAAAATCTTATTTCATAAGCACACAATGATTAAAAATCTACTTATAATTTAATATATTTAATAACAACACAAAATGTTTAAAATTTTAAAATTACACAATGATTACTCTACATCCTCTCACTTTTAAAAATCTAATAATAATTTATTATATTTAATATCAAAATTTTGTAAGCACATTTTATGTTAATTATACCTGCAGACAAGCCTGAAATGGCTTCGCAAGGTTTTATAAACAATGAATTGTACAGCACAGAATTTGAAAATAAATCGAACTGAACTGAAAAAAAAAAAAAAAATTATTATTATTATTATTATTATTGTTATTATTATTATTATTATTATTATTATTATTATTATTATTATTAATATTATTATTGCTATTATTATTATAAAATTAATAAAAATGATGATAATCAATAATAGACATGCTATTTAAGAAAGTCGAACGAAAAAGCTTTGTGATCTATTTGCCGTATATAGCGCGCCCAGCGCTTTTTTCACAACAACACTTGTATTTTTTCTAAAGAGCCGTGTTTCTTAGTAGGGAAATGTTCGTATAATTTTTCATTCTAAACTGAAAATGTTTGTTCGTTCTAGCAAAAAATATTCGAATAATCTCCATTCGAATGACAACACTAATATAGACTTACTTTTTAATGAAAATATTCGGGAGTGTTAATTATTTTATCATATAAATATTTGTGTTACATTTAATTACGTTTAGCAGACAAGTAGGAATGACAGGGAAACATATTTGGTGTTAAGCATTAATAAACGATTGTTGTTGTTGCTTTTATATATATTTTGTTTTTGTTTGACTTTAAGAAGCAGCATTTGTAGCTACTTGCTTTCGAATATATGCATACATTTTTTGTTGTAATAAAATCAATATTCAGCCAAGTACAAGTTATTTATTTGTGTGTGTGTGTCCTTAAGGATGGTAAAATTTTTGCCAAATCATAGATGTTCATTTTGTTTCTAGTATTGGTCTGGAAGTTTGGTATTTTAAAAACAAATTTACCACAGCGAGCCTTGAATGCTGAAAAGCCACAAACATTAAAAAGAAAAGTTTGCAAAAGATCTCTAAAGCAACGATAGTTATACCATTAACTTTTCGAAAAGGGCGTTTAATTTTTTATATGTCATGATATAACAAAGCATAAATCAATAATATGAAATATGATTCATAATACAAAATAAGTAATATGAAGTTGGCATAAAAAGCTTACTGGTAATTGCCCAAATTATAGTAAAATAAATAGCATATTGTGAATGAAAATTACATGGAATATATAAAACGGTTTGTTGCCGCAACAATAACTTGTACAAAATACATGACGTGACATGTCCCATTTCATTTCGAAATTTAACACTTCCTGTGAGGCGTTCCAGTCCAATTATCCACTTAGTGATTTGTAGCTAAGCCACAACGTATAGATCTAATCGGTGAAGAACAATATTAACTATCGATTATATATATTTCATAGTGTGAAAGTTATCGATAACTGCGTTTTGACAGGTGAACATAACAAAACCTGTTGATGTATCTGTTGAATTAACATTTGGCAACTCACCGTGAATCGTTTAACGCTAGAACAACACGTTTGAACTCTGACAATTTACTTTGAGGAAACAAATCAGCTCGTTAAAGTTATAGAGCACGTTGTCCGTTTTAAGGAATCGATCTAACGAGCAAGAAATTTGTGCATGCACTGATCGTTTTCCCACTAATTCTACCTTCTTGATTCATAACCTTTAGCAAGACAAGCAAATGTGCACATCGACGATAATATTGCTGCTGAAGCTCGAAGTATTGAAAAATACATCCAAATATCGATTCTTAGGCATTCTCAATTCGTCCTTTATTCGTAGAGTAGGTGGAACTTTTCTAGTGATGATATTGACTTGTGCTCGAGCACGAATTGAAGGCAAGACGCAATTGTTTGCTTTAAATTTCTGTTTAATTTCGGTTTATTGCACTCATTGCAAACTGTCCGAAGATGTGCATCTTTATCAAAGAATTTCGTTGACTGGTTAAACTTTTTTCTGTTTGATTGGCTGCGTCATTAGGTAAACTTGACTTAATTAGAGCAAAGAAAAAATAAGGAATGTGGTTGAGCCAAAAGGACATCCCTGTAGCTTCCCGCTAATTTTAACCGCAAGGCTGTCGTTACCTAATTGTGTGCTATTTTTTTAACTCTGCGAGCTAAAACAACTTTAGTTTAATTTTCGAATTACTATGAAAATTTGAGAGTTTTAACTGGTCGTATATCTGAGTTTTGCAAGAAAATTAATATTTTCGAGTTTTTTCTTTTGCGATAATAGTTTTTACCAGGCTTAGGGTGATCGGCGTAGTTTTTTATGTTAAGAGCTGCATAGTTTTTCGATCCGATCAGTGAAACCGCTAAAAAGATACCCATGAAAAATGCCTTTTTCCTAAGCTTTTTAAGATATCTTGAAATCTACCAGTCTCAATCGGCTCAAATTCCTTCGAATTCACAGGAATTCTATCCTGAGAAACACGTTGTTTCGCGTACTGTGAAAAAATCGAGATATAACCGTTCATTTTGAATTTTTTTTTCACGAACAGAATAACTGATTTTGTCCCAGATTGTTTTGCAGTTAGTTGTCAAAATAAAACTACTTTGAAAAATGACAATTGTAGTTTTTTAGAATGTCTTGAGATTTACCGATTCGAGTCGGCTCAAATTCACACGATTCTTAAGTGTTAGAAAGCTTTCCAGAATATTACCAGTTCTATTTCAATCGGGCCAGCCGTTCAAAAGTTATAAGTAAGTCACGTACTTTTACACGAACACACACACACACACTAATGCACACATACATAGTGATCGGTTCTCAAAAGTACACAAGGAACTTTCCTGGGGCCTCAAAATGTGGAGGTCTGATAAAAACTCGATTTTCAAAACAGGGTAAAATTAATAACTTCCCGATTTGTGAAAATTGTCAATTGTTTTTAGCGGGAAGTTAAATATTTCATGTTATTTAATATATTCTTATTAACACTGAACTCATATTTAGTGCAATAAATCAATTAGAGCAACATCGTACTGACTTTAATGTACTCGAACAGCAGTTAGAAGTTCTTCTTCACATACAATTTTTCGTAACTCGTCTTGAAGGCGCCAAGGAATCATTAATTAAATGTCTCATCAGATAATACACATCTAACATTCGTATTGTCAAATCTCACGAATTGTAATTCGATACATCACTATTGGAAAGAGATTCGTTTGCTTTCACGTGTACGTGACTTATGAGGAATATGTTTCACTACAAACAGTTGCATTTCACATACTTTTAGTTCTGCAAAATAATGTTTCTTAATAATATCGATACAAATAAAAATAATCCACCTGCTTATTTTTCTTTACTTATCTGTTACGACGTATTTGTTTGATAGTTCTTGTGTAGTTTCGTTTTTTATTAATTTTCTTATTGCTCCGGACCATCTGATGCTTCTTCGTTTAATAAATGATGCAAATCAACAATTTCGTTATGCACTTTTTATTTATTTTCATTTCTATTTTATTCTTTATTTGTCAGCTCCCAGCTATTTTTCCCTACGTAGTTTCAGAGTTTGTTCCACATCTTTTTTCAAAATAAATACACAAAGAATTTATAAATAAAAGCAAGTGAATTGCTGTCCACTTTGTACATCATTTATAAAAATCCGTCCTGCAGTCTTTTGTTTGTTTGAATGGGGTGTTCTTTTTTTTGGTTCCATGAGAACTTGGATTCGTATTATGAAACAAAAATATTGCTGAAATGGAATCAGCTTATTGTCATGTAATTTTAAGTGTGATATAAGGCATATGTCCGTCTCGGCTATGAGTTACATGGCCCATTTGATCAGTTCAACTTTTGACTATTTGCTACTTTTAATAAATCTGGCCGCATGGCGCCAATGGTGACTTGAATAGTGGGTTGCAATACTTAAGTCCTTCTGGTTTGTCGGCATCAATTAATGGCATAACTCAAGCCTCATAAAAGGTAATCCCGGCTAGTTAATTACCATGAATTCCATGATGAAATAAAGCGATTGTTAAGCGCGCTGTATGGATATTTGCAATGTGTTGTTGGGAGCATATTTCGTTGATGTTTACGTGATTAAATTAAAAAAAAACAGCACCGTAACGCAGCTCCTTGTTTGTTGCACTGCAGCAGCAATATCCCCTTCGGCAACACATTTTTTAATAAATTTACTTTTTTTTTTTTTTTGCCTTAGACCAGCAATTAAAATGGCTGACCTCTAAATATGCTGTGCAGTGCGCCAATACTAGAGAGCAGGAGACAGTGTGGAGATGTTATATGAAAAAATATTAGATGACAGAGAATTTGTTGTAGTTATTGTTTCCTTCAATTTCGGAGAGGATTTTGACTTCTTGCTACTGTCGCTGTCGGTAATGTTAAGCGACCAGTGCTCTGCTTTCGGCATTGGGACAGTCGAGCAGCTCACAATCCTGTAGTAACGCAGATCAGAAATATTTAACACGACAAGACTGAGCGCGGAGACGATCTCAGAATCTAAGGCGTCGTAGTATTGTGTTCACTATTTCAGCAAAAAGAACTCTTTACTTGGCTTCTATCTTTTGAATCGATAAAAGTAAAATTAGTGCATGGATCACTTGATCACTAGACCGACTATGTGAATCCTAAAATGGGCAAAATATTCTATGGACTAAGCAAACATGTTAATTTTTATTTTCAAGTTAAATTCCAAAATAAGCTATAAAAAATCACCTGATGTATACATTTTATTTACTCTATGCTCCTGCTGTCCAGTCACATTCCATTTCATTGAACAATAATTTCAGCACGCTGATATGGTCTTCTAGGAGCAGCTCCCTCTCGTTATAAAATTAAAGAAGTAATATTTTTGTTCAAAAAGTACTCCCACTTGAAGTTGAGAAATCTTCTTCGTTTTATTTTAAGTGCCATAATTATGTTTGTATATAAATAAAAAAATTTAAAATCCTTCTTTAACGCACAAAACCAATGCCATGACTATCCCCAGTTCCACTCTATGTGTAATATATTATTGAATTTTTTCATATCCATGACTTGTATGGGTTGTTTTAAGTGCTGACTTTGTTATCTTAACTTCAATAAAAACAAACTACTGTGTTTACCAGCTTATAAAAAACCAGAAGACAAAATAATTCACTTTATTATTTTATTGTTTCCTTTTGGTCAAAATAAAACACTGCAAGCAAAAAAGAAATCTCGTACAAAAATGTTAAATTATGTAGTAAATTGTGGCTGTTTGTTGCTCTGCACATGTGGAAGATTGGGATTTCCATGGTTTTTGCCATTCATGCCATCAAAATCGTACTTATTTAAAAACATATTAAGGCTGATAATAAAAACAATAAACATGTGAGTGATATATAATGAACACATTAAAAGATATAAACATTATTTCATGGTCAAGATGATATTGCAGAAGCTATTTTGTACAGGATATTAACTACATGATTTGCTTATGCAGGGGCGGGATTTTGCTATTCATTATAAACCTCCTAAGCTGATTTATTTCATATGTCTTACAGTCGAATATGGATAATCGCACACTTAATAAAAATGAAATAAAAAGAATGAGCTTTCCTGCATTGATTTGCCAACCAAAATATCTCCAATGAACGGACGCTGTGACTTCGATCAGACGAAGCTGTTTAATATCGTCCTCAAAAACTGAACCAACCCCATGCTTTTTTGAAGCATGAAAATTTTTCTCCCGAAACGAATCTTAATTTCAAAAATAGCAACAACAACAACTATTTTTATATTGTTGTTCTTTATTTCTCTTACAACAACAATTTGAGTCGGCGAAAAATCAACCAGTTGTAGAATAAAACGTAAGAAAATAAAAAGCTATAAAAAGCTTTGATTTCCTATAATTGAAATATATATATATATAGCAAATGTGTGTCTGTGGAAAACTTAAATATATATGTACCTAAAATTAGTCTTTATCCTGTAACTCACACGCATACATACACACATTTTAACATAAAAGTCTTGGTTAAAACTGTTTTGACAACTGAAAGAAGTTGTTTTCAGGGCAAGTGGGACAGATAACAATTTTCAAAAATTCCTTAAAAATTTGTATACACATTAATTAATTTTCGAACCTCCCTCATACATTTATCTAAGTAGTTTGTATTTAGATAATGGACTTATAAATATTTTCCCACAGACATTTAACATACTTTTTTGTGATTATTTCAAAAACTTTCTGTGTTTACTTGCAGTCGTTAATCATATATTTACAAGCACAGTTTTTATCCTCATCTTTTTAGAATATTCATACAATAACGTGCTAAACATTGTGGATATGAAAGTGTGTGATTTACACATGCAGAGATTTAGAAAATTAAATTTCTCCGAAATCTAGTTTTTAGTTTGGTTTTGTGTGTTTTCATTTTAAATCATATATTTGAGTGGCATCTCATTCATTCCCCGTTTTTGTTCTCCTGCCTTTTTAGATCTTTCTTGCAATGATGTGTTAGTTAGAACATATTAAATATATTTTGAATTTTCGTAAATATGCTTTAGCTAGATCTGAATATAATACTGCTAACAAAATCGCATATAAGACTTACATAAATCGTATTAAACAAAATATATGAACAAACCCTAAATCTTTCTATAAATTTGTTAATTCTAAACGCCGCTCCTCTGGTTATCCAAAGCATTTGAAGTATGGTTTCGTGACTGCTGATGATGATGTTTCAATAAGCAATATATTTGCGGACTTCTTTTCCACAACGTATTCTACCAAGTCATATGATTGCACAACAAGTTATCCTTATACTACAACTCATTCTTGTGGGATCTATATTCCTTTCATAAACATTGACACAGTACTCTCTAACTTAAAGTCAATGAAAAACTCGTTTAGCCCTGGTCCTGATGGTATACCAAGCTGTATCCTTAAAAACTGTGCTGCATCACTGTCCGTACCTCTTACTGTAAAGTTTAATAAATCTATTGAGTCTTGCTATTTACCATCAGTGTGGAAGAAATCGTATATAATTCCTCTATTTAAACATGGCTATAAATCTGATGTATCTAACTATAGAGGTATCGCCAAAATTAATGCAATTCCAAAACTACTTGAAAAAATTATTTTTGATTACTTAACTCATCAAATTTCTTCCATTTTAACGCCTTGCCAACATGGTTTCGTAATTCCCGTTCAACTATAACTAATGTTTTGGAACTCACTACTACTGTCAACGAAGGTTTGGAAGAACTCAACATTTATGTACATTCTGGTGTTCCTCAAGGCAGTCACTTGGGTCCAATTCTGTTCACTTTATTCATCAACGATCTTCCGACATAATTTACTGTGTACTGACTTTACATATTTTTCTCAATGGTAAAGATATAATTTATTAGAGTTAAATGTAAAGAAATGCAAACACATGTCATTTTTCAGACACAATCCGATTGAGATGTCCTATTATATTTGTAATGATATTTTAAATAAAGTTGAATCTATATTGGATCTTGGCATACTGTTGGATCATAGACTCAACTTTCGTGATCACATCTCTATAATGGTCAACAAAGCCTACGGGGTACTTGGATTTATGAAACGCTGGTTTAAAATTACAAAACTATTATATACACCTCTTGTTCGACGAATGCTTGATAATGGATCGATTGTGTGGGATCCTTGTTACTCCATTCATATCAATAGTATCGAATCTGCACAGAAACAGGTTCTAATTGTTTGTCTGCGTGGGCTTGATTGGAATTCGTATGTCTTACCGCCGTATCAAAGTAGACTTGCTCTAATAAAATTGCCTACATCAAAAAGTCGACGATCGATGTTGAGTGCTTTATTTGTTATGGGAGTGATTCGAGGCGATGTTGATTCCGAGTTCTTACTTAATCAACTATACTTCAACGTTCCTGTAAGACCTACCCGCAATTTTGAAACCTTGGCATTAGAATATTACCGCTCTGTTTATGCTAATAATGATTCTTTTCGTCGCGCATGTGTCAACTTTAAAAAATGTTACCATATCATGAACTTATCTGAGAGTAATACAGTATTGAAAAGAAATCTTATTTTATATTTAAATTGTTGAGCTAATTTGTTATCTAGTCATTAAGGATGTAAAATCTATTGACTTATTAATGAAATAAATGAATAAATAAAATAAAAGGAATATCTTGAGTTCCTAAGAAAAGCTATTAATACTGAAGCTCTTTTTGATCCCTCTACTGGGAATTTCGTTTTGTATTCAATAAACTGTCAATTTTCATTTGAATTTATATGAAACTAGCGAATCCCGGCGTGCGTCGCTACTGTTCCCGTCTCTGATAGGCTTGTACATAAATGTTGTTGTTTTTTTATATGGACAAAATCACATTTTGTCATGCAAATTTTATTTCGTGCAAATTTTAGATAAATTATCTAGACGACCATTGGAACAAACACTTGAGTCAAATTCGGTTCGTGAGTTATTAAGTCACACTGACATGAGCATAGCTCAAATGTTTAATTTCAATTCATTTTGATTATTTTTGAATGGCGCCATCTGGCGAAAAATAGTCGGCTCGTGTGCAACAACTTTGCTAAAGATCATAACATGATCAACTGCACAGTTTATGATTTAATTAATTTTGAGTAATTTTCAGTTGCATCACCTGCCGGAAATCTGTCATACCAACTTCGACTCTGTACTCTCAGTAAAATGTCCAAAATGTTCAATATTTGCTTTGTTTCTTTCATTCCATTTTTAAACTTAAAAAAGTCACGAATGTCGCAGGAAAAAAAATTCTTTTCTCCATTAATTTCTGAATAATTCCAAAACGGTAAGAAATAGAGGAAAATTATGTTTATTCGACTAAAATAAATACAACTGTGTTACACATCTTCTTTATATTTGAAAATTGAATGACTCGCTCTCGAGATAGGGTGAAATATATCTACAACGTACCTGACCAAATTAGGGAAACATTAAGTAAATTATTTGATTAAAATTAGAACCACGAAAATTAAACTTTACATGCGTTATTAGGCTATATCCTAACAACATTACTTATAAATACATATATACATATTTACATTTCTATATACATACAATACCTTAAAATTTATAAAGAAATTATACGTTATTTTCTATAGGGTAGATCAAGTACGTGGAATCTTTTTAATCGTTTTACTTCCTCTGATTCATCTAGTAAAGAAATAGCGAGCGAATTAGAATGGTTACTCAGTCTGTTCAAGTATCTCGTACTAAATTTATTTATTTCGTCCTTAATAAATGGGATTTTAAGATCATTATGAATATTTTTATTAGTGACAAACCACGGAGCATCAGCTATGAGTCTTAAGGTTTTCGACTGGTAACGTTGAAGTATTTCTATATTTGAGTTACTTGTGGTGCCCCATAGCTGAATACCATATGTCCACACGGGCTTCAATATGGCCTTATAAATTCTAATCTTATTCTCAAGATTAAGTGTTGACTTGGAACCCAATCACCAAAAAATTTTCTTTGTTTTTATATTTAAGTGTTCTAATTTTGCCTTTATATGATTCTTCCAGGTAAGTCTTTTGTCAAGATGCATTCCTAGATATTTCACACTTTCTGATTTTGGTATTTGTTCATTATTAATATAGACGGGAGGACAATCTCCTTTTCTTAGCGTGAATGAAATATGAACGGATTTATCGGTATTAATAGTAATTTTCCTTTTTTTGAGCCACTGCTGTAGAGCGTTAAGCTCATTTTGAACTAGCTGCGAAGCTGCAACTGCAGAATGATCTCAAGCTATTATAGCAGTGTCATCAGCATAGGTAGCAATTGTTACATCTTTGTCGACTGGCATGTCGGATGTGTATATTGTGTACAGTGTAGGACCAAGTACGCTACCCTGAGGCACTCCAGCGTTTATCTCACATATTTCGGATATTTCGTCATTCACCTTTACGTAGAAAGTTCGATTTTTTAGATAGGAACTTAGCAATAAATACATTGGAGCTGGTAAGATAGTTTTTAGCTTGAACATCAGACCTTGATGCCAGACTCTGTGAAATGCTTGTTTAACATCTAAAAACACTGCTGAGCTATATAGTTTCCTTTCTAAACCGTCAGAAACTATCTCGATAATACGGTGGCATTGCTCCGGAGTACCGTGCTTGTGTCGAAATCCAAATTGATGATCCGGTATAACGCTTTGTTTTTCCAAGATAGGCAATAGACGATGTGAAAGTATTATCTCAAAAATTTTTGAAAATAAGGGAAGCAGACTTATTGGTCTGTATGAGGAAACTTCATTTTCCTGTTTGTTAGGTTTTAGGATCATGATGATTTCTGCACATTTCCATTGTGTTGGATAGTGCGATAATCTAAAAATAGCATTGTAAGCTAAGAATAATATGGTTTTGTTTGACAGATTTTTTGCAACTATTGGGTCTATCTTGTCATAACCTGGAGATTTATTATTGTTTAGTTTTGATATTTCCATTCTAATTTCTGCTGGAGAGCATGGTTTAATTGGAAGATCCATTTTATTTTAGCGCATCAAAATCCATATAGTACACAGTATTTTATTTATAGGAGGACTTTGCTGCTGAGCAGTATAATTACCGAGAGAGGGAAGTGAGCTTCGTCGATGAAGATTATTATTTTGAAGTCACAAGAAGAAATGACAGGTTCAAGACTACCGTTGGGGTTGGGGCTTAAGTATTTAATGACTTTTTAAATTATTTTATATTTGTTATTTTTATTTTAAAATTTTGCGGAGAAAACTTAAAGAATTCGAAATGGAATAAAACACAACACAACAGCGATCAAAACTGCTTGGATTTTATTTTAGCATCACCAGTCAATTGTTTTGACGCAGTGTGCTTATCGTCGTTTTTTAACGTGTCCATTTCCATTTGAATGGCTTCGTAAACATTAAAATCCAGAATATTGGCTACGAAGAATCTAAGAACAGTTCATCAGCAGCAACTACACCCACTCAAGTGTACTGTTTGGTGCGACTTATCGTCTGAAAAGATCGTTTTTCCATAGAACTTCAGTTACAGTTAATGGTGCTGAACATTAAACGATGCTGGACAGTTTCTTAGGTCTGCTGTAGAAAACCGTCCAAAGTTGTGGTTCTAACAAGATGGAACCACAGCCCAGGCTGCGAGGCCTACAAAAGCTCTGTTACAGAACCTCTTTGGCTACGGCGTTATTTCGCGAGGAATTGGCTCCAGAGTTCAACATCGGCACACTGTTTTCGTCAGGATTATCTGCAGGAAAGCGTATCAGTTAATAAGCCAGCAACCATACCACACTAAAATAAAACATTCGCAATGAAATTCATCGGAAATATTACAAAAAGCCATGCAAAGTGTACTGAAAGGAGCTGGAACTTGCAAAGCCGAAAATGGCCAACACTCTAGTAATATATATTTTTTATACCAACGCCAAAGCTAAACCCCATTCATATAATTTATTACAACAAAAAAAGTATCATTAATTACGAATGAAACAATTTAGTAGACATTAAAACCCCAACGGTAGTCTTGCGCCAGGCAGTAGATATAAATGGAAAAACTTTATCGGATCAACAGCAGCAACAGCTTGTTTTGAAACGACATATTTCATTTATGTAATTCAGACAATATCTGAAATCAATTTAAACACATTCGGCATTCCAAACTAATTTTTATTAAATGAATTCTTAGTTTTTTTATTAAATAAATAATTGGTTGTTTGATGTCAAGTATTAAATATTCTTCACAGCCGAAAATAATTGCTTCACACACTTCCAATAACATGTTGAAATATTTAACTGCCACATCTCTTGGTGGCACTTGGCTTTAATCTCATCAAAAATCTACAATATCATGGGCATAATAAATATTTATGAAACCTCCCAAATGTCTTGTTGGCTCTTTTGTGAATTGCGATCTGTGCGTACAGATACGAGTGTGTTAATTTACTTTTCAACTTATTTCAAAACACTTCCAGATTGTCATGCCAGATTTTACTCCGCACATCTTTAAATGCGTGCGGACGTGTCTGAATGTAATAATGAAACAATTTTGTAAATGAGTATAAAAATTTAGCAGAAGTACGTAATAAATATAAGACTACATGTATAAAATACTTTGGAAAAAAATATTAAAATGTTGATAAGAATGCTACCACAGAAATAATTTTAATTTGGTAGTTTCCTCTTTTCTATTATATGAAAGAATTATAAACACACTCATCAACACATTCATACGATTATGCTCAAACGTCCGCGCATTATAGTTAATGTTGTGTGTTTGTTTTTTAAGTAAATCGAAATAACATACATGTCGTCAGCTGAAATGCAAACCCACGAAACTAACAAATTAAGCGGAATCGTTTTGTTATATATAATTTTTATCATATATTTACAGTCATATAATATAACTATAATAACTATAACTAAAATAAAAAAATAAATAATTTTATTTATAATATATATAAATAGCTATAACTAAAATTTTAAAAGCTCGTAAATGCCAGTGCAACTATTAAAACAGCTAAACACTTTAATTTATTTTGAATTTTATTAGCTCGTACTATCTTTTTGAATTTTTGTAATACATATTTTATTTCACTGATCACTTTCTCTTTGAAACTTGTTAAGCTTTTCGTTGGCTTCAATTTTTTCTCAATAGATTTCGTTATACATAAATTTCTATGTTATCTCCATCAAAGTACTCCCTAGAAACAGTTCTCATATATATTCTTTAGTATGACCTTGAGTTCCCCCAGTTATTTTCAGTTCTCGCAAAACGTCATCTAGCTGTGATCATATTAAGCAAATTTGACTCGTCGTCCTGAACGATGCTCATGCGGCACTTATTTGATCGAAATTCAGCATATTTCGAAAGAACTTCACTACAACATGCACAAGCTTTTCGAAGAGATTGCATGGCACAAGCCAATCGATAAGCCAACATTTAACAGCGATTCGACGATTCTCTAAATTTCCATCCGCTTTTTATGTGCAGGAACATGACGAAATTCGTTATCTTATCGACTTTTTTGAAACATACTTCTGACTCATACAACAACCGCTGTCAACACTACAAGATATTGTGAGCTTCCAATTGAATTGTTTCTTTGATCCATTTTCTTCTGTAGAGAGTTTAAAACTGCCAAAGAGGAACTGAACATATACTCGAAGCTTAGCTGGCAAGGAATCGAGTTACTTTATAAGTGGCTAGGGAAACATGTTGCATTCAAAATTTTGCAATGAAAATGCCAACACTCTTCAATATAAAACAATTCTCCTTGTAGTTACGTTTTTTTTTTTTTGCAGGAAGGAAGTTTGAATCCCAAAAAACTTTTGCATTTCAGCTAACTATATGTATGTACAGTTTTGTGGTCGAATACATTTTTTATTATAAGTCGCCGTCTCTCGAGAGGCACTGTAAAATATTTCAAACAGCCAAACACTCAGTCCAAATTATTTTGATTTTCTCATATTTATTGATTGTTTTCAGGGAATTTGGGAAACAATTTAAATATCCCAGATAATCAAATTAGCAAAATTTAAATTATTATTAATTTAATATTTTATTCAACTTAATTTCTTGTTGGTTTGTAATTCCGTTCAAATTTGTTAACTCATTTTTGGCCCACTTTCTCTGAATCGACTCAGCTCAAATTTGGACCTCAGGTCAATCTTGGATGATAAAACAAAATTTTGTTATCATTAGGGTTGCCCATATATTTTTCTGAGGTATTTTAAATATTTGTATTAGGATAGCCCAAGTTTTAACGTTACGCTTAACAATAATATATCTTGTTATCATAAGCGTCGCCAATATTTTCATTTCATTTTACGGTGACCAGTATTTTCATTAGGATGGTTCAAATTTAAAATGTGTTTGTTGGTAAATTAATATCCGCCAACTCATTTTTGACCCATGACAATACATAATATTGGTGTCATAGGGGTGGCCCATATTTTCATTGAGATTTCTATTATTACAAAAACTAATTTTTATTAGGTTGGCCAAATCTTAACTTGTCAGTACAATCTTTTGGTATCTTTAAAATGTCGAATCTTTTCATTAAAGTGGACCGTATTTTTCTTAGTGACTTAAATTTTAAATGTTTCTTCTATTTTTGTCATTTGAGAAACTACAACAGACTAAAAATTTAAAAAATATATATTTGTAATTAAAAAATAAATAGGTTATACTGTTTTATTTTAAAATCTACCAAAAATTAGATAATAGATTTGCTTTGGTTTCTAGTAGTCAAATTAAAAATGTGTGTTAACAATATATAATTTCAAAGCTTATTCAATTCTGCTTACCAAGCAGGATGGTATGATATATGGAAGATAGAAATCAAAATTTGGAGGCTAAATGTTCCGGTATGTTATTTCTTCAATGGCTCACTGTTATTTTATTATTAACATATTTTTCCCTATGCAGCGCACTTTTCAATCGATTTTTTGCAAATAAAAAAAGTTTATTTTCAAGCATGACCCTGTGGCCTGACCGTCTCTTTCGTACAATACATTACTACTGGACCCTTTTCTATGGAGCTACATTTTGGAAAAGAAAAAAATAGTCAAATATGAGATTGATCGAATAAGCCAACAGGACAGGAAATACGCCAGATATCATATTACAAAAGAATGCATTGATATTCTTAACCAGACTATAACAAAAATAATATGGAAAATGGTTGACCCTGATGGCCATCTTTTTAACTATTTCCTGCTAAGTTTTACCGCAAAACTATCGCAACCCGGCTTTTGAACTATTCTCTGCTTTTGAGCTCTTTGCGCTAAAACACTATTAATTTAGTTTTCAATTCACCTGATTCCCTTTATAAAGCAATCAAGAACACGAACTGATCAGTTATATAATTTTGGAGTCCTTAAAAATATTACTTAATATTCGTTTACTATATCTCAGGAACGGATTAACTAATTTTTACTCTGTTTACAGACGTGGTCTTTCAATTTTAAAAGCTGATTGATTTATGGAATCGATTGTTAGTCACGTTTGAAAGTTAATAATATAAAAATAAAACACTTAAAAATATGTTCATCTTCTTGAAATTTACAAATTCGAATCAGTTCAAAATCACAGGGACTCAATGTTTGGGAGAATTCTTCGGAAAGCCTCATTCAAAAGTTGCACACACATATTCACACACACCTACACATACAAACATAGTGAGACTCTAAGAATTGGTCAGAGAAGCTTCCTAAGACTTCTAAAAGTAGAGATCTGATGAGAGCTTGACTTTTTCAAAGCGGGGTAAAACCCATGACTTCCCGATTTCTGAAAATTTTTCCATTTTCAAAGCGTGAACTTCAACATATATTTCAACATTATGTGTCTTGTACTATTATATTAAGCTCCTATTTTAATTATCATAAAGAAAAAATAAATACTTTATTAAGAAGTCTTCCTGTATGCTGATAACAATATTTCAAGATTGTACATATTTTTTGTATCAATTATTTTATGTTAATAAAAGCGTACAATAATAAATTGTGTTGCCACTGATTGCTAATTTTAATAATACTAATAAGACGATACATAATTTCATTCTCATTTATTATTGTGCATTAGAATTATAAGAGAATAGCGTTGTCCTTCCGAAGACATTGAAAAGCTTGGCCTTCAAACCACATGAAATCTAGTTTTCATATACATTCCACACTGAAATTAGTTTTATACATGCAGCAGATAGTTTCAGTTAAAAAGTTAATCGCATATTTTGAGAGATTATTTGTTCTCTCAATGCCCTTAATATTTGTTTTAGATTTAGAAGCTGCCAATGATGTGACAATAAACTGTAATACAAACTGTATCATATAATTACTGTTCGTGAAATCTTAATTAATAATATGTGTTATTGCATATTGAAATTATTTTCCTGGAATAATACCTTGAAAATAATTTATAAATATCCTGGTTTCACATTCTATGTTCTGTTACAAAGAAAGGATGTTTATATGGACTAAATGTGTACTCTCTTCTGCTGGCAAATTTTAGCTTACAGGAGTAAAATAATGTAAGCAATTTGCCTAATTTTCAAACTCTCTCTCTCACTGTCTCTCTCTCTTAACTAAACACATATATTTGTCGGCGATAACCTGTTGTGTTGTTTACATAAACAAAAGCGAATTTATAATTTTTCTACATGCAACACCTCGCAGATATATCTGACTTGGAAATATTTTTGGTTTTCAAGTGAAATATTCCATACAAATATTGTGGATTCACTGCTAGAATAAATTTTATATGATGCAAAAAGTTCTCTTCTTTTAATTATGGTTCATATATTGCGGCCATAACAAATTTGAATATTTAGATAACGCAACTACTAAAGCAAATAAATTTAATAATCGAATATATTTTTTGTACGTAAAAGTAACATATTGAATTGAGTTGTGTGATTGCTTTTTCTTGAAACTGAATGTATTCGATATTTAAAAAAAAAAATATTTATAGTAGAGATCAGATGAACGAAATATACAACTTCTGAGTTGGAGAATTACATATGACATAATTAATGGTAACATTTTGCTCACTATAATATAAATATAAAATGGAAATTCCATGCAGTGCTTTTATAATTACGGCAAGATATTGTAGAGCAGTACATTCCCTTTGTTTTGTATTTAAACACAAAACTAAAGGAGTCAATTGGACACAGTCCTCTCACTTCATGTTGGCTTCTGGCATTTAACATTATTTGAGGGCACATACAAAACTACTCTATTCAGCAGTCAGAAACACTCTTCTAATTTCTTGTTGTACTTTCCATTTGTGTTGCAGAATGAATTTGTATGAATTTGAAGTGTTTGCCTTTCAATTGATGGACAAAAATTTAGTAAAAATAGTCGATGTGAACGGAAAGTATTTAATAACGTGCAGCACGTTATGAAACATGTCTGTTCAATTTTACATTTAAATATTTTCATGTTATTGTGTTAATGAAAACCATATTTTGTTTTGTTGCGGTCTTAAAATTTTTCTTATTACTTTTACTTCTATGTTTGTTTCTATCCAATTTTTCCTTTTGTACTGTGCTTCTACGCGTATAGTTTACGTATATTTAATTAATAATAATACTTATACGTCATATTGCACTCGTACAAGGTGTTGATATGGTTTATGTTCTTATCGCTTTATAATTTTCAAGTATTTTTACACACTTTCTAAGCACATTGAAATACAATTTTAAAAATAAATATTCAAGAAAACAAATAAACACTCTTTTTAAGAATATCGAACTGAAACACTGAAAATAAAGTTTAAAGTAACATTAAGACAATTATGAACAAAAATACAAACCTTATCGTGGAAAAAAGGAATGCACTCTTTTTCCCCGACGCCTTTTTTCACAATAACACTTGTATTTTGGTTTATTATTATCTTAAAATATATATAAAAATATAATATATAACAAAATATATAATGCAAAGGAATATAATCGCTTCGAAAGTGTGCAAAAATACTTGCAAATTAGGAGCAGATAAGAACATGATACACCCTAGTACGCGTACTATATGATTTATACGTAGAACATTAATTTTTATTTCCCTCTTGAATATATTGATTTCTGCTCTTTGTTCTTGACTCTAGCAAAACATTCACAATTTTTCACTACAAATTGCATACTTTTTCAATTGTTTGAATTTATGATTGGATTATTTTGATGTCAGTGCCGACAATATTTGAAAGCGTTTTTTATAAAGAAAAATATGTAAAATAAGGTATTTTAAAGTGAAGTGTTTTAAATATTGTCGGGAGGTTTACAAAACAGACAATTTTCAATGTTATTGACAAAATAAAAACATACTATTTATCCTCATGGTGGCATTGCCAGGGATAAACGCAGTTTTAGCGAACATATCATGGACTATCGCCGTTTATTTATTTATTTAGTTTAAAATATATTAAAAATGCAACTACAAAATGTTTCAAAATCCGGTAAGAGTACCAAAACCCTTATTCGTTATAGTAGAGCAGACCAGAATTTATTTATAGACGTTGAAAAACCAGGACCGTCTAGATCCGTCCATCCGTTTGTAAAATTTTGTGAATGAAAATATTCGAGAAGTGTAGTTTTTTAAAATACGAAATCCTATACCCGATCAGTTAGTGTTCTTGGTTTATTTCTGGTAACAGAAAACCTCAACAATCATCGAGGAAATCGGTTAATTCACTCAAAAGTTGTACCTTTTTGAAAATTAAGATAATAGTTCTTTGAAGTCCATCTTTCTCTATATTTTTTAATTGCACTGGAAATTACATGAGTCAGCACTTATTTGCAATGCCTGCCATGTATGTTCTTAAGGCACTCCTCTTGTGTTTTAAATAGCACTTTTTCTTATAGTTTATTAAAACTGTATGAATTGTAAAAACATTTTTAAATTTTATTATATAACAAAAATTTAAGAATATTAAATTAACCATCAGCAACTACTTTGGCGCAACTGGTAAAATGTTTTTACTTATATAAATAAAAACGTATCGAATTCATGTTGATGAAACAAAATGGAAATACTTTCCTTCTTCGCAGCTTAACAAGTTGAAAAGAAAAATTGGCAGGCTAATGGACACTGATTTAATTTATACAAAAAGCTGTATAAATTTTAAGCAAAATTTTATATATACGAGTGCCTATAATCTGTTTAATATATCAAATATACAATGGCTGCTATACTTGTGCCCCTCCACCACCTCACGTTGCTATCAACGTTGTTGAAGGCATAAATTCAGTCATTTAAAGTTTGACATAAAAATCATTAAAACCGCAGCTGCTAAAGTTTCCTGAGCACTTGTGTGAGGAGGCTTTCACAACTGTCTGTTTTTCTTATTCGGCTGCATTTCACTGTTATTAGCAAAATTATGTCAAGGAAGGCAAAAAAAAATATATAAATAAATAAGTTTACAGCAACTCAACGACTACTGGGAAGTTAGTGGTTGTCGCAAATAACATTGAAATAAAATAAATTATCTATTTCTCAAAGTGGCACTTGAATATTTGAATCTGTTGTTTGTTTTTAGTTTCAGAATACTATGAAATTGTAATTATTATGAAACTAATTTGAAATGTTGGAATGAAATGAAATATGCATGTCAATAAATGAATATGTAAATTAAAGCACATTGACTCCAGGGCCGATGAGGCAGAATATGAATATTTTACTAAATAATGACCCTATAAAAATTAATAATAGTATTCTCACATTGACATGAGTTTAAAAGCTTTTGGTTTCAGCCACCGTTTAAAATCTGGTTTTACCAATCAAAATGATATTGTTGAAATCAACTTAAAACCATTTTCGCTTTAGCTTAAAGTAGGTTTTAAGAAATACAACCTTGTTTTATCTGTCCTAAGTTGAGTGCTGCCAATTTAAAAATATCATTAGATTTTGACGATTTCAGTATGAAATCATGTGACTTCCAAGCATTTATTCAAGTATTTTCATAATTTCAATTGCAATTCAATAATTTCCTTTGCATTATACAACACGATTTCTATTTTAGAGCGCAACATAAGATTTCTTTTTATTTGATACACACAAAACGCGCTGCAATGAAGTTTGTAAGTTAAGTGTTATAGCAGATAAAGACAACTACAACAACAAATACGTTTGTTTCTACTAAAGATTTTATTTGTTGTGCTCACATCTATTGAACAACCTGTGTGTAGAACCTTGAATTTAGTACGTTTCTATTGTGACCGCAAAATCATATTTTTATGGTTTTAAACTACAGTGCAAAAAAAATGAGGCCAAGAATCGATTTTAACGAGCTTAAAATCCAGTGCTGTAAGTTTATGCATCGACTGATATATCCGCATGCTACTTTGCCTCTCAACATGGGTGGCATAAATTGTTTGGGCAGGAAAGTTCAGTGTGCGATACCAGATAGAAGGACCTCACCCCTCACGTCACGAATAAAATATTTAAGAGATACGGTTTCTTAAGACGATGTAGAAGATGATGGAATACAAAAGTAAATGTAATGGATATAACACGTTGAAAAGAGAATTCACTTTAGATTACTTGTAGACTACGCCAGAATTAAGACAGTAGCGCACATCATATTTCTTCCAGGATATATAAGTTGTGGACACTGTGGGGCAGTTTAACCTGAATCAAATGCTAAGAATTAAAAAGGATAAAATGAAAAGAAAAATGTGAAGAGAATACATTTCCAGTCGATTTCCAAATATAATAATGAAGTAATACAATAACTCAGTCTGACATTCCAGCTGCTAAGTCGCGAATCATAAAGCTACGTTCACATCTATCAAGTAATTGAAGATTTAAAAAGATGATTTCATATACAAAACGTATGTCGGCAATGCGTATAGTATCTCCGAGCCTTCATAGAATGTGCTGTAGATGACTTTTCCTAATTAAATCAAGAATGAGATATTCATTGTAAAAAGCGTTAGAAAAGATCCAGATTTACAGTAGTTCCGGATCATAAAGTTAGGACTTCATGGGAAAATCTTTGTTCTGCTGGATATTAAATTATCAAAGTTTACGCTCCTCACAGCCTTTTCTGCTATTTGGTTACTGTGGGCGATACATCATTTGATGATAACAAGTCAGGCAATATTTTTTCTAAAAAAAATCATCATCAAAAACAAGATTAAAATACTAGAAGCTAGTTAAAATACTATTTAAACGAGGATGATGTTATAAACAAGTATTATGGATTTTAACAATACAGAACTTGAAATTATTTTCTCCTACATATTGAAAATTTATAGTTTGAAGATCACTTTGATATTCACAGAAAAGTAATCATCATTTGAAAATGTTTTCTTTATAAGACTATTAATTTTAAGGTTAATTATTTCAAAATAACATACATTTTAAACAGAAAATTTACTCTCGAAGAAAAGATTTATTTGCAACACTTTAGATCGGAGTGGATTACAGTATCACTTGATCCATTACTGCGGCCAGTTAAGGGCCTTAATTGCTATTTTTGCTTTATAGAACGTCTTAGCAACTAATACATATAATTCATGAAATAAAAACATATTATGAAAATTGTAAACTACATACAAAAATAATTTTTAAAATTATAAATATGGGTGATATTTTTTTTCTTACAATTTACAATGTGAAAATCATATATCAACCTGGATGCAACCGAGGCTTCTCCAGCTACTAACGGCGAATATAAATTTGGTTTAAGTATGAAAAAGTATATCCCAAAAGTGTGGCTATTCCAGCTCCTCAAATTCGTGCTCCTTGTAGTACATTTTGATAAATGTTCGTATTATGGCTTGAATTACGTTGCGAATTTCTCGCGGTATGGGCGCTGGCTTATATACTTTTACCCTTTCTTTCAAATATCTCAAAGAAAACAGCCCGTCGTTGTTGAATACGGGGAAATAGTGCGTTGACCACAGAGGACCCGCAACAGAGCCATTGTGTTCCTTATTCCCATACTTCGCTGTGGCTCACAACTGTGGATGATTTTCAGCAACAGGATTCTTAAAATTCCTTCGATATTCAGCACCATTAACTGTAACTGAGGCTTCAGGGGCACTTTCGAAGAAATATGGTCCAATAATCCTTTCTTACGATACACTGTACTTAAGTGGGTGTAGTTGTTGCTGATGAACTTGGATTCTCCATAGTCTATATCCAGGAATTCCGATTGTTACGAAACCATTCAAATAGAAAATTATATTCAAAAATTTTGATCGAACTCGCCAAGTTTTCGTCACAAATTTCTGTAGCAAAAATAATATACATAAATTAATTTAAAAACTTATTAAACATTCCAAAGGTAGTTTTGCCCCACCCAAGGCTATAAACAAATTGTGTAAATTTTTTTAATTTTTACCGTTGTTATTGTTTGTCAATTTCAATCGCGCAATTCTGCTAGCAACGTATTAATTCTGTCATTTATATCAATCAAGTGTTGCACGTAGTCCCTGTTGCAAGTGTATTGGAATCAAAGTTTCATGTACTTAAGCTGCAGTGGTATTGGAAAGTGTTGCTAATACTTAATATGAATGGCACTCATTGAAAAGACTTTTTAATAAAAGGATACATTTACTTACATATATTTAATATGCAAAAGAAATATTTGTTCAAGCATATATTTATGAGAACAAACTTTTTAATAAATAAATAACAGGTCACACTTTAATAAATGAAATGTTTAAAACATTGATTTAATTCGTGCAAAGAACTTCTATGATTTCCTTGAAACTCCTTTTCAGTCTAACTGCATGGATCGCTTGAATACTAGACCGATTATGTTGATCATTAAATGGACTAATTCCTCCACTAACTCCAAGAATAAATTAATTTTTATTTTCAAAGCACATTTTTTAAATTTTTTCTGTAGTTAAGCTATTCACGATGGCTCGCCAATTCCTATTGAATAAACATATCAACACCGATATTCTCAGATGTAAGGCCAAAGCTAAAAAACACCCGATATATACATGTAATTAACTCTATGATCCTGATGTCTAGTCCCACTTCACTTAATAGAATAATAATTCTGACATCCTGGTTTAGTAAAAGCCCTTTCAACGAGCAGCCCTCGTTAATAAATATGGTAAAGTAGAGCCTTCTAAGCAAAAATTTCAAGAAAACTTTGTTCGTTTTATTTTTAGTGATATAATTATATTGGTATGCCAATATATATCTGCAGTCTTCTAGAGAATCGACAAAATCATCAACAGGACAAAGAAATGTAAGCACCAAGAAATATATTGGTCGATCTAAAAAGACATCGAGCATTGAATTTCATTCCAAATAAAAATGTTCAGCTTAATAATTATTTCTATAAGTCGAAGCAATAATTAATGCATTTATATTTGATAACAATGGTTCTTACACAAATAGATCAGGGCCATACTCAGTAGCCTACCGAACTGCTTCCGTTCGAAAAAACTCTTGGAGTTAAGTATTTTTATTTGTAAATCATTAAAATTGTTTTTTAATCATATTTATACATGTTTTTTATCTTCTTTTTTAACAAACTGGTTGCAGTGTAACTTAATAAGCTGCCGCAACAATATAATTTTTATTTCTCTGCTGCATTTTGCTAAGCCGCGTATTTTAAGTTCAATTTCTAAAGAAGCAATATTGTTCCGACATTAATCTTTCACTAATACAATTTTTGTTACCGTCTTTATACGAATGAAAGAATACATAAAAACATATACATATTGTTCGTTGTATAATTTTTATTGCTTACTAACCCATTGGGGACTAAATATTAACTGGTTCGTTTGGTAACCAGTAACTACAAAAGGAGGGAATAGTGTTAAGAGAACACAAAGGCTTTATTTCAGTGAAACTTGAGCTGTCTCATATTATTTCTTTTGTCTAGTGAAGAAGAAATTAAAAATTTTCTAATTAGGGCTTGAATCATACCTTTCGCTTGATCGGTGGTCTCCAGGATCTTGTTGTGCTTCTGCAGCACAAAAATCAAATCAATAATCTAATCGTGAACAGTTGATATCTCTTTTTTATAATATTAATAGACCATGGCATGGCCCAACTATAGGCTCACTGCATTATATTTTTACAAAAATGTATTTTCACTGTGTTATGCAGAGTTGACTTCAGCAACGACGCTCTTTATATAGTTAAACTTAAACAAAACGATAAGTGTGTGAGACATCATGGACATATTATATTCTTTTTAAAAATATGTTGATGTCATTATGTGTGGAACACAACGTCATGCAAGTGTCCACCAAGGATTTTCTGGGTGGAACACATCGGAAATGACCAAGTTTTCATTACTGCGGTTCATAAACCAGGCTGAATTTGACCGATAGCATTTGTTAATTGTATTTAAAAGCCGATTTAGTTATTAGCTTATCCGCGATCACATCGCACGAACTCTGTGGCCAGCTCACATTACCTCTACGTGCTCTTATCTAACGTGGCACGAGCTGTGTGGCTCATTTATTCATTCTAAAAATTAAATAAAACCATTCAAAAATGTATGTAGTTAAAAATTTATCGTAAATAGTTTTAGATAAATCGGCAGAGCTCACTCGATCACAAAACTTTCACATAAAAAAAATCATCCAAAACTCGCGCTGTAAGAACAACAGTCACACTTCAGGACGACAACTGGTAACTGCCTATTTTAAATAAAATAAACATTTTCCTGTAGGACTTAATTTGAGTTATTTTCCTCTTTTTTCTATACAAAAACCTAGACGAAAATATTTTTTTTATTAAGGAAAGCAGGGAGGAAATCTCATCAGCCGACACTCAGACAGATACTTAAGACTGCAAAACACTTCGGGTGGCGAGAGCAGGATAGTTGGAAGGAGTAGCGATTTTTTCTTCGCATCGTGAGTATTTTGCTTACGCCTCGAGCTTTAGAGGGCTAACAACCAACGAACATGTAGTCAACTACTGCAGGTATGCTGTTTCAAACGTGAACACTGACCGAATTGACGAAAATATCTCTTCTTTAAGTAAGACTGTGGAATTTATAGATTTCATTGAGTTCTCAGCCATTTACCATATCACTGTGGATATGATTGAAGACAGTGAACCGATTGATTATATTGCGCATTTTTTTTAATTTTAATTCATATATAAGTATATTATATCGTGTTGAAAACCAGTTTTAGAAATATATGAAGAACCGGTCTTAAAGTAGCATTCCGGTCGTAAAAGGGTTTAGAGAATAAAATTCTTGATGAATCAAACGTGTGCGTGTACAATAAAAGTGTGTTAGCTCTTCTTCGGATATCTTGTCTCTAACATTATTTTCACATGTTTCTTTAGTTTTTGATAGATTTATTGCTTCCATATGAAATTAAAGGCGTCTATATTTTATGGCATTTTTTTTATCACACATTCTACGATGTTCAGTTAATATCTGAATGTATAAAAGTGATAAAATTAACGTTTATCCTTTTATGTTGTCTTTTGTATGAATAACGTGTAATTAAAATAAGTTTAAGTTTAAAGATTTTATACGAATAGAAATAATAATAATAAAATTATTTCATGTTCAGAATGTTACTGTCAATGCTGAACGGTATAGAAACATGATTCGAAATTTTGTCGTACCTCAACTACGTGGCTTTAAACTTCCAACGGGACAGAGCCACTTACCAAACAGCGGGCACTACAATTGATTTACACCAAGAAACTTTCGATGAAATAATAATTTTATGTAATGGCTCATTGAGTTGGCCACTAAAGTCGTGTCATTTAATCCCATGATATGGGGTTATGTTAAGTCTCTTGAAAACCTGGAAATCTATATGCGAAGAGTTATCGGTGAAATACGGCCGCAAATGCTGCGAAAAGCGCCAGCCATAGCCGATTGATTTGCTGGAAATTCTATGACTTACACCTAAATTCGGTACTAGTTGGCAAATGACTACTTCACATTCGTAGCTTCGTGTACAATAGTCTGATAGAAGGTGACACGAACTCCTAAGACTCTAAACAGAGACAAAGTCGTCACAAAATCCAGTATGCCTCGAAGACGGCATACCTTCTAGAGCATAAATGATGTTAGTCAGCAATCGTTCACTATAATTTTTGCATTGATCCACACTCATTCAGATGAGGTCGCGATTGAATTCGTTGCATGTTCCATAGAATTCTATATACGCCTATTGGTGATGTCATTTTGAGGTGTATTCGTGAACTGTGGCTGATGGGAATTTTTCGTAGGCATTAAAGCTTCGACAAAACTAGTGGCTGCCTTGGCTCGAGTCTTATGTGCTCTTTTAAATTCAGTGAAAGCTATAAAGTTGTCTTATATGCACGGAAATTCTTAGTAGAGTGTTTGTACATGAATTCTAGTGGAAAGTTTCCACATGTAACAACTTGGTTAGTCACACCACCGAGTGTGGTCGGGTCTAGTGATGAGCACTTCACCGTGTTAAAAGCTCCAATAGGTCGGACCGTAGAAGAAGGCACTGACTTTAATCGTGGACACATACTTACGAAAAATTTACTCCTGTTTCTCGAAACTTCATTTAGGTCATTGAGCATTGCAATAGTCAATGGCTTATATGTCTATTGGGTAGTTGCACTAGCTGTGTACGTAACAAATCATCTTATATTCAATCGTTTACTTCGCTTTAAAACTCTTTGATGGGCTGCCAAGTTTCTATTTTTGGCCTTTACACAACTGGTTAAAATTATGTGTTATGTTGCATAATCACTTCATATATATTAATGAGATTTGTTTTACATGTTTGTCCTGCAAAAACAAGACTTTCAACTTTAACTTATTAAAACAGAATAGATTTACAGTGAATTGCTCCTCTAGAGAGATGCGATATGTGTATGTGGGCCATTAACATAATTTTAATACGTCTAGATACTTTAACCAGCATATGCTTCTTTGCATGAACTTGTGTGAATATTATCGTGCGAGAATGTCATGTTTGTACACATGCCATATCCTTCGCTGTAAGTTTAATGATAGAGAAAACTATTGTATGGTCGATATAATTTTAAAAACGTTTATGCTACATTAAACACAAGAATTCATAAACGCTGTTGTGCGTAGAATAAAAAGAGCCATAATCTTGTAAAGTGAATTGAAAAAAGGGAAGAACAGAAAGCTTTATTAAAACTTTGGAATTGAAAGGAATAAAAGAACTTCATGTGAACTAAATGAAGACCCAAAGCACCAGTCTAGTTAATACAAGAAACAATAAATTTTTTAAGTTAATTCCGATGCTCGTTCAATTGAGAAGCTCGATCGCATAGTCAACATAATTATTCGTGCTCTGGAAAACATGCAAATTTGTTGCATCTTAATTTTATTATATTTTTACATACAAGATTTAAAGAGTTCCAATATAATCCATGCAAATGAATGTGGGAATTTGAATTTAAAATGTAGTAAGAGGATATTCTCGAAAAAGCAATTTTAATTAAAATAGTGTGAAAATACTATGGAAGTTAACTATATAATTACAATTTGTGTTCTGGTGTTAGTTACCGCATATAAAAGACATTTTAAAAATTATTATAAAAAAACATTATAAAGAACAAAAACAACACCAAATAAGTTAGACAGTGCAGATTTAAAACAAACTGTAGAATAACAAGTAAAAGTGCTATATTCGGCTGTACCGAATCTTATATACTCTTCACCAACGTACGTCTGGCATTACATATATTTTTAAGTATCAATTGTGTGCTTTCTAATTTATAAAATAGTTTCAGTAAGCGAAAAAATAACAAGCAGTTACATTTTTTGGTTACTTTTATAAATAAAAAATTTCAAAATTTCCCATCCCCGTAGACGAAATTTTAATTTTTCCAATTTCTTTTACCAGTTCATAATCTGTAAAGCGATTCTATTTAAGAAAATATTCAAAACTGATTAATATAAAACTGACAAATATTCAACCCTGGAATCGAAATTTTTATTTGTTTTAATTAGTTGCCTTTTTGGTTACTTTTATCTATAAAAAAATTAATTTCCCACCCCTAAAACGTAATTCTAATTTGCTTTGTGTTTTTTACCAATGCAACTTATTATGACGCGTGAAATAGTTTTATATAATAAAACATTAAAATTTGTAATCATATTAGTCACTTTCATTTATCATAAAATATTGCAGTTATCCAACCCTGGAATCGAAATTTTAGTTTTCTTATAACTTTTGATACCAATTTTGTTTTGCCTGCATAAAAAAATTATTTTAACCACAAAAAAACGACGTTAGTTGCTTTTTGGTTATGCTAAAGTACAAAAAAATTTAAATTTCCTAACCCTGGATTATAATCTAAAAAGTTTTTTTTTCTTCAATGTAAATCTTCATGATGTATAAAACGTTTTTAGTTACGAAAAACTTGAAATTTTTAAACATTTTAGTTGTTATATGTACCACAAAATACCGAATGTGTCGGAAAAATTTCAATTTCCCACCCCTGGAACCAAAAATTTTATATATTAAAATTATTTTTATTTGAGAAAAACTATAAATTTGTAACGATTTTTGTCACTTTCATGTCTTACAAAACATTTCAGTTATCCAAACCTGGAACTGAAAATTTTATTTTTTTTTTCAAATTGTTTATACCAATTTTGTTTTGCCGGAATAAAAAATAACTTTAACCAGGAGAAAACGGTGTTAGTTGATTTTTGGTTTATTTAAAGTATAAAAAATATTTAAATTTCTTCATTTTAAAATTTTTTATTTTTTTTCTTCAATGCACTCTTTATGATGTATAAAGCAGTTTTATTTAAGAAAAATTTAATACTTTTAAACGTTTTAGTTATTATATGTACCACGAAATACCGAATGTGCCAAAAAAAAACTTTTTTTCAAATATTTATTTTTGGTGTTAATTTTGCGTCGAGAAACAGGTGTAAGCTTTCCAGCTCTGGAACCGTATTTCGGATTTAGCTGAATTTCAATCGATCAGTTTAAGAACGAAGTCTCTAGCTCTTCTGGGGGCTTGGGAAAACCGATTTCACGTACAGACAGACGGACAGACGGACAGACGGGCAGACAGACGGACATCGCTCAATCGTCATCGCTATTCATAAGGATCCAGAATATATATATTTTATGGGGTCGCATATTGATATCGAAGAAATTACACACGGAATGACAAACCTTTTTGTGAAGGGTATAAAAAAGAAATTGAAGAGCGAAGGTGTCGTTATAGTCATCCCGTACGAGTCGTGCCTTGAAATTTGATATCCAAAATTATAACTCAACTCCGCATCATCATATCGGCGACCATATAAACTAATTTTCTTTTTATTCAAAGTTTAATTATTTGTTAAGAATTGTAAATGTTTTTGAGTGCAGGTAATGGGTGCTATTATGCAAATGTATTTTTAATATCAATAAAACGAGCTTTATTTGAAAGAACATTTTACGAAATTAATTTTAAATATGTCTTCTGTCGTGTGGCTGACACGGCTGGCGCATCGAAGGAGCAATCTGAAACACCAATATTAAATAACTTTTCAAAGCACTTGCGGTCGTATTTCGCCCGATAGCTCTTCGAATATTGATTTCCAGTTGCCCAATTGCTTGTAGTGTTTTGAGTGACTCGCCAATTAATTGGACTATTACGTGAAATTATTTGTTCATCAAAAGTTTCGTTTTGTAAATTAATTGTAGCGCCCGCTGAGTGGCATGTGACTGCGTCCTGTTGGAACCTGATATCAAAGACATTAACGCCACGTAATTGAGGTACGACAAAATTCGAATCATGTTCCTACACCGTTCATCATTGACAGTAATATTCCGCCCACCATCGTTTTTCAATGACTCCGCCAGTCCATAAAGCGCACCAAACAGTAATACGCTGTGTATACAATTGTGTTTGACCGAACACTTCTCTTCACTCCAAATTAGGAAATTCTGCTTATTTACTTACCCACTCAACCAGAAATCGGCGTCATAGGAAAATAAGACCTTAAATGAATGAGTTTCACGAATAGAACAATTATTTTTATTAGAAACTCAAAAAATTTGCAAGCGTTGCTCTGATGTAAGTCGCTTCATAATGAAATTGGAAAGCGTACTAAAAGAAAGCAACTTTCAGCTGTTAAATGGGTGCTTAAATAAGGCAGTGATGTCAACTCAAAGTTGTGACACTTTGAAAAAACACGTTGTATTACATCTTGTGTCTAGGATTTACGTCAGTTTTTTCCATACGGCAGCTTGAGTGCTTTTAACACTGTGTGAAGCCACACCAATTCATTGGCAAGATGTTCGGCTCTTTTTTAAACACGTATGTACATCTTCCATGGTTTTCGATTTTATACCAGTAGTTAAAGAATGACCAGCAAAATCAACGTGTGGTCTTCCGCACTTCTGTAGCACAGTAATTCTTACCAAATTGGCTGGTGAAAATATCTGTGCTACAGAAGTGCTACCATGTCGACTCTTAAAGGAGATGTCTCCAATATATTTCCACTTAATTGGCCAATAGTGAAAATGTGCTCTAGTTCAAAGCAGTTTGTTTCAATTGCCGTAAGAATCAGCTATTCGAAAAGTTTAAACATTATAAAAGTTACTTTTTTCATGGAAAAAATAAAAGGTCAAATGAAACTATTAAAAAGTAGGCTTCATTTACAGTCATAAAATTTAAGTTTTTTAAGGAGTTTTATTTTCCCGTTCGAATAAAATCATCTTAAAATGAGTGTTTCATTTCTCTCAAAAAATGAGTTTTAATTTTTATGAAAAGGGCAACTATTTTTACACGCTTACGAAACACATTAAACTAAATAATAGAAAATAAATAAAACAATCGAACTAAAAGTAAAACATAAATTTTAAATAAAGTTTAAAACAATATGCGTGAGTGCTTTGCGTCCTATTTTTCACAATAATATTTTTTTTTATTCATTATTGCTTTAAGCTGATCTTAAAAGTTATTTTCAGCTTTTATTTCCTAGAGAGAGTGTGTTATAACTTGCCGCTAGGAAATCTAAATTTTCAATAAAATGGCAAACTATTGGTTCCACCACATCATGAGAATATCGAGAACTCACCAGATTTACACGTTTCAATATACTAGGAAACTTCCCTGACTAGTTCTGAGCCCATCAGAATATCTGTATGTGTGTGTGTATGTAAGCATGTGATCAACTTTAACAACTTTTAAACGGCCAACCCGAAATAATTTTTTAATGACTTCCCCAATCGAATCCACAAACTATTGAGTTCTTGACATATTAAAATCATGTCGATGAATGCAAACCGAATCATGCGGTTAATCCGCTCGTGAGATTTCGTGGAAGTATACATGTGATCATTATTGCCCGCAATTTTTTTATTGTAACCGAAAGAAAAGATTTTCTGAATATGGATTTTTTACGTATTTGCACCGACTCGAACAGGTCTATGAAGAAGATATACCAAAAATACTGGCAGAACAGTATTTTTCAAGGTGTTTTTTTAGAATAACTTTTCAGCGTCCTTAACGATGGATTCAGCAAACTAATTTATAAACCAGATCTATCACCATAAACCGAGTTAAAATCAATTGATCCATTCGTAGTAACCGAAAACTTCATCAATCACCGTTTATCACAGTCAGTTGACTAGAAAATTAAAATAACAGCTTTGAGCTTTGTAGCTCAATGAGCTCAACAGCGTAGAAAAATCAGGTTAGTGGGAAGTTAGAAGGATGGGCTTTAGGGTCAAGCGGTTTAAAAATATTTTTAAATTATATTTTATTATCAGTCGCAAAGCAGCTCTGAGTGAGTCAACATCAAGCCTCGTTGCCAAAAACAAGGTGGACCAAAAGATGTCATCTGATGCTGTTTGTGCCTTCAAAATATCGGCTGTGAGCTGTTTCTCGGTCCTGTTGGAACTACAGGTCCTCCAGTCCCAATTCGTTTAATTGTAACAAAGAAAACTCGGTTAACGTGGCCCTATATCATGCACCATTCATGGTTGTCGCGTCCTTGAAAAAAATGGCCCGATATCTCCTCCAGCGCGAAAAGCGCACCATGCAGTCACTTTGAGCAGGTGTAATGGCTCCTCTCATGGATTTTCAGTGGCTGAGAACGATAGTCTTGTTTGTTCACGTACCAGCTGAGGTAGAAATGAGCATCATCGCTCATTATGATGTTGGTCGAAAAATCGTCCACTTTGATTATTCCGCGTTCTTGGGGAATGTACCGCTCCATCGCTTGTTCACTTGTATTCTACATCTGTCTAGGCAGAGAAAACAGTACCTAATAAATACCTAATAAAATAGAACAAAATTAATAAGATTTCTCTATGATTTTTCTTCAAGAAGAAGTTCTTATTGTTTTAATAAGGAAAACCTAATTGAAAAAATCAAGAAGAAAACTTATGGTTCTTACTAGGAAATCTTCTTGTTTTTTCAAAAAGATTTTCTTCTTGTTTTATTAGGTTTTCTTTTTGTTTTTTCCAAAAAGAGTTTCTTCTTAATTTTATGAAGCTATCTTCTTTTTATTTTTAATAACACTTCTTGAGTTTGTTTGATATTATGGATTTTTATTAATAAGTTCACTTATAAATATTTAAAGGATATTATATAAAAATAAATATTAATAATTCTATAGAAACTAGTTCAGTACTCAGTAAGTAAATATATAATAAAAAATTTTTAAAGTAATATAATATAATTATAATTAATTAATATAGTTATAAAAAATGTTTAATTGTCAACTCAACCCTTACAAGTTCATAACATGAGAAATCATTGTATCGTGGCCATTCATGAAAAATATTCTTCAAAGAGGTGACATTTTGTATCTCATCAATTCTAGTTTCCCTTGTTTCCCTCCAGAACAGAAATTATCTAATCATGTGCACTGCTACTAGCATTTTCGGTTGAAATGTGTATCTTTGAGAGAGAAAGATAAATGCATAAAGATGTACCGTTATGCTAATCTTTAAAAGATTCCTCCGGAGTGGTAGAAATATCATCGGAGTTTTCTTTTTCAACATTAGTCCAACGAGAAAATAATTTTCCTGTTGGATTTCTCTTCCCGTCTTTCCGTTTCAAAACAATTTTGTTTTCTATATTATCTTTCACTCTTCGATGCGTATTGCCAAATAGAGTCCATTATTTACTAATTAGATTTGATTAATTTAAATAATAATTTTTTATTTTTTAAACAAAAATATTTTTATTTTAAACTAAAAGTTCAATTTACAGTGCATATAGTTAGAGATGTTCGCCGCAACATCATAAAAATTGTCTCTATTGATTTGTATGCATTCATGAAATAACAAGCCAACTAATATAATCAAGAAGATATTCTTATTAAAAAAATTAATAAGATATTTTACACATGATCAAATAGAAACCTAATGAAATCAAGAAGAAAGACCTAATTAAAACAAAGTATTAGATAGGCTTAATGAAATCAATAAGATATTCTTTTTGAAAAAATTGTTTTATACAATTTATAAGAAAACCCAATAGAATCAAGAAGATTTTCTCTATGGTTTGTTTTTTTGGTGCCAAAAATAACGGAATTTGAGTAAAAAAAGGCTAAATAATAAGATTTTCTTCTTAATTTCATGTGTTTTACTTATTGAAAAATTTAAAAAGATTTTACACATGAAAACAATAAGAAATCTCTTTGAAAAAGTCCTCGTTTCTTTCTTCTGGAATACCCCTCATCCCAAAAACGTTTCGTAGAGAAAATCTTCTTGAATCTACTAGGCAGTTTTCGCTCTGTGTATTTCACAAATCTCAAAGCAGATTTGACATTTGCCTTCATTTGCAAATATAAGATCATCTTCCAATAGGGTGATTTCTTTTGACTCACCATGTATTGTTCACTCCTTTTCGTCTCACTCGCAATAGTTAACTTCAACACATCAGAATTTTCCGTGGTTAACTACGTTGCCACTTCTTATATGAAGGCATAAGTCATGTCCAGTCAGTCACAGAAACGGATATAAATACGAATTAAAAACATGGCCGAAAACATCGTCGGTATCCGTGCACCGATATTTTGTGAACTTATTTCCAAAGTATTCTCTATACAAATAAAAATATTTTTTATACTATTTTCAATAAATAACAGAAGACTTTTTCGGTCTTAATAAGCTTTTTCCTAAGCAAAAGTCATTCATTAATGGTTTAGTAACTTTTACCGACTTTAAAGTTTTTGTATAATCTTAGCAACAGTTCAAAGTTTTAACACTTTTTGAGGCTTCACAAAAAAAAAAATAATATATATATATATATATATATATATATATATATATTTATATATAGTATATTATTCTTAAGCCAATATTGCATTTCAAAAATTAAGCCAATGCTGCTTCAATAATTTAAATTTAACGTTAACCCAAAACATTTGCCTTCATTATTTAGTATTTATAAGTTATTGATATTTACAAACGTCTATCATTGTCTTTGTCAACAACGTTGTAAATAAATACCACTCAATATGATATCATGCAAATTCGTATAAACAAGCCTCTGTTTATTCAACAAAATATATTTACAAAAGGGAAAGTGGTTAAACTGCACGTCAGCGTTAACATGAATACAAGTGGAGGAAGAAGAGTTATTGTGGAATTTATATATGAAGGATTTCATGCTGAGGAGTTCACTACGAACATCAATTAAAATATAATGAAAATGTTTTATATTTACAAGAAAGTACATTTTTAATTGTGAACGTGGAAGAGAAGTGAAGAATGGCAAAAGTTTGAGAAAAATGTGTTATAATGAATCGATAAGTAAATAATTTTGTGTTACTAAATGCGCTTTGATCTCAAGTAGAAATATTTTGTTTGAAATCAAACACATATAATTTAACACATGGAATGAATATGGTGAAATGTTATGGTCATTAGAAGGTTTATGATTCTAAAGATTAAGTTATTTGACCAGATATTTTTAATATCTGGCTCACACATAACCAACCGTGTGTTTTATTTCGTTAATAATTGAATTGATATCGATTTGAGAAATAGTAAAATGATCTCTTATTGTAAACTAAAAGGATTCTGCTTCATAGATCAAACCAAGCGATTTCATCAATAATATTTTTCCGCATATGAAATAAATAGTTCACAAATATAATTTCATTCGACTTTGTTGGCTTTCAAAGTTTCGTAAAAATATTTCAATGGATTAATGAAAACAACATTTTAAGTCTATTTAGAAACCACATTATGCTGGGGCCAACAACGAATTTTTTAGATCGAGTATTTCTTTAAAAAAAAAAGGAATTCATTTGCGTGTATGAACACACACACAATGAAGGCAACGCCGAAATTAGTCATATCCTGCGAAGTATGCAACAGATTTATTTATATTTCTTACGCCAGCGAACGACGATGTTGATAGACCGCGTGACCATGTCACAATTCAGCTTTAAACTGTTTTAATGCATGAAGTTATTTTTCACATTGAAACTGTTTTATATATTTCATAGACTTCAAAGGATGGCGCAAAACTATTGTTAAGTTTTGAATGTTTAATAACTGTTTCATTTAACAATTAATCATCATTGCTATTTTGCTATAAAGCGAGTCAATGGCAATATTTTTTGATTTAAGTATTGAAAAATTATATTCTGCAAGTAGCGGCCATTTTCAGCATCGCAAATTCGTGCTCTTTCTTGTAAATTTTGATAAACTTTTTGCAAAATTTCCTGTACTACGGCTCGAATTTGATTGCAAATGTTTTGTTTTAGCTGCAGTATGATCGCTGACTTCTTTGCTTATACCATTTCTTTTATATAACCCCAAAGAAAACTGGCTGCCGTTGTTATGACCGGGGAACGTGGGGGCCAAAAGAAATCTCTTCTGTGCGAAATAATGCGTTCGCCAAAGAGGTTCTGTAATGGAGCCATTGTATCCCTTTGCAGTGTGGCTCCAAATTATTTGAACCACAGTTGTAGATGGTTTTCTACAGTCGTCCTCCAAATATTGTCCAGCATCAAGCGCCATGTGAATTCTCAAAGATATATGGACCAAAGATTCTTTCAGGTGACACACTGCACCAAACTGTAGATACAACTGAGTGAGTTTAATTGTGGTTGATGAGCTGTTCTTGGAATCTGCGAAGCCCATATCCTGGAATTTTGCTTATTTATATAAACATCGAAATGGAAAAGAGCTTCATCACTTTTCAGATTGTTAACGAAATCCGGATTTTCTTCTGCTTGTTGTCGGAATGAAATGGCATAATCAATCAGTTGTTGGTAAACGGGAACATGTGCAGTGCGGCCAAAATACTCTGAACGGACCTCCGCGATATCCCCAGTTGTGATGAACGTCTTCTTGTTGATGCGATTGGAATCTCCTGCTCATTTTCCACAACACGTTGGGTATTTTATTTCGCGTGGTCTTCCGGGACATGGAAGACTGTTGCATATTGTCGAAAATTTTCAACCAGGCGGTTTATTGTTGGTGCGGAAGATCTAGTACGCACATTAAGAAAAAATGATGAATAGCACGCTGATTCAAGACAAGTGATCATTAATTTTCAAAATTAAATCCCACAAGCTTTGACCGCTCTTCGGTTTTGTATTGTTCCACTTCAAATTCCTCAATATTCTGGAAATGAAAATGAAAATTATTAATTAATTTAAAAAGTTTTTAAGCATTCAAAGCCTAACGCTATTTACACTGCGCTATAAATATTTAAATATTACACTGCCTATTATACACTGCGCTCGCTGGTCTTCACTGCAACCCGCTAAATTTAATTTCACATGCAAAATACGTAACAACAATTTTTATATTAGAGACAATTGCACCCAAACGAAATATTTGCACTGATTCTTAATACAGAATTATTTTCGATTTAACAGAAGAACGTAGTTTTAGTCAATAATTCATAATATATTGCAATACTTTCTTAAAAGGATTTTTTAATACAATTTCAGGCACCTATAAAACGACGAGATAAAGTTATCGGGTAGGATGCTCCGTAACCCTTTTCTACGAATTTCCTTGCAATGCCGTTGAGTTTGCAGTCATACCTGAAAAGCACCCACTGATAAATCTATTGCTAAAATATATTATTGACAGTTTTACTGTCCTCTTTATCTCTTTTATTTCTGTATGTAAAATATTTGGGAAGCCATTCAACTGAAAATATTTACACACACGGCAAGTTTGCTAACCTCTTTTCAGCACCCGGTAATCCTGTCCTTATTTACTGTCGTCTCATTTTTATTTTTATTTATTTATAAATTTTTTTCTCTCTAATAAACTTGTGTAACGAAATTCCTTTTAGTCATCATTTTGTTTGCATGTCTTATTATAATTTCCGTACAAAATCTGATGCTGCAATCCCACGCCACATAAGGAAAAACATATTCAACATTTTTTCCATTTACTCATTTCTTGGAGGATACATAAAATAACATGAATTGCTCTTAACCATGCTGATGTGGTTGTAGTGGAATGTACGAGTGTATTTCACTTAACTTAGACGTCTGTAAGTTTTCATAATTACTTGATGCTGTGTGTTGGTGCTCTTAATGCTGTTGTAATAACAAACAATTCTTTTTCAGTATTGTACTATTCAATTTATTTATATGTATGAAAGACTGGCAAAATAAACTATTAATCACGCGTGCAACAAAGCGAAAAGCATTATAAACTAAATTAAATGGAAAAATACAAGGACTTTAAGGGGAAAATGTATTTGCGGGGATGTATATTTAACATGGCATTTGTGTATGTAAACAAAATGCTGACTAAAAGCGTGTTTTCTAGTAGCACTTCATTAATTTGTGGTCATGCTAAAGCAAAAGTTTAATACTTAATTGACTTTTACTTATGAGAACTATATTACCGATACACAGCAACAGATTTTATATAGACACAGTCAATTTCTTATTCTTCTGAGAGATTTGCCCAAATAGATTTAATGAAACATCTTTGAAGAGTTACAATATTAAAATAGATTAACGACAATAAAAAACTTTGAACTAGAAACGATCAGGTACTTAATAAAAAAACATCTCACAATAAATTTCACATGCTGTAAAAAAAATTTCATTCAAAAGTGTGTTACATCAGTTTGTGATGGTTCTCGTTTCGTTTTCCATAATAAAATTAGAAACTGCGATCACAACCAACAGCTAATCTGCTCTGGTGTTCAAGTTGAATATTTCATACTGATGTTTACTTTCTTTTATGCTTTGGAATAGTTACTGGCGTTCTGAATTTTTTTGAACTAAAAACAGGTTTTCCAAATATTAGTCTTTAAGGATAAGGATAGATAGACCCATTATCAATGTTTTGTTGCAGCTTTTTACTTTGCCGGTGATTTTTTTTATTTTACCGACGAGGAAGGTGCTGTATTTTGCTTTTCAAAACATGACGGTGTCAATCGCTGTCGGTAATCATCAGCGATCATGGCTTTTCCTTTGTCATTGAGACAAGCCGACAACAATTAACACAACCGTGTTCAACTCGACACCATTTCATGACTGAGTGCGTAGTCAAACTCGGGAGCTGAAGCGTCATAGTGTTCAGTTCACTACTTCAATCAACAGAACACTCAGCGAAATACTTTTCCGAAGCAAAGAGACCTACCGAGTGGTGTTTTGCTATACAATCTTGTGTCGAAACAAGATTCTTGGTGAAATCTGGTTCTTGGTGACGGTAGTTTTCTCGGTAGGCTCCAATATGACAGATAGGGTTGTCATATATTAAGGAGCCTAAAAATATATGCTGCTGTATGAAATAAAATGGAATTACCCAGTATAAAAAAGACATGCCAAAGAAGTCAGTAAAATTCTCAACTTATGATCCGGATCTTTTCAAATCCTTTTTACAGTGAGTTTCTACTGCAAGAAGTTCTCTTTTTTATAACACTTGCATTTAATACGAAGTTATATCTTTTATGATAATTAATTCAGACCTTGCAAGTCTTTCTAATAGCCTTCTAAAGTGATTAGGAAAATTCGCCTTGTGCGAGTTCCCTGAAAGCTGGGGAACGCAATTGGAATTCCCGTGTTATTTGCCAAATTTTGTATTTCAAATACACTGCAGATTTCTGCCAAATAAGTACAAGTAATTATTAATGATTTATATCTTTCAATATATTCTAAGTAAATCTTTCTTTAATGTCTATTAATTCATTTTATTTAAGAATAAAATATTCATTTTGTATAAAAACATTTATGTCAACTCCTAAATAAATGTCTGGATATTGTTAATAACTATTTCCTTTTAAATCGACAATACATCCCTATTGATACTTTGGAAGTTAGGAATAAGTGCTACCCCAAAAATTATTTCCAAATTTTTTCACTAGGCAGTGGTGTTAATCATATTGAACGGACAATTCCTTGTTACAGAAGCCATTAAGACACCATAATATGAAGATATTATGTAGAAAAATATTACTTGTATCATATAATGCATTAATAATTGAATTTAGAACTGATCTTTTTGGATCAAAATAAAATTCATAATAATTCTGATACATAAATAAATATTGTTTTTATCAATACTAAAAAAAATGTACGAAGTAAAAGTTGCCGATATCTGGTATCGTTTTTCGCAATATAATTATTGCGTATGTTTGCATTTACAGAGACGAGAATAGTATCGTTTTAAAGAAGCGTTTACAGATTAGCCGTCTGGGAAGTAAAACTTTAAAATGGAACAACCACATTAAAGTGCTTGGGCCACTCTTGATCATTATCACATGGATATACTTAAAACGCGAGCCAACAGGTAGTAAACTTCATGGAATTCATCATTCTTAATATCATTATCATTCTTACTGTATTGAAATAACATTAAGAAAGTATATCTTTATTATAATATGAAACGCTTAACCTTTTATAGATGCAATTGCAAGGAAATGGAGCGTGGATGCAATAGATCATACATTTTGAACCAGAAGAAAATAGTAGACTTTAAATGCTTCCCAATCTCTCAGATTATAGATTTATTTTTTGTATTTCCAATTTCAAATTTCTATATCCTACTATCCTATATAAAGCAGAATGTTTGTGAGTGTGGATGTTTGTTACTCTTTCACGCTAAAACTACTGATTGGATCTTAATGAAACTTTACAATAATATAGCTTATACATCAGAATAACACATAGGCTATAATTTATAAAGATGCTCTGTAAGTTGTCCGAAATATAACAACATGTGTCAAGTAAGAAGGAAAAAATATTTAATTTTATTGTTTTGAAAAAAATAATATGTGTATTTTTGTCGTTACCTATTGTACAGATTTTTTTTTTTTAGGTTGTATTTTTTTTGGAAAATTTGTGAATATAATATTTGCCGTTAGTAGGTATCAATTTTTGCATCAGCTAATTAATATTCTGTTAAACGAGGCTAGCCTTGCAAAGATGAGACAAAAAATTGTTAGCCAAACAAGCATTAATGCCATACAAAATATAGTTTTAAGTTTATAGGTGATAAAATAGTACAGGTAACAGCCGCTTTTATAATTTTATTTACAGTAAAACTTCTTATATCGAACAGAAATTAACAAGCAAAATCCATCAACTTTTTACACACACAAACGCTATCATATTTTCTACTACTACACTGTTTCTTTTAGGAAAAGCAACTTTGAATTTAAAAAGTGCTCCCCGCCAGTAAGCAGGAAATCGGTCACAGCATTCAGGAACTGGTATTCAATGCTTCATTTATGACGCCGCATAGTAAACTGTCTAGTGGAAAAAAATCGAAAAAGAAAACTTTGGAATTTATTATATGACAAAAAAACTGACGCTCCCACGATTCCAGAGGTGATTTGGTTTTTCATGTGCGTTACACATATAAAAAGTTACTCGACTTTAAAATCGATTTATTTTCATAACTTTAAAGTAACAAAAGATGGGTTTGAAAAAATGAAAATAAAAAATTTATTTTTCAATAAAAGTGCTCGCAATTATATATGTTTTTGTTGTAAGAAAAATTATAATGTATTTAGCCAAAATATGTACTTCAACAAAAAATAGTCAGCTTCGTTGGACCCGAAAAACTAGCCACATCAAAAAACTACTTTTATGCATCAGTTTCTGATATATATACTAAAATATGTATATATAGATTAAGGTGTTTTCTATGCCAACTTTTGAAATACAATGTTTTTAAAAATCATTCATATTTGATATATATATATCAGTTGATACTCTTAATATTTGCTTTAAACCAATAAATACCAATTAGGATGACTCTAACACATATAATCCTTATTATAATATATTTGGACACCTTGTGAAACTAACTGTTTATTAACACAAATACGTACTTAAGCGAGAACCGCCAAAAAGTCGGGGTCGAAGTGCTTTATATGACAAGTTAAACTCCAACGAAGACCATTACAGATATGGAATTTCACCTTTACATTGTTTGCTAAGATGCTTTGAGTGCATGTTACACATTGCGTATCGATTGCCTTTTAGGACTTGGCAAATTAGGAATGATAAGAAAACACTGTACAATAAAAGAAAAAAACAAATTCAAGATAAATTTCGATCTGAGACGGGATTAATAGTTGATAAAGTGAAGTCTAATTTTGGCACCATTAATGATGGCAATACAGCTCGAAAATTTTTTAACGAATTCAAGAAATCGTCCGAGATTACAAGAGTTAATGAAAAATTTATATATAATTTAAATTTAATCTTAAAAACAATATCCTCTGGAAAACTTATAAATATATCTAACTTTAAACAGCTAACGGAGGAAACTGGAGAAATATATTTAAATAACTATAATTGGTATTATATGCCATCAACGTTGCATAAACTTCTCATCCATGGTTGTGAAATTATAAAATATTTTAATTTACCTATTGGTAATATTTAAATACCTGTATGAAGTAAACATTTTGTTTCAAATATTTTCTCGGTTTATTTTAGAAATGCTTTCTGAAGATGCTTTAGAATATCTAGACAAAACAACTTGAAAGAACAGACTTGAGCGTACTCGAAAAAATAGCAGAGAAAATTGTAATCAGGATTTCTTGTATAAACTCCTCATATCTTCTGATCTATTAATCCCATATAATAGAAATACAATAAATACAAGCAGCTCTTTCAACAATAATTAAGAAATAAGTAATTACATAATTGTTGTATCTAATTTTTTAACCCTTTTTCTTTTAGTTAATTAATAGATTTGTTTAAGTTTTGAGGTTATTTTATATTAGTATATATTTCGATATTTCGCTAGCCTTCGGCTAGCTTCTTCAGGAAATTGTTTTATATTGTCAAAATTTTCTTTTCAATTTTATAAAAATACTAAAGTTTTCGAAATTATATTGATTATTGAAAAGAAATTTTTTGACAATATTAAATAATTTCCTGAAGAAGCTAGCCGAAGGCTAGCGAAATATCGAAATATATACTAATATAAAATAACCTCAAAACTTAAACAAATCTATTAATTAGTAATTACGCAATAGTAGATGAATCTTTTAACATTGATCCAGACTCAGAAACTTATTTTAGTGATTAAGAAATTGTGTAAAATTGTTATTTTATTTGAGTTTGATTGTTACATTATTATTAATCTTTATATAAATATGTTTTTTATCTTAAATAATAATTTAACCCTATTCATATAATGTTATTTGAATGCTAATGGTTATGAGTATTTTCAAGACTTTAAACAATAAAAATACTAAAAAGTTTAAAATAATGTTATATTAAAATAAGGTTTACGGCAACCCTAAATAATTAGAAATTGGTTATATTTTATAAAAAAACTATCACGCTTTATCATTTTGTAAGTGAAAAGACAGATTAAGATTCAAACAAATAATAATTATCGAAATGGGGAAAGTTTTGAAAATAGTAGGCCAAGAGAGATATGTGCCAAAAATTTCATTAAGCTACCATAACTTTCCACTTTCACTATCGGGACTGTTCACTGTGCGCCGTGTGACTAACATTCCAATAGAAGTATAAGATTTTTCAGTAGAACTTTTTCAGTGTATTAAAGAGCTTTTCGAAATTATGTGTGCTTAGCGCATACATGAACCAAGAGCGTAACAAGGCTAAAACAATTAAAGTTATAAATGATAAAAAGTTTGATGTCGTTACATAAATAATAATTTTCTTACAACACCAAAATCATTATAGCTTTCAAATATTTTATAAATGCAACCGTTATATTAATACAAAAGTATTCGTGATATATAAAAGAAAGCAGAAAGCTAAACATTATATTTACTTAAACTGTTAGAAGCTTAATTACTACTCAGAAGTTGTAAGAATATACACAAAGCTTTAGAACTTTTAATTCTAAAATACGTTTTTAATAGATTTCCCTGAATATTCGACATCGAAGCCGTCATTACAACTGCTGTATACGTTTTCCTAACATGAGCACTTTAGTAAAAATGTTTATCTAACAAAATGGAATATTTTCGCAATATTGGAAAGCTTATTCCATTTCAAAAATTCCATAATAATTCAATAGCTGTTTACCAGTTTTATTCTTTTGTGAGACATCGTGCACGAAATTGCATCTATTTAAAATTTTTTAAATTGGCGAGGTGTTTCAGGGATGGCCTCAATCGTTTACCATTTTTTATAAAATTTTTTTTTTTTAATTTCATCACCTCTTGATTGCCGAACCCTCTCGCATGAATGTTGCTCATACGCTTGTTGCCCTTTCAAAAGCATGCAACGAATTTGTAAGCAAAAATTTTGACATGATGGCGGTGGCGTATACTGAATGTATAATAATAATTGTTATGTATGCTGTCGTTAGGCAAACAAATTTTTGGCATACATATATATCGTCACCCAAAATGCAAAATAGAGCATCATCATATTTCATAACTTACTGGAAAAGCCAAAAGCGTTATAAAATGGCAACAACTTGGAATATGGAACCAAACCTATCCAGTTACTGTTTGATTTGTATGTAGACTTCCACATTCAAAGTAGTTTCCATTGTATAAAGTTTTTTTCTTCTCCTGTAAATTTTTTAAGGGACGATATATACACTTATAACTTGAGATGTTTATAAAATATAAGCTCTGTTTATGAAACACAATTTGCACAAGTGATTTATATGATAGTTTTTCATAAATTAAATTAAAAATTTTGAGTGGCAAAGCAACAAATGAACGAACAAATTGAGCACCGGAATAAAAGTCAAACTTTACACTGAAACATTTTCAATATTATTCTAAATTTTATAAATTTGTTTGCTTAATAATAGGCAAAGGTTTTTGTATATTTTCAATTTGTTTTTGTCGTCAACGCCAAATATTTTCATACATCTATACCCTGAAATCTGTATGTGCATCTGACGGTAATTATATGAAGTGATTTAAAACTGTTATGGTTAGAATTTTTACGATCTAAAAAATGTGCTGCAACAGATATCGGATATATCCACTGACATGACAATATAAGGCTCCATATGGACTACTTAGTCAATGTGCTACAAGACTCCCAATGAAAACTATATAGTAAATATCCGCAGTGAAAATAATTTTTTAAGATTATGCACGAAAAATTTACAAAATGAAACCAACAATCAATTTTACACTCTCGTAAATATTTTTATATTTATAACTACGAGGTAAATAAAACAGTTTATTTTTGAAAATTAGATTCGTTTATTAAAGCACTTTAAAGCTGAACTGGGACTTGGTCACGCAGTACATTCATATTCGTCGTTTGATGGCATATACTTCCCATATCGTCATATCTTCGGCATCGTCAAGATATTTTTATAAACACAAATAAGTTTTATTTCGTTGTGCTCTCATTATTATTTATCAGTTTATATATTGTTCCAATTAAACTAATCCCCTTCAGACGTATTACAGTTGCGCCACTGCTTTTTTCAATCCTCCAAGCAACTCTGATATTAAGTTTTTTGTATGGCCTTGAGTTCTCTTAGATATCCGCGATTTCCTCAATTTTGAAAATAAATATAAAAAAAAAGTAGTAGGTTGTAGGGACATATTTGTGTTTTCTTGTGCTATGAGTTCTCTCAATGATTCAGTTGTTGTCTTGTCAATCGTGGCAAGACACTGCTGTCTCATGGGTTTTAAGATTTTAGGAATGGGAATAAGTCTCAGGGGCAATGAACTATTGTTTCGTGGGTTTTCTCAATTCTAGGGAGCTTATTTGTATGTGCGTGTACCTACCTTTCTCTTTCCTTGAGCTCTCAATCATGACAACTTACTGCTGCTTCCTGGGTTATTTTTAACTTTGGCAGTAGAAATATTTGTGTTTTATATTCTCCGCTTGTTGTTAAAATAAATGCAGAATTATTTAACACTTTTGCATAATATATAATATTTTTTATTTAATTTCTTATTGTTTTCTATAATACAATATTACAACAGATTATTACGAGTATTAATTGTGATTTTAACTTTTATATGCAGCTTTCTTAGTATCTAAATTTATATGTTTTACTATTTAGTATCTGATAGATGTAGATGCTCATACTTCTTTTTCAATCATTTTTTATATATATATTAAATTTCTTTTTCTTGGCTATATAATTATTGCATATATTAAGTCTCATATATTTATACTATTTATATATGTAATTACATATTTATATATATATATATATATATATATATATATATTAAGGATTATTCATAAGTATACAAATTTATTTGTCATTAAACTTAAATTAAAAATATTGCTACCTGTTGTACAAAACTCTTTTCTTAGAGTTGTTTTACTATGAAAATAAAAAAACCGTGAAACATAAAGTTATATTAACTTCAAAGTATTTGTTTGCAATAAAAATGTAAAAGAATTAGTATAAAAAGTGCCAACATCTTTGAGGCGAATTCCCAGATACACATTAACCAGCATAAGATCACTCAAATTTGCTTTCAAGATACAGATAGAATATATGCATTTCGATCACTATTTTATTAGCAAAAATAAGTTTACTTTGTTTATAGCTTATCCTGCATTTGCTGCTCTAATCTTCTAATCATAAATATATTCTAAACAATTGTTTGGGGAAATGGTCACGAATGTTGTACAGCGTGTCACAACTTTGAGTTGGCCTGACTGCTTTATTTAAGCACCCATTTAACAGCGGATAGTTGCTTTTTGTTTAGTTTTCTTTGAAATTTCATTATAAATTGACTCACACCAGAGCAACTCGAATAGACTAATTATTTTCGTCAAACTCATCCATTCAAAATTTTATTTTCCGAAAAAGCCCTTTTCTGGTTAAATGGGTACATACACAAGCAGTATTGTCGCATCCATATTACATTTATAGAATACTTCTGTTTGGTGCGCTTTATGGGCTGGCGGAGTCATTGGACCGTATGTCTTCAAAAACGATGATGATCAGAATGTAGCGGTCAATGATAAACGATATAGAAACACGATTCGAAATTTTTTCGTATCAAAATTATGTGGTATTAATCTTGTTGATACATGGATCCAACAGGACGCAACCACATGCCACATGGCAGGAGCTATAAGAAACTTTTGATGAGAATATAATTTCACGTAATGTCACTATTAATTGGCCACAAAGATCGTGTCTACCTCGATACATATGATCGCGAATGCTGCAAAAAAATTTCGAAAATTGGTGTTCCAGCTTGCGCCTTCTAAGCACCCACCGTGGCAGCCACATGGCAGGAATCATATTTAAACAATATTTTTATAAATTTTTATATATACAATTTCCTTACCCAAATCCAAATTTAAAATTTTCTGTGTTTTCGACACGACGATATCTTATGTGAAATTTTTTAAAATATTTAAATTTGCTTTCGCCAGCGTTCTATTAAAGAATTAAGAGTTATTTTTTAATAAATAAATAACATAAACATCTAAATGATGTAATATATTTCTTAAATTAGATTTTGTTTTATATACAAATAATGGGAGAAGCTAAATTATTTTATTGAATTTTCAATTAGTTCAGTTCTTATAAAACACTTCTTTTAAGTAATAAATGAACAATTAATTGCAACAAAACTCGTACATCTAATTTATATCACTCTTGGCTAAACGTTCTATATCTTAAAAAAGTAGTTTTTTAATATTTTACAACGCAACAAATAACGCAGTTATTTTTTTCCTAACTTGATTGCCACATTCACAAGACATGATATTTTTTAATTTTTATTTTTAGTTGGTGACCCCACGCCAGATAAAAATGTGTTACAAATAACTAATTTTTATCTAGAGAAACTTCGTTTGAAATGACAATAATTCTTGTGAATTTGGCATATATAAAAACTTGTATATACAAACTATGTTATACCATAATATACATGTATGTATGTGTGTGTGTATGTACAATAAATACATTTATGAAATTTATAAATATATTTTAGGTTTTCTTCGTCATTGATATACTTAATACAAAAGGGGAAGCAAGCAATAATTGTCTACGATTTATTTTGTTCCATTTAATAATACAGTTTCTCACACTTGTTCATAATATATTATTAATTTTGTTATTGTTAATTTCTTTAGGGCTTATTTATGTAAATATAGAGAGCTCATATTTTAGTTGTATATTGAAATATAAAATATTGTGTAAATTGTTTGTTTATATTAATAAAAAAAATATTTCATTAAACATCGTTAAAGACTACACGATCGATACTCATAAAAATAAGATTTTTTTCTAAGGAAATAAAAATAAAGTCGTAAAGAATTTAATAGCAAACAGATATAATATTAGCATATACCCGATATGCTTGATATGAGACACAGACATATCAAATGCTATTTCAATCTTCATACGAGTATGATTATGTTTGCTGGACAATTCGTATGTATGATCAAAACTATCACATTCGAGTTGTTATTGCTTTAAGTGACTCTCATCAATAAAATCACATACATTTTTACACAATTACCATCAGTAAACGCTTATGAATGGTTGTTGTATTTGTATATATTTGAATTCACTTAAATCAATAATCACTACCCAGTTGCTCATTACGGTTCAATTGTATGTCACACATTTACATACACAATTCACGATTTTATAAATAATACTTCATATTTATTTAATTATTATGTAATACATAGATAGTAAATAATACGAATATTTGTTATGGATTTGTTTGATTTTTTAGCAAAGAATTGTTGTTATAGAAACAACTAAATCAGTCTTGCAAAGCATTGCACTATGGTCTGGCATTTAGCACCTCAGGCAATTTGCTTATACAGTGCTACCACCATGGGCTTGTCAATGTCACTTGTCTAACACGATAAAATCAAGGCGCAAATTACGGCATTCGATACGATTCGAAATTTTAAAATATTTCCTTATAAACTCTATTGAAATATTTCGTAACTTCGTTCGATAACGAGTGCTGTAATTTGCCCCCAGTACTTAAGGACTATCGTAATTTTTTCGTCAAAAATCATTAAGACATGTTAGTTGTGTATCAAAGATTTATTGTAATATTAAAAAATATATATCTGGATGTAAATCATGCATGTAACTTTGCAAATTATCGGTTCGCAAATATCGGCGATGTTGTTAACGTGTATTTGATCTGTTTCTTGTCTCTTAATTGAAAGAGCAATACTGCTCCTGTCAATAGGCAATTGTCACTTGAACAAGCTAAGCCATTTAGTTTATATAGCAGCCATTTATAACAGACTATTATGCGTTTTGGAAAGAAAATTGATAATGAAGTGAATTTCGTGTACTCTTTAAGCATCACTCACAGGCAGGGAATATGCCGATTCGGTAAGTGGAATTTGATGCGTTACTGTGACTCACTGTATAGGATTTATTCCTTCACATAAGAAATAGCAACGTTGTTGACTACGGAAAACTCCTCAGAATAACCGCAATTCTGTGGGGTTATCTGAGGTGTAGAAGTTAAAAAATGCGCGTGAGATACGAAACTCTCGACAGAGAGTAAACAATCAATGGTCTGGCCCCGTTGGCAAAATAATTGCCAACGGGGCTTGATGTTGACTGAGCCAGAGCTGCCTTGCGACTGTAAAATGTTTATAGAAATTGTATTCAAATGTCAATTGATATCGACTGCGTTAATATAACATCTAGTGCTGATTATATCTTGTGATATTTTCTTATAAATTTTGAAACGGTCTGCACGATACTTATAAAGTTGAGACTAAAAAATTTCAAATTCAAAATCATGAAATTAAATATATATTAAAACATAAAGACGATAAAATTACTTCTTTAAGAAATTGACTTCTAGTTGATTGCCTGAGCATAGTGGGTAGCCGCTTATCCCAAACTTGCGGCATCACAATTATTTTCTAGAGTTGAAAACACACAATGGCATTATGAGCCCCAGAGCCTCGCAAAGTTATGTTATCAAAATTGGTATTTTCCATTTGGGAAAGTATATCGATTTTTGTCCCTTTTTCGATCAGGAAGATAATTAACAGTGTGGTTAATAAATTTAAACTCACTGGCTTAGCAAACAATGAATCAACAGCAGTACAACCACGAAATGGCAGATCAGCAGAAATCGTCGCCACTGAAGTAGACAATTTTGTAGCATATCAAAACATGAATTGTAAACGACTAGGAGTAGCGCTAAGTGCACACTAAATACTTCTGAATGATAAAAATAGAATAAAATCCCTTTCACCGCTGAAGTTAACTTCTGAAAGAGTGAGAACGTCAACAAACATTATGGTCAAATATTAAATTGCCAAATAGATTGTCCAGGCTTGGGAATTTTTCTTGTAAAGGATTTTCAGTCGAAATAGAATAGAGTCATGCTGATTAATTGAAACTTGACGGTGAGTTATTATATTATTTATGAAATTATACCGATTTCTAAGAACGTTTTTTGCTTAAAAAAGATTTTTGGACGTGTAAAATAGTTTAATTAAAACGTATTTTGGGTCGAACAACAGAAATACATATAAATTTAAAGGAGACAAAGTATTCAGCCAAAAGACACGATTCATTTTCCTTATAAATTTTGTCTTATATTTTTATTATCAGAAAAAATCGACACCATATTCATGACTTACTACGGAGACGAAATTGGAATCTAAGGCATCGTATCCTTGCGTTCACTGCTTCAGACAACAGCACTCTCAGATCCAAATTTATATTGTCTTATTTTTAACTGTAAGTAATTTGATTCGAATAATTCATTTCTATACTAAATATAATTTTATAGGCCAATTGTTCGAAAAGAACAAGGCAGAACAGCTGTTTTCGAAGGCCACTACACTTTCAGCATCAGTATACAAGTGCATGTTTATTTATTACCACTTGTCAGGTGGCTTCATTGAATATTGAAAAAGTTTCTATTCTCACCAATTTCATTATGAAAATTGATACGAGAACTGTATCGCAGCGATGGTACCACAGTTTTGCTCAGTCCCCCTGTTTGATTGTGAATCTTCATGTCATATTTTTCTGAATTCTTTTGTTCCATGTTTCTGAAGACAAACTCTTTTCCTTACGTACATTTGAACGTTTTTAATGGAAAAGCTTTTCAAAATTTTTAATTGTAAGTCTTTTTGAATTCAAAGCGCCTTTCGAAGAATTATCCTTTAAAATTTAGTTATTTATATTGACTTGTTTTTTCCCAGCACTCATAACTTGACACTATAAACAAGCAACTGATGAAAATATGCAAATTTAAAATTTAGTGATAAGTTTGAGTTTTTATTGCTTTTTAATGTTACTGTGAAGTCCTTTGAGAAAATCAAGCCTTTTCTAATCATGTCAAGCTTTCAAGCTACTTGAACCCGTCAAGCCTAATGAAGTCCTAGGTTCCAGAGGGCCATATCCATAATCTGATTAATATTGATATCAATATTAATATTGATACCAATATTCCTCAATTATGCTCTTTTACAGACAGCCTTCGAGCTTAAGTTTTTAAAATTTTTTTTAATCAGCAATCGATATTTTAATTCTTTTTGCATGAATTTTCTATTTTACAGCTTTTCTTGCTAATAAATCAAACTCTGCAAACAATTTCTTTTTTAAAGCAACTCTGCGCGTTATAGTGAATCGAAATTAATTAAAATGTTTAGTATTAAAAATATTTTCTTTCAACATTTTCCTAGTTAGCAGCTTTAGTTAAGCATTTTCCATAAATTTCTATATATAAAATAATAACGTTTTGGTTATTTAACTACAAATTTTGTTTCAAAAAATTTTGTTAAAAATTTTATTCAAAATCAAAATTTGATTTCTAGCGGCCTTTGAAGGGCTTTTTATAAACTTCTACATAATTTTGTTGTGTTGACTTAAATATGATTTGGTAGTTCGGTATAATTTGGGGATGAGATTTATTATTAATATTATTGGGTTTTTAATATACGTATGTACCTCTTTTTTTTGTTACTTAATTAAATCTTTATATATAAAATTTTTACCACCTTCGGTTAACAGTTTTAATATACACTTTATTTAATTTGTAATATTTGCAATACTTATTTTATGTACAAGAAACAATTCATAATAAATTAATATTCTAAATAACGTGTTTATATCTCTCCACTAAAGCCCTAATTTTGTAAATCACTTTGTGTTAGTGGAATTTATTTGGTGGCGGAAATAAATTTGACTCTGCTCTTTTTTACTCACTTTAACCCTAGAAGGCTAACGCTTTTTAATTATACCTTAAGACTAACACCACGTAAATTTTACGTACTATGGAATTTTCTCTAAAGCGCCTCAATTAATGTGGTAACATCTGTATTTTTTATTTTGTTTACTTTTCGTTTATCAAAAATAAAAATTAATTCATGAAAAGGTCAACAAAAACAATTACTTATTAACAAAAACAAAATATCAAAAAACAAGATATCAAATCATAGGCGTAATAAAATAAATACTTATATCATCAGTTCTGGTTAATGTTGTCGCTCTAAAAGCACTTCAACGACCAAAAATGCTTTGTTTATCTCTTTGCGTTTGCTCAGAAACTATTGAAAAAAGTACTTGTTGAATTTGGTACCGTTAGGTCACTCGATGCTTGTGTAGCAACAACTATAAAAAAACTACACGTAAAATTTTCGTGGGTTAGCCTTCTAGGGTTAATATTATTTTTCATACAAATTTTAAACATTTTGATAGACATGACATTGTGTATAAGCCAATAAGAAATGAAATAAGAAATTTTTTTTGCTTTTCCGTGAGTTTCATTAACGTAAAGTGGTTTACAAAATTAGGGAATAATTCTAAATCATACAGAAAAACTAAAAACAATCAAATAAAATTATGAGGTACGAAAATGGTCATGATATTCGAGTCGAGCTTAGGATAGGTAGAAGCAAATCCTTCTACCAGCTACTTTTGTATGCTTTAAGCAGAGAATATATGGCACGAAAACGAACTGAAAATTATAGAAATGTGATGTGGTCACTTCAGACGTTGTATCAAATATGCTCAATATATTTTTTATTTTTATTTTATTGTTCTTTCTCTGAAGCTTTGAGAACAATGCCAAAGATCCTTAAAAGAGGTTGATAGTGAAAATGTTGTTGCAGTCGTTCTAATATCGAAGTAGACTATAAACATTAGCCATGGACATGTTCGAAGCAGGCAAAATTGCTAAAGCCCATAAGTAATTTGAGCACGCAATCACACTGGTACTTATTATCCCAAAATTATGTTATGGAACGGCGAGTTTTGGGAATATTCTGATAGAAACGTTGGACTACTACATCCAGGTGGATGAAATGCAAATGAATTTTTTTATTTATTTTAAATGATTGGTTGTTTCATTAAATGCTCTCACCGTAAATCCCGCACCGCTGCAGTAGTTTCAAATAAGGGTGAGATACGTGTAAAGGAAATAGACCACAAACTCGATGCTTTATCAAACTGCCATAAATCGAATGACGGTCTTAAAAGAGCAAAGAAATCGCAGGTGATTTCCAAGTCTTGACAAATCGCCAACGTACCGCTTTAATAGTTCAAATCCTGGAAGAGAGGCATCTAAAGGATTTGGAGTACAAATATGGTGCTCCATCAGCCATGCATGAAGCGAATATTGCTCTAACAAAAGAAAAAATATCCTTCCAACTCTTTTATCATGTAGCAGCGTTATCAAATTTAAATTTCAAAAAGCACTAAAACCGAGAATAAATCACTTAAAAAACGCCGAGTTTCCAATATCGAATTTGAAAAAAATAATATGCACGACTAATAAATATAGATTTGAGCTTTTTATTAAAAAATATATATTTTTGCTAGAAATTGGTGAGCATATATTGTGGGGAAATATTTTTATTTAGTTAATCAAGACACAGCAAAAAGAAAAACAGAGCTATTGGAAGTCACTACGTTCTCATCATCAGTACTCGCACATATTTACTACTTCATGTCTATTTATTATCTTATGTCTTCACTTCTATTTATTATGAATTTAAAAAAGTTTTAGAAGAGAATTTAAAAACTTTCCCTAGGAAAACAATGTGAGTTGGTTCAGAGTGGTAACAGTTTCCGTGTACACAAATTGAATTCCGTTTTTAACTAAAAATCTATTTTTGAATTTTGGTTTTAATGCCAAAGTCAGTCACAACCAGAAAACACCAAAATTTATTTAAAAAAAACACCGAGCATCAAATTCAAAGTTTTTCGGCGATGAATAGAAAAAAGCACTAAAAACGGAGCGACAAGCACCGAGTTGACAACGCTGTTCGGTAAGTACTGAAGGTAGCACGATGAGTTTGTCACAAACGTGATGCATTTTAGAAAAAAGTGCTTCAGTCAATGGCAAATCTGTAGATGAGCATTTTGAAATTGTGCGATTTTATATGACCATGATATATATAAATACAAGTTTGGTGAACAAGTCAGCGTTGAATGTACGTCTTCAAGTTATTCAGGTAAAAACGATCGCTTTCGAAACGATTACAATACGATGGTTTTGAAAAAGTGCAATAAATAAATTTCGACACATTCTGACAATCACACCATTTTTTCGTTTTCAATTCATTTTCCGGTCTCAATCGTTCTCCATTCCATACCTGATAACTCAGTATCAGGATATTTTATAATAAAATATGTATGCGATACATCGTGTGAGTTTCGGGTCATATGGATCTAAGTGAACGTGGAACGCGAGTTTTTTTGGTGATCACGTGCGTTCTGCGATTTCTAAGATTTCCCGAATTAAAATCAATTGCTATCAATGCGTCCTATAAAGTTAGTCAAAATAATAGCTTATGAATAAATCAATGCATGTGGCTGATGCCTTAATATATCAGCACTTGCACGAATTTCAAAACCTTTGGCGCACAGAATATGTTCGAACTTAAAAAAAATTTAATTACACAAACTAATTTTATCATATTCTTAATAACAATCACTTATAAACAACCATTATAATTTTGTGTAGGAAGAAAATAAAATTTTGATTTAAGCCTGGCCTTTTAACACAAATAAAAGTTTTATGATTTAAATGTGCAAGACAATTCAACTTAAAGCAAATTCTTTAAAAATACTTCAACAATATATACAAACAGTTTATATTATCAATTTATCCACTTATCATTTCCTTAGTTTTGGTTTTAAAACAGATAACAATCTCCTAAAACCATAATGTCATCTGCCTTGATTGCTTTATAAAATTTTCATAATGATATTTTGCCTTATTTCATCATTTACACTAACGCCTCTTGCCTTAAGCTTAAACTTAAACTTAATATACATTTAAGTACAATATAACTTGTTGTTGTTGTAGTATAAATATTTAATTAAATTTTAGTTGAGAGTTCTTGTATTGGTTTGTTATAATCTTTTAGTTATTTGTCATTTGATATCGTGTTAAATCTAGTAGATGTTCGTAGAGAAAGTCTTCGTGGGGTGTTAGACCAATCATTAGCCAACCGCAAATAGCACCAATGCTACGCGTCACCGACAGACTACTCCAGATAGAAACGATACTGTTGCTAAGCTACGGGACGATAAAAGAGAAAAAGTATTATTAAAGCCACAGTTGTTTCAGAATATTTAGCTGAAGGAAAATTAATGCGGGTGGTCAGAACTAAAACCCCTTCTTCAAAACAACGATAATATTTTTTATATGTGGCATCATTATAAAATACAACATTTCCAAATATTTGAGAAACATAATCTGTGATATGGAGCTGGCATCCTGTTGAGACGCTCTAGATGCATCAGACCAAAAGAGTTTGAATTTGTTCTTCATCACTCTACAGCGATTCGTCTTAAGAAAATCCTCAAAAGGGTTCAATAGTAGCTGTGAGATGGCCAACAAACGAGATTACCGTTTGTTTGATCATCGATCGGTAAGATGCATTTTATTATTATTTTTATTTCTTAACTTCCCGTCAGAAAAATTTACAATTTTCAATTTATTTCTTTCATCCCGTTTCTCATTGGATATCGACGTTTTGAGTCCCTAGGAAGTGATCCTGACTAATGTTTAGAGAATGTTACTGTATATATATACATATATATATATATATATATATATATATATATATATAAATATATATATATATATATATATATATATATATATCTGTGTGTGTAAGGACCCACTTAAAACTTTTAAATCAAATCAAAGCTTTTTTAGAAAAGCTTTTTTTAGAAAGCTTTGAAAAACTTAAGCTTTTTGTAAATGTTTATTCAAGCTTTAGAGAAAATTTCAAAAATAAGTCGTTTTTAAAAACTTAATATTGACAAAAACTGTTTATCATCATTCTAGGAAAATTTTTGTTTTCCAAAGTCGGTAGTCAACGGCAGAAAGCCCGAAACTATTGACCACTTGGAGGACAACCTTTGCTTCATTATTTCATTATTCAATTCAGACGAAATATGTTTTCACACGTATTCATTGCTGACGGTAGACTTGCGCTCTCCTGCAGCATTTTAGGTCGTCAAAAAATGTTTTTCCCATCACGCTCTGTGGATATATTAGTTTCATGGCGATCGTACAGGATAATACGGTGTTTTTGAACTTGTTTATACCCAAACTGAGAAATTCAAATTCAAATTGAAACTGAGAAGCCTTCAAGAACTGGATGATGGCTTGCTGAATACTTTCAAGCGAAGAAAATTCGTAACAACGACCTATAATAGAATCTTGGAATATTTTCTTAGCTTCTACTGCGGTTCGTGAAAAAATATGATTTCACTGATCTGAACCTTCTAACTGAGATGCTGCAATTAAATGGATTATAATTTGCTAGCAATTGTTGAATGAGTTGAACACTACAAGCGAATAATTTAAGTTTTTTTGAAAATTCAAAGGCAACCATATTAGACACACTTACACACTTTCAAATATGCTATAAGCGCTTCAACTGGGACCACAAAAGTAGTCCACTTGAAATGTAGTATCAAAAAATGTATGTACAAACTTGCATACAGCAGTCAATCTGAGAATTTATTTATCCATAACTTCTCTTGTTAGAAATCCTACAATTGGAGCGAAGGAGTTTCAACCTTGAAAATAAGCTTGTTATATTTTCCAAACCTTTTTAAAGGAATTAAGCTGGATTCACCTATGGTTTCAGTACAATATTGACGTTCTACAACATTTTTCGCTCTGAAGCGATTCACCGACTTCGCGCATCAAGGCTACCACATGAAATAATTTTGTAAACTATGTGTGTGAGTTTTACAATTGGGCAAGACCACAATTTATTTAATTTTATTTATAACAATATTCACCAGTTATATATTTTTTATTACCAAACAATACAAAACAAGTGCTCCGTATTTTATTATATGCACAAACAATATGAAACAAGTGTGTTGTTATACATGCAAAAGTATTAAAACAAGTTCTGTATAATATGTTGTGGCATCTCAGTTCTACTTTACTTAAGAAATTAAACTTTGTGGCAGCACAGTTGCAATGTTTCGGAACGTGAATTAAAATTAAACCAATTCAGGTTCTGAAACATGTTACCCTCTCTCGCTCTCTCTCTCACTCTCTAAAACAGAAACGTCAAACTACATATAAAAAAAATGTTTCAGAAAGTGAAATTTGTTCTGAAACCAAGCCACTGAGTAAAAGACACTACAAAATCTATCATTATAAAACCAGTTTATAACTCAAAAAGACACGTTTATTTCAACCATCTGTTTAAGTTCTGTGATCTCCAAATAAAATTACAAGATTCGAAGCATACAAACAGGGTTTTGAAGTGTTGCTCATATTAAGGCGAATGTTTTTACATATATTTTGCTAGCACACTTACCATTTCTTGTTGCGTTAATGTTAAATTGGAATTATTATTAAAGTATAATTTGTCATCTATATTATCGGAACAGATTGTTAAGATTATTGTCGCTATATATATCATCGCTATAATTAACCAACGAAATGATATCAATTCAGATGCATTCGATAGATTCCAACGGCAAATGTCCATGCTGGAAGAAAAAAATTTGAAAAATTATTATTATTAATTAATATTACTAACAATAATAATAATAATAAAATAATTTTTTTTTTTCAAATTTATATAATGATCTTAATATGGTTGGTGCTGTTAAAATTAGGAAAGTGTAATTGTTGTTTCATTATATGCGATGGAAGAGCCATTTAAATCATAATGTAAGACTAATTTTTTAAAGAAACTCATATTAAGTCCTCAGTTCTACTTTTTAACTAAAAACTCTACGAGGCCGCAGAAAATTACAGTACGTAAAAAAGTATTCACAAGAAGTCCAGAAGATATATGCCGAGATATGCGTTAGCAATAACATTATTTCAACAACGAAAAAATCTGATTTCTTACATTAAACTAACTGCAGAGAGAATTCTTACTTTCGATTAAAATAACATTTAAAACAAAAATAATCTATAAAGTTTTGTTTTGGTTTCAAATTTAGTTGCACGGCAAAAATTCTAAATTAAGAAAGAGGCAGTAAAACAGCAGAATGCTTTAGAATATTTTCTAAAATCAAAATTATTATTGATGAAAGATAAATGAAAAGAACTATACAAAACATAGTTTTTAATACTAATTTCATAATTTTTAAAGTCTAAAATCTTTACTAAATTCTTACTTTTTCTTCTTTGAACTTTTATTGGTGTTCACACAATTCATGTCTTGTTGACGATATCTTCATATAGTTGCGTACGTTTTAAAATAGCGAATGAGAAAGCTAAACGTACTGACAGTACATGCGCATGAGTACTCGTTACTTTTCTTCTCGTCCCTCTCGCTTCTAAAGTGGCAATCATGTCAATAAAACACGACTCGTACGAATACAGACTTATCAAAAAAATAACAAAAATTATCTTTAGCTTTTTACTCTTATACATACCAAAAGGACTTTAAGTTTTACAGCTCTGCATGTTGAATTTAGCTGACTTTCAAAAACAAACTATGTTGGACCATATCCAATACATAGGATCAACTATGAAGTCTCTAATTCGCCTGGGGGTGTCGGAAACCGCTTAGCATATACACACAGACGAACAGACGCTGGTTTGACTTTCCTGTTCTGAAGGACCCAGAACATGTATAATTTATGGGATCGCATTTTATTATGGAGGAAATTACAAACAGAATGACAAACCTTTTCACCTTTGGAATGGTACAATAATACGATATAAAATGGTACTCAATAGATGTTGTATAATTTTCTAAATAGAATTAAATATTGGGTTCTGTGTAAAATATTTCAATAGTAATTGGAACTCCCATTTCTTATATTTACGAAAAGAAAAACAATTTTATTTATTAGGATTATCTAACACCACCTCTTTCAATATATTTTTGTGTATCAGTTTATAAATTTGTATGTACTCGAACTTTATTTATCTATACAAATCTTTTACTAAAAGCAGTCGTGGGTCATAATCATGAGCGTCCCACACACATGGCATTTGTTTGACCTTTATTATGTATCAGCAAAACAATAATAATAAATAAAATTAAAATTAATGTGATCTTTGCCATTTCAGCCAGTTTTCAACATACTCAAACAGACATGCACATACTCGTACATGCTGGTTTATATTTATAATCATTTATTTGTATATATCAAACGACATTTGAATGGGAATAAAAATAAATTTAACCAAGAACTAACTGGCAAAACAAACTTGGGGATTAGGTTTTGAATTAAATTAAAATTAGCGGGAAGTTACAGGGGTAGTCTTTTGGGTCAACCGTTTTCATAGCAATACTTTATATAACGCTGTCGTCACAAAAAGCAACATCAACACACATTCATACGAAATTCATAATCAACTTCCGTGTTATCAGATTATTGATGGACACCATGAATTGTTCACAAAGAGAGAAAACCACGGTGATGGTTTATGTAATTGTGTCAATGATGAAAATAAAACTCAATGGAGACTTGGATATTGACTTCTAGTATGTTTAAATTTGCTTTTTAGTACGGAAAAACCAAAGACGAAGCGGAGCCACTGGACAGGAGAATTTTTCGAAATAATATTTTCATAAAAGAATTATTATTCAGGCTCAATCCTCAAGTATTTAGTTAAAAGAAAATATGATTTCATATTTATATAGGCTAAATTGTTCTAACTTAGTTAAAATCTCAGAAAGACATGATGATAAATATTCCTAGGCACAAAGGAAGTCAACATCAGTTTTATTCAACTTACAATCAAGCTGATACAGTTCTCGGATTGTTTTTCACAATAAAATTTGTGTAAATAGAAAACAGTTATCACATTCAACTAAGCCACCTAAACAGTGGTGATAAATACAATATACACATGAGCACTGAAGATGAAAGTGTTGCGACTTTCGAAAACCGCAGTTCTGCTCTGCTGTGTAGTTGAATAAAACTGATGTTGACTTCCTTTGTGCCTAGGAATATTTATCATCATGTCTTTCTGAGATTTTAACTAAGTTAGAACAATTTAGCCTATACAAATATTAATATAGCAAAATAAAAATGTTCAATAAAAATATAATCACAGAAAATATGATTTATTTAACAAGAAATTTTAATTGTGCAAATTTACTTTCAAAGAGGTGAAAGTCTTATGGTATCTCTGTGTTAAATTCGGGAGATATCAGGCTACTTCTTAGCCTACTTTGTGTAATTAAACTGCCAACATCGAGGCTCATGGTAATTCAGTTGACAATAGACCAAAAGAATATGCTCGTAGTGGCCGTAGTTCTGTACAGAAAAGTGTTGGAAATAAATCATGAACGTCAATTCGTCGACGTTCGCAATTGAGCATCACCTGTGACATTTTGCGCAATATTTTGCATTCACGATTTTCACCTTAACGTTTATAAATGTTAACTTTTTCCAGAACACACAAAATTGTCGCATGTGGGGCTCGCAAAATCCATAAACAGGCCTTGAACAACTATTACATTCAAAGTAAGTGACCGAATGGTAGGATTTGTGGTCAAACGGCTTTATTGGCTCATACTTTGCTGACAATGAGCAGAAAAACGCTATCACCGTGAGATATCGATATTGTTATAACCAAACCATGATAACCGATATTTTCGATAATGTTAATATCAGTGCTGTTGGCTGGACAAAAGTCTAGGATGCCTTAGATCCCCAGTTTGACTCTGCTATCAGTCGAATTTCCCTGGTGTGCATTAGTGCGAGATTTTGCTAATTGTTGTCGGTTGGTCTCACTGACGAAGGCATAGCGCTGATCGCTGAATGTTATCGACTATTTCATCTAGAGTCATGCAAAAGACCGGGCTTACTTAAACAAACAAATAACTGACGCCCTAAGATGAAGTTCTGCGCTGCATAGACGAGATATTATTATTAAAAGTGTATATCAGCGCTTTGTGAAAAGAGCGGACGCCTGCCAACGTGCTATAGGATATATCAAGTTTCATCATTTCCTTAATTTCCAATATGTTTTCTACGCGTTAGTTTGTCAATTCACTTTCTAACCTCAAATTCTCCCGCTCTTTGTATTAAATTGCATTCGAATGTTAAAGCTTTAAAGACCACTGCGAATACGAATAAACTCAAAGCGACTTAACGTCAGCCTCATTTAAATGTTATTGGAAAAAAGATTCATAAGTCCTGATTTTTATTTAGTTATAAATCGTTCTATTCCTAAAATTAACAACAACTCGGAAACTTTTAATTTCGAATTTGAGAAAAAGTATTTCAACTTAAGCCTAAATTAGTTTTAAAAATTCAGTACATTAAATTGTTTAAATAGATATTTCGTGACGAGCATTTTTTGATGAAGACTGCCAGAGCACATTTCAACTAAATCGTTTTATGTTATTGAAGGCAGCCAAATTTTAATGCAGACGTCATTTCTCTTTTTACGTTTTATGGTTTTGAGTTATAAAAATAATATTTCATTTATTCAACAGCCCACTTGCAGCCCTTCTCTAACTTCTTCACAATATGTGTAGGCGTTACCACTAACGCTTGTCCTATTTGCATAAAACGTCTAAAAATATACTTTAAATTTAATATTTTTGTGTTACACATTCACATACATTTTTGTGTACCTACACATATGCGCACATACTTTCACACACACACAGATACTGATGTTTATGCACGCGAACAGTAAAACATGAACAGAAACAAAAAACAAACTTGTCTACGAGAACATGGTTTATGATTTTTTGATAGTTTTTAATAAGATGTCAATGTCAATTGGCGAGGGTTAAATGTGTAGTTAGCTGGCATGTGTATGTGTGGGTGTGCATGGGTAATTCTGTTATAACAAGCATTTTTATTTTCCTTTTTTGTATTATTAACCTAAAAGTGTGCTTAAAAAGTTAGTTTCGTAATTAATTACGTACCATGAACATATTTGTGTAGCACTTAATTTATTACTGAGCGAATGGAGTATTTCATAAAAAATAGGGCTTTAAGAAATGTCTTTTCAAAAAACGAATTGAAATTTACATATATATCGATTAATATTTTTGTGATAGTAAACTTGTGCCGAATATGCAAGTTGACATGACTGTTTAATATTTGTTTAAATTAATCCAAGGCGAATTAATACAGGTGGCCTTATTAGCGCAGATGATTCTCAGCTGTTTGATTCCCCTTGAGCCGTAAGAAACCAATCCTTCAAAATTTACTGACTTTTCATTCATAAATATTTTTGCGAGCAATCTAAAATTTTATGTTGAACAATTTAATGTTTGGTTGAGTTATATATGACTGTGTACTATATGATTTTCAAATAAACATAAAATATTTTTTAATTTTCAAACAATTAAAATTGTTAAGCACATCACATTCATAATTTTTTTGACAATTGTTTTTGAAGGATTGGTTTTTGAAATAAGGCGAATTGCGATAAGGTCACCTTTATTGATGCGCCTTGAATTAATCTATGTCATTGTACCATGATCCTATGTCTTGAATTTTTTATCACAATTTCGTGAACAAATTTTAGGGAATTTGAATATTATTTTGAATATCAACCCGCAGGAAATCGCGATTTCATTAAAACTTTAACAACAAGCGACGAAGCCCATTCTCGTTGAATACTTTTGTAAAGAATCAAAACAACAGGATATGGACGACGGGGAATTCAAGAACAGTTCAGCAGTAATAATTACATTCACTTAAGTGTACTGTTTTTTGCGGTGTGTCGTTTAACAGGATTATCGGTTCATATTTCTTTAAAACTAGTCATGGCACCTCAGTTACAGTTAATGGTGATGAATATCGAACACTTCTAAACAATTTTTTAGACCAGCTGTAGAAAACCATCCACAGTTATGGCCCCAACAAGATGTAGCCTCAGCCCACACTGAAAAGGGACACAATGGCTCTGTTATGGGGTCTCTTTGGCAAACATATTATTTCGCGCAGAAGTGATTTCAATTTCCCTCCACAGTCTCCGGAATCAACAGCAAAAGACTGTTTTCTTTTAGCTTGTTTGAAGGAAAAGGTAAACAGAAATAAGTCAGCGACTATACCGCAGCTAAAACAAAACATTTGCAATCAAATTCAAGATATAAAAATTGAAATTTTACGAAAAGTTAAGGGAAATGTATTGGAAAGAGAAGGAATTTGCAAAGCTCAAAGTAACCACAGCTTGTGGGAGTAAAAATATTTCCCATTAATAAAATTTGTAGTAAAAAAAATATAATAATAACTATAATGATAATTAACTATTAAATAAAATAGTTATTAAACATTCGAATCCGGTCAGTAGTTTTTTGGCACCCTGTATATTCTACTATTTGGCAAGTTCAGTTAAAAATTAAGTTTTTACAACTTAACTCTTCTATAAAGTTTTAATAGAACCGATTTCACACAGTAAAACTTTTGTTTCAGCGGTTTTTATTTCTAGTGAGAATAATGAAGTGCATCCCGATTGTATTTCTTTGTCTCTTTTTCTCACTGGAATATAAAACATCATGGTGTGCATGGGGACTGAAATACTGATTTTTAAAATATACACAAAAAGAGAATATATAAGAAATAGAATAGAGCAAAAAGAAATGTTTAAGAATAATGACAAAAACTAGTTTGTTTTTGGGAATTGTCGTTTTAACTCTTTAATTTTTATTTTCGTACTGATTCTTTTTTTCCAAAAGTTATATAATAAAATTCAAGGTGATCAATTGAGGGGTATTAGCTAGTTCCTCTGCGCATTTCACTAGGTCTAATGCAGATCATCACGGAACATTTACCCAACATTTCTTAGAATAACTAGAGATACTTATTTCAAACTTCCACATTAATAAATGAGCAGTTTAAAAAAGAACATCAAAGTAACAACAAGAACTCACTGATCACCTCGCCTTCTTAATTTTCTTGCGTTTTTATTGCATTCAGACTCAGGACGAGAATTAAAATTAATGACAAAAACTATTAAAACAAACTGAAAAATTGTGAAAAAACTATTGAAAGAAATATGTCCCACCTCTTATCGCTTTCAAATCTTTTTGATGCCAATAAATTGATTTGAAAAATTAATATACAATTATTTTTTTATTACTGCTACAGACATATTCTCAACGATCTCACTTGCAAAAGGTGTAAAATGGCGATCAAAAATAGATATAATATACGTACATATATAGCTTTTCTACCATATGTTGGTTAAAGTTTTCCGGGGGCATCAGCCCCAGTGAAATTCCCATAACACTAGCAGAAGCACCTCAATCGATCACTTTGAAATTTTCAATGAAAAATGAAGCAGCACATCTAAAAATTTAGGATTTAGAAACGCCAATTCCCAACAAAAGTACTAATTTAAATACATCATATGCTGGATGATTTTCATCTAAATGAAAACATCGAAACGAAAATGTTGATAAGTACAACTTTTATAAAGCATTCTTAATGTCCTCTTGGTATTAGCTTAAGAAAAATCGAAACTTTTCTACTATAATTACGGCATGAAATTTTGTTACAATAGGACTAACAACTCAGAAACGATTTTACGGCGTTGTGAAAATATCAATTCTCTTCAGATCTCAAAGGTTCGAGGATATTAATTTACACATTTTCCCTGATTAATTCTGAGATTTCGTTACTATGTCTGGTGTGTGTATGTGACTCGCTTATAACTTTTCAGCATCTAAACCGAATGAAACAAATCTGGTAACGTTTCCGTGAATTTAAATCGATTCGAACCGGCGGATATCAAGATATTCTTAAAAAACTTTAAAAACATTTCCATAGTAATTTTTTCCAGAATAATTAATAAACCGTGGCATAATCACTTAATCCGTGCAAGACATCGTGAGCGAAAAGATGAAAACAAAGATATATAGACTAAAACTTCTGAAATCATATATTTTGTAATCGCAAACTACATCAATCACCGCTTGCAAATTAAAATAATAGTGCTCGAAGTGGTCGAATATGTAGCACAAAAGCCAGGTTCCGATAACTTTGCGGTTAAAACTAGCGGAAAGCCATAGGGACAGCCTTTAGTGTCAATAGTTGTCAAAGGTTTTTTTTTCTAAGTAGCCCACTGTGCAATAATACACTCGATGCTTAACGGCATTCAAAACCATTTTTAACAAATAAAAATGTGTGATAATATCACGCAAACTCTTTATATTATTTAAATTCAAACATAGAAAATATGAATGTAAAACCCTTTTGCATCTCAGGTGAATGGTGAAATTTTTACATAATCATACCCTGAGCATTTAAATCCATGTTCCTGGATATATAAGCAGCGAATAGAAAACAACAAAATATCTTAAATGTTATACTTCTAGTAACATTTGACATTTAAAAGGCTTTTTTTTCGCTTTACAATATAAATTGTGATGGCATCGCCACCCACATCATGTGGTCCACTTGTCTCCTTCTTAGTTGTTAACAACTTTTTGTATAATAAGAACACACATTCAAATATATTATTTTATTCTCTTTGCCGACTTTTTCCTGCTTTTTTTCAAAATATTAAAGTGTGACATTTGCAGGGAAATACAAAAAAGAAATATATTACACACACACACATACATACATATAATGAAACAATGTCTATAGCAGAAGTATCTGCTGAAGAGTGTTCGTAATTTTATATAGTTTTTTTAAGGTCTTATCTCTGTTTAAATCACAGTGTAAGAATCAAAGAAAACAATATAAATCGACACAGTAGTGGGCGATATGCATGTAAATGAACGGACTTAAATATATAAAATAAATTTAAGTTCATCTAAATAATGAAAAAAAGAATGTGTATATAAAATAAATCAGTTTTTAGAACGACATAAATTTGACTTGCTAAAGAGAATGTTTCACAAACATTTCTTAATGACCTCTCACACCATCAGTAACAAAATATAATAATGAAATGGTAGCAAAATCAAAACATTTTTCTTGGAATCTTGCTTGCAAATAAAAAAGTGAAGTTTGTTGAAATATTAGAAAAAATCATACAGCGCATCTATTAAAACAATTAAATTTACTCAATGTGTGACTTATCTTAACCATTTTGTTGATGTCTTAACCACTTTTGATAAAGAAAAATATTACAAGAAATAGGGGTTTAAGTCTAGATATTTAAAAAATTATTCTGTTTGACAGGTCATATAGAAATGTTTTTGCCGTCAGACAACTGTGACTATCATGTCCACAGTTGCCACTGTGGTACAGTTGAACCAAAAATTGTTGTTTTTTACGTTTGGTTCGCTGGTTCATTTTTTTCTTTTATGAAAAGTTAACGATTATAATATAAATAAATTTTGAAAGTCTTACAACACTTGATAGTAATCGATTATTACCTACCCACAGTAGTAAATCAAAAAGCTATATTCGCAACACTGATCGATTGTTACTTTTGTTTACAAGTCAGAAATTGACAATTTGACTTCAGAGTAAAAACTATTCTATTATGCTGGTATGCAAATAAAATTGAAAAAAATTGGTTCTCCTTTTTTATTTTGGATCTTTTTTTTATGGATTTTGGTCCCGAAGGAAAATTTAGAGTGGCAACAGTGATCATGCCATCAAAATTCACACGTGTTCACAAGAACATTAGACGCCTTATTTTTTCCTCAGCTCTGCATTCGATTTGTTTTCCTTAGCTGGCGAATTTTTTATCCAAAATCTAGGCCTCTAGCATTATCTGAGGACGGATAAAAAAAAACTAAACATCTTAATAATTTCCAACAAGTTAATCAACCTTCCTTATCAAGTAATTAACCCAATTAAGTTTGTGTAAATGTCACAAATAATAAAAATATTAGCCTTGCAACTACACAATGAAAGCAAATCAATATTATTAAGAACAAAAATAACTTTTGAGGTCAATGTGTTTCTACGTCTAGTTATCTGTACGTAAATATATATTTTTTGTTCAAATGCAGTTTCGTTTGCACTCTACTAGATAAATAAATACATTTAGGCACGCTAAGGTCATCTGAAATAATGGCAAGAAATGCTCTTAAATAATTTGCAACATTCTAAATAAGTGTTGCAATAACAAAAAGGATACTAAAAGAAAGTAGAGAAAATAAAGAACTTGAGCAGCCAACGAAGGTCTTCCTTTCATATGGAAGTTAAAATCTTAAGGATAAGTCGACATTTTTCCTGCACTTACCGATCCAATACAGACACCATACAAATGATGGCCAAACAATAGAAAGTGTTTATGTAGTAGTTGGCAAACGAAGTGTACTCCGATCTCACCGCTGGCGGTTCTTCTGATGCAGCCACGTCCATGAGATCGCTTCCTATTGTGGGTGCAATTGTTGTAGACTTTGCCTCCAATGAAATTGTCTCGCCCGCAAGACTATTTAGCGCTTTGGACCATTCCATGGGATGAGTACTTAAAACGAATAGTAGATGAGCCAATGCTAGACCAGCTAGCAAGCCATGGCATATATTGGAAACTAATAACCAAATTCGTTGAGTTAAACAGGCCAGTTGAATGTTGGTGGTGATCTCTTGTCTGCAAAATAAAACGTAAGATTTTGAATATATTTTGACACATGCAATAAATAGCGCGGTGAACTAAACAATAAAGTTAGAAGGCCGGGTTTGCAAAAAATATTTTAGATCTATAAGCTGCTTGTCACACAATTCTTGTGTGGAAAATGTCTCTTATAAACAGCTTTTAAGCATAATATCTTTGTGAATAAGGCCTATATTGTAATTGTAGTTGTATATAAAATACTTCACAAAATAAATTCGTAAATTATTTGGTGCACAGATGCCAGTGGGTTACTGAGACCATAGATCGGCCATATTGTTAACCCTTATTTTATCCGTTTCTGTGACTGACTGTACACGACCTATGCCTTCACATAGGAAGTAGCAACGTAGTTAACCACGGAAAATTCCTCCGAAGAACCGTAAATCAAACAGTTATCTGAGGCGGCGAAAATAACTATTGCGAGTGAGCCGCAAAACTCTCGAAAGTAGGCTTATATAGTTTTACAGTTGGCAGCACTTCTCAACTGGCGGTCATTTTGATAGCTGCCAACTATTTCATGTTTAATTTGTTTCGGGATTTCAGTATGATTGGACTGACGCCTCCAAATTGTCATACATAATTTATTTGGAAATTCATGCTTCTGTTCGAAATACGTCTCGCGCGAGTTTTTTTTTGTAGGAATGAAACTCACTTTTGCTTGAATGGACACACATCAATAAAAAAAAAACTGACGTAATTGCTGTGATGTTAATCCCCAAGTTTATTTTGAGGTACCGTCACATGCAGAAAAACTGACTGGAATGCTTCAGGGACTGGTGAAGTCTTTGGCTCGTATTTCTTTTTAGATGATTTTGGTCAAAATATTGCAGTCAGTGGTAAGCTCTGTAGAGACGTGATCACCGTTTGCACAACCATGATATTCAGGAGCCCTGATATGAACAAGTCGGCGCTGTATGTCACACAACTCGTGCCACATTGAAAGAAATATTTGGTAAACGCATAATTTAGGAAGCGCGAACTTGACTTCAAGATCGAGCAATTTATCGTCACTAGACTACTTTCTGTGGGGATATATGAAATTGCTAGTCTACACCGACAAGCCCGCAACTATGAACCACTTGGGGGATAACATCTGCCTCGTTCTTGCCGATATACGGTCACATATACTTGGACCTCCAGATTATACACTCAATTTCAAAGCACTGGTTTTATTTAGTTTTCCAGATCTGGAAACATTTTTTTGGGTACTCTGGTTTCTACTACCATGACATTTCTTTCAAAAATTTTTAATGTATAGAGATGTGTTGTTTTTAGGTTGGTCACTATATTTACTAAAATTACAATTGTACAACCCTGGATTAAATTTTTGATTTTGTTGAATTTTTAATATCAATTTAAATTTTAAGAGATTTAGTTTACGAAAAAGCAAATATTAGCTCCAGATAATTATTTCAATATAAGAAAAGTTAGTTTAAGCTTTCCAGCTCTGGAGTCGTATTTTTAATTTTGCTTGCTTTCATTTCCAATACATCAGCCGTAAAAAATTAAATCTATAAGCTTTTCTGGGGCCTCGGAAGCGCTTTTTTCTTACAGGCGGAAAAACAGACGAATATCGACTTAATCGACTTTCCTTTTTATAAGGACTGTATGTAAATAAATATATTTCATTATGTTCGTATGTATATGTAATTAATTACATGAATTTCTCTCTTCTTCTGGAAATGTTTCTATGAATTTAAATAAATTACTCTCGTTTGCAAGTGAAATCTTTCATATAAATTTCTCCATCTTTGCATTTCAATCTTTACAAGAAACAAATTTACACTCGAGACTTATGCATCTACGAGGTCTGTGCAAAGTATAAGATGAATTGTTGTTTCATCAATTTCTCTTCTAACATCCTCTTCCCTTCTCTCTGGAGTTGTCATATTATGTCCTTGAACTCTCCTTGAGCGATTTGGTTTTTTTCTCCTCAATTGACACAGAGTATCATATTATTAGAAGTCTCCCTGTTTTTGGAAATTGACAGTAGCGTCAGTATACCAAATCTAGTAAATACTGATGTGATCACGGTGTTTTTTTTCTTTCTTAGAACTTAACAATCCTCTCTGGATCAGAGAGTTACGAATACATTTTATTTATGCGTGACATCCCGATATCATCTAGAACTTTTTTAATAGTAATTTAAAGATTTTTCTCAACAATTTACTTCACTTTCTCAACAAATTCATGCGTTATTGAGATGGTGGGGGTCTAGGACGAAATCGTCTTTTACATCCTTTTCGAAACACTTTTAGCAATCATATGCGTTTTGTTGAATAAAATTGCAATTCGATCACCTAATTTAATTTTTACCAGGAAAATTAACGGTTATAAATGATATGAAACAAATTTTTTTCTCTTATGTGATCAAAGAATCCATTTAAAATTGTTATTTTTCAACGTCAAGATAAAAGGTTAGATGAAACGCTTAAAAAATAACATCGGAAAGATTGACCCTAAAGGCCAAGCTTATAACTTCCCGCCAATTTTAATCGCCAAGCTGCCGCCAGCAGGTTTTTTTCTATTCTGATACCTCGAACTCTTCGTTCTAGAGCACTATCATTTGAATTTTCAAAGCATCGATAAGCCGCGATGTATATAATTTTCGGTTAAGAGGATCTAGAATACTAACTGATTAGATATATAACTTAGAAATATAACTCAAATATTTCACTCATGACATTTCACAATCCGTTTAACCGATATTAGCCTGGTTTCCAATGATCAACATGATTTTTTAATATTAAAAGTTGAACGGTTTGTGCAATCGGTCTGTGAAGCCGCTGAAAAGTTTTTCTAAAAAAAAAACACTTTGAAAAGTGCTTCCCTTCTGTTTTTTTTAAATATTTTGAAATTTGCTGTTCTTCCAAAGGATACTAGTTTGATTAAATTCGGTTCTCACTTACACACAGACTTACATACAGATATAGTGACAGGCTCTCAGCTTTATTGAAGAAAGTTTTAAAGGACCTCAAAACGTGGAGATCTGAATAAAGCAAAAACCATAAAATAATGTCATAAAATAAAACTTTTTTAAAGAGTTTGAAGAGTTTTATTTTTCTTATTCGCTTAATATAAATTGAGACTCAAAGCAATGGAATGTAATGACCTTGAGTTGGAATTGCATAAGTCGTTATTAATATATTAATTTAATATTGTTAAAAAAGGAGAATAAGCAAAATGATTGTGATTTTAGAAGGAGGAATAAAAGACCTCATAAACAAACAAAACTCTCTTCTTGAGAGAAATAAAACATTCTTCTTAGCGGAGCTTAATTTAGTCGGATAAATTCATCAGAACTTTTATTATAATTGTTTACTTATTATTTTTTACAATTATTATTATTGATTTATTCTATTTATTTTTCAATTTTAAAAATCAATCTCAAATATAGAGTTGAGGGCATTTTTAAGACCACCATAGATTCTGAAAGAGCAGGTCATTAGGAATCTGCATATTATATAGCTTTCCGACAACTCAAACATGTAGATTTTTTGAGTTAAAAACGTTCCGACAACTTTTATTTGTGCTTAATGATTTTTACACAAAATTCGGCACCAATTTTTTCGACAACGGAAAATCACCGAACGTGCAAAACACTTCCAACTATTATGACTTTCACAAAAAGACTAAACATGTCAAATATCTGCAACTGTAAAAACATGTTCGCCAAACGAATACAGATATCCCGAGAATTCGAAAAATTCACCCTGAATATCGGTGTAAATATTTATTTTATGTAATAGATTAATCACCCAATTTTTTGAGCAGACCTCGTCCACATATTTTTCTGCAAGTTTTCTACAACAAATTACTTTAATCATTTTCAATGGAATCTTAAAAAACTCTTTACAAGAGTTTTCTTCAAAAGAAATATTTGTAAACTATTAATAATGAAAATAAGAAAATTATTCTGATGCTGGGAGACCAAAAGAAGGAAACTTCGAAAGAGCAAAGCAATAACTTGAAGGCAACAACAATGATAAAAACAGTAACAGCAACAAAAACCAACATTGAAATGTGCAACAAATTCAAACATCATCATGGACAACCCACGTTGAAATTATCTGGCATTTGATAGAAATATTTTAAATTAGAAATAAAATATGCTGGCAAATTGTGAAACGTTTGCGGAGTAAAACGAAATTATAGTTCTGCAACAACAAAAGATGTTGTTAAATATCCTGACATTTGAACGATACAAACCTGAAATAATGCAAGAGAAAATATGCCATAATAATCCTTAAGGAATAATAATGTTTCAGTTTACATTCTGAGAACACGCAAGACAAAGGATTGATTTTATTATTTAATAAATTTAAACAGGAAGAATTTTGCATCCATGTGGGCTTATATACCGATGGTATTTTGTGTTGTGCCGCAGTTACAGTATGTGATTCATTTGTGTTTGGTAAAGCAAATTAAAGAAATTCAATTCACAGAAATAAAACTCCTAGCGAAGTTCATGAGTAGTTTCGTCTATTTAATGGACAAGCAAGTCATGCAGTTATTATTTTACACTTCTCGATTAAAAACCACTATTGAGGCAAAGAAATGTGTGTTTAAGCGCTGGTAGGATCATCGGTGCTTATTTCTTCCGAAACAACAACAAAAGTTCAGCGTTACCAAACCATGCTGACAAAATTTATTTTTTCAAAAACTATTTATGCAAACAGCAACAACATTTGGCTAAAACCAGAAATCATAGCTTACAATCTATTTGGTAAGAACTATATTTCCAGAAGTGTTTTAGTTCACTGGTTCTTTTGTTTGTGGAATATAACGACTTAAAACTACTTATTATGAGTCTATGTTAAGTATTTGGGGTATGCTGACAAGCCATCAAGTCGTGAAGAATTGAAAGCCAGTATAGAAGCCAGATTTATTTAAAAGAAGTAAAAGTGCTATATTCGGCTGTGCCGAATCTTATATACCCTTCACTAATGTACGTCTGTTAATTTTTCAGTACCAATTTGTTTCTTTCTAAGTTATAAAATAGTTTTAGCTAGAAAAAATATATAACGTCAGTTGCCTTTTGGTTACTATTATGAATGAAAAAAAAAATTACTTTCCAGCCCTGATTTTTTTAAATATTTGATGCAAATTTTGCTTATCCTGAATTAAAATAGTTTTAATTAGTAAATATAAACGGGGTTACTTGCTTTTTTGTTACCTTTATGTATAAAAAATTTCAGTTTCCCATCCCTGGAAGCGAAATTTGTGTTTCCTATAATAAAAAATTGTTTTTATTAGGAAATAAACGACGTTAGCTGTCTTTTGTGCTGGAAGCACAAATTAAATTTTTTTTTGTTTTTTACCAAGCCAACTCTTAATGAGGCATAAAAAAGTTTTATTTAAGAAGGAATTTTTAACCATTTTGGTCACTCTCAGGTATAACAATATATCGCAGTAATCCAACTCTGGAATCGACATTTATTTCTTAGATATTTGATATTAATTCTGATTTTTCTGAAAATTTTTCAAGAAAAATTCCCATCGCTGGAAAAAACCTTTTGTTTTTCATTTTTAAATAGACAATTGAGGAGTCCTAAAGCATGAAATAGGATCAATTTACAAATAAAATAAAAATAATTGGTTTTTGATGTTAATTTTGCGTCGAGAAATAGGTGTAAGCTTCCCAGCTCTGGAACCGTCCTTCCGATTTTTCTGAATTTCAATACCACTCTATTTAGGTTCATTTCCAAGCGATCAGTCCAAGTCCAGCTCCTCTGGGGGCTTGGGAAAACCGATTTCACATACAGAAAGACGGACAGACAGACGGACATCGCTCAATCGTCATCGCTATTCATAAGGATCCAGAATATATATACTTTATGGGGTCGCATATTGATATCGAAGAAATTACACACGGAATGACAACCCTAGATATACCCTTTTACTTTTTTGTGAAGGGTATAAAAATGTTGATTGATCGAATGGACCATATAACTCGTAACCGTGGCGGAGTTATGCCGGATATTATAAATCAACCATTAATGCCATGAAATTATCTACAAGATTGGAGCAAATAAAATTTTATTTCGCATATCATTACTTCGAGTCCTGGGTTAATGTGAAAATACAGAACTAATAATCACAAAAAAATTTCTTATATCATATAAAAGCTAAAGGCTTATTCACAAAAAATGTTTGACGCTTATAAGCTGTTTATAAAACAAATTTCTTGAAGAAAATTTGTTTTTTATAACAACTGCCGTATTTGTCGTGGTGAAAATCCTCAAAAGGATGTTGGGATACTACTGCATTCAGAAATAGGTGTACTTTAAAGGCTGGTGGTACAATTGGCCCGTACTTCTTTGGAAACGATGCTGGTCAGAACTTCAAAATCGTTGGTCTAATTAAGCCGTGTAGAAAGAAAAGTTGCACAAATGAAATTTACTTGAAATAATTATGGTTTTGTCTCTGCACTCAGAGATGACCACTACATATTGTGCGGGAAATGGGAAAAAGGGGATAGTGTTAAGGGGACATATGAAGGCAGAGTCAGCTTATTGCAGCTGTTTTTACTTATTCTGCGACGGAACCGACGAAGGAAGTTTCTGTACTCTATTTTTTTAATACATGACGACGTAAATAAATTACAATCAGTGTCACAATCGTGCATTAATTCAGATTTAAAAATTTTAGTACTACATTCAAGACAAAATGTTGATTCGAACTAGAGAACTATTCATTCATATTCGTATTTCAAATGAGTCAGTTAATTTGTTTCCTTAATTTGATGGCAGCTTTTTTTAAATGTCTGGTCGTTATAAATTCTACTTATAAAGAAACTATATTTTTATTTAAAGTATATTATTTGCAGGACGCAAAAATTTTAGATCCTAAAAAATGTAAATTAGTCCCTCTACTGCAAATTGATTTTTCTTTGTATATTAAATTGTCGGAGGTTTAGAAACGAGCGTCATATCTGCCCTACAGTTGAACTTAAACAGGATGAGTGTCATCTAATATAATCAGATAATAACTGATTATGAAGATAAAACAAGTAAAAAATAACAAAGAACTTATCTGATAAGTTTTCAATAACCTTTTGAGCTCTAGAAAATCCAATTTTATAACTGAAGAAGTAAATCGTAAACAAACCAATGAAATATGCAAACTTTGTTATGTTCTCTTTACAAAAACAACATTTCAATGAGTTAGAACGAGTAAAAATTATTTTGCATTTAAAAATATAAAAGAGAATCTTCACAAAATGGTCCTTCCAATTTATTATTACAAAGAAGAAAAGAACTTTTAAACTACTCTACAACGCATTAAAGGAATTAAAAAACTAATATTCACCACACTCACCTGTAATATTCACCATCAATGAGACAACGGGTATCACCATAACTACCACTTGTGCGCATACCAACGCCGGCACCCACACCATCATGTACAGCACTATTACCAGCGCCACTTCCACTACGTACACCAGCAACGCCACCACTGCCACTGCCACTACCTGCGTCACAACCACCATGTGTTTCTCCATCGTTTGCACTATGACCACCAATACGACCACTCATACCACCCGAACGCATGAACGAGTGTTTGCCATAATAACTGTAGTGCTCAACTGGTCGATATCCTGATGACGTCTGCATAAACATTTTATCAATATGCGCTGGCGTATCATCTGTGGGTGAGACGACCGGTGTGAATGGATTGTAAATTTCTTCTCCTTCAGCGGGTACGATGTCATCTGAAAGCTCTTTTAATAACGATGTCAAGCCACTGGCTGTATAAAATTTACCTGAAATTCAGAAAAGACGACATTTTAAACACCAACAACAACGCAATAACAAACAACAAAGAAAATCTCAAGACTGCAACTGAAGCAAGGAAATGTTCGTTCTGTTAACCCAATACCAAGGAAGTTGTTGTTTCTTCAGCTCTTAATTTATTTTTTATATGTAACAAAAAGCTTATCGAAATGCGAATTGCTGTGCCATTGTGGGCCATTAGAAGTAGGAAGTTAAGCACGTTTATAACAGTGGGTGCTTTCGACGTATGCACTTGTCATCAAATGAGTCTTTGCAAGAGCCTTATGCAAAGACCACATCTCTTATTAGTTTCATTATATTAAGATTTAGTTGAAATAGTTATATCTGTTAACCACCATGCTACCAGGAAAACTAAAATTATTTCGAATCACATGATTGAGTTGCGATGTACGACTCAATTATTTCACATAAAAAAAATCATCAACCATGAATAAGGAAGTATCACGTCTTACAGAACTGTTCCGCTAAAACGCATTATATTTTGAAGTTCGCGCCAGGAAGACTGAAAATTTTAAGAAATCGGGAAGTTATTGGTTTTAACCCGTTTTGAAAAAGTTATGCATTCATGGGTTCTCATCTTTTGAGGTCATAGAAACCTTCCCTGTATAACCTTGAGTACACGTTGCTCTGACTACATGTGTGTGTGTGTGAGTATGTGACTCGCTTACATCTTTTGAACAGCAGAACCGAATTAAACGCGCTTTTTCCTGTGAACTTAAACAGTGGAAAAACCGATCGATTCCACAAAATAATCAGCTCTTAAAATGTAAAAAGCTCTTCGATCACTGCAAACCGACTGTAAATCAGTTATTTGGCTTTTTAAAGTATCGGGAACAGAGAAAGTATTTTGAGAAGCTCCAACATTATATATCTTATGAGCAAGTGTTTCCACTTTTTAAAGTAATCAAAAGAGGAGCGTTCCTGAATTTCGTTTTCTTGTGAGTTTGAACCGATTCGAATCGAAACATTTCAATATGTCTCAGAAAAACTTAGAAAAATAGCATCCTTTAGTGATATTTTAGAATGACTTTCAAACGGCTCCACCAACCGAATCTTGAAATAAATTAAGTCATTAAGTTTACAAACCACGTTGATCACCGCAAACTGTTTCAAAATCTATTGATCCATTGGTGAAATATATTGAATGAAAATAATCTAAAAAATTTTTGTTTATTTCTTAACTTCCAAATCATATAAACGGTCACTTAATGCTCTCGACTCTTTTATAGTAATCAAAAACCACATCAATCACCGTTTATCAGTTGGGAATCCGTTGATATAAAAATGAAATAATCAAAGAGCTCAAAAGCATAGAATTACACAAAAACCAGCCAACGTTAGATTTGCGGTTAAAATTAACGGGAATCCTTTAGGGTCAAGCGTTTCCATATTTTTATTTCAGCAGGCCCTTTTTTCTAAAGTAAAAAATCATGCGATTCCGAAGCAGCTCGATAAGAAATGTTGCCAAAACCTGATGAGAAAAACTGCTCGAATTTTGTTCAAAAAATTTCCAAAATGCGCTGAGAAAAATTTAAATAAAAATTTATTTCTTGTGCAAAGAGAAATTTTAAATTTTAGGTTTTCTTATAAATAGAAAAATAAGCTTCTCTACTTTTGAAAATTCTTTATCTTCGGGACTACTGCCAAGAAGGCAATTGTTATCCATTGGATTTCTATTATATGTGATAAATTTAGCTTGAATAAGAATTGTTTGCTGGGTTCGCTTTGCATAGGTTTCATAGCCTACTGCACTTATAACAATGAGACTTTTAAAAATCATTGGAATATATCAAAAAATTTATAAAAGTATTTTATTAATATGAGAGTTTTAAGCTGTGATTAAAGTCTACAGTTGTAATAAACTGTTTATTCTTCCGATAAAATCTGTTTACATAAACAAAGTTTTTTTTTTTTTGTTTGTTTATTAAGCCGAAAGTTAAATAATTATATAACTATAATAAACAATAGTTGATAAGCTAATGTATCATATTTACAAAGTAATTTGTATATAAATGTAAATCTAGTTTGTTTTTTGCAAATATATATTCTTACAATGAATTACATATAAGTGAAAATTTATTTTTGTTGCAATGAAAATTAATTGAAAAAACATTGCTTTTTATTTTAGTTATTTGTCAAGGGTTAAAAAGAAGAAAGGGAAGCTAAATAGTATTAACTAATTATTTTGTATCCACCAATATATTTTGTTTTTATATGTTTTTTTAGACAACTGTAAATCTTTATGTGAAACTTGTGTATCATATTTTATATATATCTGATCCGGATTGAAAACAATTGCTTTTGTAGTAGCTCTTCTGTAGTTATGGTAAAAAATGGGGACGCTATTTTCGTTTTGGATAATTCCAAGTTTATCCAGGAAAAGAAAAGCTTCAGGTGGTATGAACCCTTTCGGAAGAGTTTCACTTATATATACTTCATTTGTAAAATGAGGAGCCATTATTAGGTTGTTCTCTTTGCAGTTTGTACATCTTAATATATTATTTCTAATTAAATGTATTATAAAGTGATCTATATAAATAAAGTTTTAATAATGACCTTAAGAAATATAAATTAAATATTTTAAGAGAAAGTAAATATGTTTGTGTATTCTTAATAACTGTGGTCTGGTTTTTATTAATATTGTTTAGTTTGTAAAAATAATACATTTTCTTTTTCACTAATCTAAAAATTTCAACTATTATGTCCTTTTCATATAATTTTTTCAAAGTTTTTCCAATGAAACTTTTTATCTTTCACTCGTTCGATTATTTGAATAAAAATTCAAAATTATTCGTCTGTTCGAACAAGCAAAACATTATGAAGTTGTGAAACCCAAATAATTGACAACAATAATCTGATATCACCCCATGCAAAGCAATAAAAGGACTTCATACGTTTGCTCGTATATGAAAGTAAATATATGAATTGTTTGCTTTGAAACGAATTAGGATAGAGAAAAGCTTTTATTTTAGCAGCAGGTTTCTCTTCGTTGCCCAAGTTGCACTCGCACTCCCGCACGAAATTTGTATGGTCTATCGCCAAAAATAGAATCTCACATCCTGAATGACATAATTTATTTTTTCAGAAGTCTGCGTGCTTAAATCTATTTATGGATTGAATTTACGAAATGGAAAAATGAAAGTTGTAACAACAATTGTGGAATATATTATTTTAATAATTGGCGTGGGTTTGACGTGTTTTATTTAAATTCAACCATGTTCTTTTAATTTTAAGGTTTCTTAACCGTTTTGGTCGTAAGTGTTAATTAGAAGCACTATTTTGTATGCAAAGTGTGCGGACATGAATTAGCTTGCATATGTATGACACTAATACCAAGAAAACACTGCGATGAACGACAAATTTTGTTCAGCATGACGAATGTGTTGGTAATTTCGAGGTATTAAACAGTGTATCAGCGAAGATGTGAGAATTATTATAATTGATAAAACTATTTATTGTTTGTGTGGTAGTGCAGCCATTTAAATAAATAAAAAATAATTGTGAAATTTATTTATTGTGTACAAAATTCTGAAATTGTGCAAAAAAGACTTTTATGAACTATTTGCGAACTTGCAAATGATGCTTATTAACCACATTGTAGTAAGTAGGCTGTGAAGCTTGCACAAACCAAACCCAGCAAACAATTTTTATTCCATCTAAAGCTAACACCTTTAAAGAATTGGAACTGCAACGAACAATAATGAAATAACTTTTGTTAGCATCCTCCTTTTTGAAAATAGTCTTCAAAGGAAAAAATTGGCAAAAGTGGAGAAGATTTTTTGTGAATTTATAAAGAAAAGCTAAAGTTGAAAACGGGATAACGAGTACCTCTTTGCAAATCAATTTCATAAAAAAATCTCTTAGAAAAGGCTGAAGTTTTGTTAGCACCTACGTATTTGCCATTTTTTTTTTTTTTCAAAATAAATCATTGTCAAAAGGAAAGAGGCTTGTTTTAGAGCATACTCTTTTTGCCAATAAGTAAAATGAAAAACTAAATACAAACTGAGACTAAAGTCTGCTGATGATTTAATAAACCACCTATGAAATTCATTAGACATTTCCTAACAACCTAACATATATATTTTATTCCTTAAAAAAGTATGGATGAAAAGTATATCCATTCGGAATGGTTTTAATTCCATTTTGCTATTTCGTACCAATTTGTTTGTGTTGCATCAGAGTACGATCGTTATTATCGATATGAAAAAGAATTTAACCCTTTTTATTATTTTTTACATTTATTAACGCAACACTAATTACCGTATGATCCTCAGTCAAACTCAAGTGCACTCTACAGATTTTATTATCAACGTAATGAAAAAGTTTTTTTACATATTCTTTTTGTCTCGGCATTATGCCAGAACCTGAAAGTAGGGAATCGCTTAAGAGGATATATGTAATCGTATTAGAAGATATTTAAATGAAAAAATTCTTAAAGAAATTTAAAAATTTTCGCTCCAGAAATGTATTGGAGACTTATTTATTTTATCGAAAAGTAGTTTCAAATATATATTTTGCTTGAAAGACAAGAAGTTAACTATTCCGTTCATGATTTATAAAATGATTTCGTTTGCAAAATCTGTTTCAGTTTTCATTTTATGAAGAGCAAAACTATAAATTGAAATGCGTTTGCGAACGGAATCGTATTCTGTGACAGGACTGTATGATTTAATTTAAATTATATAACACTTTTCAAACAATTGACTCAATGACCCTAAAAGCCATCCCTGTAGCTTCAAATGCACTTCAGAAAACGTAACCGAAAAATGTTTCACTTCAGAAACATGGAACAAAAAATTATAAAAAAATAAAACATGAACAAAAATATTCAAACGACAACACAAAGACTTTACAAAACTGTTGTTACCATCGATTTGATCCTTTTTCATAATGAAATTAGTACAAATGGAAACTGTATCACATTCAACTAAAAATAAAAATTTATAAAAATACAAATGAGTACTGTTGATGAAAATGTAGCGACTTTTGAAAACAGCTGTTCTGCTGTATAAGTTGAATAGTTAAAACAGAAACTTAAACTTTCAATTGTGCTTTGGAATATTTATCATGTCCTCCGAATTAAAAACATACCTTTCGAACAATTAACCTACAAAATTAAATTTAATATAATAACACTATGCAACAGTAAAAAAAGTGCAAGGTCGTGACTATATGGGTTCGATTCTACTATCAAAATGTAGTAAAACACTGTACTCAGTTTGGTAAAGTTGGTGACCGTTTTCTCTTTATGGGCCTCCAAAGTTTTCCAATATTGGCATCATGCCCAAAAAAGGGTGTTATCAGTTTTTGCCAAAGAGCTAATCAGAACTTAAAAATATCGCTTACCTATATTAGGAAAAATTGTAGCCACAGTAAAGTTGAACAATTTTTGTAAACACACCAATATAACCTGAACGTGTCTAGATACCAAAAACAGGTCATAAAGACTCCCTTATGTCTAAATATTTAAATTTTTAGCTCAAATTTTGTAATTTTATATAAATATTTTGGAGAAAAATTTAATAAAGTCTTTGTTTCGGTACTTATTTATTGTATATTAATTTTAAACTTTGTTTCGAGCAATTTTCATCTGATCCATGAGCATCTTCGTGTCCTTACAATAGGAAAACGTTTTTGAGTCATAAAGAGTTCGGACTGTCGTCTTCTATATTTTGTGGCCATTGACCCAGGTTCCAGTAAGTTTTATACTTTTGTTGTGCAAGCTCTATAGATATCCATTATGATAGCTGCTACTTAGAAACAATTTCATCCAGTGGGTCTTCCGTAACAAAGGTTGATGCGCATGATGGTCCAGGATCATACCAAAAATAAAACTTTCATGTAGCTCTCTGTTCCTAGTGCTCAATTACCAAAAACACGATCAACTTACGATCCTACACAACCTCTCCAAAACAACCTCTTTGAAAATAATCAGGAGGCTGCTTCAGTTTTCAGCTTTAGAAGTGAAGAACGCGAAAATGTTTCTCTGTATGATCCTGGACCACCACGCGCAATAATTTTAATTGCGGAAGACCGACTGGATGAAATTGATGAAGTTGCAGCTATCACAATGGATATCTGAAGAGCTTGCACAATTTTCAAAAGTATAAAACTTACTGGAACTTGGGTCAAAGGTCACAAAATATAAAAGACGACAGTCAGACCTTCAAACAAGTTTTACTGTTGATGACTCAAAAACGTTTTCCTATTGTAAGGACGCTAAGATGCTCATGGATCAGATGAAAATTGCGTACGATCTTAACGACTGGTGGCTGTTCACAGACAGCTCGAAACAAAATTAAATTAAAATTAATATACAACAAATAAATACGGAAACAAAGACTTTATTAAATTATTCTCCAAAATATTTATATAAAATTACAAAATTTGAGCTAAAAATTTAAATATTTAGACATAAGGAAGTCTTTATGACCTCTTTTTGGTATCTAAACACGTTCAGGTTATATTGGTGTGTTTACAAAAATTTTTCAACTTTACTGTGACTACAATTTTTTTTCTAATATAGTGTATGAAAAATCAGGATTTCCTAAAAGTTGTAATAAAAAAACAGACAAAAATTGTTTTGCTCTTTAACTTTTTAAAAAAATCTCTGAGATAAAATACATTTCTGTCATAAAATTTTAGCAAGATATATTCAACGTACTCTTGGCCACATTTTTGCCAAACATAGTTAAGCGATATTTTTAAGTGCTGATTAGTTATTTGGCAAAAACCGATAACACCTTTTTTTGGGCATCATGCCATTATTGGGAAACTTTGGAGGCCCATAAAAAGAAAACGGTCACCAACTTGACCAAACTGAGTACAGTGTTTCACTACTTTTTGATAGTATAATCATACCCGTATAGTCACGACCTTGCACTTTTCAAAAAGTCTTCATTTTTCGCATAGTGTAACAAATAGTGGTTGCATATCGATGATATTTTTTTGTGTGCATTAATATTAACATCAGTTCTAAAATGTAACCAATAACTTGTTTAGTCTCTAAATACAGAAAGCTCTCAATAAGTTGCTTTTAAATAAAACTGTTTGTCCAAATAATATCCACTGTAAGCTTCTTATAAAACAAAAAACATTTGAATTTTGGAAGAATCAGCACAAAATTAAAATTAAAGAGAAGAACAAATATGTTGGCATGTGCTTTCCATATCAAATGCCACAAACAACTTAGTGGTACATATCCCATTTACAAATACGTGTCCCATTATTATTAACGTAAACACACTTAACGTGGCGATGCTGCACAATTGTGTTATAATCGAGCCACTGTTTGGTGTACAGTAAGAGGAAGAAAACAAGCGTACGCTAATATATTTAACCTTTAGGCGAGGAATTTGCGCTCAAGTACCAGGCTTTTCAAGAATCATACAATAATAAGGCCACAATTACTTACCATGTTCTTTATATTTGCATACAATGAATATTAAACAGCCAACACAAGCAAACTGGTGCAACAATATGCTCAATACACGGATATAACAACGGCAGCGTGCAACAAACAAGAAGTGTTGGTATTGAATTTTATGGAAACATTTTGTGAGAAATTCGCAGTGCTGCTTTTCAAACTTAACGTAACTTTTAATGTAATAAAAATAATATATTTGGACACTTCCACCAAAAGCCCACCGATGGCGAAAAATTTAAATAATATTTGTTTTCTGTGTTAACAAATTATTTCCAAGCCCACTTTACTTTTTCGTGTGTAATTCTCAATTGGATTTTGAAAGTTTGTGCCAAAGCTAAGAGGTTTCGTTATATTGGAATTAAATGGAACTCTACAGATGATGAAACTTACTTAACCTGCAATATATAAATGTGTGTGTGTGTGTGCGTGTGCGTTTATGCGTATGGCTCTTTGTCTGTGTATGTGTTTAAGTACAATACAATAGTTGTAAAAATAACACCACCACTAACGACTACAGCATTTTAATTTTTGCAAAATATTTTCTTTTTTCTTTTTGTTGCAGCTTCAACAACAGCAGCAATTGCAATGTTTTTCCCCACATCATACTTGACCTTTAGCGTCTCATGTTGAATGTTTGATATTTTAAATTAGGCCAAATATTATTTTGTAGTTGTACTTTTCTAAATGTCTTTACTTAAAGGGCAATATTTTATATAAACAATGAAAATACATGGACTTAAAGTGTTAAAGTTATGATTGATGTTTGAAAACTAAAAATTTTGTTGGAAGTTGAAAAAGCAAATTGTGTGAGATAAAAAATCATGAAAAGTAGCGGCGATCGAAAACAACCGTTTTGCTCAATCGAACACTAAGGAATTTTGCAAATCCTTCTACAGTCTATAAGCGATAACACAAACTAATTGAAACCAAGCCTGTGCAAATTTGCGTAATATTTTATATCACTTTAAAAAGTTTTTCATATGTAAACAGCCGTTCCTTATAAAAAGATTTTCCATATCTTTTTATTGGATTGAAGAGCAAAAACTACAATTTATTTTGGAAAAAGAAAATAAATTAACTTAAAACTATTAAAGGAAAACATCGGCAATTTTCTATTTGCTGTTTCTTCTCTTAAATCACCCGCTCGCTCAAAAGTTTTAATACCTTCTAATTCTCGTAGATCGGCCATTTCAACGCCATCCCATGGGAATATGTAAATGAATTGGGCAGCAAGAAATCAAATCTTTTTTGTGGAGTTTGGACACGAGAAGAACGCCAAATCGCTGCTTATCAGCCTTTGCGTCAGAAGCTGTTTTCTTCTAATTCAAATACGCTTATAGTTTGTGGGAACAATTCCCAAAACAAGCTGTTTTTTGAGCGTTCGAAGCTTTTCAGAGTTCGCCTTCAGCTTCATTTGGAAAGAATCTAACAACTGGTGCTGTGAAGAAATTTTTTCTCCAGATATTTAAAGTGTTGAACTCATTGATCGCGGGCATTAAACTCCGAAAATTTATAGTAAGATCCTTGCTTTTAACACAAGTTCGCTAACAGGAGTCATTCTGTATATTTTAACATTTCTCATATATCCTTTAAAACAAAAATCTTATGCTGCACAAAGATACGGAAAACGGTTGAACCTAAAGGTCATCCCTGTATGTTCCTGCTGATGTTTACCAAGTTACTCTCGCAACTTGGTTTTTCTGCTATTGTATGCTTTGAGCTAAAGAACTACTATTTTAATATTAAAGCCATTGATATGATATAGTTTTCGGTGACTTTAAAAGAATCCATAACTAACTAATCGAAGTTAAGAATAATCATAGATTAACCGATTCCGACTCGGTTTGCGGCGATCAACATGAGATTTAAATGTTAAGAGCTGATGAGTTTGATGAATCGGTCCACCACTTAAAAGGAGAGTTTGTTGAGATATCTTGAAATTAGCCAGCTCGAATTGGTTTGAATTCACAGGAAATCTGAGTTCAGAACACCGGAGATTTCATTTAACTGGGTCCAGCTATTCAAAACTTTTAAATGTTTAATATTATTACTCACATAAATATAGAAGTCGATTTCTCAAAATTAATCCTGGGACAAAATTAAATCTGGGTTTTCTAGTCGGGGTAAAACCAACAACTTCCCGATTTTTTTTAATTATAGATTTTTCTAGGGAGAAGTTAAAAATTTAATACACAACTGCAGCTGCCTGTATGTAATAAATTTTCATTATCAGGCAATTCGAAACCAGATATCTAAGGAAATCCCCAAATTATCGTGTATTTCAATCTTAATTTTATTTTTAATTTGAGCAGAAAACTGTATAATTAAATAAAATCTCTTAATAAAAAAAAACAAGAAGAAATTATTCATATTTTTGATATTGGGGGTGTTCATATATTAAGGAGAGCACTGCAAGAGGAAGGAGCACCTCATAATTGATTTATATAAAAAAATCAGGACACTAACTAACTAAGTATTGTTATATAGACAAAAAATATATATGCTTTTGAACACTTTGGATTCTTCTAGTCTTGTTAAGTTGTTTGTGGTGGTTCGTTAAAGTCCACCTTAAATAAATCGCAAATTAGTTTAAGCTGTGGTAATATATCCTCTGATACCCTGGGGAAGTGTTCGACTCCATTTAAAAATTGTACTATGGTATTTTGCCACGAGTCATGATTAACCAGCCAGACAAAGTGTATAAATTAAGACAGGGGCTACACAGGCTCTGCTCCCCAAAACTTTACTGCAGCTTCTTTTGGCTTCCGTTGAACTTTCAGCACCACAGAGGAATTGGAATCGTCGATTAATTAAAGAACACGCACTTACTGGCATTAATCTACTCAATATTTCTGCCAGCAAGATTTGGCACAAAAGACCTCCGGTCCAAACAGACCTGTGCTATGGAGCTTTTGGCGAGATTAATCGCTTTAACATTTGGATAATATTTATCCTGCGAGGCACATCGCATATTTTGGTACCACGAAGTACCACGGACAGCTGGGGTTTCTTATTGGTCAAGCTTCTGAACAGAACTTCTTTGAGGGTTAACTCTCTATCTAGTCTGTTTGTGTTTTATACCTCAGGTGTCTATCCACCTCTACTAGAATATCGTAGGAGAGCCCACTTCTTTTTAAACATCGTATGAGCCCTCCCGTTTCTCTGTTTTTTTTTCATAAAGTTGGTTGTAACATTTAAGGTTTATGAAGTATCAAAAAGCGCCAACGTGTGGAAAACCCCTGTCATTACAGCAACAAGGTGTTAATACCAGAATGTGACAATAATCCCGTGACCTTGAATTTTCCGGCTATTCATTTAAAGGGTAATAATGCTTCTGTCAACACGCAACTGTCAGTTGACTCCCCTCTAACTTTGAACAACCTTTGCCATTTCTTTTGTATTTGGCAGCTGTTGAAGCAGAAAAACTTAAGAAAATGTAATATAAAGTAAATTTCGTGTGCTCCTTAAGCACTCCGTTTTGGTTAAAAGAATCATCACTCACAAGAAAATGGTCTACTGAATTTCAATGTGGCATGAAAGATTGCCGACTCGGTAGCTCCAGTTTTATATGTGCACGACGTATGCCTTTTCATAACAGAAAAAATTCGTCAGCAGGACGCTAATTCAGTACAGTTGCTTCAAAAGTAGAAGATAACTAGTGCGAGTGAGTTACAAAACTTTCGAAAGAAAATGTAATTGCCAAAGAGGCTTGAAGTTAACTAACTCCCTATTGCTTTGCGACTGAAAATTTAAAAGCGAATAAATATGTACAAAATAAAATCGTCATATTGGTTCTTTTGTATTTAGTCCCCATGTGTAGACATAATTTTTGAAAAATAGCACCCACCTTAGAACCATTTGTTAGATAGGGCGTTTTCTGTTTTAGCTAACGACATGTAAATGCACATAAAAAGATAAATAAATAAAAGATCATACATAAAGAACATTTTTCCAATACTCACTTATTATGTGGCCTCTTTTATCGCGCTGTGACTTTGTCTTTCGGTTAACTCTTCGCTCTTCAAAGCTTTTATCGATTTCCAATTCACCCGACAACGATGCATCATTCATTTCGGAACACTGTTTCAAATAACGCATGAGCGTTTCGTTCGCCTGTCTAACTTCCATTTCACCTGCTGCTATCAGTTTACGCTCTCGCCTACGCCTGGACTCGGATTTGCTGCGCTTGCGTCGGGGACTCTTGTCCAACGAACTACGTGAACGTATGGATCTTTGGGCTGGACTAGCTGTGGGATCTGAAAGAGACTGATGCTTTCTGCCACCACCACTGCCAGCACTTAAAGCTGAGGGCGTGGGAGATGATTGCTTTAGTTCACGATCCATGAAACCTAAGATACCGCGAGCAAATGAAGCATCTGCTGCAGTTTCGTGAACGCGACGTGAGGGGGAATGTGGCGATAGCGTACGCCGGTGTCTGTGCGTTGTTATGGTGGGAGGTAATTGTTGTAAAGTTTCACGTAAACTCATTGCATCACCCGATGAGTTTCGACTGCTGCTAGGGCCATCTGGCGGACCTACAGCGGCGGCCAGTTCACTAGCATCTGCTTCTGAGGGTTTTGTAAGATCGTTGCTTTCATTGGTTTCTGTGTGATTATGATTATGAAGATTATGATGATTTTCTGCACTTGTGTTCTCTTGGGGCGCATGGCCATTTACCAGCACTACCGTTTGTTGAGACTGAGACGTTTGACTGCTGCTTGGAACAGCCAAGGCTTCTGATGTATCTTCATTTGATGTCTGTCGTTCATGCTCTTGTAGCAAACGTGTTGCTACGGCCGTTATTAGAGCATCTGATCCCACTACATTGCCAGAGCAGGTGCCCTCTTCGGCGTATAGTATGTTGCCCACGTTAGTACGTGCTGGTGATTTACTATCAGAAGTGCTGCTCGTGTTTGTTGTCTGCCGTTCGTTGCGTCTATGACGTGATTCGGTTCGCCTTTGACGATGACGATGTACTTTTGGCGTCGCTTCCATTATGGCGCAGCAGATCTGTTCTTCTATTTTGTTGCTCCTTTTTATGAAATTTTTCTTTCGTTTTGTTCAGTTAAATTAAATCCTTCTCAAACTGCACCTGCTGCTCATGTGTGTATGAGCATTTTATTAGTACGTTTGGTCGAGTGTGTGTACATTCGCAAGTATGTATGCAGTGCAGTGAAAAGCTTATAGAACAGCTGTTTTAAAGGTTAAACGTTTGTGTCATGTAATAACTTATATATAGTTTTTTTATATAAGTAATTGCTATTGCGGAATTGTATGCTGTATTTCTTTCTTTCTGTTGTTGTTATTTTCAAATGACACGTAATTCTTTGTAATTGTACAATTGTCCCGGGCCATTTACATTTTCTTTTTGCTTTTATGATGGCAATCCACTCGTTCGACAGGGGGTGGAGGAGATATAAAATTAGTATTTCCGTTTTGCTTTTGTTGTTTTTTCCTTCCTCTTCTTCTGCTTTTTCTTTTCACATTTTTACATGTACAAACTGTTCTTGTATTTTAGTTATAAATTAAAAACTTATTCTTATTGATTTCTTCATATGCATATTTACTGACTTTCAAAGAAAAAATTACATTTAATTATGCAGATTATTTTTTTTAAGCCTGAGCTTTCTTGAATGTGCTCTTGAACAGCTACATAATAGTTTAAAATTGTTTACTATATATCAGTTATGAAGTTTTGCTATCATACTTTAAGCAAACTAGATCCTCTAACATGGAAAACTTCTTAAATTTTATTTGGGAGAAGAAAAGTGTGCTCAGTCTTGTAGTGTGAAAGAAAAGAATTGAAGCCAAGAAGTTTGACTTAAGAAACATGGAGTAAAAAACTCAGAATAATAGGACATGAATACAAATAATCAAACGGCAATACAGAGACTTAAGAATAGTGTGTTACTATCGGCTTAATACAGTTCTCGTACACTTCTTGATAATAAGTTTGGTACAAAAACAATCTGTTATCAAACTCAACTAGAACTAAGTAGTGGTAATGAATAAATAATACCCCTGATTACTGATAAATAAAGTGTAGCGGACTTCGAAAGTAGCTGTTCTGCTCTGATGTGTAAGGTGTACATCTAAAACTGAAGTAGACTTTCCCTGGGGCTTTAGAATATTTATCATTTCTTTCTGAATCAAAAAGTCTTTTTGTACAATTTTAGGCATTATCACAACTTCTCTTGAGAGCACCTGACTTAAAAAAAATTTTATCTGAAGTTATTACAATTGCTCAATTAAATACAAGTTAATATTTTTTGTTATGTGACAGAGTCAGACCAAACAACAATCACTACTTTTAGTCTCCTCTTCAGTGATCTGAGACCACACAATTCTAAAGAAAATAAATATAGTTTCATACAACTAAATAACACTCTTTTTGAGAAAATCGATTTAGAAATTTTAAAATAAAGTCAATGCAATAAGGAACCAACATGCAAATGTTGTTTTAAACCAGCCTTTGGGCGCTCGATATACGGCAAATAGTGTACAAAGAGCCCAGGCTTCTTTTCACATAATACTTGTATTTCCTTCATTAATCTTTTAAGCCTATTTAAAAATTGTTTTTAACATTCAAGTTCGATTTTCCTAAAATAGTGTGCTATTTTGTTTTAAACTAAACAGTTTTAAATTAAACGTTTACTTTAATGTACTTCAAAATCGTGTAAAGATGTTTACAAATTAAGAAAAGATGAGAACATGAACTATACCAACAACATGGTGAGACTAAAATTTCATGTATCAGCAAAATTTTTACTTAATAATATTAAGTACACACGTGGAAGCACGATACAAGAACAAAGTTAAGTACATGCAAACATATAAGTGAACAACATAACCTCTCTGGTTAAGGCAAAGTTGTAATAATAAAAACTGTTTAACCAACCGCTAAAATTCTGCTTTTGGCTCTTTAGTTTTCTTTATGAGTAGGACCTGCACTCAGGGGACAACCCTTCTGTTGTAGATATTTTTACTTTTTTATTTCACCGGTGAATATTTCTGGTACAGGTTCTGGCGGCACAAATTTATTTTCAGATTAACTAAGCCTAGTTTATCTGAGGTCTCAAGAAACCAGTTTTAGCCTATCGAAATTGAGTTCAATATACGTTTTCTTTTTCTTCTATCCAAATTCATTTTAATCTACTCGTTTTTTCATCTACGAAAGTGATATTGTCTAGCCCTTTATTCATAAAATATAACCAACAAAATCGGTCACACTTCACAACGAAAAAGAGGTCCTAAATTTTGATACTGCAATAAGCCGGCAAAGATGTTTACATTTTACAATTCAGTATTTCGTTGCAATAGAAATCTGTAAACTCGTTGCAAAATGCTTTGCGTTCCAGGTAACAAAGACATTTATAAATACGCAACAACAAAATTCATTATTCACGAAATATTTCATATATAAAATTGGTAATAGTTTTAGCAATTTATTCAATCATTGTAATGAAAGCAACCCGATCGCCGACGTAAAAGATACAGCAGTGGATCAAAAGGAACAACGTAAGGTCGCAACGTAAGGGATATAAGGCCTCATAATTGGAAAACCTTGACGATCATATGCCACAAGTCATATTAAAATTATAAGGCCAAGAGAATATCCTTGGAATAATGCGAATTTCATTTCAATAAAAATATACATATATTTTTGTAATATTTAAAAGCTCTTTACCTCCACAAAAAACTGTGGTAATGATGCAATTTGTTGTACCATTTTCAAAAAAAGAACATAAAAATTCCATGAATAGATAGTCAAGAGGACTAAACTATTTCACAATAATATTTATTTCAAAACTATAATAGAAAATTTAGACTACATCAAAGGTCAAAGGTTGAAAGCGAATGAAAAGAGCCATTAAAAATTTTAAATTCTGAATGATTATGATATTAAATCGGCAACACATTTTCACTTTTTACTGAAAGATGTATATGTATACATATTTATATATACATTTTTCGCACTTCTTTGACAAAAATTTCGTGTAAAGACATCGGCATAAAAGCTTACTAAGTTGAATTGATTGAAAAACTGAAGCCTTATGGCCACTCGAAGAGTTTTCAGTTCGCTAATGCATCGCAAATTGTGTGGCAGGAGAGTCAGCACGAATAAAATGAAATTAAAAAGATGAAGAAGTTTACCGAAGAATAGTGTTTTCAGATGAAGTTGATTTTTATCTCAACAAGAAAAAAGCCTTGCCTTAGCGAAGAGAAACCAACCACAACGAATCACTTTTTGGTGTGGATTTTGGTCTGTGGGCGTCATACGAAAATGAGCAAAAAGCCACCGTTACCGTCAAAGGGGAAGCGTTATCGTGTCATTATCAGCGAATTTTTATTTCCAAATATAGAAGAGCACGTTACGGACGATATTTTGTTTCAACAAGATGGTACTTCATATCAAACAGCCAACGTAAACATAAATTTCTTTTGGGAACTACCGTTTAAAACTCTTTAATTTTGACATGGTACTGATTCTTTTTTCCCAAAATTTTATTAAAAATGTTAAGCGGTCAATTGAAGGGCTTTAACTAGTTCTTATATTCATACCACTGGGGCTAATGCAGATCACCAGGGAATCTCTACCCAACATTTCTTAGAATAATTAAACTTCCACTTTAATAATTAATGTCCTAACAAAAACTCATTCTGCTTCTTGTTTTCTAACTTTTTTATTCTACTGGATTGGCTGGATTTTTCCGACTTTAATTGTAGTTGTAAGAGAAATAAAGAAAACAACAACAGTAATCAATTATTTATAATGTTGACGATTTCCATTGTTTTTTGCGCAGGCAATTTCACATTAAATTTTAAGTTAATAGTTTTTTGTTAGTTGTCGCATAGAACTCTTGAACTTCAATATACCGCTGATTCATTTTAGCCAAAATTTTATAAAAAAATTTCTTACTTTTCATCCCAAAATTTTATTATAAAATCAAATCTTTCGGGAAAACAGAATACCAACACGATAGTAAAATTAAATAATAACCATCCATTATGTGAACTATTTAAATATAAAATCGAAGTAGCCTACTGGTTACGTTCTGGTAAGCGTTTGAATAATATTGAGTTCCTTTCTCAAAGACTAAACTTTAAACTTTCCCATAAAACGAAGACTAAAATATATATTTTCAGAAGTTTTTCATATATAAAATATTAAGTGGCCTACAATATTATATTTGATAGAATTAATTATATTAATATTCAAGTTAAACGTAACCGTTTAGATTGTTGTTATAAACTGCCAAAAGCCAAGTAAAATTTATTATTGAAACGCTAACTAAAGTTTGGTATCAAAATTATAATTCGAGTTAAAACCATAAGCAATTAGCATGTCTCCGGTTAAATACAAGAAAGAGCGGAACTACTTTTGCACAAAATATTTATATTTTGTTGGACTTAAAAGATGCCCAAAATATTAACCGGTTTTTGCCTTGGCACTATTAAATCTTCCTAATAAAATCACAAGGTCACTTTCTTCTCCACTTTAAAATAAACTGCTTTTGCTAACACACACTTTAACGACTTACTAAAACATAAATTAAACATTCGTGTTCCGTCAAAATCAAAACCAGCGCACTGGTTACGTTTTATTAAATCAGGTTAAGTTTAATGTTGTGAATATCATAAATATGTGACATACTCCTGAGATTGAACTAATACAAGTAAATGCTTTTTGTTATAAAGGAAATGCAGCACAAGCTTTTCAAAGTTTTCCGATCAATAACTTTGGTAAACAGTTGAATGAAACAAGCTAAAATGCAGCAATTGTTTAGTTTTAAAAATTTAAGAAATAAAGTACTGCCTATTTCAAGTGAGATATGCATGAAAAAATCAAGTTATTTTTATAAAATTCTCTATACAATTTACCAAACGTACGAATAAAATCGGTATGTAACAAAGAAGTTTGTGTATCGATTGATTGTTAAGTCAGTTACTTTGTCGTTGTTTACACAAACTAATATAATTAATTTTGTAGTCAAGACCAATTTTTATAGCACTTTTAAATATCTTCAATATAAATTCTGTTGTAGAAATCTTAATAAACTTGTTTTTATTATTCCTTGAGCGAATTTACAGAAATTTTAATATGTTCTTGATAATAATTGTGACCTAAATTTTAGTTTTTACTGGGTTACCCCAACAATATGCAACACATCAATAAACACAAAAAACAACACACACGCACACAACCGCAATATATTCTCTTTCAAGCACTATCGTACATTGTAAGCTTTTCATTTATAAAAATAGCCCAAATTTGATTAAAGGATTTTTATTTTAAAATTGTTGTTCATTTACTGCGTTTGTTTGCAAATAATAATTTCTTATTGAATTAACGTTTTAGCTTGTATATTTTGGCTATTAATTATGTTCTTTTGAAATGTTCCGTTATGTAAATATTTTGGTTGCGTTTAGTTGTAATAGACACGTTCACGGCTGGCAAGCAACTAAATTGTTGTTCATTGCACCAGTAGTTCAAAATGGCTGACTTAATTTTCATCCAGTGTGTGTTTCGGTTTTTTGTTATTGTCTTGCTTATTTTTTAAAGAAAAATAGAGAAGCGCAAAAACAAAAAATTAATAAAAAGCTTTTAGTGACGTCAGCAAATTATTTATAGTATTTAATTTGTTGTTGGGAATTCACCCATACATACGCATATTCATATGAATGCACACATTTTGCTTTTGCACTCACACGTATTTATGGAAATATCTACAATTGTGTGTGATGTTTTTTCTATTACGAAAGAGTGTGTGCGAGAAAGTCAACTTACACAATTTAGGAAAAAAGAGAAGTTTCAGTCACAAAAGTTCCACCTACACGTTTATTTTAGATGGATATAAACTCTATTTGGAATTTGTTTGGATTTGTTTTCATTTTTCTCACACATAAATGCCTGAAAACAAAGTTTGTCAGACATCTGTCTACGTAATTTCATTAAGGATACACTTACAGAAACAGAAAACGAAACTTCATAATTTTGGAGACGTAGAAAGCAAGATAATTCGGCGATGTCTCAATCACGCATTTTCTTTTTAATAAAAAATATTTAAAATATGTAGTAGATTATAATTATTACCGATTATCGACTTTGGATTTAGACAGTAAAACGCGGAATTGCTGAACAATGTTATTTGGAAATCTTTTGAAGAAAAAAAGTACAGCTTCGGGATTTTCCTGGATATAGAACAGGCATTTGAAAGAGTCTGACATACTGGACTATCCAGCTACATTTTTTTCAATAATTTCGCAAAAAGTTGTAAATGAGAAATTAAATACTTTTGATGACAGAACGGGGCTCCCTCAGGTCAGCCTACTAAGTTCGGTGTTACATACAATTTCGACCGCTGATGTGCCAATTTCAGCTAATACTGCAATATCAACTTAAGCAGATCACACTGCAATTGTAGCATCAGACGTTTCACCTATAGTTGTATCTTGTAATGGTTGGAGTTAATTGTATCTAATAGATTTATGGCTGAGAAAATGGAAATTAATAGTGGGTGCGGAAGGCTGATTGTTCAAATTGTACTATTAATAATATTCAGATACTTGAAAATTATTGCGTTAAATATCTTTGCCTTACACAATTTATATTTAATAAATATAAATACATTTATATTTAATAAATTGGAAATTTGATTGGTTAATCGGTCATAAAATTTAGCTTAATGAGCATAATAATTATAACTTTATTAAGTTATCTTAAAACTAGTGTCGAGCTGCAACTCATTCAAATATTCATGCAATCTATAGGTACCAATCGAAGACCCCACGATTTATTATCGTATTGATGCTATTCATAGTGGTCCTAAAATCAAAACTGTAAGAGAAACAATCAATTCTTTTAGCGAAAGATTCTTAACCAGTCTTAGATATCATGGAAATCTTTTAGCTGCCACTTTATTAGAAGATACAGATGAAATAAAAACACCTTCCATTTAGAAATGCGTCAAATGTATTCCATTTTTTAAATTTCAATATAATATTTTCAGAAATCGGGAAATTGTTGCTTCTGCCCGGTGTTGAAGATATCAAACTCTCATCAGATTTCAGCGTTATGAGGCCCTTGGAAGTTCCCTGAGTAATTCTGAGTACCCGTCACTGTGTCTGTATGTATATGTGTGCACGTGCTTGTGTATGTATGTATGTATGTGATGCGCTTATAACTTTTTGAACGGCTTGTCCGATTTCAACCTCATGACGTTCTAAAGGGATCTACTGAACTTAGATTTCTTGTGAATTTGAACCGATTCGATCCGGTCGATATCATGAAATTAAAAAAAACTTATTTTAAAGTTTTTTTTAACAACATCTAAACGGCGTTACCGATCGATTCCAAAAATTAATCACCTCTCAAAATTAAAAATCAACCTCGAGCACTGCAAATCGGATCAAAGCCGTGAGATATCGCGAACGGAAGGACTTTGTAATAAGTGATTTTTCTAAAACTCTTAAGTTATATATCCAATGAACTAGTATTCTGGGATCCTTTTATAGATTTCGAAAATCTACATCAATCCACACATATCACGTGAAAATCGGTTCATTAATACAAAATTTATAGCTTTTTTAAGATTAAATGAGAGTTAAAAATTAAGCAGAATCGAAAATTCGATACCGGACAATTAACATATTTTGGTCCAAAACGCTAAACAACAAAATGTTTGTTTTTTTTTTCTTATAGATTAAGCATGTTTGATATATATAATTTTTTATCTGGAAATAAATTGTAATTACGATAACTTTTGCGGTTATAATTAGCGGGAAGTTAGAGGTATGGCCTCTAAGGTTTTCCCTTTTTCAAATTTTTTCTTCTCCTTTTATTCTCTTTTTTCTTTGTATTAAAAGTCAAACAAAAAATGTATTTGGGTTCATATAATTTTATGAACTCATTAATTTCTGTCATTTAATATCATGCAATTCGCTTATCGATAAAATGCAATTAAAATAATATTACAGAAATATATAATAAAGATAAATTTAGAACAATACCCAGTCACATCCTTAGACATATTATTTCAAAAATGTAAAGAAAATAATTTTTCTACGTGCAGGCAAGCAATTTCATGAGAAATCCTTCTGCATCTCACACAAGCAAATTAGTTCTCTTACTACACTGCTTCGCAAAGTAAAGCTTCAAAGTTCAACAATTTATTTTATCTTAACTGGAAATGGAAAAATAAATTTAAAGCAAAACAGAAGAAAAATATCACAAGAGCGTCACAGCGCATGTTCACGAAATACTTCCAATGATGACGTCAATCGAAAGGAAGAGCTTTGACATTTTTTTTATTGTCAACAACAAAAAGCAATATATTTTTATGCATATAAAGCAAAAGGATGCAACAACAACAACAACTTGCTTCTATAACACAAAAATAAACACAACCTTTGAAACAGTATAAAATTCCTACTATTCGCAGTCAATTATACACACACGCTCAGAAATATACTACATGCAGGCATGTTTATGTAAAAGCAGCAGACACACAGAGAAAATAAAATGCCGGCTCCAGCATACACTCGTCCATATAAAAAAACATGCAAACATACTACGTCTTTTGTCTATGCATGTATATGTTAAGCGATAACTAAAAAACCGCTTAGTTTTAAAGAAACAAGTTTAATTACAAAACAAAAACAAACTGCCAACATAATTATGGTTGCTACAACAAACCAATAGCTAAGGTAACAGGAGTAAATACACTCACGCACACACACACCACATGCACACAACATATATCGATGTAAATATATACAAAAATGACAACTTTTCTTTCACCAAGTAAATAATAGAAAAGTTGTGTTACAGAAACAAAAATAGAACTTCAAAATAAATTAAATGATTTTTTTTAAATGAACTTATAAAACAAAAGATTTCGAACGAGAAATAATCAAATTTATAAAAATAAATAAATAACTGTACTTTATTTAATACAAACATGTAATGCACTTTAAATTAAAATAACTAAAGCCCACATAAATTTCAAATCTATAAATGGGCTCTGTAACAGCGCATAGTCCCTGCCATTAGAACACACACACACACACAACCACTCATTCACACAGGACCTACGAAATTTTGTACATCAATGACTCTTAAACATTGTCATCATCACCGAAAAAGAAAACAACTTCCAAAATATACAAAAAAAAAAGAAAAACACCAACTGCTGTGCTCGACTTTCAGCTATTGAAATTTCGTCAGACATAAAAGTTGTTTTCTTTGAGTCTCTATTTTCACTTCTACCCACGTGCAATGAGCCCAATGCTTTAAGGTTTTATTGCCAAAAGAAAAACAGTCGTATTTAGCACATTTGCTTCTCCTCTTCGCCCCACATACAAGAGAACAAAGTTATGCTGCAGATACAGTGGAGGGCAATCGAAAAGCACTAATTTTTATTTAAATGGTAAAACAATATAATTCTAGATTAACAATTACCACGCCCTATTTGACTACTCCCACATATAGAATTTTAAATAAATTTGATGAATGTAAGTATTTTTGTAAAATATTTTATAGTCTTACTTAATTTAATTTTATAGGCTAATTGTTCGAAAATTATTTTTTTTGCAATTTAAAAAGACATGATCAATGTTCCAAAGCACAACTTACACAGGGCACAACCACTGTTTTCAAAGGCCAGTACACATTCATCATCACTACTCGTATTGGAATATGTGTTACGATTTACTTTTACAGAAACATTTGCCCAACATTCAATAGTAACCCTAATACATATATTCGTCCCAAACCCTTTCTTGTTGGACCAGCACTCAGATGATGAAATTCACACAATTTTGAAAATTAACGACATATTCACGACTTAGTGGGGAGTCAAAGTTGGGATTTCAAACATCCTAGTCTTGCGGTCACTGAATAATATCGAATATTATGAAATACAATTTTATTGGCTAACTGTCCAAAAAGAGCAGAGCAAAACAGCTGCTTTCGAAACAGAGTACGAGGGTTGTATCAAGCCGATGGTAACACCGTGTCGCCAAGTCCCTGTGTAGCTGTTTGATTACTTTTCTTCATGTCCCATTTTTTCTTAATCTGTTGTTCCATGTTTCTTAAGTGAAACTTCTTTTGGTTTGAATTTTCTTAAATACGTTTAAACGGTTTTGCCCTTTTATTGGCTTAGCACAAACCATAACCTGTAAAATTGATAAATTATTTTCTTATGCAAATTAAGTTTAAGGGCCATTATTTTAACTCCGCGTCAGTAGAAAGTGGCATTATGTCGGATATGTAAGAAGATTTTCACTATCACTAATTTACTTAAAACTGAAATAAACGATAAGTTGAAGGCAGGTTTATCCTATCTGGCAGGTTACAGACACGTTATAATAACGCCAAACTTTTTGAAACTCCTATCGAATTTCAGTTTTAATTCACATGAGGTTGTAGTGATGACACTTAAAAAATCGTTATGCTGGCGAGACTTCAAATATTATATATCTGGAATATATATTTTACTGGGTCAAACTTGCTCTAGTCACACCCTTTTTATTATCTTAGAAACTACTGTAGTAAATACTCATAAGATATTGTGTAGTTGCAAGTGTTGTGAAGATCTTGGACTCGATTCCAAAAATTCAGCTGCACCGAAGTTTTCTGTAGTGCGACAATCGTGTCGACAAAATAAATATAACGAAAATTTGCGGATTTTGTTATCCTGTAACATATTTAGTGATATTCGATAAACAAAACTTTTTATTTTGTTAAATCTAACGACTTATTTCGTGCTAAACCAACAACAAGAACAACCTTTTGGCTGATGGTTTCACCCATAGCACAACTTTCTTTGACATCTGCTTTCTAAAATAAATATATTTCCACACCACTCCTGATACACAATTAATATGGATTTGATATATTTTTTTTTTTTTAATTAAAAGAAAAATATATTTTTATTCTATTCCTTTTTGTGTTTTTAGTATATATTCATAGAAATGCCACATGAAGGCATATTATAACCATATAATTAACAAGAAGCTAACGATCGTTACCGCCAACATTTATAATTGTAGAGAAGTATTGCTTTTGTCGAATCGTCAAATATGACTAAATCGCGTCACTGATCTACACTAGTGTGTGAATATTTTGATCAACGTTGTGTTGTTTAAAGCTAACGAATTACCACTAGTCCCACTGGATTCCCCGTCGTGGAGTCATTTCGATATAAAATAATAAATAAAAAGAAGAGAGAGCTTGAAAAATTCAATTCGTTTGTTTAACACCTGCGGAATGGCAACAAATCTTTAAAATGTGTAGATGACTTAAGCGCCCAATAGCAGACTTGTTAAACTATATTGATCAAAACTCATCAAATAAGACAGGAAGAAAATAATCAAACAGCTAAATTAGGATTTATTGTGCGTTATCACTTTTATCAAACACTTGCTCAAAGACTTGTAACCACTAAATACCGATAAAAACTAAATACTAAATAAAAGATTCACTCAAATGTTTATTGAGTGAAAAAGGTTGCAATAATGTTGGATTATCAGCCATATCACAGAGTACAATTCAGAAAAAAAATTTCCGAATGAAATCAATTGTAATATCATGAATGCAATTGTGAATTCCTTTTCTTGCAGTGCAAATCAATATATCCTACTGTCTTTTTATCAGTAAATAAATTACTTTTCAATAGATATATTTTAGAAGAAAATCATTAAATCATTTCTGAAACATGTTTTTGGAATTTTGAGTAATTCCTTTAAAAAAAATTTTGAGTACGAAATGTATTTGTTAGGTGGTCAAGAAATGTCTATATGCATTTCATTGCCGCTTTTAACAAATCATCAGTAGACTTCATCCACGGTTTCAAAAAGTTTCAGACCTCTCGTCTTATAAAAAGAGTTTTATAAACCATTTGAGAGTTTTTAAATGAAAACTCACAAAAGATTTTTAAAAAATCACATTATAATAAGTGTAGTAGGCTATAAAACTTATACAAACCAAAACCCAACAAACAACTTTTATTCGTTATGACTATATTTAATTTTTCTAATTAAGCGCCAATGAAATGCATACAGACTTTTCTTAATCACTCAACAAATACATTTCATATTATAATAATACAATGACAGCAAATGTCAAATAGTAAATATATTAAAACTTTTTGAGAGCAGAAAAAATTATGGGAATTGATTTATGCTCCACTGCACTATTTTTTTTTATTGTTAATAATATTTTTAACAATATTGAGGGATTATTTTTCATTTTGCCTTCTAAATACTTTCATTGTTATCCAAAGGATTTCTAATTGTATAAAAGTGCAGAAAAATAAAATAGAGTCATATCGAATAAAAGTTGTTTGTTGGGTTTGGTTTGTATAAGTTTCATAGCCTACTACACTTATTATAATGTGATTTTTTTAAATCATTTGTGAATTTTTATAGTTAATTTATTAACATAATTCCCAGATGGCTTTTTTAGATATGCATTTCATATGTCTATATGCATATAGACATTGCTTAACCACCCAACAAATAAATTTCATATTATTATTTTTTATTTTCTTATTTTGTACGAAAGCTATTTTTCCCCTCGCTAATAGCTATTAAATCTGTATATAATGTTAGTTTCATTGAATAATATTAATAATAAAATATTTACAGTGTATTTGGTATTGGCAGGTGACCATGATATGATTGATATTCTGTCATATTATGGTGGCTTTTGTTTTGTTAAATAACTTTGGTGTTGCCACAACTTGACAACATTCTCAAATTATTAACTTGCAAAACTTTTTGAAAATATATTTTGATAAATAATATGAAATTTATTTGTTGGGTGGTTAAGCAATGTCCATATGCATTTGATATGTCTATATACATATAGACATTGCTTAACCACCCAACAAATAAATTCCATATTGTAATAGTAAAATTACAGTTTGTCAAATAGTTAATTTATTATTTTGATAAATAAAATCGATTAGAAACAGACACTAAAACTAAAATTCCACAACTAAATACGTTCGGAATGGAAAAAAGGAATGAAAGCCGGCTGTATATTAAATACAATGCTTGTGAGTTTTTACACTGTTTCCTGAAAAAAAAACTTATATAAATAAAAGCCGTTATGACAGTCAACTAACCCGCCCAATAATTGGTGATCAATAGCTGAGTACTGAAAGTGAAGGTGTAGCGGTTTTTGAACGCAACTGTTCTGCTCCATGCGCTAATTTATATAATTAAGTTGGTTTGGATTTGTCCTTTTTACTTGGAATGTGTACCATGTCTTCCTTAATAAAACATGTTACGCATCTGTTAAGCTAAATTATATGTAATAAATTAATTATGTTTTGCTCCTTTCCACGTTTACCATCTCTCCTGCCAACACTGTCACTTTCCCTTTTCCGTTTGATTATGAAAGTGTAGCGGCTTTTGATAACAACTGTTCTGCTCTGCTGTGTAAGTTTAATAAACAAAAAAATTCATATCTCTCTGAATTAAAAACACTTTGCGAGCAATCAGCCCATAAAATTTTAAAATTTAATATTAATTGAATTTAATTGAATTTAATATTAAATATGAAATTTGTTGTAAATAGTCCGATACAAGTTACTCATATTTTTAAGATAATTTTCTAATTTTCTGGAAAAGGAAATCATGTTTTTTGACAAAATTTTGCATTAAACCTAAACGCAAACTTTATAAATGATGTTAATATATTTCTGCTAATTGATTTTCCATAACTGTAGCGTGTTATTTTGTATGCACTCATGCTCTTGTTTTTCTTTTACATCAAATCAATATTTGTGCCAACACATGCCATTATTATGACGTCATTATATTTGCTGACGTCTTTAAACTCCTAATGTAATATAACTTAATACTTAAGTAAAATTAAAGAGAGGAGAAACGAGAGAGAGAGAGAGAAAATGTAATAAAAAATAATTTGTTTTTGCTTATTGTGTGTGTTTGTAAATTTATGTGTGGGAAAGAGCATTCGAATGTTTTTGCCAAAAACGAAAGGACAAAAAAGAAATAACTGTAAACCTACAATATCCTACAAAATGTCAAAGATGCTGCATCTTCAAATTCTTAAATAAATGAAAAGGTTGCAGATTACACAAACGCACACATACACATACACATACACATACACATACACATAAACATTTACGTTAGCTCGCCAACACACATTCATACCTACGCGCATACATTTGCCCACATTTCTCTGACAAATACTATGATTCTATACGTTTTAAAATCGCACAAAGTGAAAGACAATTTAATATTAAGAACTGCTTTGGGGCAGCATTTTATTTCGTTTGAAAAAATGTCTTTGTAATAAACCTCTACCAATGGAACTGCAATTGTTTCAATATGATTAAAATACATCAGGGATCATAAAAAAATGTTTGAATTAAAGATCTTCTCTGGAGAGTCTGTGATTATTTCATTTAAAAGGCGAAGGAAGTTATTCGTATAACAATCTGTAACTGGTTTACTCTTCACTTCGCTGGCGACAGCAACGACTAATTGCTGTCATTAATGCTCAGCGACCAGTGATATGCCTTCGTTATTGACCCTTGCACGGATAATTCAAATCCGATATCATAGGAATGACAGAGTGTGTACTGAATGAAGCCGGTGTTATTGTCTTCGTAGTCTACGAATTACACACTTCCGCCAACAGCAGTTTTTTAAATCAATTATGAATCTTATACACTGATCGAACGAAAAACAATTAGCGATTTTTTAGAGACTCTGCTTTTAATTAGATAACGAGCAAATATCAAAAGTTTCGAACTCACCCGTACCAAAAATTTTGTCAATTAATTGAATACTCTCGGATGCCAATAGCACTAGTGGAACAATTACCCATGAAGGCCTAGTACTCCGGTTGCTTGGAACCAACCAAGACTTTTCACAAAGTCCCAGAAAGGCCAGCCTCAGCACGTACCTCAAATATTTCAATTCATACAGGAAAATACAGCACAGATATCTAAGCCTGCGCTCTGCTCTGGACGGACACTATCAGAGAAGATGTGGAATTGACTCATATTCGTCTCCTTGGAGGAATATCCTTCAATGACCATCGCATAAAACCGTTAAGCCTTCCGATTTGACAAAGTTATCTGTGATGATTTAAACGAGGGGCGCAGTTGATGTTAATACCTTTTTAAAAAGTGGGAAAATTGAACAAAAAACTATTAACTTACTGATTTTCCACTCAATAAAGTACGAATAACAACAAATAAAATCTGGCGCTCCATTTACGAAAAATAGAGCACAAAGCGGCCACGCTTTTTTCACAATTGTTCGCATTTTTCTTCAATATTGTTTTAATCTTATTTTCAAACTTATTTTCCACTTTTTAGTTCGATGTTCTTAAAAAACGTGTTTTTAGGTTTGTCATTCCGTGTGTAATTTCTTCGATATTAATATGGGACGATTGAGCGATGTCCATCTGTCTGCACGTGAAATCTGTTTTCCCAAGCCCCCAGAAAAGCTAGAGACTTCGTTCTTGGACTGAAACCGACATACGTTTCCAGAGCTGGGAAGCTTACACCTATTTCTCGACGAAAAATTAACACCAAAAACCAATTATTTGTTTGTTTCTTTGTAAAATGAACCTATTTGATGCTTTGGGAAGCCTCAATTATCTATTAAAAAGTAAAAAAATATAAACTTTTTTCTAGCGATGGGATATTAAATTTTTTTTTTTTACACATTCAGTATTTTTTATATATCATGAAGATTTCATTGGTAAAAAAATTTTAAAAACTAATATTTCTCTTCCAAGGTTGAGAAATTGAAATTTTTTTATACATAAACGTAACCAAAAAGGCAACTGACGTTTTTTCTTTTTTTTCTAACTGCAACTATTTTATAGTTTAGGAAGAACAAATTTGGTTGGACAAGTGCAATATTTTATGGTACATGATATTGACCAAAATGGCTAAAAATTTTAAATTTTCCTAAATAAAACTACTTTATACTTCATGAAGCGTTGCATTGATAATAAAAACAAAAAAATCAAAATTTCACGTCCAGGGTTGGGAGTTTAAAGTTTTTTTGTTACATACAATACATGTACATGTACAGTGTAGTACATGAAAGTAACCAAAATTTTAAAAAATTTTAAGTTTTTCTTAAATAAAACTATTTCATGCTTCATTAAGAGTTGCATTAGCAAACATAACACACAAAAAATTAAAATTTTGCTTCTAGGGATGTTAAATTAAAATTTTTTATACACAAAAGTAACTAAAAAGACAACTAACATTGTTTTTTTCCCATCTAAAAGAATTTTATAACTTATGAAGAACAAAATTGGTACTTAAAAATATATGTAACACCAGACGTAAGTTGGTGTAGGGTATATAAGATTCGGCACAGCCGAATATAGCACTTTTACTTGTTTAATTTAATGTGTTTCGAAGGTGAGTAAAACTGCTTGCTCATTATTAGAAGTTAAGAACATGAACCATGCCAACAGCCTTGTACGAATACAATGTGGCGTATGAGTAACATTATTAATAACATTAAGTACACGCATGGAAGCACAATACCAGAGAAGAATGTGTCTAATTTTACAAGTGAAGCAAATAAAAAACATTTAAAAACTGTTACGATCTTATCATGTTGTTTTTTCAATGTTAATCTCAAGTTTTTATGTCACGAAATATTCAATAGGTGTGTCATGAGTAGGATATTGATTTGCTTGATAAGTTGTAAATTGTTTTGATGTTGATTTTGCCATGATTTTTGATATACTGATTACTTTCTGAATTCAATATTATGACTTTCAGCTTATAAATCTTAATAACTAGTAATCATTTCGTTTTTCCTTGTTTTTAATTATGTACCAAAAAGAAATTAATTAATAATTAATCATCTCTGTAATCCACTTCTAGATATTTGTTATGTTATAACAAATATCTAGAGACATTTCTAAAGTATAATTGTCTATAAATCCGTAGCTCATAGTAAATTTTTGGGACAGAAGTATTTTTTCTGGTCACCGTGAAAACATTTCTTTGCAGTATCAAATAATTTCTTAAGACAGCTCAAGGTCAATTTCTGTTATTCTGTATGAGGAATGTCTATCGTAGTAGGAGAAACAATTCTCAATATATTCATTTTACAGGTTAGTTGTTCAAAAGGTGTTTCAAATTCAGAAATACATTATATATGTTCCAAAGCGCAAGGGAAAATGAATATCAGCTTTTATATATACAACACACAAAGCAAAACGGAGTAGCTGTTTTCGAAGACTGCTACACTTCCATCGTTAGTGCTCACGTGTATTTTTGTTTGTTTCCACTCGTCAGGTGGTTTATATACTCAATATATCTTTTTGAGGGACTGTAACGAATATGGGTTTTTTAATTAATCTCATTTTAATTTTATTTGTTCCTCAAGAAACAAGAGTCACTTCTTGCTTTTTAATTATTCTTATTAAATTATTTTTAGTTTTCTATCAGAAACTAAAAGCTATTTTCTTTTTATATATTTCGATTTAAAAAAACAAATTATATCTTGATCTTTGTCTATGTACAGAAACATAAAAGATATTTCAGGATTTTTTCTTTTTCTCTTAAAAACAAATAGTTTTCAAATGGAAAAATATACTAAAATATATTTAATTTATCTTAAAAGAGTTCTGAGAATGGATATGGCGATAAGTTCTAAGTTACATCTGTTAATATCCGTTTTGGAAAAATAAAAAGTCAAGAAATAACTTTTATATTCTGAAAAATAAAAATTAGGAAATAAAACTTTTATTATCTAGAGAATAAATAGAATTCAAAATATAACTTTTCTATTCTGATCGAAGAACACAAGTCAATATATGACTTTTATTTTTGGATGAATGCTATGAATCAAGGAATATCTTTCATATTTTAATCTATAAATAAAAGTCAAGATATAACTCTTATTTTCTAAAGAATATAATCGAAAAATAACCTTTATTATCTGAAGAGTAAATATGAATCAAGAAATAATTGTTATTCTCTCAAGAGCAAATATAAATCCAGAAATGGCTTTTGAACTCTGATTGAAAAATACAGCCAAGAAATAACTTTTGTTCTCTGGAGAATAAATCTAAATCATGAAATTATTTTTTATATTTGATCACATGATAAAAATCAAGAAAATACTTTTATTCTCTCGAGAATAAATCTAAATCAAGAAACTATTTATTATTTCTGATCGTATAATAAAAATAAAACTCGTTATATTCGGCAAAAGAAATATAAGCGAGGAAATGACTTTTATATTCTGATCGAAAAGTAAAAGTCCAGAAATAACTTTTATTTTCTGAAGAATATTCTGATTATATAATAAAAAGAAAATAATAAATAAGAATTAACTTTCTATCCTCTTGGATACATAAAAATCAAGATAGATAGAGGAATAAATAAAAATCAAGAAACATCTTTTTATTTTTTGACCGCATAACAAAAATCAATTAATAACTTTTGTTTTCCGACCTAAAATTAATTATTGCTTCTAAAGAAATAATTGTTGTTTATCTGACGGACACACAAAAATCAAGAAATAACTGTTATTTTCTGGGGAATAAATGAGACATAAACGAAGAAATAACTTTTAATCGTAGCTGTCGTTTGAGGAAGCCGATGAAGATAAACGTATTGAACTGTTGGAAGAAGCCATAGAACTATTGGACGAAGCCCAGGCATTGGGTATGTGATGTTTACGAAGTTTTCTTAGACGAGCCCGCGCCACAACAGAACCTGTCACTGGTGAACCAGAAGACAAGGAGTTGCAACAGGATGAAGGAGAAACTAAAAATACGGACATTTTCGTTTATAATAGTGTTTGTGTGAGCGAACAACTAAATTACCCGAATAAGGTCTTTGAGGAACCAAAGAAGCGCCGTTATCACAACCATCACTATTCCTTGTGGGTGCTGTGGCTGGTCGAGGATCAGGGATGTGTTCTTCCGACGGAAAGGAGTGTGAGACTGAGGACAACGATGATATATCATCACTATCAAGAGACGTCAATGTGTTTGTTGTCGCATCCAAGTTAGGGGAAACATTTTGTACAGGCACACCATCCAACAGCTGTAGGGAAGGTATACTTCGTTGCAACGTCTCTCTGTAGTAAGACTGATGACGTACAGGATTTCCTTGTAAATGCAATTCCAGCAAATTCGCACACAATCCCAGAAATGTCAACATATTTAATTCAGTGATACGATTGTTGCGTGCACTTAAATGTTGCAACAACGTTAAATCTGTTAAAGGACTTATACGTTGCACCATATTGTCATCGGCTATGAACACACGTAGAGCAGGAAAACCACTCGTGCCATCAAAACTGTTCAAGCCACAATTGCTTACATTTAAATGGTTTAAATGTATCAAACCAAATCCCAAGTCTCGTAAGGTACATAACACGGAGCCGCTTAAATCCAAATGTTGTAGGCGTGGCAAAAATAATGCCAAATGTGATAAGCTGATTGTATAAGAAATTACACGTAATCGTACAGTTTCCACATTATGCAAGTCGGTACGTGAAGTAACGCGTCTCTGAAATTGTCAACTGAAATTATCTGCCGATACTTTGTAAAATCAGTTAATAAAATATCTACCAATAATTCATCGAGTGTTGGTTCTGGAGTCTGCGGCGGCAATACCACCGGTAAGAGATGTACATAAGCTGGGAAATGATTTTCTTCTTCCGCTTCTATTATATCCCGATCGTACAGATCAAATGTTCGATATCTTCTTTCGCGATTTCTATTGTTTTGTTGCAAAACCTGTGCACTGATTTGTATGTTTGGTTCCTGTGTTGGTAAACGGACTTGTGCTGCCGCAACTGGCAACACTGGCAATTGTGCTTGCTCTGGTAGTATCGCTTCATCATGCACAGACACCTCTGGCGAAGATTCAATTAAATCTGGTGGTGCTTCAAGTAGTGGCATTATTATTGTTATATATTTTTTTATTTTGATTTTGTTGTGTTTCGAGTGTTGCTTTGTAATAAATTATTTATTGATTTAACTCCTCATAAATACGTTACCATAGAAACGCTCTATACCCAACAAACAATGTAGAACAACTAACGCCTTTCTATAAACAGAGTTGTATTTAACTTTTAGAATACACAGAAAATATATATATTTAATTATAATTAAAGATATTTTATGATTAAGAACATTTTTGTTAAAAAATTTAATAAACATATTTAGACATATTAAAATATTTTATGAATTCATAATGAGCCTTCTCTATTAAATCAAATTGAATTATAATTAATACTATTCGAAGGACATGATAAATAATCCAGGAATAATTAGAGGAATAAACATCAAATTAGTTATGAACCCATCCAGCAGAGCTAAACAGCGCCGTTTCCAAAAGCCGCTACACTTTCTCATCAGGAATCATGTGTATTTATTTATTTACGCTTGGCAGGTGGATCACTTAAATGTGAACACAGTTCCCATTAATAAAAACTTGTATGAGAAAATTGCAGACGAAAACTGCATCCGTAATAATCTGATGTAAATACCTCGGATCAAATCGCCGTAAAGACGGTGTTTATTATTAATAGTTTTTTATTTAATTTTTTTTCTTTTTGTTTTTTTTTTTGTTGATGGTAATTCAAATTACATGTTTCTAAAACAATATATGGAAAACTGTTGACTCTGAAGGCCATCTCTATAACTTCCTGCTAATTTTAACCGCAAAGTTATTGTAACCTGCTCTTTGTTCTATTCTATGCTCTTGAGCTCTTCCAGATAAAAACTATTATATTAATCTTCAGGACAACCGATTCCTATATAATAAGCAGTGATTTATGTAGTTGTCGGTTACTATTAAGAAAAATCGGGAACACTACCTGCTCAGATGTATAACTTTGGAGATTTTCAAACGTATCACTTTTTCGAATTTTTTCGTTTACGATATTTCACGAAATAATTAACCGATTTTTACCCGGTTTGTAGTGATCGACGCTATTTTTTTCAAGAGTTATTTAACTTGTGGAATCCATCGGTGGGAAAGTTTTATTTCGACAATTATAAAATATGTAAAATAGTATCGGAATTAAAAAAAATCACTTTCTTAGAGTTTTGTTCGTTCATGATATCTCACAAATAGATCAACCGGTTTCGACTTGGTTTGCGGTGATCGACGTGGCTTCTAAAGCTGGAATCGATTGCTGAAACAATTGAAAAATAGTTAACAAATCACTTTGACAAATACTTTTTTATAGTTTTTGAAATCTACCGTTTTAAATCGGTTCAAACTCCCAGGAAATCGAAGTTCTGGAATGCTCTGCAGAATTTTTTGTTAATTCCGTTCAGCCGTTTAAAAATTATAAATAGGGCACATACTTAAACTCACATACATATAGGCATTCACAAAGTACACATGTATTCTTCGTCTTTATAAAGAGAGAAGACTAATAAGCGATGTCCGTGTGTCAGTCTGTATATACGTGCAATCGTTCGAAACACCCAGAAGAGCTACAGACTGCATTCTTGAATTGATACAGTAGGAAGTCAACAAAATCTGATATATGCTTTCAGAGCTGGAAGCCTTAAGCTTATTTATATTTTGACGAACATATTATAGGTATTAAAAGTCGAAAAAAGTCAAGAAGGCGATTCCAGGTTTTGACGATCGAAACCCTTTTCAGTGCATAAAGTTAACCAATTAAAACTACTTTAATATATCCTTATAAATCAAAGGTTTTTGTTTTATTTGAAAGAAATTTATTGGTACTAAAAGGCGAAAAAGTCAAAAAGACACATCCAGAGTTGGGAAATTCACATTGTTTTTTATTTTAAAGTAATTAAATAAAACAATTTTTTTCTTAGGTAACCAAACATTTTTTTTATATATTGTATTTGAAAGAATTAAATTGTTACTGAAAATCAGGGAGATCAAAGATATGATTACAGGCTTATATACAAAAAACTAAACAAAAATTATTTTTTTAATCATAAGTATTTATTTTACGTGATCTTAAATGGAAAATTGTTTAATAATTTTCTGTTTGCCTATTTACATGTTATTAATCCATTTATATATTATTGATATAATTAATTGTATTGGCAACAAAATATTTTAATCAAACTATTGGCTAAAAAAATATCTTTACCCACAAAGTGGAATGGAGCTAAAAATAATGCCACCAAGTTGTTTCATAAAATATCTATATGTACTAACATCGGTGAAGGGTGTATACAATTCTGATAACATCACATCTCTTAAAGAGGGGTGCTTTCGCTTTTATGAAAGCCGTAAGATCTAAATTATTCTTTTTAATAATATTGCAAAATAAATAGTTTTTAGCTTCCTGCTAAAAAAAAATTATAATTTCCCAAAATCGAGAAGTTGTTGGTTTTACACACGTTTTAAAATATCGAGTTCTCATCAGGTCTCCACGTTTTCAGGGTGTGGGAAATTTCCCTGACTAATTCTGGTTGTATGGAAGAGTGTGGGTGTGTAAGTATGTGACCGACTTATAACTTTTTAACGGTGGAACAGAATCAAGTCCAACTGGTACTATTTTAAAGATAGTTTTCCAACTTAGAACTCCAGTGAATCCAGTGAATCCAGTGAACCGATTCGAACTGGTAGATTTTAGGATATCTCAAAAAATCTTAAAAAAGCAATTTTTGAAAGTTACGAGTATACTTTTTACGGTTTTTTGAACGGCTTCACATATCGATTTAAAAACCATGTCGATCACGTTCGTGAGAGCAATTTTATTTATAATGGAAGAAAAGACTGGAAAAATTAACAACAGTAATCGTTCTTCAGATAATGTCCGTCGAACAATCGTGTTCAAAACCTTATAATTCAAATAAACTAGTGAATTTGAGCGCATCCTTCCCTTTTCAGTAACGTTTCATATTATTTAAGAAACTTTAGATTCGGTCAACAACACTCAACACATTCCAGTTGAGCTAACAAACGCCTTTATTTATGTAAAAACACTTTGAGCAACTGACTATAAAACAATGAAGCAACAAACCTACTAATTAACACGTCGCCCATGTAATTAGTGTCACAATTTGTTTGTCATTGATTGGTTTTCTTAATATCTTATAAAATTATAAATAGAAGAAAGTGTGTGAGGAAAGAGTTCAATATTAGAAGAAGTAGTTAATAGATTGTAAGATAAATGGTGTGGGTGTTGTTGATTCTCTTGCTCGAAATGGGAAATATGTAAATTTTTGTTTTCATAATTGGAAGGTTACATATTCTTATACACCAAAATAATACTTAAGAAAATATCACAATAAGTGTAAGACATTTAGGACCGTGATTACAACATACCAGGTGGTATGAACCTGCATTCAACTTATCGTTGGTTTTAGGTTTAAGTAAAATTGTATTTATAGTTTTATATGAAAGAGCAATAGAAGGTCTCAACTTATGTTACAACTAGGATAGAGGCCGAGATCAAACTTTTAATTGGCCTTATTTCAGAATAATACAATACAAATTAACAAACGGATAAAATATCTGGATTGATTAATAATTATCCTTTAACGACTAGAAAGTAGGGCTATTGACTCCTTACGAAAAAACAATTTAATTGAAATACTGAATGAGTTCAAAGATGATATATCGACTCTAAGAGAGTGTGTTGCGGCCAATCGTAACGTAAATAAGTTAAATATCGAAACGCTTCAGGAAATACCGAGACAGTGCTGTATCGGCATCTGTATTGCAGTAAGAGCCACAACAGCCGAGGCGATTGAATATATTTATTAATATCACAACTTCATTTTTGTTGAAAGTGATAATTATCGAATGGATTAACAGTTTTTCAGTATTACAGCGTTACTTTAATCTCAAGCTGGTTATTGGGGTTTGAGAAAGTGGACATATAAAAAACTTTAGACTTTAAAGAAATAATTGAGGAATCGATGCTTCTTCTCTTCTGTAAATAACTTTTACTAAAATGCGCTTATCCATTATTACCGACATATACGGAGGAATATTATTATATTATAGGTGTCGTTGACTTCTTTTCGGGATTCATATCGAGCTTTCTCAGAAATCGTGCTGTAAGTATAAAATCAACTCTGGGGTACCGCAAGACTCTGTTCTTTCTCCTACACTATTTCTTGTATTTCTAAATGACCTTCTATGTCACACCTTAACTCCTATCTACTCCTTTGCAGATGATAGCAGCCTTTGCCATTCATGTGCTTTCAATACTTGGCCGATATCGCCAGAGATCGAGGCGATAATATATAAAATGAATGTTGCGCTCAATTGTGACCCCAACGAAATTGCCGAATGAGGTGGCCCCCACTTTCAACGCCCCCAAGACACGGTGTTGCTTGCAAACACACCGACGCAAGCCCGATCACGCTGCTTCATCTCTAAACATGGGTGTTATAGACATAGAGGAATCAGAAGCTCTTGATGTTCTTCGCATGAAAATCCAGTGTGACGTTCGATGGACAGAGCACATTTTTCATGTTTTAAAAGAAGCATTCAGTACCTCGGCTTTCTAAGACGGTGTAAGACACACTTCACCCCCTCTGATCTCCTTACTATTAATACCACTTACGTCCGACCGAAAATGGAATACAACTCTCATGTACGGGCCGGCAGTTCAAAGTCTGCTTTGAAGTTACTCGACCGCGTACAGGAGAGGACGAAGAAACTCTAGGCGACGGTAGGATAGTGAACTCTATTGACTCACTTGAGCATCGACGCAATGTAGAGTTTGTTTCACTGTTTTATCCTTACTACAATGTTCCAACGAAGTCAGGGATCTCTTCCCGAAACGCAAAATTTTCTACGCTCAACACGCTCTACAGTGCGATCACACCCATATGTGGTGGAATTAGCTGGGAACCGCACTACGCATTATAGGGAAAATTCATTCTTTGCCCGTATGTGGAACAAACTCCCTGCGGAGGTCTTTCCTGCCCTAATAACATGGAGAAATTTAAATCGAATGTTCATAGACACTACTCCCTTTATCCTCCTTCCCACAACCAAATTTCCTAGTTCCAGCACAATGTAGGCATGACAAAAAATATTAGAATTATAATTAATTATTAATGAAAGGCTATTTAACAACACGTAAATTTTATATAAGAATACTAAAAAGAAAAATATAACTATTTCAAAATAATTGACCAGTTCCAAACATTTAGGAGTTTCAAAATTCTTATAACATTTCTTTAAATTTATTCGCTTTTATATATCAGATCTAATCCAGTCCAAAAGTATTCGATCCCTTTTTTATTTTACCTCGAAAATTTCCATTTATCTAGACAAATTTAGAGTTTCTAGCAGATCTTTAAACTAGAGTTGTGCCGATCTTCATTAAACGCTCGTTTTTGACAACAATCTCTGATCAAACCCATTTAAATATATCAAACAGCTAGTTATGATATAAATTTATAAAGAACACCCGTTATATTGTAAATACATACCGTTCCTATTTACTTATGTGTGTAATTATCCTGAAATGTACACATACTCATAAGCTTCTATATATTCATAATAACCGTAGTAATCAACTGGCCATTATCAATACTTTGTTATTTGCTAAGTCAACTCCTGGTATTCTTCGTGCATTTACTTTTCGTAATGATTGTTGCTTTGATTGATGTTCACATAATCGAAAGAAAAATGTAATTGTCATATTTACAACAACATCGCGAACAAGACATTATTTGTTTGTTACAACCCAAAAGCGTTGTTGTTGTAATCATTACAATGCAATTAAAACCAAAGTCTACTCACAAAGTATGGAAGTAAACATATCACGTGTAAAGTAAACACATCGATACAACAAATATTTATGTCTACTTCAAGACATGGTGCAAACAAAAGCCATTTTGCCACAACTATAGAGTAATAATTTTATTGATTGTAAAGATATAAGAAAAATAATGACGAAAGCCTAAAATACAAACTGGGGAATTGAAAGCTCCTTGAAAATTAATATCATTTTCCAAGAAATCAGCTCAGAAAGAAAAAATTCTTTTCAAGAACTACAATTTCCCGTAGCAACACTTCTTCTAGCCAGCACATGCGGTTACTGTGAAAAGGAATACTCAAACAATGCAGCAGAAGGTACTCTAAGCGGCACCAGTTGGTTTTTGCCATCCGCCATACGATAAATCATATATTCTCGGCCATTTATAAATTTCCTTAAGCCTGTCGCCGTCATGCCCTCATCAGCAAACTGATGGCCACCCATTGCCCGTCTTAGTGCTCCAAAAGGAACATTATCATTACCACCAAACGTAATCGCCTGATTCCATCTCCTGCTTGAGAAATTTTTACGTTCGTTACCACTGAAAATGCTCTGATAAGGCGGTGGCGGTGTAACATTAATATTCTTTGGGCTACCAAGTAATACGTTCGCACTCGCTGCGCTGTCTTTACGCCAGAACCATTTGATTGGTTTAATGTGATCACCACTTGGTGTTCGACCAACGCCATGTTTACACCATTTATTTTCAGAATCGTTCCAACAATTAATGAAGCGAAAGGTAAATTCTGTGGTAAATACTACAATAGCTGTTGCAAAGCCCGCAAACATAATATAATATGTCATCATAAGATCGCCGTTTCGTAGCTGCCGCTCCGTGCCACCCAAATCCTGTGGACATATTTCGGCATTGGGTAGATCTTTAGCCGATAGATGTTTTATAATGCCCGACTCGACAAGATTCAGTAGTCTGAAAATAAAATATTTTAGAAATGAGATTAATATCAAAGGTAACTTATTCAATATCAATCCTCGTTTAACTCTAAAAATTTTCACAATTCACTTTTATCCACGTTTTGGGATCGTAGAAAAATTTCCTGACTAACTTTGAATACTCGTCACTGTATATGTATGTGTGTGTGTGTGTGTAAGTATGTGACCCCCTTATAACTTTTGAACGGCTAAGCCCCATCAAACGAAACCGATGGCGTTCTGAAAAAAAAATCCTGAACTAAGATTTTATGTGAACTTGAGCCGATTCGAACCGGTAAATTTCAAGATATCTCGTCCTTCCATCGATTCCGCAAACTAATCAGCGACATATCGTGAACCAAAATATTCAAAATAAGTGATTTTTCGAAATTGTATATCTGATCAGTTACTGCTCCCAATTTTTGATAAAGCACAAAAACCAGGTTTTGATAGATTTGCGGTTGAACTTGGCGAGAAGCTGCTGCACATCAGGGTTGGTCAATTGATGAACGAAAAAATTTATAATCATGGTTCCATAGCGGTGACCATTGACTGTAACATAAATCACACTGTTCGCGCGATATGCATTTCAAACAACATCATGATTTTCAAAATAAACTTGCTCTATTCGGAAACGCTGTTCAGGCGTCACTCTATTCATGTTGAAATATCACGGTGTTGTTGGCTGAAATAGTGAACACAAGACGTCGTTGCCGTTGATCTCAAGTTCGACTCCTCATTTTCTACTGCTCTGCATTAGTGCGGGAGTGTGTTAATTATTGTCTGCTTGTCTCTGCGAAAAAGGCATAAGACTGGTCGCTGAACGTTACTGACAACGCCGTCAGAGCAGAATGCAGCGCCTTTTTTGTCGGCACCGGAAGGAAAAAATTCGAGTAAAAACAGCAACAAAAAGTCTGTCTTTTGGTCAGTCTTCATGTTTTCTCTTAATACTGTTCCGTCCTTTCTAGCTCTGGCAAAATACACTGAACATGCAGGACCCAACCCTTGAGTACTGGACCAAGACTAAAAGGTGCTGACAACTCAAAGTTTTAGACGATTTTTATTAGCTTCACTTGCACGTTTGCTTGTGCTTCCACTTCTATACTTAGAAGTAACGTTACTCATACTTCGCATTGTGCTTGTAAACGATTGTTGATGTGGTTCATGTACTTATCTTTTTATAATGTAAGTACTTTTACACGCTTTCGAAGCTCATTAAACTAAAAAATATAGTTTAAAGAAACTACAAAACACGCTTTTTAAAATTAATTTAAAATTATGAACAAAAATACAGGCACCTTGAGCCCCATGTTTTTCGAGCGCCCGACGGTTCTTTAATTTGTATTTTAATTCGCTTTTGTTTTAAGCTGATCTCAATTTTTTTATTTCTATCTTCTCAGTACGATAAATGCTTCTAGTTTTTTTAAATAATAATATTCTCTAATATTCTTAAGCTTAAGGTCTTTTTATTTTAATATAAATTATTTATTTATTTCCAATATTTCCTCACTTCTTTGTGTAACTTCTTCGGGAAATAAAATATTTAAAATATTATAAAAGAAGAAGTCACACAGTGAAGTTAGGATACATTGGAAAACAAATAAATTATTTGAATTAAATCAAGAGACCTCAAGCTTTAAAGTATTAGGGAATATTATTTTTCAGCTCGATTTTCTTAAAAAGCATTGTTCTTTTAGTTTTCTTAAAATACATTTTATTCATCAATCATACTTACTCTCGATCAAACAGATCACTCAAATTGCTGCCGATGGGATAAGCAAAGGAACGCTTCTTTTTCAAAAATGGTTGTTTAGCTTTGGCGAAGGGGCAATGAACTTTCTCATTATTTAAACTGACAGTTTTCCGATAACGATAATCTAAATAGAGTGCATGTGTTATAGCTGGACGATCACGTACAAACACGTAACCATTCTTCTCTACGTAATTGTGTAAATTGAAAGTGTCATTTGTGGCATCGGAAAAGACCGCATAGTTTTGTAACGCCATGCGATTAAGCATCGATAAACTTTCGTTTGTCTGCAATAAAATAATCAAATAACACGTATTTATAGCAACAACAACAATTGACGAGTATATAGATAGATAAAGTACCGTTTTAATTGCATATTCAACACCGCTACCACGCTGTGAAACGAAATGTTTATTTTTAACCAAAATATCGTTGACTGTATTGAAGGGCAATGTGAACTTGGAAAGCGTAAGAAAAGCCGTTAAGTTCGCTGTATAAAATGAGGTCAAAATAGTGATGAATATCCACCAGGTCGCAAACAATAAACGTGTGGAATCTGCAATATAAAAAGAAATACGAGTATATTATTTTTAGTCTATTCGACATTAGCATTTTGTCAATTGCAAACTGTTCCAGTCTTGGACCCACTTAACAAAAAAATATTACGTGCGTTATAATCTTCACCAAAAATGGTCAAGGGTGTATGTAAATGTTTGTCATTCCGTGCGTAGTTTCCTCAATATCAGTATGCAATCCTTTAAAGTATATATTCTGGATAGCAAAGTCGAGTAAACGGTGTCTGTATGTCCGTATACCCACCACTTCGGCGGCTTTTCAAACCCCGCAGAAGAGATAGTGGCTTTTTTTTTATGCTGATATATTGAAAATGATCACAAAAGTTTACAAAATCCAAAATTTTCTTTTTAAATGAAGTACACAGAAAAAAAAATATATGCCCCTATTGTCATTCTCAACTCAACTCAGTTTGGTCGTATACCAGTCGACCCAACTTTCACTCAACCAAACTATTTTTTGATATTACGGAACCCAACCTTTTTTAGTTGTCATTGCTATTATATCTATATCTATAACCGACTCAACTGCTAATAAGTAGCTGTCCATATTTACCGTTTTTTGTCAACCAAACTCATACAAAATGGTGAATTGCAAGATCATAAAACACAACTAAAAAATCAACTACACAACCAAAGTCAACTGAAGTATTTAAGTTGAGAATGGCAATACCGATTTGTGAAAGACGACCAAACTAATAAAAAAGTTGTCAACCGCAATAGGGGCAAAAATAAAAACGCAACAAAAAAATTAAATTCAAATACATACATACTTAATTAATAAGACAATTTAAGTTGTTGATCATACAAAAAAAATTATCATTTTTCAAAACAAATTGTATCAATTATTTGTTTTATTACTGCGACGCTCAGAAACTCAGCAATTTTTGTACACACATATATTTATATGCATGTGTTTCTGTTTTTTTATATCAGCAGGGTAAAATAATTTTTAAACTTTTTCTATGTTGTAATTCTCAATTTGTATTTGGAAGAACTTTCAAATAAATTTATTTCTTATACACACACACTCACAAATACTGCATACATTTATGTGTTATGAAAGAGCGACTCTCTTTGCAGGTTAATATACAACGTGTTTTTGTTTCAGAGTGGCACAATTTTGAGTTGTCATCACTGCTATATTTGAGCACCCAATTAATAGCTGTCAGTTGCTTTTAATTCGTTTGCTTTAAGATTTCATCATGAATTGATGAAATTTTTAATCAAAATAATTGGTCTATTCGTCAAACTTATCCATTTAAAATTCTATTTTCCGATGAAGCCCAATTCTAATTGAATGAGTACGTGCTTTTGTCGGAACACAGAATCAGCAGAAAATTACAGTTTGGTGCGGCTTATGGGATGGCGGAGTCATTGGCCCATACGTCTTCAAAAACGATGGTGGTCGGAATGTTGTTGTCAATGATGAACGGTTTAGAAACATGATTCGAAATATTGTTGTACTTCAATTACGTGACATTAATCTTGCTGATGTGTGGATCCAACAGGACGGAGCCACATGGTACAACAGGCGTTGTAATTGATTTACTTAAAGAATAATTATTTCACGTAATGGGCCAACTAATTGGCCACTATTTTATTATTTTCTTTGGGGTTATGTTAAGTCACTTGTCTGCATTGATAAATCACCAACAATTGAACACTTGAAAATGAACATTTGAGGCCGTTCTCGGCGAAATATGGCCGCAAATGCTGCGAAAAGTTGTTGAAAATTGATATTCCAAATTTTTTTCTCTCAAGTAAAGCCCATTTTATTGATGTTAAAAATATATTTCTTTCTTAACTTGTGCCACTTCATAAAATATATCCATTTTAACATGAGCAGCTGTCTTAATTTTGAAATGTGCATGTATATGTATTACCTGCTTACTCCCGCATACATCTACGTACATATATGTACGTATGTGTAAAAATATACTTTTCTTAACAATAATAATTGTTGATACAACATTGAAGTTAATTGAAAAAATGTTTTTATGAAAATGTGTTGGTTAAATAAAAAAAACTCAATGCGTATATTATTATTCCAACTTATAGGATTATATACCAAGAATAGAATTATAATTCAGGATTTTTGCTTTTATATGTATTAAACTCAATTTTTTTATTAAGGATGGAATATTTATTATTATAATATATATAGTTAACTGAAAAACACACTTCTATCTTACAATTTCAAAAATTTTATTGACAAAAAACACTAAAGATTCAATCTCATTTAAAAGCTCTATTGTAATGACAAGAACTTTTAATCAGATTTACAAATAATTATTTTCTATGTATCTCAATCTAACCAATTTTTTTTAACAATCCTACTAATATTATAAAGCAGAATGTTTGTGAATGGGGATGTGTGGATGTGTAGATGTGTGAATGTGTCGATGTTTGTTCCTCTTTCACGCAAAAACTACCGAATGGATTTTAATGAAACTTTATAATAATTTAGCTTATACATCAGAATAACACATAGGCTTTAATTTATAAAGATGTTGTGTAAGTTGTCCAAAATATAACAATAAGTGTCAAGTAAGACGGAAAAAATATTTCATTTTTTTAATTTGAAAAAATAATATTTGTCGTTGCCTATTAAACTGATTTTTTTTGTGAAATTTGTGAATATAATATTTGGAGTTAATAGGTATCAATTTTTGCAATATATCCTCTGATAACGCAGTTCTATACTTCTGATTTTTAATAGCTATACACATATTTCCAGCTGAAGACTCTCTCAACACATAGCCTACTTTTAATCCGATATTCCCACGCGATGTAGACTTACGCGGGTGAAACCGCGGGGCGCACCTAGTCAAACATATTTTATATGTAATATAATATATAAATTGCTATTAAAATAAAACAAAAGCTAGAATTCGATTTCAAGGTTGGACAATTGAATTTTTTGGTATATAAAAGTATGAACATTCGTTGGCAGGCAGTCGCCGTGATAACATTGTATTTTTTGTTTGCGGTTGTAACGATATTGAATTTGAAATTTTGAATTTGATTTTATATATTTCTCTTTTGAGAATTAATATTTTTTGTTTGATACATAAATCGGAGAAAGCTTTAATTTTATTTTTCGTTGACAAGGAAAAAATAAAAAAGAAAGAAAAAAAAATTAAAATTAAAAATGAATGGGATTGACCCTCCCAATCAAAATAGGTTCAGTATACTGAGCAACTCCAAATCTGGCCTCAAAAGGAATAAAAGAATAAGAGTAGACGATTTTATACCACTACCTGAAGTTAACAGAAATGATGATCACATACCTCGGTTCTTAGTTGCTTCTGCACTTCCTCTTTCTGATTCTACGGATACCAAGCCCCTTTCTTCATATAATGTATTCCAAATAGAAAAAGGACTCAAATTTATTTCAAAAGAATATTTGGACGTTACAGAAATGCGTAGTGGTGATTTAATGATTAAAACTTCAAATATGAAATCGGCTCAGAAATTTCTTAAAGCAAAATATATTGACAGCGTTCCTGTAAAAATTTATATGCATAAAACTCTTAATTCAATCCAAGGCAGAATTTACTTAATTATTTGATATTTCTGAGAATGAAATCATAAAGTCTTTGGAGGAACAAAAAGTTATAGACATTCGGAAAATAATGAAGAAAGAAGGAAATAATTTGGTACCAACTGGTGCAGCTGTGGTAACTTTTGACTTAATACATAGACCTGACTTTTTGAAAATAGGATGGGAAAAAGTAAGTGTTCAAGAATATATCTCAAATCCAATGAAATGTGTGAATTGTCAAAAACTAGGACATAAAAAAAATAGATGTAGAAATGTAGAAATGAGGAGTGTGGAATTGCTCCTCCTCATGAAATATGTGTAAGAAAATTTTGTCATCGTATGACTCTTTATGTCCATCATTTATTAAACATAAATCAGTCAATAAAATTAAAGCAGATAGAAGATGTACCATAAGAGAGGCTTGGAAAACATACAATGAAAATCCCTCAATGCACACAATCAAACCGTTTAGCAAAAAATCATCTTTCTCTGAAATAGTACGTAATTATGTTCCTCCAAAAAGTAACAGTGAATCAACTTTGGCAGAAATAAAAACAAATAAATATTCGGAATCAACTACATACAAAAGACAAACATTAATCTTGGATAGTAGCAAGGTAAACACAAAGAATTTCAATCCTAGCAATATGAATAACAAAAATAATAATATTAATAATAACACAATTTTAAAAACTAATTTAAATAGCAAAATACCCGCTCATTTAACTGATGTTTCTTCAGAAGAATATATGATAACTGAAAGTAATATTAATAACACAGAAAGAGAAATCGACATCGATTATTTTTCAGAAAAATCAACTGTACAATCGCAACTTTCAGAAGAAAGCATACTAAAAACACCACCGAATAACTCTAAAAAAATCTTAATCTATCACCTTGTAGCAGTCTATATAATAATTTTCCAGAGCTTAACGTTTTAATAACTCCAAATACCTTTAAGAAAACAATGCCTATAAATAATGATATATCAGATGAATAATTTTTGGTTTCAATAGCTATTATGGATATTGGTTTGAGAATTTCTATACTACAATGGAATATCCAAGGTTTTATTAATCATAAATACGCACTAGAAAACCTAGTTAATAAGCAAAAGCCTAATATTATTGCTCTCCAAGAAACGCATATTGTTGAAAAGAATATAAAATTTTTACACCTACCGGGTTATAGAGCATTTCACCATAATAAATGTTACGATTATGCTAAATCTGGAATAGCTTTTCTAATTCAAAATAATATAAGAGTTACAGAGCATATAAAGTCACAAGGAGATCTATTATTTCAAACAATAATAATTAAAGGAAATAGAAAGTTTCATATAACAAACATTTATAAAGAATTTGATATTTTGTTAACTGATTCAGCTGTAAATACAATTAATGTATGTAACAATGAACATCGTTTAATTGAGGTGACTTCAATTCACAAAATACTTTGTGGGGATCTCAAACTACATCACATAGTGGTGGTATTTGGGAAGAATTTGCAAATAATTTTAGATTAATAATCTTAAATGACGGATCTCCTACTCTATTTAATACGAGAAACACACTTACAGCAGTTGATGTCTCTATGGCTAGTGCAGATCTAGCACCGTATCTTTCTTGGTTGGCGTTATGTTCACCTGAAGTTGCGGATCACTTCCCCATTTTAATAAATAATGAAAAAACAACGTATAAAAAAAATTTTCAGCCAAGATTTTTGGATAATAAAGCTAATTGGTCTGCCATTCATTTTTCATTAAAAATTTCTAGTATTATGACGAAATTCCCTATATCAACCAACATTAACAAAGAGTCTGCCCAAATAAAAAGAATTGTTAGGAAAGCAGCTAATGAAACTATTCCACAAAGTAGAAGAATTACTGAGAAAAATTCACCAGCTTGGCTTAACTCGTATATAGCTAAATTAATTAGACACAAACAATTAGCCTGGAATCTCTTTATGCGACATAGAAGTCAGGCAAATGCAATTATTTACAGGAGAGCAACTGCAGTAGTAAAAAGAGAATCTAGAAAAGCAAAACGGGCCACTTGGAATAATTTTTTAAATTCTTTAAATCCAACGTTAGATGTTAGAACTTTATGGACGAGAATTAAAAACATCAGAACTGAGAATGTGAGTAAATTTCCAACTATAATCGATAATAACATCATTTTAGAAGACCCCATTGCCATTGCAAATAAATTTTCTCAATTTTGGTGTTCTATTGGATCAGATGAAAAATTTAATTCTGAAATAATTTCAAGGAAAAATTCTTATATATCACGTCTTGAATTCTCGACTTCCAATTTTAATATATTTATTAATGAAGACTTTACTGTTAGTGAACTTAATGATACACTCAGTAAAGTTAAAGGAACGACTCCATCAACTGATCGAATTACTTATAACATGATTAAGAACTCACCATTTTGTTTAAAGAAGAGACTTGTTGATCTTTATAATAATATTTTACACAATGGAATTTATCCTCATGAATGGAAACGTTCTCTACTTACACCCATTCCTAAACCTGGGAAAGATCATAACAAAATTGAAGGATATAGGCCTATATCACTGATTCCTGTATTATCTAAGATCTTGGAAAAATTGATAGCAGTCAGATTTTGGAAACACGCTATGAACAAGGTTTCTAAAGTTCAGCATGCATTTTTACCTAAGCACGGCGTTCACACTATGTGTCACCAACTTGAGAACATTTTGAAAATTAATTTGTCTAAAAGAAGGCATAGTATGTTGCTGTCAGAAGATATAGAAAAAGCCTTCGATCGAGTGGTGTCTTTTTTTGTGCTGGATGAATTGCGTGAATGGGGTTTATCCTTATCTATGCTGAAGCTCATCTTGGCATTTTTGTCTAATCGTTCAATCATAGTAAAAATTGATGGTTATCTTTCCCAATCACATTCTTTGGATAATGGTATTCCACAGGGTTCCCCTCTATCAGTAGTTTTATTTACTGCTTACATTAATTCATTAGCCAAGTTGATACAAACTACTCCGGGAGTAGACTTTGTTGCAATATATGCGGATAACATTTTTGCTGTTTCATCGGGTACACCGGAAAATGTAGCTGATAACCTTATACGTTTGAATGATGTATTACAGACATGGGCTGCTGCTCGAGGAGCTATAATTCCTACCAATAAGTCTGAGCTACTTCATGTATGCAAAAGACGTAACTGTCAATCGCATAGTATTACTTTTGGAACTATTGAAATAGCTTATTTAAATCAAATGAGCGTTCTAGGAATTATTTTTACTAAAAATTTACTGTGGAATGAGAACATCAGAATGATTATAGTAAAACTACGAAAGATTAACAACATTTTGAAACTTATATGTTCCAGAAATAAGGGTCCTCACATTGAAACTTCAATTGATATATGCAAATCTCTAACTTATGGTTTAGTTCATCATGGGATATCTATTTATGGTTGGACATCTAAAGGAAATATACAAAAAATTAATGCTGCTTTAAATGATTGTTTTCGAACTGCTACTGGTCTATTAAAAACAACACCTATTATTTCTCTAAGAATTGAATCCAAATCTTCAGATTTTATCACATTATTAAATAAAAGGTCAATTAAATTGGTATCAAGATCAATAACGGATATTAGGGAAGGCCTACATGAGTTATTTTGGGAAAATATTAATACCAACATAAAAAGAAACAACTGCGCGGCTCGAAAGATTATATTTCTACTTAGAGAATTTCATATTCCTCTGCCAATTAAACCGATAGAATTCAATGATGTAAAAAATATTGCCATCGATTTTAGCCTTGAATCTTTTAACAAATCGAATACTTCTCCTGAGATTTTTAAATCTTTAATTGCTAGCAAAACACAAAGTTTCTCTGGTGAACTAGCTTTGTATACTGATGGATCATTTCAGAATGGTTTAACGTCATATTCTGTCATAGAATATAAATATTAGCAAATCTAGTTGGTTTGTGGTGAAGCAGAGTCAGCTACCATCAAATTCTGGAATTTTTTCTGCTGAACTTGCTGCTATTGATGCAGCAATTTGTTATGATATTAAAAAGAATAAGAGAACTATTATATATACCGATAGCCTCAGTGTTGTTAAGGGTATATTTTATAATAAGAATGGAAACTTTAATAATATTTTAAAGAAACCTGAAACAAATATTGAAATTCTTATTTTGTGGATACCATCACACATTGGAATTAATGAAATTGGAAATGAAATTGCAGATAATGCAGCTAAGGAAGCTATTAAACTACCATTAATCATAGAAGTCCCCTGTGATCACCGGATATTAATGAATATTTTTAAATGTATGGATGAGTCAAAAAAACAACTAGAATGGCAAAACTCTACCTGTTTCTTAAGAAAACATAATATATTGTGTGTAAGACCTCAATATTATGAAAATTTTTCCAGAATGGAGTGTATAACACTTGCTCGTCTTAGAGTTGGGAAGGCTCTGTTTAACTCAAAACATTATTATGATAATACAGATCCCATTGAATGTAATAATTGTCACCAATTAATGGATGTTCAACACATATTAATTAAATGCCCAATATCCAAAATATCTAATAGAATTAATTCAATTCTTGATTGTTCAAAATCAAATCAATTGCATAAAATTAAGCTATCGTTTTATAAACATAACATCTATAATATATAAATTTTTTTTTTTTTCATAATATTACTATTTTATATACTAATCAATTTTATTTACACTAAATTAATAAGAATTTGCTAAAAAGCTTTTTTAATTTGCGCGCAATATGATCTAGACACCCTGCGCCTTTAATATTTTTGTATTTTATAAATTAATTTATAAAATATTTATTTATTTATTTCAATTATATTTTATAAATTTAATTTATAAAATATACTATACAAATGTGCCGGGTAACTAGACCATATGCACATAGATAGTGTTATATATGTATATGTATATGTAATAATATGTACATTTGCAACTAAACTTTAAATGTAATTTAACAATATTTAAAATTAAATTTAAAAATAACTAATATAACAAAAAATTCAAAATCTATATCAAAAATTAATTAATAATTAAATAGCAAAACAAATTTAATAAGAAAAAGTAACTTCATTTAGAATTAAACAATAAAATAATAACGAAAATATAATAATGGAAATTGGTATCAGATGTCATCAATATCATGCTTCTATAGACTTTTAGTTATTGTAGACAAGAATCTATCATCTTCACAGCTAAGAATTCTTTCCAAAGGTTCATTTATTTTTGATTTTGTACATTCAATAAGTATATTTGGGATTGTTAGAAGAACATTACAAGTTGTACATATTGGTAGTTCATTCTTTTCATAATAAAATTTTGTGTTAACAACAGCCTTTCCAACCCTAAGTCTAGCTAACATTATACACTGTTGCCTTGTTAGGTTGTTGAAATATTTTGGTCTTGCAATAGTAGGGTTTTGTTGTTTTTTATACATTTTAAAAATGCTAGTCATAGCTATAGGTAAACAGGCAGCTTCACCTATTTGTTGTATGTTCAAAGCTTCTTTTGCGGCAATGTCTGCTCTCTCATTTCCTTGAATACCAATATGTGATGGTATCCAAAGAATTACAATATTATTCTTTAATTTTTTAAATATTATGTTGTCATATGTGCCACTAAGATTATTTTTTAAAGCTCTGATGGCACTAAGACTATCAGTACAAATTATAGCACTTTGATTTTTACAACCTGAGAAAAGAATAGTTTCTTCTATCGCCGCCATTTCTGCTGTGAAAATGCCCGAATGATCCGGTAATCTGGTCTGCTTAATAATATTATAATTAGTCGAATTTATTTGTTGAACTACTGCGTAAGATGTTATTCCATTTTGAAAAGATCCATCAGTCTAAAGGATCAAATTCGGTTTCATAATAGATATTTTACCAGGAAGCATTTTTTTTAAACATCTAGGATTTACTTGATTCTTATTGTGGGTACTGAACGCTTTGAAAAAGTAAATCACCTACAGATTTATTGTGTGCTACTCCATTTATATTATTTTTAATGGAAATTGCTAAACCTGATTTAGTATATGAGTAATCCTTGTTGTGATGATATACTTTATATCCTGGTAGATATAACAGATGTATATTTTTCTTAACAATATGTGTTTCCTGTAATACTAAAATTGTAGGTTTATATTTGGCAATTAAGAGTTCCAATGCGAATTTATGATTGATATATCCTTGTATATTCCACTGCAGAAGATTTATATTAATACCAATATCCATTATATTAACTAATAAAAATTATTTTGTTTCTTTTTCTAATAAGGGTCTTGTTTTTCTTAATGTGTTAGGAGTAATTAGAACATTTAGCTGTGGGAATTTATTATACAACTGAGTACCTGGTGTTGTATCACCCCCGGATTCAATTGTACTTGTTCTAGGTGGGCTGTTTAAATTTATTCCTTCATTTAAAACATTTTCTTCTAGTAGATCTTTTTCCACTAACATATCTGTTGATAAATTATTATCATAGTTGTCTCCGAAAATTTCTTCTTCAAATGAGTTATCATTTAACATTGCTTCAGAGCTTATTTTAACATTAGTTGATCTAGAAGATAAACTGTTGATAATTGAAAATGATTGAGATTTTAAATTGTCTGAGTTAGATTTTTGTTGAGCTGGAGTGATTTTAGTCGTAGATGATATTTGATTAGGTAATAAGTTAAGATCTTGTCCATTTTTAATAAGAGAGAGTGGTGATTTTATATTGTTTATATTTTCAGTATTGGTTGATTTGATTTCTATTGAATTTTTAGATTTTTGCTTTAAGTCATACTTGTTATTTTCTTGTAGCTTGGTTGTGAAGTTTGTAAGATTATTGTTACAGTTGTTGCTTACAATTTGAGCGTAGGTCTGCAGATTTTTTCCTTTTCTTGCAACAGGGGTTAGTGTGTTAAGCGACGGATTTTCATTATATATTTCCCAAGCTCTTCTAGTTGTACATCTTCTGTTTATTCTTATATAATTTACTGATTTATGTTTCCAATATGTAGGACAGTTTGAGTCGTATGATGCATGTGTTTCATTTTGACAATTTACACAATATTTTCTTGAACAAAATTCATGTGGTGTAGGTAAAGCACATTCTCTACAAAGACCGACATTTTTACATCTGTTTTTTGTGTGTCCTAATTTATGACAAGAATTACATTTCATTGGATTTGGAATATACTCCTGCACAGAGACTCTTTCCCATCCCAACTTTAAATTTTCTGGTCTGTGAACTTGATCAAATGTAACTATAGCCGCACCTGTGTACATAATATTTTCTCCTTCTCTTCTGGTAATCTTTCGCACTTCTACTACTTTCTGTTCTCTCAGGCATTCCAAAAGTTCTTCCTCCGGAATATCTATGATTTTCTTTGAAAAAATACGACCTTGAACTGTGTTAAGCGTCTTATGTAACGTAATTTTCACAGGAATGCTATCAACATAATTTGCTTTCAAAAATCTTTCAGCTATTTTACTATCTGGTACTTTAATTAATAGATCTCCACTTCTCATTTCGCTTACCTCTAATCTATCACGTGAAATGTGGTTTAGACCCTTTTCAACTCTGAAGACATTATATGAGGAGATTGGAAGTACTTCTTGATCTTTTATTAATGATACTGCTGAAACTACTAAATATTTGGGTAGCTGCTGTTCATATGCTTGTGTTTGTGGTAGTGGGATAAAATCCTCTGAGCGTGGACGTTTGTTTTTGTTACTTTTATGTTTTGCGATTTCGCCAAGCTCGCGAAACCGATTATAGTTCGGGGGATGAACCCCATTCATTGTAATGAACGATTGTACTCTTAATTTATTTTAGAATTACAATCAATAAGTAAAAAGTTATAAATTATTTTTTCAAGAAATAATATAGAAAAAATTTTCCAAATGACAAAAAACACACACGATATGTCGATTACAGAAAATTGTAATTTATCAGAATAAAACAATGTTTATTCGGCAACTGCCTGACAAAGACTATGTTTTATAAAATATATTACTTTAAATAAATAAATAAAAGTATGTTTGTTAATTAAACATATTTAATATTAATAGTAACACACAAATGTATACAGGCATAGGGAGGGGCTTTCAGAATTAGTTAGGGAGCCTTCCCAAGAGCTTAAGGCGTCAAGATCTGATGAGGACTCGATTTTTTCAAAAAACCTCTTGAAGCTAAAAACAATATTACGCAGGCCGATATATATATTTTAATTACGTAATGTATCATTACTTGTACATATTACTCATCTTTTTATTGCCATAACAACAAAACTCGATATTATATATCATTATTTAACAAAACAATAGGATTTGAATTAATCTACGGATATAACAGAAAGTTGACATTTTCATGAATTCCATGATGAGCACATTAATTGCTTTCGTTTAGCTTGTTATAATTTCACTTTTAGATCATATTGATTTTATTGTTTGAGCTAATATTTATACATTTAATTTGCGGGGAGAATAAATAATAAATTTACATATATGATGAAATTTTTATAATGGAATAAACGTTTATTAGGTAAACAGATAATTGATCAAAGGGGGGCGTAGCAAAGTAAACAAACGCTTATTAGTTGTAATTGCAAGCCATACACATGATGGAGCAACGTTTTAAAATATTTTAATATGTAAAGGTCAATATAATTTTAATTTATATGCATAATAAATTTTACAAGATATGCTGACAAAAATGGGAAGTGGAATGGACAATACATTATCTAAAGGGTCATTAGATTATTAAAATGTGTAAATAAAATAACTTTTATTGTGTAATTCAATATATTATTAATGTCTAAAGAAATTTAAGGGGAGTACCTTGTTTAATATTATTTAATAGTAAAATAATTATATCTTAAAATAATTATATTTACACTCAAAAGAATAATCTACATCAAGGTAGAGCTACTCGGATTAAATAAATTAAAATTATATTCATTCATATTTGGTGGCTACGCTTTTTGGGCAAATATTTGTCCCCATGTGAACGTACTCTTATAAGAGTTCATTATAATTAAATAAAGACTTTTTAGCCAATAATGCGTTCAAATCTTTTTTATCAGCTCCGTTTTTTTATCTTACCGCTAAGAAAATTGAAAATTTTCAAAAATGGGGAAGTTATTTATTTCACCTTGTTTTGAATGAATCGAGTTCCCACCAGGTCTCCATGTTTTAAGGCCTTAGAAAGCTTCCCTGGCTAATTCTAAAACCCCGTCACTATGTCCTAAGTGTGTGTGCTTGTATGTGATCCGCTTATAATTTTTGACCGACGAAGCAAACCCAACCAAACTGGAGGTGATCCGAAGAGCATTTCCGAATTTAAATTTCTTGTAAGTTTAAGCCGATTCGAGTGGTAAATTTAAAAAAAAAGTGGCAACTTCTTCACCGATCTTTTCAGTTATCAGCATTTATTATTTAAAAACTATATCGATTGCTGCAAATCGGACCAAAATTATTGATCCGTTCGTGAGATATCATGAACGAAAAAATTCAAAACAAGTGTTTTTTTTTAAACTCCGAAATTATATATCTGATCAGTGTTCTCTGTAACTTTCATGGAAATCGAAAGGACAGCGATTCGAGGCGGCATGTTCCAAGATATCTTTAAATAACTAGGACAAAAAAAAACACTTTCCAGTTTAGTTTTTTAGAATAACTTTTGAACGGATTCAACGACGATTGACACCCGTACACCGGGTTAAAATCGATACGTCAGCGCGTGAGACATCGTGAAAAAAGTAAGTTTTTGAAAAACTCCAAAATTATATAACTAATAAGTTAGTGCTCTCGATTCTTTTATAGTAACTGAGAACTACATCCATCACCGCTTAAAACGTGGGAACCCGATGAAAATATAGTGTTTCAGCTTGAAGAACTGAGAAGCATAGAATGTCAGAAAAAGCAGGTTACGATAGCGTTGCGCTTAAAATTTGTGGGAAGTTACAGGAATGGCCTTTAAGGTGAACCGTTTTCCCTATTTTTTTATTGTTTCGCAAGTCATAAATTTTTTTTCATTGTTTCTTTTCCGTACGGCTAATCAATTAACTACTTGGCCAAATTACCCGGGAAAAATATACGGGCTATTTTGTGCAAAAAGAAGAAGAATACTAGATATTCTCTCAAAACCAATCTGATTTAGCCTGTATGGCAGTATGGGATGAGTTGTTATAGAACAACAAATCCCATATAACAAACAAATAAATATTCAACGTACGCCAAATAAAACGTGAGCCAGCTTTGCTGCGCGACTATGATTATGGCCTATGACATACAAAATGGGTAACTATATTTATTATTATTTATTAAATTTTTATTTCATGTGACATTCATTTGCTACACATACACAAATTCCTAAGGTTACAAATGATCTGTTATATCTGATATAAGTATTTAATTGATCTTTCAAATATAAAATAATTAATTATTTACGTCTAGAAATTGTATACTACTTACCAGCAATAGGTGATAAAACACTTCCTTGTTTCATTAACGCGCCATAAACAAACCACGCACAATGGCCCAAAGAATATGGCTTCTGTTCAGTGTCACCCGTCAGCTTATTGCGCAATATGATCAAGAAGTAAATGATGGGGCCAACAGTTAACAATGAAATGAAAATCAAAACCCACACCCAGTAATCAAAGGGAGCCGTTAACCCTGAGCCCGAAGCCGATTCATTAGGTCTTTGCATAACCATAATCCATTCGCCTTCATCTAAAACGGTGCTAGAGTAGTAAATATAGCCTCGTTGTTCCGACAGTAAAGGCAAAAACGCAGCCGCAATATCAGCTTTCTAAATATTTTATGAAAATACGTTTCCATTCATAATTCATACTAAAAAAAACTGCTCTTAAAAGATTTTTGTTTTTGACTCACCGATGAATTCAGCATTTCTATCAAACTGTCGGCATAATCAGTTGTCGAGCCAATTATATTGCCTTCTGGGACCAAGACTTCATAAGTAAAGTTAAACTTCTCCTTGAGAAAATCAATCAATTCAAAAGCCACGCCCAGGCCCACAACAGTGCCATTCTCATAATTTTTTGTATAACTCAACGGATAGTCCTCTAAAGTGGCTATACGTAAATGGTTTCCGTTAATCCATCGTTTTAACTGATTCAGTTTTTGAGCTTTCATAGCATACGTTTGCAGTGTTTCAATCGGTACATCATCTAACGACACATCTGTGCTATCCTGCAGTGGTTTTATATCCACATGAATTTCCACTTCTCCTTTATCATTGAGATGTAAATAGCCTTCTGGATGATGCACCGTTTCGTTCGGACAAGATAAACATAACGCTGCTGCCAACAACAGCTCAAATCCCGTTGACATTTCTCGCGGCCTTTTTTATATATTTCGTTGAATTAAGAATTAGTTTTTTTATAGTTAATTCTTTTCTAAATGATCAGGTATTTTAATAAAGTTCGTGCAAAGCGCGATTTTTGATATGTAATGAACTGTTGCAACTTTTTCCTTTTCGGACGTCGTTTGTTCATAATGTTTTTAGTTTAGCATGCAACGTGTGGCATGCGATAATAGTCGTTTAGAATTCGTGAAAACTGTGCGTGTGAAAAGAATTAATAAAATATAATGTGTTAAAATGCATATTTGTTTTTAGATTTAAACTCTGAACATTTTTATAAATAAAATACGTGTATTTAAATTAACACATGCAGTCATCCATCGCGAATTTTAAACCCACAAACTAAATTTAGTAATCGAAAGCCCGGTCAATATAAGACAAACTACGAGCCATTATAGTACAAAAATTATGTCAACACCTTTTAAAAAGTTTACATTTTTACCTAAATTTTCACGAAAAGAATTCTTAACTTCCCGCTAGGAAAATTTAAAAATTTCAAGAATTGAAAAGTGTTTATTCGCCTTCCCTATTCATAAAAAATATACATATATATACATATATAATATATGATTTTTGGTGAAGGGCTTAAAAATGTGGTATGGTTCTCTTAAACTACTGAATGGCTATCTAATAACTAAAGTTGGCTATCCTAGGATTGAAAAACTTTATGCGGCTTGTATCTTCCGCAATTACTGAACGGGTAGATAAAATTTAAAACGCGTTAGATTCAACTATTTGACCTTAAAGGACATCCCACAGTTATTTTAATTTTAGAATCAATCTATTCCCCAGTGATTAGTACACATTGTTTATATAATTACGGAAATTAAACAAAATTACTTTTTATCTAATTTCTTCGTTAACGATATCTCATGAACAGACTGACCGATTTGGACAAACTATTTTTCATCAGTATTTAGTGGTTAAACTTTTTTGGCCAAATACATCAAAAGTGTGGTATGTTCGCATTTAAGAAACATTATGTTGAAGCTTCCCAAAATTATAAAATATATGACAGAATTTAACAAAGACTTTTTGATTGTCAATTTTTTTTAATTGACATGATATTTACTTTATTCGAAATATAATGTGGTATTATAATATAAATATTACTTTTGAAATATGACCGCCACGGCTGGCTCGAACGTAGTCTAATCTAGAGATCCAACGTTCAATGACTTTCACCAAATATAAAATAACAAAAATAACTCGGAAAATGTTTCGTCCAATTAGTCAATTATTTCGGGATCATCGGCGTAGATTACCGACTTTGCATTTGCGTTAAATCGCACGATCTTGGAGACCAATTCACAGGTCCCGTCGACTCCTGCAATAAATTAGCTTTATGTATTTGGAACAGAGCCACGATTTTCAATATAACTTTGCCCAATTTGGAAATGTTGCTCAGGCGACACCTGACCACCAGCCAAAAAATCCTGTCAACTTCAAGTCGTATGCTTTTATAAAAAAATATCCTTTTACATAATTATTTCCCAAATATATATAATATATATAATATATATAATGTATTAAGAACTATAACTTAAAAAAAAACCCTGAAGAGGTCGACAAACAATTGATGAAACGTTGGGTAAAAAAGTAATAAATTGTTTAATTAACGTTGAATACGTTAAGCCGGATTTGCTTAAAAAGATTCTTCACTTGGCCAAAAAAATTCAAACAACACTGATATTCAAGTAAGTTGTATATCAGTCAAAAGATATCGGTTTACTATATGCAAATTTATTATGACAAGTGGTTTATTACCCATAACTCAAGATTTTGGAGGCATCTCGCAAATTTGTAAAAATGGAATTATATTTCTCATAATATGACCGAATATTTTTCATATTTTTTGTAATCACAAGCTGCTAATAGCGATTTCAATTAATCGGGATTTTGATTTAATAGGTTAAATACTTTATTAATTAATTGAGGTTTCGATTTAGAGTGTTATTGACCCGATAATTTTGGATCAATAGGTTAGCGATCAGGATAATTTTATATAAATTAATCAATTCAATAAATTAAAGTATATAAAGTACTCATTATTTTGAGACTTCATTAGGAAAAACCAAATTACTTTTATTGTTAATAATTATAATTATTAACAATAAGCAAGTGAAATCCTTTAATAACGTATTTTGCTAATATAAAGAAATCTTCTAAATGAATTTTTTACAAGTAAATTTTGTTTCAGACGGTTTTTCTTTAATATTAATAAAACTTGTTTCCAATGTTGTCCGTCTTATAAAAGTAGGAAGCAAATTTTGATGTTATAAAATTAATTATTAAAGCTGCAATAACCATCTCGACCTCAGTTAGAGAAAGGCAATCTTTCCTAAGCTCTTTTATAGTCACGTCCATTTGTCTTGTGGTGTACGCAACACATGATTTTCGTGTATCAGAAGAAATAAATAAACAGACGCATTAAAAATATGCTCAAATTCTTTGAGACATACTAAATTTTATTAAGTCTCTAATTAACTGGTTTAAGCATTAATCGGAAATAGCCCATTTTATATTAATTTCACAGTTAACTTCTTAGTAATTAATCAGTTAACCGATTAATGATTAAACGACTGAATGCCCCAGTTATTGTAATGCGTTGCGTAGTAGCGTTGTAGAAAAAACATTTTTAATCCACAAAATTTGATAACAAAAGCGTAGAACTTCTTATATTGAAAGTAAATGACAGTATTTCATAATATTTACAAAAACTTATTTTAAATAAAACTTTTAACTGTAACTCTTCGCGATTTTTAGTTATTTTTTAACATAATTTTGTTAAACCTTTTTCTAATTTTAAGAGAATTGATTTCCTTTTCTAACCAATTCTTCATGACTTTTTTCTATAATTTTTTAATGTATATTATTTATTTGCTTTTAGGCTAACGTTCCTGTTTATTACTATTTGTTGTTCTATATCATAATATAATTTATTCTTTTAATGGCTATTTGAAATTTAATAATTTAGAATTTATTTTATATAAGTCCAATGTTTTAACATTCCAATCTATGTATTTATTTTCCTTTTTGTTTTAATTTGAATCGACTTGATATATATCTTTTTGAATACTTCGCCAGCACTGATGGAGATCATAAGGATTCCTTTACCCACAATTCGGAAAAAAATTTTAAATATTATTTCAAGCTGCCACTTAATCAAATAAGAAGAGTTTTTCAAAAATATAAAGTTTATAACAACAGCTTCGTAATCAATTGTCCTGTTTTTTTTTTTCTTCCTTTTTTTTTTTTTTTTGTTGTAGGAGATAAATACAACAACAACAGCTGATGATTGTTGTATGCGAAAATAATAATTTAAAGTGTTGACAGTTTCGATATATAATTAAAATCTTCTATTTCCTTATGTTTCATCGTTTATTGGCCGAATTTTTATGTTATTATTGCAGAGTGATTCCAATTATAGTTGTTTTATCTTGACTATGACTAATATTTATTAACCTTTAGCACTCTATTATTTCTTTTGGAGTAATTTTTATAAGATTAAGTTATTGTAAGACAAAAAGAGTGCATTCAACAGTCTTACAGTGACCCCAAGGACACATACTAGGAACGAAGTATTGAAATTGCTGTGTTGGATTTGCAAATGACACTGCACTCAGCACAGACTTCAGAATTGTTTCTAACAGCTATGACATAACCGGGACATACTTATAAGGGTTACAACATCGCGAAAGTGGCAGGAAAATATATATAAAATTAGACCCGAAGTTTCGAGTACACAATGCAGAAAATGGCAAGGATAGCGTAGCAGTCCACCAACTGATGGCGAACGTTGAAGGATCATTTGCAAGCAAACAAAATGTATATAACTATTAATGAGAGCAACAACGGGTGTTTTTTATAGAGGTGTAGAGCTTCAAAATGGATGAAAACAAAAATTAACGTTGTTAAATTGACATTTACTTTATTTAAAAGACAATCTTTTGGCATTGTAATTTAAATATGCCTTCTGGCATAAGACCGCCTCAGCTTACTAGGACATATTTTTGCATATATCAGCAATAAGGCCTTAAATGTTGTACTCCAAGTGCTTATCGTTTCGGGCTTGTCGGAGTAGAGTGGCCACTTCCACAGAAAACTGACTGATTAGTAGCGTTAAATTGCACGATCTTGGAGGCCAATTGATGGCTTCAAAGCATGATACTTTGCAGATACCAAATATTTACTTCAATAAATCAATTGTGACACATATTACGCTGTCTTCTTGAGACTACAGCTCCTGTACATTGTGGTTGTTCAATTGATTAACAAAAAAGTCACAAATCATGGCTCTATAGCGATCAACATTGACTTTAAAACTCTGTCCAGCATCGAATTGAAAGAAGTACGAAACCAATGATTCCACCAGCCCATAAACCACACAAAAAAAATAAATTTTCCTGGATGTGACGGACGGTGTTTTAACACACACTTTGGAATTATCATCAGTCCAAATACAGCAAATAAAAGTGGGTTTCATCCCTTAACAAAATCAAGCGATACATATTTCGAACAGAACCACGATGTTCCAAAAAAATAATTGCATAATTTAAAAGTGTTGATGAAATTCCAAACTAAACATCCATAGTGCTAATCGTAACTGAAATAAAGTCTAGAGATCTGCAGGCTTTGGAAAGGATGAAAATATTTAACATTAAAAACGACTCACAAACGGCGGGAAAAAATTTAAGCCATAAAGCGTACTACCGTGGTAAAGACGATGAAATAATGAAAAATGTGAGATTTAGACTAACAAACTCATTCCTGGGATCAAATACTGGCCTGAGAGATGAAAAGGGCAAGTCAATTATTATTATTTAATCCAACCATGGATATTTCCCCAACTTTTTGTCCATTCTGCATGAATGATAAAATAGAAATCGCGGATGATGCTGATAATCTTTAGAGTAAAAGAGTATCCACCTAAAAGTAATACGAATGTGTCCAAGTGGACAATAAATTCCCAGTATACTTTAGTTTTTATCCTGTAAACTACTGCAGTAGCCCGCCATACGACATAGCGTACTTTTTAATTCTTTTACCACAATAAAAAAATTTCAGCCAGAATGCTTCTAGATACAAAAGTTTTCTTAGTCAGTCAGAACAAAACTAAAAATTCAATATAAGAAAACCAAAATGTTATTTCGGCCCCGAAACATTCCCTCACACACAGCCGACGGTGTGTAAATAAGTATCCGCTATTGGTTGTAGTGCTGCAGAGTTAGAGTATGTTACTCGCGGGTTGCAAATAAGTTTGTAAATGACATTCTTCCGTTCCTCTCTTACGAACCACAATTTTTCAAACAATGAATTTTACCACAAAAATTAATTAAACGAATACATAAGTATCATAAAGACATTTTCTCAACAGACATTTTTAAATTTTTTAACAAAAAATATAAATTTGTTTTTTGTAATAATTTTTTTCTTTTTAAATTTTGTATTCATTATCTATTTCCTACCACAAGCGTCCATAATTTCAATTTATTCCCAGTAGTCATCACAAGAGAGTTGAAACTAACTGTTATTTATTATTTTATAAGTTCACATAAACTTTTGCAAGTTGAAATTAATTTTTAATTGCAAATACCAACTATCACATGATCTTAATTCACTTTATCTTTAATGTTGATTTTTAATCATACATTTGCAATACTATATATATATATATATATATTTTTTTTTTTTTGTTTTCAATTTAATAACTCAGCCCGTTAGTTTAACTTTTTGAACCGTTACCGCTTAAAGTCATTGACGAACTAATCAAAACGTTAACTCTTCACTGGGTATTCGAAGTCAAAGTCATGTTTTCTATTATTATGACAACATGTCAAACAAATGAAAACGGCGTAGTCATAAAATTGCATGTACATTGAACTAACAAGAACTCAGCCGTATGTAGACTAAAACATACATTTCAACAGTAACAAAAACTGCTCAAATAATGATTTTGTCTTTAACACTTGATCCCAACGTATGTGCTTCGCCGCTTTCGAAACTTTCACACATATAAATTTATCATTCCGTTCATAGTATTCATAAATTATAAATTCTTGTGGATAATAAAATATCAAGTGTCTGAGGAACTTAAAGAAACAGACCTGTTCAAAATTAAAAAGTTAAGATATACATATATTACTTTACATAGTTTTTCAAGTTGATTGCTTTCAAAATATGCCGCACCTGCATATCCTTATCACCCATCGTTTGGTTATTGGTTCCACTGATTGTGATCACTCATTCTTGGTAATAGAACTGTCATCACATAAGAGTTTCTTCGCTAGTAAATTGACTGAATTTCAGATAAAACATACTGAAAGTTTTCTTTCAGAAATTTTGATTATCGATTGGGAAACAGCGAGAAAGGAATACAATGGGCATATATTTTTACTTCATCATTCTCACTCAACATCAGTATTAACGAAATAAAGCGTTCATTGTGTAAGCCGGGAATAAAGGGTGAGACACATAGACGCCGTCATACGTTTTTAATTAAGAGTTAAAATGAAATATGCGGTTTCTTATGAGCTCTGTCACATTGAGTACTTGTCTGTCAAACGCAAATTACATCAGCTGGTTAACTTTCCACTTTCGACGAGCGTTGCGTATCCTTTTCATTGTTTTCATTAATTGTTTTGTGTACTATTATTGGCGGAAATAAAATAATATACAAAAACTTATATAAAGATTTATATATTTTATATTATAGATTTAAGTTAAAAAATAAAATGAAGATCACATAAATTCTTGAATATCCTTCAACAAAGTACTCATTGAGTAATTGTTTTGTGTACTGTGCTAGCGAATATAAAATAATATACAAAAACTTTAATATATTATATTTATTTAAGTGAAAGGTAAATTTTTTATATATATTAAAAAAAATTAGAATTTCACAAAAGCAAAGGCTACACAAAAAAGTGGCGAAATATTGGAAAATAAACACAGTTTTTATATAAAATAAATGACATTTCGCTTGAATAAATATATTATTCAAAATAATTATATTAATAAGAAAAGGTCGAATAAATTTGTAAAACATATTTATATTAATTTAAATTAATAAAACGGAGATCAAATAAATTATTTAATATCGTTCAACAAAGTACTCATTGTGACAACCTTTTCCGTCAATACGTTAATGTCGGTTAAAAAAGACAACGGATAAGGTAACACGGACTCTATGTGCCCCGGCCTTTGTCCTTGAGCTTCTTTTTAATTTTTTGGTGAAGTTATTTTCATTTGATTAGGTTGGATTGCAAAACTCGAAAACTTTAAAAAGTGTTTTTTTCTGTAAACTCAATGTATTAATTGTTGTATTATATCTTCGTTTGTGAACCAATTTTTTACCTTATCTGTTTTTATTTAAGTAATTTATTTAATTCAGTTTATTTTTATTTTTTGGTTTTTATTAGCTTCACTAGCAAGTTCGTTTGTATCCAACTCTCCTCTTGCATTGTGTTTCCCCGCGTATACTAAATATTATTAATAATGTTACCCATGCTATTGTACTCGTGCAAGGTTGTTAGTGTAGTTTATGTTCTTATCTTTTCATAATGTGTAAGTATTTTTACATACTCACGAAGCATATTAAAATAAAAAATTGTAGAGTTTTGAAAAACTAGAAGGCACGCTTTCTAACAAAACCGGAATAAAAAAGTTAAACATAAATTTTAAAATACGCTTAAAACAGTAATGAACGAAAATACAAGTATTATTGTAAATAAAAAGGCGGAGGGCGCTCGATGTACGAACATATAGAGCGCAAAGCACACAAGCTTTTTTCACAACAATACTTGTATTTCGGTTCATTATTGTTTCAAACGTATTTTAAATATTATTTTAAAATTTTTCCAGCGCAGACAATCCTCAAGAGGTTAACAAAATATCATCACATCCATTTGGTTGACGCGGTTATTTGGCAGTTACGATTTGAAAACAAAAAACATTTCACCAAAAACAACAAAAAAAACTGCGTTTGAAATCTTATTTTTTTTTCCTTTTTTGTCGTGATCGCGACTAACTTCATTTCAAAAACCTTTTGTTTTGTTCAACAAAACTGAACAAAAATATTCTCTTTGAATTATTTAAGATTTTTTCAGTGTGTGGAAAAAATGAAAAAAGGTCACGAGAAAGTGTTTTTTGAAGAATTGAAGGGCATCATTGACGCCATTTGGCCAGATTTATTGGAAAAATTACTTAAAAATTAGCCTGATCGAACGATCAATATAACTCGCAGGCACGACGGGCATATGCCCGCCTATAATATTTATTATTAGTTTAAGCACCCACGTAGCTAAAACAAATACCCGATACACTGTCGCACTGTACCTACACCAATTCTCATTGCCTGGAATCTTGTGTTTTTGTCCTTCCCCATATTTACATACATGAAAGTGTAAATAACGTTAATAAATGCATAAACTTACTAATATAAAGGTAATAATGGCAAGTGCACAACGCGGTCATATATTTATAAATGAAGACAAAAAGGAACAACAACACGTGTCAATACATTTTTCTATTTGACCGTTCGTATACGAACTTTGTAAAAGGCTGTCGTTCCTTTTTACAACGACTTTATAAATTAACAGTTACAGGTTAAATAATTGTTCGCGTTATTGTCGACAAAATTATAAACATTTCATATCGTTAAAAATTTTCTATACTGCATGTGTATATGTGTTTAATAGGGTGGTCCCTTCAACAAAACATTGTTCAACTATAATATTCCTTTTATCATTTTGCTACGAATGATATCGTAGCTCTGGATACTTCTAACGTATTTAAAACGGTCTGGAGCACTTTTGTAAAAAAAAACTTGTTACTTTAAGCCACTATTTTGTATAGAAGCCGTAGTCCTTTCTCCTACTATACGATCTCTGTCTAACTATGCTTTTCATTCATGCTTGGAAAATACTTATTTGTTCATCAATTCTAAGGGCGCGTTCACACTTGTCAAATATTTGGCTAAAAAATCATGACCGTAATATATTAATGAACTGTGTTTTCACTCAGATACATGCTTAGTGAATAAAACCGTTGAATTTTTTACCAAAAGACACTGTCATACAATCTTATATTAAGAAAAACTGTTTAACTCTCCAAATATTGGTCTGAACTAAAAGTTTTTGATAAATATTCAGTCGTTTCTCGTTTTGAACAGATATTCGATAAGTGTGAACGTACCTTAACTAGTCACCCTCAGATATAACACACTTGAGCCATAATTTTCTTGCCAATCCCCGCAGCAGTGGCAGGAGTGTACCTGGTATCGGTACCTCAGTAGCCCCAAAAGGACGTCTTCACATGTGTCTCTTACGCAAAAATAAAAGTTCTATATCTAAATCCATTTTCAAAATATTCAAAACTTTGCAGGTATTACATTTTTCCAGAAAATAAACGAGTTGAGAAACATTTTTGTATATAAGATTTAAAAAAGTCTTTCAATTACCGCAATAAAATATTCAGCCAAAAACATGTAAATACATTCTCTGATTTTTTAAAATTTCATGTCCTTGCAGATATTACATTGAACCAAAAAATTTAATTTTTTTTCTATAAATCGTAATATATCGTTGAATAATTTTTGTGTATGAGAGGGTATTTGAGATATTAAAAAATACACTTAACAAACTAAGCAAATTCAGTGAAATTATAAAAGAACTTTTTTATTATTTTAATTTTTAAACTCCCGCTAGAAAAATTTTAAGTTTTCAAAAATCGGGAGAACCCGTCACTATGTCTGTGGACTTATATGACTGGTTTATAACTTTTGAAGGGATAGCGCTCTGAAATATGTTCTTGTACTTAGACTTCCTGTGAACCGATTCGAACTGGTGGATTTCAAGATATTTCAAGCACTTTTCACAGTGCTTTTTCTAGAAAAACTTAAAAGGCTTCATCGACCTATTCCAAAAACTAATCAGCTCTTTACATTTCAAAGCCACGTCGATTAGCGTAAACCGGGTAAAAATCGATTAATCCGTTTGTGAAATAACATGAAGGAACACATTCGAAAAAAGTGATTCTCGGTTCTCGTGTAGTAATTGAAAATTGTACCAACTCAAGTTGGAATCGATTGATTTGAAAATTAAAATAATAGGTTTTAGCTAGAAGAGCTTAAAATTAAGTTAAGATAGCTTTACGGTTAAAATTACGCGGAAGTTACAATGAAGATCTTTAGACTCGACCGTTTTCAACATTTTTTTTTAGAGTTTACGTTTTGGGATCGTAACAAATTTAAAATTTTAAAGTACGATCACACTTATCCTTCAGTTGCCTCGATGCTTTTGCACAAACACATCTCCATACATACATTGTCTTGTAGAATTCTTCCTTCCATTTAGTTTATTCAATTTTCATACTTTTTATTAATATAAACAAATTCATTATTTTCGCTATTAAGGCTCAAATATTCAAACTCAAAAAGTAATACTTATTTGAAAGCAACATAGATCACACTTCTATTCAATTTTTTTTAAATAATAACACAGCTTTACAAATTTTTAATTTAAAAAAAGTACCAAGAACGCCACATGCCTAGATAAGTTAATTTAGACTTCCTGAACACGAAAAACGCTGTAATTTTTTTTCTTAAGTACTCTTTTTTAGATAACGGTACTTTTGTGTTTTTCGGTGTATGGTCCCACTCAAACCTTTATGGAGCCCAACCGAAAAGTCCGATCGAGATAAATCGCATATCGTTGAAAAAGAAATTGAATGCCTTCAAAGTAATTGGTCGCTCGTCATTTTAATTTAAATTTTTTGAATTTACGCCGAATATAGTGTGTGAGCAATTAAAATGAATATATTGTCGTTCCACAAAATCCTTAATAAAAACTTTACTTTTCATCCGTTTTTTTTTCAAACTATGCTTAAAATGTTGGTAAACTATTTGGTAAAAAATAAAACATTCCAGACTTTTACTATAACGTAGAAAAAAACGAAATAAAAATGAAATATTTTGAAAAAAAACGTAAAAAATAGGCAAATTTTTAACTTTGAGGCGCCACAACTCAGCCATTTCTTGTCTCATAGAAATTTGCATCACATCGACGGAAAAGGCATTCAATTAACTTTTCAATTTTCGATATGCGATTTAATTCGATCGGACCTTTCGGTTGGGCTCTAAAAGGGTTTGAGTGGGACCATACACCGAAAAACACAAAAGTACTGTTATCTAAAAAACGGTACTTAAGAAAAAAAATTACAGCGTTTGTCGTGTTCAGGAGGTCCCAATTAACTTATCTAGGCATGTGGCGTTCTTGGTATTTTTTGGCTGTAAACCAGAATTAATATTAATAACATCTTCATATTAAAACATTATAATCAAAGAAAAAGTCCACATTATTATTTACGGCATTTTGAATTTTAGGTGACGACATAGAGTTCAACGGACTAAAGAGTGGCCGCCAATATGATTCTGTCACGCTTTAGTGTAGATATAGTAGCTATTTGAATTTCTGTAAATGCATTCCCAATTTAATTAGATATCCGGACGAGGCGACGATGAATAAGTCAGCCACGTTATGCTTTGATAGAAATATGTGTGTATGCGTACAAGACAATATTGTTTATTTGGCATTATTAATATGAAATGCAAATAAAGAATATAAAAGCAATAGAAGTAATTTATTAATTCTTATTAGCCTGAACACTCCCGCCTTAAAATACAATTGTTATATTAAAAACCGCCCATATGCAGCTCATGCTTTAGTAAAACGTATACGGGGTGGCAAATTTGAGGTTAGGAAGTAAATTGGCTGTCAAAGATGAAATATGAAGAATTAAGCACTTATCCTTTATTTATTAATGAGATGGGAAATTTTAAAAGTGAAACGCTGAGCTCCTGATTAAATAATTTTAGTTGCAATTATTTTTTATAAAATGTTGAGAATTTCTCTGTGTCACTTCATAAAATTCGAATAGCTTTTACTCGTAATCAGGCTCGTATTGAGACCACTGTGCATAATATAATCCATAAATTCGAAGCTCACGGCTATTTTCAGCCACAATAAACCAAAATAATTAGCTCGTACAGCAAATTGTTGACAATGACCCTGAACTCGTCGACATTCTGAATGATTGAACATCACCAGAGTTACTTTGCGCAACGTCTTGCATAAAGATATTAATATTCAGACTAATAAAGTTGAACTCGTTCAAGATTTAAAGGCAACCGACCATTTTGTGCGTCAAACGTCTCTTTGAAAAACTATATCATCTTGTGTGATGTGGAACATGTTCAGTTATGCGGTTTTGTAAACAAACAAAGGAATCGTATATAGTTTGTGGTCAGGTGGTACCATCAGCCCATATTTTTTTGGAAAATGGGCAAATAAACCCTGTCACAGAAAAATCTCTGAGCTTCCAAACCATGATAATCGATTTTTTGTGGCCGTAATTGGCTCATATTGATGTCAGTGGCCCTTGGTTTTAGCAATAAGACGTCACAAGTCTCACTGCCGGCCAAAAAATTCAGTTACTGCATGACAAAATTTTCTGGTCTCATAATTTCTCGACTTGGCGATGTTAAGTAGCCACCCCATTTTTCTTCATAAACGCCGTTGAATTATTGTCTCTGGGGCCATTTCAATGACAGATTTTATGAGAAGGAACAACAAGCACGAGACGAAATAACAGAAATTGTGCGGCAAAATATGGCTAAAATTTTGCGAAGAGAGCGGGCGTCTGCCCACGTGTAGGAGATTTCATTATTAATTCCCATATATCTGCATTATATCTCATATAAACCAACTGAATTTGTCAAAAAAGGAGTGTTTTCTAAACCAATTTACTTCCTAACTTTAAATTTCGTGGTCTCAAACAAAAAGGTCCTAACGCGTATTTTTTACCAAATACATTTCAGGCAAAAAAGCCCTGTGCCTTTCTATTTGATACTGTCGATATACTAAAAGCTATCGATAACTATATTTTGGCTGTTGAGAATGTCAAACCGTGTTGAAATATCCATTCACTCTTCTATTTTGTCTATAAGAATTTTCGCATATCTTTTACCGGAGAACTCTCAACTTGAATATAGTTTAGTTTTATTTTTTTTTCGGACTTACTTGAACTAAGTTGCCACTAGTTTTACTTTTCCACGGGTAAAGTTGCACTGTGCCGGGGAAAAGCTTATTAAAAATTAAAGGGAAACAATTCTATTTTTCTTTAATCTCTTACAAACTCTCCGGTCGATTCGAGCACCGTAACAAGGCTCCATATGTTTGTAGTCGCTTAAACACGCACCTTGGCAGCAAATATGAGAAAAGATATTGTAAAATTAGTAAAAGATTTCATTAAATTTAAACATTAAAAACTTCTAGCAAATAATTTCGTATTTGTTTGCCAGAAAAACCTATTAGGTTTTCTAGCAAAAAAAATTTTAGTTGTACGAATTATAATTTCTTAATACGTATTGTTTTTTTCACTTACCAAATGCCTTATTGCTTTGATTTAATATATATATATATATATATATATATATATATATTTATATATATATATATATATATATATATATATATAAAGCTGGTTTTAGCTAATAATGCGATGTGTCCTTGCAAACATTTCATTTCAGAGTCCGTCAGTAGAACTGGTTCTTTTTTTTAAATCATTGTTGAGATACAATCTTAATAATGTTAAATATATAAAACAGCTGGACAGCAGGGAAATTAAGCCAAATAAAATTTGTCGCTGGTTTTTTCTACAACCTGTCAACTGAGTGTGTGGTTCCACAGTGAAATCTAATTCAAATTATTATTGTCCGAAAAATAAATTTCTTCACTACGTATGGCTAAATCCGCCTTAAGTTTCTCAGCTCCTACACATTTCAATCTTAATCCTAAATTTAGGGACTTTCTATCGTATTTTAAAATGTAGTTAGGAATTTCTAAAATAATTTCTAATTACTTCGCAATCTTAATCAATAGTTTTTTACACTGACGTAAGCTCTCATGAAGGTGAATGAGTTGATTTATCATGCATGTGCATGAGCATGAGAGAAAAATAACTGTTGATTTCATCTCTAGTAGACAATATTAAGTACTATTTTCTGTTCTCCCATTCATGTTAGTTTATTATTGACATAACCTAATTCTAGTATTTATTTGCTTAAAAATTGTAGTAATAAGTCTTTGACGGCCGTTTTTATTATGATTTTAGCCAATTTACCTGAAACACTCATATATTCGTTAGTACTTTATATGTAATAAATAACAACAAAGTATATATGATTATTATTTAATTAATCTCATAGGCGTTATTTTCCTTTTGAGCGGACGGTCATAAGAATTAGTATGTAATTGTATATTCAAATGCGCCGTTATGTATGTATGTACGTATATGAAAATATACCCAATTGGCCACACGTTTAGAGCATCTTGAATGATGGTATCAGTGATTCTTAGAAGTTGAATTGAAAATTTTCATTTTTGTATTTTGTTCGAACAGCCGAATAATTTAACGGCCTGTTCGTCGATGACGCAAGCTATTGTTCGACCGATTAAATTTTGGTTTTGTTTCACATATTATTATTTCGCCTAAACGATAGATTGCGACATCGGTGAATTGAAATTAACACTTTTGTGCTTATATTCGAACGAATATAATAAAAAAATATTATAAAAAAATTTTGTATAACTCTACACTGAACCAAAAAGGTATTTTTTAAGCAGTTTTCCTTTTCGTTTTCAATATGCTGCAGTTTTAAAAATAATTCTTAATATAAAAACTATTACATAATATTTCTATTTTGATAAAGAAGAATTTTTTTTTCAATAAAATATGTGCACTTTTAAAAATTACATATTTAAACATTTTGAAAGCAAGAACATTTTCTTATTATAATAAAAATTATAATTTTTTAAATTGTATTAAAAAAGAAACACGTTTTGAAATCAGAAATATGAAATTTTGAAACGAAAATGTGTGTTTTAGTTTTAAAAGGAAAACTTTTAAATCATTTTAAAACGAGAATATTTTTTATATCAAAGAATTGAGTTTCTAAATACCAAAAATTGTGTTTATTAATTTATTGAAGTGATGTTTTAAAAAATATATAATAATTAATATTTTAAAGTTAACTACTTTGAACAATTAGTGATCCTTTAGTTGTTAACTTGAGCCTTGAGTACTTGCACAAAATAGTGTTCTATTTTGCAATTCTTGTTGAAAAGAGAAAGAATATTTCTTTATCTGCCGATGAAGAAGAGTAATTTTTATTTTGTAATTCATGCATTTGCTTCAAAAAGATAACTTTCTGCATATAAAAATTCTAAAATATATTTATTCATTTTGCTGTTTTGTAGAGATTGAAAAATAAAGAAGATGAAGTCGTCAATAGATAAATGCCATAATAAAGAATGAAATAGAAACCGAATAAAGTCGAAATGAATAATTTTTGTAAAAATCTTACATATTATATATAAATAAATAAAAACTCCATTCTCAATTTAAAAACTCTCTAGTATTGACTTAGAATATTTACTGCTTCATTATTACCTTAAAAATATTTCATTCTTATTTTATTTTTTTAATTTTTGTATGTTCAACTTTATATAAAAGTTGAGGTCTTTTTAAAGGCTTCGTTTTCAAAATAAAATTGCTTCTTGTTGATCTTGAAATTTTTTTCTTTGAGTGTACATATGAGTTATATAATTCTTGTGTCTGATTTTTTACTATTTTGCTTGTAAGAATTAATAGATTCATGGTACAATAATCAGGTAACACCAACACCAAAAAACACACGTATTTTGTTGGTAGAACAGTACGAAATGTTGTCAAAAACATTTGTGTTTTATGTTAAAAACTAAATTAAGCGCATGAAAAATAAAAAGGAAATGAAATGTGAAAAATTCACGTTATTGGAATTTAAGTCTAATATTGATTGACAACTGGATAACTTTGCAAATTTTGCTCCACACATTTCTTCTCACGCTTTGTTAATTGAAATTTATTATGTATATTTTTTCAATAAAATATTTATCGCTAAGAAAATCTATACACAACCACAAATACACTGCCGGTCACTTGAATAGGTTTACTAACACTTCCATGTTAGTTTTCTCTTTATATAAACTTTAAGCAAGCATTTTTTGAACTCAAATTAAGAGATACTGTAAATGTTCAGAGTTTAAGATGCAAAAAATAACGGTACAATAAAAATAAATTGAAAATGCAGTAAAAACACGTGTAAATTTTATATCACTTGAATATATTCACTTAGAATAAAATCAGTTTGCGTTTGACCTTGGACGTTTTTAAGTTACTGGTATACTTTTTTAAAAATTAATTACTGGAATACTTCTTTACATTAACTGAAGAAGAAAAGGGTAAAATTAAAGCACTTAAAGAAACTGGCTTAGGTCATAGAAATATCGCAAGAAAACGTTTAAAAACATTATCAATAGAAAAATGAAAAAAAGCTCAACATAAAAAATATATTTTTCTTGAGTTTTTAAATTGAAGATGGTAAACCCATTCAAGTAGAACAAAAAATTATGTCCATAAACATATTAGTTCCGTAAAAAAATTATTACAATTTAGTTATTAAATATAGAAACAATTTCTTTCATTTTAGTGACACACAATCCAATACTTTACTATTTCAAAATAAAATATAATTATAAATTTATTAATTTAAACAAATAAAAGTGCTATATCCGGCTGTGCCGAATCTTATATACCTTTCACTAACGTACGTCTGCTTTCTAACTTATGAAATAGTTTCAGTTAGCAAAAAATAAAAATAACTTCAGTTGCATTTTTGTTTACTTTAAAAACAAATATTCAAAATTTTCCAACCCTGGAAACGAAATTTTAATTTTTTTCCAAAATTTTCCAACCCTGGAAACGAAATTTAAATTTTTTTACCAATACAAGTCTTCATAATGTGTAAAGCGGTTTTATTTAAGTACAGTAAGTTAAGTAAAGTACACATTTTTAACCATTTTGGTAACTTTCATGTTATACAAAATATTGCAAATATCCAACCCTCGAATTGAAATTTAGATTTTTATGAATACTTGATATTAATTTTCTTTTTTACCAATGGAAGTCGTCATGATGCATAAAGCGGTTCTATTAAATAAAAACTTCAAATTTGTAACCACTTTCGTTACTTTCATGTACTACAAAATATTGCAGTATCCAACCCTGGAATCCAAATTTTAATTTTTTTTTTTAATTTTAATACCAATTTTGTTTTGCCGAAATAACAAATAATTTTAGCCAGGAAAAAACGACGTTAGTTGATTTTTGGTTATGTTATTGTATTAAAAAATTCAAATTTCCTAACCCTGGATGGGAACTTTAAATTTAAAATTTTTTATTCATCCATGAAAATCTTTATGTTACCAAAAACGGTTTTAATTAAGTAAAGCTTAAAATTTTTATACATTTTAGTTATTATATGTACCACAAAATACCGAATGTGCCAAAAAAATATTTCAATTTCCCGTCCCTGGTGGCGAAAATTAAAACTAGTTAAGATTATTTTTTACCAATCTAAGTCTTCGTGATGTATAAAGGGGTTTTATTTAAAAAAAACTACAAATTTGTAACCATTTCTGTCACTTTCATGTACTACAATATATTTCAGGTTTCGAGCCCTGGAATCGAAATTTTTTTTTATCTTAATTTTTGATACCAATTTTGTTTTTCCGAAATAAAAATAGTTCTAACCACGAAAAAACGACGTTAGTTGATTTTTGGTTAGTTTATTGTATAAAAAAATTTAAATTTCCTAACCCTGGATGGGAACTTTAAATTTTAAGTTTTTTTTTTCATCGAGGCAAATCTCCATGATACCAAAAACGGTTTTATCAAAAAAAAACTTGAAATTTTTAAACATTTTAGTTATTATATGTACCACAATATACCGAATGTGCCAAAAAAAAATTAATTTCCAATCCCTGGAAAATATATTTTTTTTTAGTTTTAAATAGACAGTTGAGGAGCATGAGCTCCTGAAAGCATGAAATAGTTTCAATTTTCAGATAAGCAAAAAAGTAATCGGTTTTTGGTATTAATTTTGCGTCGAGAAATAGGTGTAAGCTTCCCAGCTCTGGAACCGTCCTTCCGATACCACTCTAAGTTAGCTCACTTCCAATCGATCAGTCCAAGAATGAAGTCTCTAGCTCTTCTGGCGGCTTGGGAAAACCGATTTCAACTACAGACTATTCATAAGGATCCAGAATATATATACTTTATGCGGTCGCATATTGATATCGAAAAAATTACACACGGAATGACAAACCTAAATATACCCTTTCACATTTTTGTGAAGGGTATAAGAAAACCAATTTGAATGCCATAAATATAGTTAACCTATTCAAGTGGTAACCTATTCAAGTGGCAGCGTACATATTTGAACTTTCAAAACAAAATTTGACAATTTTACGTTACAAAAACAGGAAGCAACTTAACTAGTGGTGTTACCTGATTATTTTACCATAAATAGACTTGTTTGAGTTTTTAAGTTTTCTGTGTGTAATTTTTTACAATTGAAAAGAAAATTTTTTACAATATAAAATATTTATATATAAAACCTCCAAACTCAAACAAATCTATTAATCAGATGAGTTAAATTGCTTATATCAAAATATGTGTAGATAAAAATCCATTGCAAGAGAAGATACTAATATTTTTAACAAGAGCTGGAGAATGTTTTTGAAACCGAGACCAAAATCATTAATTTATACCTAATAATATAGAAAAAAATAATTTTTTTAAATTTAATCACTATCCTGACTTTGAAAATGCAATTATAAACGAAGAATTCTGTTGGAAATTTTAGAAATTGTTAATATACCTGTTAGAGAACGAACTAACTTTAAGATTAATACTGACAATTTAGCTCAGAACTATAGACATTTAATTCATAGAAATTAAGTTATTAGAATTATTTGCTTGTGTTAATTATATACAAAATACATAAAATATTTTGACATTTGCATGCATGTATAAATTTAAAATCGATAATAATGATTATTATGTTAAATTATTTGCGCTGTATGCATCTGATAAGATAATATACAATAAACTTTATGACGTTATTCTTGTATTATATTAACATTTTTTACAGAAAAAAAATTTGCAATTGCTGTTTACATTAATAATATCAATTACGCAACATTCAAATAATCGTTATTAACACACACACACCGTTTTCATTACATTATTATATATAATTAAAATGTATAATATTTATGCATTTTATGGTTAGTATGTTTTAATAATTAATATTAACTAATTTATACTTTTTATACATTTTAGAGTTAGTATTTTTTAATATATAAAATTTATATTTTTGTTGTTAAAAATTTTGACAATAATTTGCTGAAGAAGCTAACCGATGGTTAGCGAAATATCAAATATTAAATATTCATACAAAAGAACCTCAAAACTCAAACAAATTCATTAATTATTAAAAGAAAAAAATTAAAAAAATAGACACAAGAATCTTAATAATACTTCTCTATGGGTTTTCTTCAAGAAGAAATTCTTGTTGTTTTAATAAGGAAAACCTTATTGAAAAAATCAAGAACTAAACTTATGGGTTTTACTACGTAATCTCCTTATTATTTTTCAAAAAGTGTTTCTTCTTGATTCTTTCTCCTTGTGTTTTTAATAATACTTCTTGAGTTTGTTGGATATTATAAATTTTTATTAATATATTTACTTATAATTATTTATAAAAATAAATAATATATGTATATAATAATAATTCCATAGAAAATAATTCAGTATTCAGTAAGGAAAAATATAATGATATATAAAAATATATAATATAATATAATATAAAAAAATATAATTTAATATAATTAAAAAAAATAATATAATTATAAAGTATGTCAAAACTGTCAATCCTTACAAGTTCATAACATGAGAAATCATTGCATCTCATCAATTCTTGTATCTCATCAATTCTAGTTTTCCTCGTTTCCCTCCAGAAAAATATTACCTGATCACGTGGACTGCAATTGTGCTGCAACCAGCATTTTTGCTCGAAATGTTTATCTTGGAAACAGAAATATAAATGTATCGGGTGTTTTTTATAGAATGATACAACTTTAAGTTAGGATCACTGCTATATTTAACCACCATTTAACAGCTGATCGTTGCTTTTTGTTTAGTTTGCTTTGACATTTTATTATGGATCGACTTACACCAGAGCAACGCGTGCAAATTGCGGAAATTAATCAAAATAATGGTTCTGTTCGTCAAACTTATCGTGCAGTTCGTCCATTTTATGGCGTACATAATCGTCCTTCAAAGCTGCTAATTCGAAGAATAATAGATCGTTTTCGGACCACATTTACTGTTACTGATAATGCGCATCCTGTGAGACGCCGAACAGTGCGCACTGAAGAATCTATAGCCGCTGTACAGGAAAGCATTGAAGATGATCCTAATCAATCAATTCGTCGCCGTTCTCAGCAACTGGGGTTGTGTCCTTCCATTTTATGGAAGATTTTACGCAAAGATCTTGGCTTAAAAGCTCTCAAGATTCAACTTGTGCAGAAATTAAAGCCAAACGACCATCGTATGCGCCTTCAAATCGGCGAATGGGCTGAAGCACAAATTGATGTTGATTTTGAATTTCCATTCAAAATTTTATTTTCCGATGAAGCCCATTTTTGGTTGAATGCAAAATTGTCGCATTTGGAGCGAAGAGAATCCACAAGCTTTTGTCGAAACAGCATGACATCCACAGAAAATTACTGTTTGGTTCGCTTTATGGGCTGGCGGAGTCATTGGGCCATATGTCTTCAAAAACGATGATGATCAGAATGTTACTGTCAATGGTGAATGGCATATATTAGCTGGCATTAATCTTGCTGATATGTGGTTCCAACAGGACGGAGACACATGCCACACAGCGGGCACTACAATTTGTTTACTCAAGAAACTGTTGACGAAAAAATAATTCAGAAATGGTCCAATTAATTGGCCGCCAAGATCGTGGAAATCAACATTCGAAGAGTTATCCGCGAGATACGGCCGCAAATGTTGCGAAAAATTTGTGAAAATCGGCGTTCCAGATCGCGCCTTGTACGCGCCAGCCAAGCATTAAACATTAATGCCATAAAATTGTCTATCCCATAAAGACCGTTTCATTACTATCAAAGATATATTACTATGTTTTATTATGATTTAAACTTGTATCACTCTATAAAAAACACCCGTTATAAAGATGTACATTTTCAATGTTCATACTGTTATGCAAATCTTTGAAAGATTCTTCAGGAGTGTTAGAAATATCATCGAAATTTTCTTTTTCAACGTTAATTTAACGAAAACATAATTTTCTGCTGGATTTCTCTTCTCGTCTTTCCGTTTCCAAATAATTTTGTTTTCCGTATAATCTTTCACTCTTCGATGCGTTTTGCCAAATAGAGGCCATTATTTATCAATTAGGTTTAATTAATTCAAATAATAAATTTATTTTTTTTAACCAAAAATATTTTCATTACGTTTTCCACTTCTTGACTTATCACTTGTTCGCCTTAAACTAAAAGTTTGATTTAAAGTGCATATAGTCAGAGCTGTTCGCCGCAACACTTATGCAAACACGCAAAAAGATATTATAAATGCAAAAAACAAAAAGGTCATAAAAAATTTTATCCAAGTATGTTGATTTGTATGCATTCCTGAAATAACAAGCCAACTAATATTTATAACCAAGAAGATATTCTTATAAAAACAATTAATAAGATAATTTACACATGATCAA